>CM077203.1:15238481-15968481 GCA_039654625.1 Rhinogobio ventralis
ATAATCTTACCATGTCATGTCAACAAATGGAAAATTCAGCCAGCTATTTATTACCTTGTTAATTACTGTGCCTTTTTACCCCAAATACCATACTTTTACATATTTTTCCGTTATTGAAAAACTGTTGCTTGATCAA
Organism: Rhinogobio ventralis; assembly: GCA_039654625.1. Taxonomy (NCBI): domain Eukaryota; kingdom Metazoa; phylum Chordata; class Actinopteri; order Cypriniformes; family Gobionidae; genus Rhinogobio; species Rhinogobio ventralis. The sequence goes on from CM077203.1 coordinate 15,238,618, forward strand.
AACTGAAAAACATTAACAAAACCTTCTTTTAAAAAATCAATCTTAGATTAAATTAGTGGAGAATTAACTTTGCATTGCTGTTGGTGATTGCATCAAGGATCAGCCAAATTTCCATGTGCATCATCAAAAGCGGTTGTTAAGAAAGGCGCTGAGCTGAATTTTTGTGCTGAAAGAGAAATAAAAAGAAAATAGTCAAATGCGCCTTTTACCCCAGTGCGCCTTTAGCCCCATTGTACACTATATTTGATGTTGCGCTGCCAGAGAAAGCAAAACTAAATTACCGCTGTGTGTGAAATCCACGTCTGTTCTAAAATGACCAAGTCTAGCAAGCACAAACTGTGTTAAATAGAATTTGACGTGCAGGGTGTCTGCACGTTTTACTTTTACCACAGTAAAGGATGTGAATATAGTAATTAAAAGTGAGCGAAAGGAAGAAATGTTTACAATCTCCTGCGAAAATGGGCGTTAGTGAAGATTTGGGGAAAAGAAACAGGAGATTCCATGTCCAGTGGAGTAACTTGTGTAATATTGTTCAATTCGTGGAAAATCAGCTGACCAGATCACAAAACCGAATACAAAGCCGATAAATGGCTTAAATTTATGGGCTTATGTACCTTTCTCATGCGGCACATTTCCAGGGTTGCGATGTAATATGTAATTGCTAACCTATTATTTATTTTGTAAACAAAGCTTTGTGCTTTACTTGTGTTGTGGTATTCACATAAAACAGCATTCACACACAACCGGTGGGGCGGTTGTCAAGTTGACCGGCACAGCCCTATTATTTACACACAAACTCATTGTGAAAGTCATTGCTAATCCCTGGTTCCTGCAAATTCTTGAACAGGGAATCTTGATTGCATCATACTTGGTGGGAGCTGTGTTTTGTTATGCTCTGATACAAATGACTGAATTTCCCTTTGGGGATCAAGAAAGTTTCTATTTATCTGAGTTTGCTGGAGTACTGTTTAATTTCCTGTGTGTGTGCCTCTGTGCCAAATTTCTCTTGCAGAAAGAGGAAAAAGCCATGATGGCTAAAATGCAGCGCGCTAGAGCCAACTCTTCAGAGGGTCTGATGCCGCGGTGGGTTCCTGACAGATCTTTCTCCAGGACTAAAGATTCCAAAGTTTTCAGACAGATGGTGAGCTCTGCTCCATCCACTCTCACTCCGCCTCTGATGGCTCACACCGACTGATCTCCCCTGTACTTCTTTATGAGTGTAGCAACAAGTCATAATTGAAGCAATTTTCTCCGGAGCTTGGCACTGCCAATGTGTGAATTGATTTTTCCCCTTTTCAGGCGATGACTTTTCTGATTGCCAACAGTGTCACAAAGAAAAAAAGCTGGGACAGTAATAGCATGACGAATAAATATTGTCAGACCGTATTAATTAGTGAGGGGAAAAATTAAAAACTAATGCACAATATGGACAAAATTTTTTTTTTCAAATAAACATTTTGAAATTACGTGTTTGTTCATAAGATATAAAGAATATCTTTAATCAATATTTCATGTAAAAATATATTTATTCTTAAAATAGTTACTTGAAGCAAAATTGTATCTTGAATTATTGAGAATTCTTTTTTTAAATTTTAACCTATTTCACTATGTATTCTTTAAAATAATGTTTTATTGGTGGCTATTAAAAAATATCTTAGATAGTTTTGCTTCTCAAGTAAGCATTCATATGTTATAATTTCGAAAATCTGTATTTTTGTGAAAAAAAAGCTGTAAAAATATCTAAACATTCTAAACAAATTTACTTGAGGCAAAATTGTTATACATCATAAATGAAAGCTATTTGTTTGTATATAATGTAGAATAACGTTTATTATCTTAGTTTTGCATCTCAAGTAAATTTTATCTTGTTCAGAATATAATTTTTTAATTAGAAATGTTTGTGTAAAAACATCCTTAAAGGATGTAGGATTGACAGCTAGTGGTCGAAATAGGTACTGCAGTCCCAATTCTAAATATTGTAGAGCGTTGTTTCTTTCCCACCCACAACAAACCACCCAGCTTTAAAACACGCAACGAGAGTGAGCGCAATTGACAATGAAAGCCACACTGTAAGTTGATGAGTTGATTTATCCGTGTTTTAATATGCTCTCGTTCATAGAGATTTTTAGATGGATGCGGAGGCTTTTTAGGTCAGGTAGAATCTGCAATCTCTAATCTCCGTTTTCCTCCAGCTGGCAACCTGGGGTGTTGAAATACTATTGGGTAAACTGGCAGAGTGCGGTATCACACATTTCGACACGGAACGCACATTCAAAGTAGAATAACTCGCTGCAGCATTGTTTTTCTGAGAAACAAGTTGGTGAATTTAGCATGTTTCCTAAATATCTGCAAACATATGGTATTTTTATGCTTAGTAAAGTGATAAACTTGTATACAGCACCTTTAAAACAGAATTACTTAAAGCAAAATTTTTTCTTGAATTAATGAGGTTTCATGTAAACAAAAAACATAAATTATATAATATATACTGTAAACATCCCATAATTTTAATATATTCAGATTATACTATAAACTAAACTATACTGTATATTATCTTAGATTTGCTCAAGTAAATTTTTGTCTCAGAGTGTCTAGATATTTTTACTGGAAGACCCATTCCTTGTCTCTGTCAAGCTCTTACTCTGGCTCTGAATGTAATTCGAAGTCCCTGAGTGTTAATTAAAGTGGCAGTGGCTCTGTGGGGTTGGCTTCGGAGCTGTCGGAGATGAAACTCACAATGTGTTTTTCTACTTCCACTGTGTTTTTACTGCCCACTGTAACTAATCTACCTGTCTGTTTTCAGGGCATAGATGAAGCCTCCAGCAAAGATAAGTGAGTTCTGGTTTTATTAGGACACAAATCCATTCTCTCTGGCTCTGCGGGGCTTATGGGTTAGATTTCACAGGCTGTTTTCACAATCTGCGAGTCGCTCTAGGATAGAGCCAACATAAAATGAATATTCTAGACCAGGTTTCACTTCAGGAAAGCAAATTTTACGACCACTAATACATAATAGATCAAAAAATTGCAATTTGTTATAAGGATGAACTAAAAGCTTTAATATTAAAAAATATATACAGTATACAGTACCGTAATGTTTCACATTTAATGCAATTTTTTTTTTGTTGTCATCTGTATGTTCTTTTCCCAGCCGCTGTGCCCAAGAGGCTTTAAATCCAGAGGACGAGGTCGATGAGTTTTTAGGTCGTGCCATTGATGCTCGCAGCATCGACCAGCTGCGGAAAGACCACGTCAAGAAGTTCCTGCTCACATTCCAAACACCTTTTTTGGAGAAAAAGGTCTGTAAAACATGTATTTAACACTGTCCAGCACTGACACAACATTTACAACATCAGAGTACTGAAAAAATGTCTGAACCTCTAACAGTAACACTTTTTCGTGCTTTTAGTATTCAAAAAAGGTGGATGATCGCTTTGGTGGTTATGTGGCCTGTACCCTCCTGGTCTTCTGCTTCATTGTTTTAATACAAATCATCATACTTCCACAGTGAGTGGTGTTGAAATATTAATTATAATAAGGAATTTTATTCATGTTGAGATCTATATTTGCAGTGTGTTTGAATGATGTTTTGGATTTTGTCTTTCAGTACACCGTTAATGCTGGGCATGTTCATCAGCATCTTTATTATTCTCACCCATGTCCTCTTTATATGTGCCATTTACTCGTGCGCTAAGGTCAGTCACTACCTCACCCGATCCTTCACATTTGTACAGTACATGTGAAATCTAGAAAATTTTCATTAATATGCAATCAGCTTTTTATAGGTGCTTTCTGATTTATTCACAGCTTTTTCCCTTTTTGTCTCTCCTGGTACTTTGTCTTATTTCAGCTTTTCCCAGTTAGTTTGCAGACAGTGTCAAAGAGGATCGTTCAATCCCGCATCAACAGCACGCTCATTGGAGTCTTTACGATACTGCTTCTCTTCATTTCTGCCTTTGTTAATATGGTAAGATTCTGATCAGAGTTTGTTGCTGTCTGAAATTTTGTCAGTATAATTCAACACTAATATCAGCACTCATTCAATAATTTTAAACTCTAAAATCTATTTAATTTAACTTTGTTTCATTTTGGAATATTTATGTATGCTATTATAATTATTATTATTATTATTAGTAGTAGTAGTAGGGGTAGAATTAGTAGCAGTAGTAGGAGTAGAATTAACACTAGGAGTAGAAGTAGTAGAAGTAGTAGTAGTAGTAGAGGTGGTAGTAGAAGTAAAAGTAGTGGTAGAGGTGGTGGTGGTAGTAGTAATAGAAGTAGTAGATGTGGTAGAGGTGCTGGTAAAAGTAGTAGTAGTAGTAGTAGTAGTAGTAGTAGAGGTGGTAGTATAAGTAAAAGTAGTGGTAGTAGTAGAAGAACAAGAAGAAGTGGTAGTAGTAGTATAAGTAAAAGTAGTAGTAGTAGAGTTGGTAGTAGTAGTAGTACAAGTAAAAGTAGTAGTAGAGGTGGTAGAAAAAGTAGTAGTAGTAGAAGTAGTAGTAGTAGAATCAGCGGCAGTAGTAGTAGTAGTAGTAGTAGTAGCAGCAGAAGTAGTAGAGGTAGTAGTAGTAGTAGTAAAATCAGCAGCAACGGCAGAAGTAGTAGAGGCAGTAGTAGCAGTATTATTATTATTATTAATAGTAGTAGTAGAAGTAGTAGAGGTGGAAGTAGTACTAGTAGTAGTAGTAGTAGTAGTAGAATTAGTAGTATTAGCGGCAACAGAATTAGTAGAAGTAGCAGTACTAGAAGTAGTAGTAGTAGAGGGTAGTAGCAGCAGCAGTAATATAATTAGTAGTAGTATAAATAGAAGTAGTAGTAGCAGATGTAGTGATGACAGCATTTTTCCATTCATATCCTGGATAAATATTTATGGATTCTTTCTTAATTATATATTCAATATTTCGGATTATTAAATATTGTGAAAATGAATTAAATGCGGAATTCCCAAATACTGGAGAAAAATTTAATTTTCCAAGAATTAAAAAAAAGTGAACAAAATTGTTCAAAATGTTTTTCCTGATCCTGACTAGAAACACTTAATATTTTTAATTAAAAAAAGATAATAGTTATGTTTTGTACTTCTAATTTTTTTTATTTCTTTATCTTTTCAGTTTACCTGTGACCTGGAGGATCTGCTTGAATGCGTGGGTGGACAGCTGAATATTTCTGATTCAGTCACGCTGTGTGTGCTGTATAATCTGACTGGACCAGCAGGGGACCCCTTCTTCCTATGTCCCGAGCAGCCTTCAGCATGTCCTTCACCCGAGGTCAGTGTGCACATGCATGATGTCTCCCTACTGAGTCTCAGTGAGCAGAGAGTATCTGAACAGATTGTGATTGTGTTTGTAGAATTTCTACAACTTATGGATTTATTTTGAAACATTTAGGATTTTGCCCTTGTTGTTATGGTAACAGTGTCATGGCATGCTGTATGATGGTTGTGTTCCTGTGCTCCTAGTATTTCACATACAGTGTGCTGCTGACTCTGCTGTGCTGCTCGGTGTACCTGCACATCAGCAGTATAGGCAAGCTGGTCCTCATGCTCTTCATCCAGGTCTGCTTTCTGCTGCTAGTGGAGTGGCCCCTAGTCACTCTGCTAGACAACGCCGACCTGCTGGTCACCGCCAATGCACTGTGAGTCTTGTTCCCACCACTGATATTCTCTGCAAACGTACAGAGTAGATGTGTAAAAAGTCGGCATGTAAGCCAATAGCATTAAGTCAAGGCTAAAATTACAACAAAATTACAAGTCTTTCTACAGTATCATCAGTACAAAGTACAGACTCAGTTGGCTATCTACATATTGATACAATCTGTGAAATAAAACAATATTGACAAGAACAATATAACTGCTTTTAATTTATTTCTTCACAAACATGAAGCTGTGTTTATTTAATTGACAAATACTTGCTACAGGCTACATGCCATTATTAAATATGATATTTCATGATATTTTAATTTCAAAAACATTTTAGTTAAAAATGTAAAAAGTTTAGGTAGATTTTTCACTCAATTAGAATGTAATAGTGATTAATAGAAACATGCAAACTGACTGAAATCCCTTAGAGAAATGTATAGAAATAATTTATTATAACATCTCTTTAAATGACACACTAAACAGTCTATTAAATTAAATGAATGTATCCTGTTAAAGGGTTCACCAAAAAATGAAAGTTCTGTCATTAATTACTCACCCTCATGTCGTTCCAAACCCGTAAGACATCGGTTTATCAAATGGAGATCTTTTTAATGAAATCTGAGAGTTTTTTGCCCCTCCATTGACAACCTACACAACTACCTCTTTCAAGACCCAGAAAGGAAGTAAATACATCATTAAAATAATCCATGTGACTCCAGTGGTTTAACCTCAATTTTATGAATCAATGAGTGCAGGGTTTCCGTGGGTCTTAAAAAAGTCTTAGAGCACCTATTATGCCCCTTTTTACAAGATGTAAAATAAGTCTCAGGTGTCCCCAGAGTGTGTCTGTGAAGTTTCAGATCAAAATTCCTAACAGATAATTTAATATACCATTTTGAAAATGCAAATTTTTGTGTTTGAGAAAAATTTGCTGTTTTGTCTGTGTCTCCTTTAAATGCAAATGAGCTGCTGCTCCCCACCGCAGAGGGCGGAGCCTTCACAGCTCCTGAACACCAGTGAACAGGAAAATGAAAACTGAAACATGATACATCTGTTTGGTTTTGATGATCATCTCTATCGCAGACACGCTCATGTGACATTGCAGTTCTTCATCATCATGAAATATTATCATCTGCATGCGTTTTAAAGCCATATCACTCTCAACCTTACAGTCTATGCTCTCAACTTGAGCACACACACTCGACGCATGCGCACAGACCTGGATGTCGGTGCGTCCGTGAGTATTAATCTACTAGACTAGTTCTCTTTCATGTGTTATTGCGATTAAACTGTCAAATGCACACAAGGTTATGTCAGAAACACACAAAGTTCACATGAAAACAGTTGGTTATGTCTGTGCACATATGCAGGAAGTACAGAAATCCTGTGTGTATATTAGATCTGTGTGTTAAAGTGAAAGCAGTGTAATATACAGTACCTACTGCTATACACTCACCTAAAGGATTATTAGGAACACCATACTAATACTGTGTTTGACCCCCTTTCACCTTCAGAACTGCCTTAATTCTACGTGGCATTGATTCAACAAGGTGCTGAAAGCATTCTTTAGAAATGTTGGCCCATATTGATAGGATAGCATCTTGCAGTTGATGGAGATTTGTGGGATGCACATCCAGGGCACGAAGCTCCCGTTCCACCACATCCCAAAGATGCTCTATTGGGTTGAGATCTGGTGACTGTGGGGGCCATTTTAGTACAGTGAACTCATTGTCATGTTCAAGAAACCAATTTGAAATGATTCGAGCTTTGTGACATGGAGCATTATCTTGCTAGGAGTAGCCATCAGAGGATGGGTACATGGTGGTCATAAAGGGATGGACATGGTCAGAAACAATGCTCAGGTAGGCCGTGGCATTTAAACGATGCCCAATTGGCACTAAGGGGCCTAAAGTGTGCCAAGAAAACATCCCCCACACCATTACACCACCACCACCAGCCTGCACAGTGGTAACAAGGCATGATGGATCCATGTTCTCATTCTGTTTACGCCAAATTCTGACTCTACCATCTGAATGTCTCAACAGAAATCGAGACTCATCAGACCAGGCAACATTTTTCCAGTCTTCAACGGTCCAATTTTGGTGAGCTCGTGCAAATTGTAGCCTCTTTTTCCTATTTGTAGTGGAGATGAGTGGTACCCGGTGGGGTCTTCTGCTGTTGTAGCCCATCCGCCTCAAGGTTGTGCGTGTTGTGGCTTCACAAATGCTTTGCTGCATACCTCGGTTGTAACGAGTGGTTATTTCAGTCAAAGTTGCTCTTCTATCAGCTTGAATCAGTTGGCCCATTCTCCTCTGACCTCTAGCATCAACAAGGCATTTTCGCCCACAGGACTGCCGCATACTGGATGTTTTTCCCTTTTCACACCATTCTTTGTAAACTCTAGAAATGGTTGTGCGTGAAAATCCCAGTAACTGAGCAGATTGTGAAATACTCAGACCGGCCCGTCTGGCACCAACAACCATGCCACGCTCAAAATTGCTTAAATCACCTTTCTTTCCCATTCTGACATTCAGTTTGGAGTTCAGGAGATTGTCTTGACCAGGACCACACCCCTAAATGCATTGAAGCAACTGCCATGTGATTGGTTGATTAGATAATTGCATTAATGAGAAATTGAATAGGTGTTCCTAATAATCCTTTAGGTGAGTGTATGTGCTGTTAATATGAATCAAACAACAAAAGGTAAACAGATAATCACTCACTGCTCTTGATTAAATTAACTTTAGTAGCTTTATTAAGAACAAATTTCTTACTTGAATGCTGCTGTCAATGCTCTGGCGAGGAGATAAACATGGACTTTGTACAGCTCACTGAGGGCGGGGTCTATGCTAATACAGCAGAGTCCATCAACACTCGTGGGCGGGGCCTGTATAATGTGACGTCACATTGCCCAGAATCTGCAAATGGCTTGTTCTGAGACACTGCTTATGATTTATGGGGATTAAAAAAAAAAAGGAGTGGGTGGATTTTTACCATTATAGGGTGGTTGTGTGCACACACTGCCAACACACATTTATGTTCAAACACCATGTAAAAGTGAATTTTGCATAATAGGTGCCCTTTGAAAAGTCTTAATTTGACCTTCCACAATTTAAGGCTTTAAAAATGTCTTAAATTGGAGCAGAAAGTCTTAAATTCAATATAATGTCATTAAATTAGGGCCCTATGAAAAAACGTGGACGAAATTGCAGAATCCATTCATATAAATGGAATTTACTGTATAATGCGGAATGTCACGGAATTTGTCAAATTTTGGATGAATAAATCAAAAGTAGTTCAGTAAACTTAAAGGGATAGTTCACCCCAAAATTTAAATTCTGTCATCATTTAGTCACCCTAATGCAGTTCCAAACCCGCAAGACTTCCGTTCATCATATAAAGCGATTGAGTCTCTTCAGAAAGTTTGGAATAAACCACTTGATTCATATGGATTAGTTTTAGGGTTTATTAACTTTTTGAAGCCTCAAAGTGGTAGTTGCTTAAACTGTCAATGGAGGGACAGAAATCTTTCCCATTTCATAAAACATCCCTTCATTTGTGTTCCAAAGATGAATGAAAGTCAGTAAAAATTTAATTTAACCATCCAGAAAATCTAAAATCTAAAATTAATTGCAAAATGTTCTTTCACAGGATTTTTGTTTTCCAGTACAAATTCAAAACATCTTTAAATCGAGATACGTTTACTTGACATGCAAAATTAAGAAATTAAGTCTTGTTTTCTGAGAAATTGAACAAAATTAAATGAGTTTATGCTTCAAACAAGAACAAATATGTCATTGGGTTGATTTTTATGAACTCACTGGCAGATATTTGTTCTTGTTTTAATCATAAAATCACTTTCACGATTATTTAAGACTATTTTTAGTAAAAAATTAATTAAAGTAATGGAGATCTTTTTTTATTTTTTAACTTTGAAGTGTTACTAATACAACTCATTGTGTGCTTAGACATTTACATTTAAAGAACACATTGATGTGTTATGTTCCCTTCAATTTATTCCTTAAATTTTCTTTAATTGGTCTTAAAAAGTTCTTAAATTTACCTTCATAAAACCTGCAGAAACCTGTGAGTGCTTTTTGTTTGCACAAAAAAACTAACATAATTTACCCCTTTATTTACAAAATATTAATCTTCACGAGAGCACCACAACGCATGTGTGTTGTGTTGACACGAGAGCGGATGTTATGTGAACACGTGTTGGAGAATAATATTTTGTAAATAAATCTGTAAAAAACTTTTACTTGCTTCATAAAATTGAGGTTAAACCACTGGAGTCACATGGATTACTTTAATGATGTCTTTACTACCTTCTGGGCCTTGAAAGTGGTAGTTGCGTAGGCTGTCAATGGAGGGACAGAAAACTCTCAGATTTCATTAAAAAGATCTTCATTTTAGGGCTGGGCGATTTTTCGATTAAATTGAATTTAATGTTTTGCCGCTATTTTATTATTTTTAAATCGAGAAATCGCAGTTTTTAATAAAAAATGTTTGCAAATTACATTGACATGTTGACAATACAGCAATGATAAGAGTTAAGAGAAAAAAATGATCCGAACACATGATGGCGTGCCTGATTAGCCGCTCTCTATGAACGTAGAACACATCACGTCTTAAGCGGCTGTTCACACAGAATGCGAGTTGAACTTTCTTCTAACTTGAACGCTGTGTTTTTAGAATGCCATTTCATGGGTGAGACGCTGCTAAAGACGCGAGACAGATTTCTGAGTATATAGGATATGTTTAAAGGGGTGATGAATTGAGAAATCAACTTTCCCTTGAGCCTTTGATATATAAAAGGTAATGGTAATATAAGAATATCCTGTAAGTTTTAGAGCTGAAAACTTCCTAGTTAGTCAAAAAAAAAACTTTTATAGACACCAGGCCCAGAAAACGCGAGCTCTCAAATACACTCACCTAAAGGATTATTAGGAACACCATACTAATACTGTGTTTGACCCCCTTTCGCCTTTAGAACTGCCTTAATTCTACGTGGCATTGATTCAACAAGGTGCTGAAAGCATTCTTTAGAAATTTTGGCCCATATTGATAGGATAGCATCTTGCAGTTGATGGAGATTTGTGGGATGCACATCCAGGGCACGAAGCTCCCGTTCCACCACATCCCAAAGATGCTCTATTGGGTTGAGATCTGGTGACTGTGGGGGCCATTTTAGTACAGTGAACTCATTGTCATGTTCAAGAAACCAATTTGAAATGATTCGAGCTTTGTGACATGGTGCATTATCCTGCTGGAAGTAGCCATCAGAGGATGGGTACATGGTGGTCATAAAGGGATGGACATGGTCAGAAACAATGCTCAGGTAGGCCGTGGCATTTAAACAATGCCCAATTGGCACTAAGGGGCCTAAAGTGTGCCAAGAAAACATCCCCCACACCATTACACCACCACCACCAGCCTGCACAGTGGTAACAAGGCATGATGGATCCATGTTCTCATTCTGTTTACGCCAAATTCTGACTCTACCATCTGAATGTCTCAACAGAAATCGAGACTCATCAGACCAGGCAACATTTTTCCAGTCTTCAACGGTCCAATTTTGGTGAGCTCGTGCAAATTGTAGCCTCTTTTTCCTATTTGTAGTGGAGATGAGTGGTACCCGGTGGGGTCTTCTGCTGTTGTAGCCCATCCGCCTCAAGGTTGTGCGTGTTGTGGCTTCACAAATGCTTTGCTGCATACCTCGGTTGTAACGAGTGGTTATTTCAGTCAAAGTTGCTCTTCTATCAGCTTGAATCAGTCGGCCCATTCTCTGACCTCTAGCATCAACAAGGCATTTTCGCCCACAGGACTGCCGCATACTGGATGTTTTTCCCTTTTCACACCATTCTTTGTAAACTCTAGAAATGGTTGTGCGTGAAAATCCCAGTAACTGAGCAGATTGTGAAATACTCAGACCGGCCCGTCTGGCACCAACAACCATGCCACGCTCAAAATTGCTTAAATCACCCTTCTTTCCCATTCTGACATTCAGTTTGGAGTTCAGGAGTTTGTCTTGACCAGGACCACACCCCTTAATGCATGTGGCAACTGCCATGTGATTGGTTGATTAGATAATTGCATTAATGAGAAATTGAACAGGTGTTCCTAATAATCCTTTAGGTGAGTGTATATACTGATCTATGACGTAATAGAAGGGGGAAACGCCGCCTCTACAGATAAATATGTACGCCTGCTTCTGTAGCCCCGCCCACCGACTCATGGAACCGAGCTGTAAACATGCCGAAGACAGCAATATAAGGTCTTACAGGTTTGGAATGGCATGAGGGTGAGTAATTAATGACAGAATTTTCATTTTAGGGTGAACTAACCCTTTCATTTATATATGGGGACAAATGGTACCATTTAATGCGAATTACCCATACATTTTTTTTTGTTTCTTTATGCTTATTTATCATTAGTGGATAAATGTTCAGTGGGTCATGTTGGTCACTAATGGGAATGTCTTTTTTACGCAGGTATTCTTTCAATGAAACAAATTATTGGTGAGTTAATGTTATGCTTTATTTTTTCCATCTTTATAAGAGAGATGATTCAAAGACAGAAGGAGCTTTAGAATTTAGAGTATTAGATTCCAGTATTTGCGTGTATTTGTCTAAATTCTTTCAGTATGTTTTAAAAGCTATTTATATTGGGCTTTCCTGAGGCCAACATCATGGGTTTGATTCCCAGAGAAAGCAAGAACTGTTAAAATATAAATGTATGCCTTGAATGTAGTGTAAAGGTCCACATCAGCGGACGGTATCGTTCTGTTTATTATAATCGCGCTGCAGTTTTGGCATCTGCCACTTTAAATGCTCGAGCTCATTAAATCAGAATGGATTCTGATTGGCTGTGATTCCTCAAATTCTGAAAGTGATTCCAACGATATTGTTTCTCTGTGCCGTTATCGTTACAGTTGTAGTATTAACTCTGCTATTCTTTTTATATTTAAAACAATATTTATAACTACATTTTTATGGTTATTGTTATAGTTATCGTCCTTGGTGTGAATGGGCCTTAAGCATTAAAGCATCTGCCAAAACCATAATTGTTAAGACTTGAGTATGCAAATATATGACATTTATGAGATGTACAGTATAGATTACAATAGTCTAGTATATCTGTAATTAGATAAACATGACCTAATACTCTTGTCATGTTCTTTGCTCAGTCTCTGGCAAACTCTAATCTGTTTATGTTGTTCTTTTCCCACATAGCCAGGAAACGGTGACTAAAGTGTCTCTGAGGGTGTCGATTCCAGTCATCCTCACTGTGTTTGTGCTGGCTCTCTATCTGCACGCACAGCAGGTCGAGTCCACCGCACGCCTTGATTTCCTGTGGAAGCTACAGGTGTGTTCCTTGTCGTCTTTCTCTAAATTGATCACTTAGCAAAAATACATTTCCAATAGCTGGATCCCAGCATGATCGGTGACTTATTTGCTGTCATTCTTCACCAGGCCACTGAAGAGAAAGAGGAGATGGAGGAGCTGCAGGCCTACAACCGTCGTCTCCTTCACAACATCCTGCCCAAAGATGTGGCTGCCCACTTCCTCGCCCGAGAACGCCGAAACGATGAGCTTTACTATCAGTCATGTGAATGTGTGGCCGTTATGTTTGCCTCTATCAGCAACTTCTCGGAGTTCTACACTGAACTGGAGGCCAACAATGAGGGTGTGGAATGCCTAAGACTGCTCAATGAGATCATCGCTGACTTTGATGAGGTAAAAAGGTTGTCTCACTTGCATCTGAAACGGAAGTGATGTTAGAATTTCAGAAAACGGTTTGATTTTACAGTACTCTTGGTCTACTGACACCCACTGGTGTGGAGGCAAAGGGGCCACAAAAGCAAATGTTTTCAGTTACCAATTACAAGTATTTGTTATGCGTGATTAATTTATTCTATGACTAAATAGAATTATAATTAGGAGGTTACCAAGACAAAAGGAATAAAATTTAGCTGGTCATGTGATCTCAACATGGCTGCCACAGTGTTTCTGTGTTGCTACTTAAAATAGCTTTTAGAAATCTTAATTCTGTATGTTCTTTACTGTTTATAGATAATTTCGGAAGATAAATATAAGCAATTGGAGAAGATCAAAACTATTGGTAGTACGTACATGGCAGCATCTGGACTGAACGACTCAACATATGACAAAGAGGGCCGTACACACATTCTAGCTCTGGCTGACTATGCCATGAGGCTACGAGAACAGATGAAGTACATCAATGAACACTCATTCAACAACTTTCAGATGAAGATAGGCAAGTAATTCTTTATCATGGACACCTGAAAATGTTCTGAAGACACCATATACAAGATTTAGAAATTGTCTTGCAGGCTCTCAGAGGCTCAGAGCTACTATGTAAGAGCAAACAATGACAAATGTATTTTGGCCACAGGTTTGAACATTGGGCCAGTGGTTGCTGGTGTGATTGGAGCCAGAAAACCTCAGTATGACATATGGGGCAACACCGTGAATGTGGCCAGTCGCATGGACAGCACAGGTGTTCCCGATTGTATCCAGGTAACCACAACATAATAAACTCTTTGCTTATACAAGACTATTTTTGGCAAAACACAACCAAAAATCCCCCATTCATTTAAAGTCAGAATGGATTATCACATGATCATGGCCATGTTCAAGATTGCATTTATAAAGATGGTGCTGCCCTCTATCATCATGTTACTGCAGTTGCAGTTCAGCACTGCAGGAGTTTTGTGTGACGTTTTTAGCTTCTTAGTTACTTGAAAGTAATTTAAAGTTCAGTTTAAAAATCGAAATACTTTCTATCCCAGTTAACTGTGTAGAATGAACTAGAAGTAAGCAAGGCTTTGTTGGTTGATTGCCATGAAAAGTGTAAACATTGTGGCTCTGGTGGTTGCAAAACATTGCTGTTTGTTTGGCATCCCAAACAGCCTGGCATAGGCCTGGCATTGGTTCAAACAATGGCCTGAGTTTGGGGCGGGGCTATCTGTTTATTTGACCAATGACAGACAGTTGGATTGGTTGTTTGAAAACGAGTATTATTTTTTGCAGTTCCCTTTGGTGCTGCAGAAATTACACATTTCACCTTTCATTTTTTGTTCATTAGAATTGCATTCAGTGTATAATTAAACATTCTTTATTCCTACAGGTGACCACTGACTTGTACCATGTACTAGAAAGTAAGGGCTACCAGCTGGAGTGTCGTGGACTGGTGAAAGTAAAGGGGAAAGGAGATATGACCACTTACTTCCTCAACAGTGGTCCTGCCTGCAGTTAACACTGACCAAATGCCTCTCAATGCACTGAAATGCAGGAAGGACAATAAAATGCTCTGAATGGGATTTGAGCAGATCCAAATGTAACCACTCATAAGCTCACTTTAGTGGGCATGTGTGGTATTTATATATGCACCTAGTGGGAATAATGAGGTACACTCTACCTGAAAGATTTAATGAAGAACTATTGCCTTAGATGGAGATGACTTTGAAGAATGCTTGGTTTTCATTTTTATTTTGTGGGAAAGACTTCTTCCATACCAAAATTTGAATTCTTTATTTATTTTGACAGGTCTTAAAACATGTAAATAAAAAATGATTATATATGCAAGCATCAGGAAGCAAGAAGAAACTGACCAAAGAACAAAGCATTTGATGTAGGAACACTACACACGTCTGGTAAACTGTTTGAAATGTCTGAACAAGTGTTATTCAGTTGTCTGGGTTTCCTCTTTCCTCACTACCACATCGGCCATACTCTATTATAAACAATACAGCAAAAAATGTCTGTCTTCTTTGAAGGCCTTAGGAACAGGAATCCTAATCACAGTGACTTGTATTTACAGTTTGTATGATTTATGAGTGATCAACATGTTTTTCCCTTTTAGTATTTGTGTACAAATGAGTAACTTAAATGAAGGACAAGAGTGGTGTTGGACAAATTTGCTTGGTCATGTGCATTTACTTTATTTTGTGTGTGTGGATAATGTGTGTGTGTTATCTTTAAAGGGCATAATAGCTCACTGTGAGGTTTATAAAGTGAATTTAAATAGATTTTTGCCAAATTAAGTGCTAATCATATTATATTTTTCACATTTCGGTGTTAATTTGTTAACAGATGTCATTTCCCTCTAATTGTGTTTATAAATGTGTTACACAAATTTCATCTAATTCATTCCTGTAGAAAAAACGAACCCAAATATGACCATAATTCCAGCACAGTATGGTCAGCAAAGATATATTCTTAAGAATATTGTAAATATGTGTAAATGTGCTGACAGAGGCCCGTTGGGTTTAGTGGTTGCTGATAAAAGTCTCTGGACTGCAAAGTTGTTAGTTTGACAGTGTTCAGCATACATCCATTTCAGCATTTCTTCATGAGCGCTCTTAGTCATGCTTGCACATTTGTCAAAATTTTTTACAATTATGCAATTACTGGTCAAATGCATAGTTAGCACTGCTGCAGAGTATTTTTGTACCATTCCCACTGTATAGATGCATCTTTGACTTTATAATTGTATTGCAAGAAACACCCTTTCCGACCCTTAACATGCATTTCCAATATGAATGTACATGTATGTTTAACATTCTCTCCTTGTCATAGACATAAAAGCACATGTTTTTTTTTTGTTAAAATATGTTTGTGGTACTTTCAGGACCTTTTTCATTGAAAAGGTGGCAAATCTATAAATTGGGTGTTTTATTAAAGAATAATGTCTCAATACCTTATTCACCCAACACTAGTTTGTGCAATTTGTCATTTATTACTTGGCTTAATTTAAATGAAGTGCAACAGAGGCAGAGTTGGCATACAGGCCACAGTCATGTAAGAGAAAAAAAAAGGTGAAATATTAGGCACTTTCCCCAAATATGGTGTAAAATAGAAATACTTCATTTAACAAGTGGTACGTGAACGCTTAACCTTCAGACGTAAAGGTGACTGTCAACCAGCAGTGTGACCTAAATTTTAAATTTTTAAAATCTTGGTAACAGTGTTACATGCAAATGTTAAACGTTTTTTTTTTTTTTTTTTACAATTAATATAATTTCACCAGATTGTCAAACAATTTTAAATGATATTTACAAGGTAAATTTTAGGTTCGATAAATAATTATAGTAGTATAGGCTACACTATTTGGAAATGTGCCACTAGTTAACTCCCTAAAGAGGTTCCCTTTCCTTTTTAACCTTTATACTGTACATGAAGCGAATTTAATACCTCAAAACGAAGCTTACAGACAGACAGGCCATTGTTGGGTGTGAGTGTCTCTAGTGATTGTTGTGTTAATGGACTCTTCTCTTTGTTCGTGTTCAGCTTGGTGTCTTCTCTTCAAGTTGCAGTGGCAGTCTCATGTCAGTCGATAGTTTGTAATCACGATTCTCTCCTACAGAAGTACCGACCCCATTTCCTCTTGGCTTGTGCCTTTCTCAAATGGCTGAATAAATCTGTAGCTATTCGGTTACAAGAGGCATTGAATTGAATTGCATCCCAGTTAATAATTTATATACGTTGAGGTATAGCTTGTTAACTTACCACATCCTTTCCTGAGCCTTAGTTAAGTAATTCGACGTCATCTAATTTTAGACATATAAAAGAGCAAAGCAACACTGAGCTGTCTACAAGTTTAACAGAAAGGAAAAAAACATTTCTAAATTAGCATAGATTAAAATATAGTGTTCCACAGTCAAATGATTTGGTGAACCAAACGCTGTGTTTGAATGAATCTTTTAAGTGAATCACTCTCGTGACACATTTTGGTTCACTGATGACTCTCCACACTGTAAAAAAAGTAAGTTAGCTAATTGCCTTAAAATTTAAAGTTAGGCCTAATTAAAAAATGTATTAATACAATGTAGGAGATTGAGGTTTAATCAACAGAAACTCAACATTAATAATTAATTACATTAAGTAGATTTGACAAAAGAAAAGTCGTTGAGACAGAGTTGTCGAATTCTGAATTGTTAAAATTAGTAAAAATGACTGCCCATACACAATTTAGTTTACACATGCCCAGCAGTTGGAGGAAAGAGAAAAACTGGACAAAGAACCCCCAGCAAACATGCCCGTTTGGGGCCCTTGTGGGATCACTGCAGGCACAAAAAAAATTGCAGGCACAAAATTCTCACTCTCTAGAGTCTAGACACTTAAAAAATTTTTTAAAGTCTCTCAGAAAACAAAACAAAAAACGACTCTATGTTTTTAACAAATCATTTGAATGTAAACCGCAGAAAGTGTCACTACATTAATCTTTTTGGTGAACACGAACACATTCAAGATTCGAGTCACTAAGATGAATCAATTAACCCCCACCACCGCCAGAAGGAATGTCCCGGCTTTAGGACCCAGATGACTCTCAATCATTTGAACGAATGGCACCTGTTGCGTTCAAAGGGAAGCCGGGAGGCTAGTGCTGCTGGTCGTGTGAAACCGTCGCGCGTTTAGATAACCCAATATCTCTAAAACTTGAAGTTACAGAGTAACAACATCCGTATCGACTCACACAGCTGAAGCAAACGGCGGAGCAGTAGACGAGGAAACGCGTATCTATCTATCTAAATGATCTGCCTCTGGGGAAGCACATGAATGACTGATTTTATTGCAGGTAAACTTTGGAGCTTTAAGCAAATGAGTGTTTTATTTGTTTCGACGTGTTTCGCATGTCTGTTGTCAGTGAGATCTAACTTCGTCTTATCTTCCTCTCCTCCTTGACATGAGTGAGTTTCGTCTTCATCTATTTTTAATAGTGTATATTGCTTTTTTTTCTAACACACAAACTCGTTTGTTGTAAGCTATCGTCATTTTTCTTTTAAACAAGGCTCCCAGAATGTTGTGAATGATTTAAATCGGTATCATATTGTAAATATTTTAACCATTATCTATGTTTGACTCACTTCCTTATATCTATTCAGATAAGTTTCGTTTAGTTGTCATGTTGCTTGGGATTATTTATTAAACTTTAAGGAAGTGCTTGGGGTTTGCGAAATTTACGAAATAGTCAAACTACGGAAGGAAGAATGCTGTTTATCTTATAACGTGTGGTTGTACAATAATACACATTTAAGCCTTTCCATTCAGCTCAGTCAGTTTAATGCAGGAGAACCAGTTTAGTTTGAGTGATTAGGAAAGTCTGAACCCCTACGTAGAAGAATAGCAGAAGTTGGCCTGTCTCTGTTGGCCATTGCCTGTCTTGGGATTTGTGATGTAGATGTCTTTAAATAGACCGGTGCCATGGACACTGAGGTTACTGATTCATTTAATACCATACGTTTCATTATCATCTCATTTCTTGCTTTAAATATAATTGCTTGAGGTTAAAATTAAAGAATAGTAGTGCTTTAAATGTGCCAGTCCTAAGATGACCCTTAAGCTCTTTTCCAAGTAGTATGTGAGATCCAGACCTTTTTTTTTTTTATCATGTTCAGTTAGATGGGCGACGTGTCACCGTTGTGAAGTGTATTTATGCAAAGCTTCCAACGCCACCCATTAAGTGTAGTGGGAGTGTGCAGTGAGCCACCTGCTGCCACGTGGATCCAGCAGGGTGAAGGAAGGATCAGGTGCAGAAGGGTGTTTGTTGTCAGGTGAGGTTTGTTTGCTCTGTTGCTGTGCTCCATGTGAGAGTCCACGGTGCAAGCTTTCTTTGCTAATTAAAAGTGGGACTTTGTTGTGGAGCTGATGTAAATAAACAATGTTGACATTTATGACCCTTTTCTTTTTTACAGTTAAGTGGTGATTGCTTTTCGTTAAGTGGTTTTTGGACTTTTTTCCCACAGGTGAGTGACTGAAATCAACCAACAGAATGCGTCTGAGACGTCGTTTCTCCCCCCTAAAGCTTGCAATTCTGGGCGGCACACTTTTCATGGTAATTCTGGTGGTGATCCAGAGGGACGTTGGGAGCGGTTCACTTCAGGACCCCTGGTTGCAAGATCTCTCCAGCAAAAAGGAGAAGGTCTTCGAAATGGTCCGCGGAGCGGTCAATAATTTTGCCTTCCAAATTGGAGCCCCGCAGCCCCCGTCATTGGTAATACAGCCCACCCCAGACCGAAATTGCCCCCCGGGCTTCTATACTCAGGCGGAACTCAAACCTTGCATTGAGAGACCTCCGCAGGACCCTCAGGCCCCGGGAGCCAATGGTGAAGCCTTCCAGAAAGCCAGTATGTCTACGGAAGAGGAGAAGGAAAAGCAGGAGGGCATGACCAGGCACTGCTTTAACCAGTTTGCCAGTGACCGAATCTCCTTGCACCGCAGTCTTGGAGAAGACACCCGTCCGCCCGAGTAAGAATGAACACATTGTTTGGCACCATGAGAAAAAGTAGAATACAAACAATTCATTCAATTCACCATCCAATCCAACATCATAATGATTCCCTTCATAGATTAAAGTTAGGCAGCACCCGTGACATGCGTTATGTTTGCTGGCTTTTTATGTGCCTTTTAATTAACGTTGACTCATTTGATCTGTTTACACAGAAACTTGAAGGTGCAGATCCTGTTGATTTAAGGGCTGGGGCTAAAGCCGTATAAATGCTGCCCAAACACTCATTGTCGATTAGAGTCTTTACTGTTCTGCTGCTTATGCAGTTTTCTAATCACACCTTCACCTGTTGCATTACTATTAAAAATAGGTTGATGTTTATTAGGTTATGTTTCCTCTTAAATCTTATCGTATTTAAACACCATGTGAAGTAACGGGCCATAAAAATGTGCATACGTCCTCATTAAATGCAATTAAAAAATGTTTTATAATGAACTAGGCTATATATATAATTTATATAAATATAATCTATATATATATATATATATATATGTGTGTATTTAAAAATTTTTTTTTTTACTTTTTTCATGTGTCGCTTACAGGTGTGTCGAGCGAAAGTTTCGCCACTGTCCTCCTCTTCCCACCACGAGTGTGATCATTGTGTTTCACAACGAGGCATGGTCCACACTTCTGCGCACAGTGTACAGCGTGCTGCACACCTCCCCGGCGATCTTCCTCAAAGAAATCATAATGGTGGATGACGCCAGCACGGCAGGTGGGCCCGGCTTTATCAGCTTCTGCTGTAAAAATTAACCACTCCTAGAAATAGTGTTAATCTGTGTTCTTGTGCCAATGGCAAACAGGTTTATTTAGTGAAATATTATGGAATTTCACTTGTAAAAGTGCTTTAGCAGGTGTATGAAAAATGTCACCAGTTAGAGAAAAGGGAACCAGTTAGAGACTTTTAAGAGTATTTATTTATATGGTAAGAAGTAGCAGTGTAATGTGCAGTCCGGGTAGAGTTATGCGGGGTCACATCAGATTTATTTTCTGTAATGACTTGCTGTACATTATCTATTACTTATTTTAATGTTTTTTTTTTTATGTACCATCATGAGCTTTAGGTCCTTGCATTGTAAGTTATATAAGAGATAAGATAAAGGAAGTGTGTCAGTTTGCTTGAAGTCTCACCACAGGAAATAGTGTTTCATCAGTGCAGAATGCTTTTTTCATGTCTAATTTTAGAAATAGAAAAATGTCACATTAAACAGTTGACAATTAAAGTTACAGTTGACTTGTAAATTTAACAATCAATATCCTTAAACTCATATACTGCTGTACAAAAGTTTGGGGTTGGTAAGATTTAAGTGTTTTTAAAAAGTCTCTTACACTCACCAAGGGTGCATTTATTTAATCAAAATGGAGTAAAAACAGTGATATTGTGAAGTGTTATTACAATTTGTGATGGCAAAACTGAATTTTCAGCATTACTCCAGTCTTCAGTGTCACATGATCCTTCAGAAATCATTCATTCTAATGCGCTAATTTGCTGCTCAAGAAACATGTATTATCAGTGTTAAAAATAGTTGTTGCTTAATATTTTTGTGGAACCTGTGATACTTTTTTCTTTGATTCTTTTGTAACAAATGGTTTTACGGTCACTTTTGATCGTTAATGCATTCATCCTTTCTTAAAGTCGTATTGACCTCAAACTTTTGAACGGTTTATGCCGTGTGTCCACCAAAGCGTTTTTTCACGTGGCTGGCTGGCGTATTCAATTGTTTTCAATGGGAGCGCCGCGTTTTTAGAACGCCATGAACGTAACGAAGCACTGAGCGAGTATTTCACGCTCTAGCGCTGAGCGTTCAGCGTTTTTTACCGGTCACCGAGAGTTGAAGAATGTTCAACTTTGAGTAAAACGCAGCGCTCATCACTGTCACTTTTTACCCAGCCGCCCAATCACCGTGGAGGAGGGTCGGGACAAATACAACACCGACCAACCTCCACATATATTCTGCTTGTACAACGTCAACAAATGCTTTACATTGTATCAACGTTTTTATATAGAATCAATACAGAAACAAACTATCTGTGAAATGAGATACTAGTAACAGATCCGTGGATATTCCGTATCATAACAAGCAAAGAGTCTCAACTGAAAAAAAACGCAGTGCTGCCAAAACGCACTCAAGCACTCACAGCCAGGTGTTTTCAGCTGGATAAAAACGCTTTGGTGGACACTCGGCCTTATGTGTTTTAATAACTATTATAGTAGTTTTTGTTCATACAGAAGAAACAAAGAAAACAGGATTACCCAAATGTTTTCTTTCTAAATGTGATATAGAACACCTCCATGATAAACTGGACGAGTATGTGAAGTCACTGAAGATCGTAAAGGTAGTGCGTCAGCCGGAGAGGAAGGGCCTGATCACGGCGAGGCTTCTCGGGGCCAGCAAAGCTGAGGGAGAAATCCTCACCTTCCTGGATGCTCACTGTATGTATTTCATCACACTTCATAATTTGCCCTGCCCAATTCCATTATCTAACACGGCTTTTCAGTTTCTGTTCACACGTCATTAAGATCTACCAGTCTCGTTATTTAGACGTGATGCAAAGTAGTCTTTCAGGAACCTGCTTTTCAGGTGCATACGCATGAGCTTAAAGTGGTTACTCCCATGATTCTTCTGGAACTCATGTAATCTGCAAAGTTATGTTCTGTGACAAAGGGCTAGTATGTGATGCTTATCTCATTCGCTTTGAGCCATTGTAGGCCACATTGAAGCCTAGCTACTCATGTTCCACCTGATGTATAATTTTTTCCAATTTTTACCTTGTATACAATCAGTGAAAGGGTTGTAATATGTGACGTGTCATCTTATTTGCTTATTGATTATCTGCTTAAGTAGCAAATTTACAAACCCTCTATTTTTTTTTGTTATTAAAGGTGAATGTTTCCATGGCTGGCTTGAGCCTCTTCTTGCTCGTATTGTTGAGGAGCCCACTGCCGTGGTGAGCCCTGAAATCACAACCATTGATCTAAACACCTTCCAGTTCCACAAGCCTGTGGCCTCTGCCCGTGCCCATAACAGAGGCAACTTTGACTGGAGTCTCACATTTGGCTGGGAGGCCATTCCAGATTACGAGAATGCTAAACGCAAGGATGAAACCTACCCAGTAAAGTGAGTCATGCATGTTTTTATTTTTTTTAACCTTGCTAAGATTGTGTAAATTTCCAGCCATTCTTGGAAACACTGACATTCGTTTTTTTAGTGATTGACATATCAGTATTTACCTTTACCAAGAAAGTTGTTTGCATATTATTTTCTAATAACAGATGCATTTGTATAGCTGCATTTTTAAACCTGACGGGTGATCAGAAGGGGTATTGTTTCACCCTAAAGGTTTTTTTGTGATTTATGAATGGGCCATATTCAGGTTGTTTCATTGGTACCGGCAAAAAATTTGTTGAAATAAAAAAATCGACCAATCACAATCAAGTATTCCAGAGAACCATTATGGAAGCAAGAATATACTCATTTATTCTGTGTATATAATGGATAATGGTGGTTTCTCTATTGGTTAAATAATTTCTGAAGTAATCTAACAGGGTACCATGTATAGACATAACGTACATCTATCACATTTCGACAGCATGCTTATTCAAAACACAATGTTGTACATTGATTGTGCTTGTTACACAGTGTGTTGTGTTAAGGAAATGCTTAATATATTCATGTCATAATGATCTTCAGGCCAGATCATGTTCTTCCTGTCTGTCCGATTTTTATGAATGAGATTACTTGGCTGGTTGTATCAAGTTTCAATTGAGAGTATCAAATTAACCACTTTTACTCAGTTTGCTATGACCGTGTTTTATGATGGATTACTGAGATTAGGCTGCATGTCTCCTCAGATAATTTAACATAGCCTATACTATCATATACACTGCCCGGCCATTTTCACACATGAATTGGCACCTCTGAGTCAGACCTTAAATTCAGTGAAAGTCTTTGGGATGTGCTGCGCGTTCTCGTTCCCTGAAGAGGGCAGATGCATCGATACTCGAAACCATGATCAGCAATGCAGTGATTGGCTGGTGGCAACACGGCAACGTAATACCATCATAAAATTAAAAAAGATGCTTGAAGAAAAACTCAACAATTTTCTGGACCCAATTTATAAAAAAATAATTTTGTATTTGTACAGGCTTTTTTTTGTTTTGTTTCTTCAATGTTGTAATTAGCAATTCATTTAATTTTATAGTTGAAGCAGATTTGTTACGTGACAGCATTAACGTTTCTTAAGGGTCAGGATCACGTTATCTGCATCTCCTGTGCTGCATCAAGCCACTCCCATAATATCCGTCACCACTGAAATTAATGCATGGCTCATTAATTGTACAGCATGTGTGTAAGACTCTTTATTTCAATAAAATGAAAAGGTAATTCCGTCACGAATAGATCTCTCAATCAGTAAAACTGGCTGTCTTTACTAGTATTATAGACTACACAACATTATAATATTATTATTATTATTATTATTATTATTATTATTATTATTATAGCCCCTGGTTCAGTAAGGAACTCTTGTAATAAAGTAGCAGTGGCTGGGACAGATTTTAAGTATCAACACTGCTTAAAAAGATGCAATCTAATCCTGTTTGCATGAAATAAACACCAGGTTTGAGCTTACAGACCTGTTGCTATGAAAGCAGGTCCAGGAAGAGCGTTGAAGAACCAAGCAATCCTGCCAAATCGTCAATCAAATCCAACTAATTGAGTTAGCGACGTACAAAGAACGGACCCCAGGCTGTATGTGGTCATCTTGAACGCATGCATTGAAGTCTTATATTTACAGCGGTTTCCTTTTAGCATCTTTTTATTCAACTTGCTGGTGAAATAAAAAAAAATTCAATATAATTCAAATAATTCAAAATAATCATTGGTATGTGTACAAACAAATTAATATTAAATGCATTTGTCTTAAAGTATTTAGTTGTATATTTTTAGAAAAGTTAGTTGTTCGCATCTGCATGGCAAACATCGGTAACGCTATGAGGCCTGTATTTTATAATGCATTATAAGGTTATTCTTAAAGTATTATAATGCATGCATAGGGCCTTAAGAGAACCTTATTTGTAGTATCATCTCATGAATAATTATAATACTTACCCATTTGTGGTTATAACACCGCGAGCACTGTTATACCTCATTGTTATAATGTATTATAAGTCTCATCTTGATCTGCACTGTATCTTGCTACATCATACATATTTACACAATTTCCACATTTAAAAAAAATAGCCAGATCATAAATGACCCCCCCTTAAAATGTTAAGCAAAACAGAAAACAGAAGTTGCAACTTTCAGCTCAAATGTTACAGTGATGGATAACTGCAAATAACTTTACATTTTCTAAAATAAACTGAATACTGTAAAACAAATTTCTCTTTTTGTTTTTGTTTACCAGTGTTTTTTCTGAACTGAGTTTAAAAGCAACAGGACCTGATATCGGCTCTCTGGCTACACTTCCTACTCATTGTATTTGTCCTGTTCTTCCTTTCAGAACTCCAACATTTGCTGGTGGTTTGTTCTCTATATCTAAGGCCTACTTTGAGAAAATTGGGACCTACGATGACAAAATGGAGATATGGGGTGGTGAAAATGTCGAGATGTCCTTCAGGGTGAGTTCCAGCTCTTCAAAATTCACCTGCAGCCATATTAATGACTAATATAATGTTAAAACAACGTCAAGTCACCTTTATTTATATAGTGCTTTATACAATACAAATAGTTTCAAAGCAGCTTTTCAGTGATAAACAGGAAAATGATGCAAAGTCTAAAAAGTCAGTTCTGTGTTGAACAGCAGTGTGTATGTGTTCTGCGCTGTCAGGTGTGGCAGTGTGGCGGACAGTTAGAGATAATCCCCTGCTCTGTCGTGGGTCATGTGTTCCGCACCAAGAGTCCTCACACCTTTCCCAAAGGTACAGAGGTCATTACACGTAACCAGGTGCGCTTGGCTGAGGTGTGGATGGACGACTACAAGCTGATTTACTATCGACGCAGCCAAAGTGCCGCTAAAATGGCCGAAGATGTAAGCACTACTTTCGCTTTTAGAGGATTCAAATGTCGACCTTGTGTTTGTGGTTATCTATCTTATGCTGTAGCTGTATGCAAGAGCATGTGACCAACTCGTTTCCTGTATGATTGTGTAGAAAAATTACGGTGATATATCTGACCGTCTGAAACTCAGAGAAACCTTACAATGCAAGAACTTTTCTTGGTATCTTACCAATGTCTACCCAGAAGCCTTTGTCCCAGATCTTACCCCCGTCAAGTTTGGAGCAGTAAGTCCTTTTTAGAGCACAATGATTAGCCATTTTAAACCAGTCTGGGGCCAAACATTTATTTCAATTATTTTTTTTTATTTTTTTTTTGTCTGTGTAGCTCAAGAATATGGGATCACAGCAGTGTCTGGATGTTGGAGAAAGTAACAATGGGGGAAAGCCTGTGATTATGTATATATGCCACAACATGGGTGGTAATCAGGTATAGTACAATTGCTGTGCCATTCACATTGATATTATGAGTAGAATAGAGCTGCATGATTAATCTTTAAAAGATCGCAATCTTAATTTAATCACTCATATGATCTCATTTCTAAATGACAAAGATTTGCCTGTTTATTAAACCTTTGACAAAATCACACTGGAACATTCAAATCTGCATTTACACGGAGTGTAGGCGGAGTGTGTGTAAGGCTTAGCCTTCCCTTGGCCATTGACTTGAGACTAGCGTGGCATTTTCTCACTTAAACCACTGCCTGCTGCTATTTCTGATTAAGCTGGCCACATAACTGCTGTTCTAGGATCTGTTTTCTCTGTAAGCATACTTGCGAAACTTGGTTTTGTCAAATGAATCCGCTCATTTGTGTTTACGCTCTGTAAAACTTCAAAGGTTTCTTTTTAAAATGTGTTTTTGTAGCGTTGAGCAATGTTGCCAATCACAACATATCTGTTGATTTCTTGAACGCAGTGGCCAGTCAGAGGTGTTAAAGTTAGCACTGAACTAAATGTGAATCCTAAGTTATGCATGCTCTCAAATCCTCTCAAAGAAACAAACAAGCTGTAGATAATAGTATTTATGTAGTATTTATGAGCACGTCATTGAATCATTCATTCAAACCATTAAAAAAATAAAATAATTCAGATTAATTAGTGCATTGTTTTGTAATGTTTCCTGTGGTGCGCTTATGTTAGTATGATTTTTACATCAAATATAGAAATAAAAGGCATTTTTCCGGCCCTGGTTTTAGCCCTCTGATTTGAACGCTCTGTTTTAAAGGGCTTGTCTGCTGTGAGACTTTAGTTTAAACGTCCACTGCTGGTATTGGCTGACATACAAAGATATGTATAAATAGCTATATAGTAACAAGTATTACATGTTTAACTTTCTCGAAAACTTTTAGCATGTTTTACTATTATAGCTCTCAAGGTTAACTAACCGTGAAAAATGTTGATTATAGATCGTGGCATGAAAGGTTGCAGTGATGAGCATTGTAGCCGATCACAGACATGTTGAGAGCATAAATGCAGTGATCTCGTCATTGCAACTCGATTTCTGCACACTAATGAAATCCTTTTATCATAACTAACTGCAAACACAATGTAAATAAAAGATTTGTTGATTATTACGGGAGTTTTGGTGAAAGTCCCTGATAAGTTTGTGCTGTTTGATTGACCGCTCCAGAGATCGTAAAGGGAGCGTCCTATATATAATTTTCTCCTATATATAATTTAATCACAGTTTAAACTAGATTGTTTATCTTAGTAGATGAAAATGTGAAGTTGACCGTTTAGTCACTGGTTTGATTTTCTGACGCATAGACAAAGAACATCTGACTACATGAATCATTACATATCAGAAATCACTGGTCACAGATCAGGCATTAGAATTAACACTGTTACTTAAATGTTGTCGCATTACTGTCGAGTTCATATCATAAAAGTCTGTTTGCAAAGCCTGCGCAGAAATTGCGTCTGATTTACCAAAGAATCCAGTGTAACGTACCGAATAAATAATGCTCAACTGAGACATTCACATTGTTGAATATAAATAACCACATTCCTAGCATTAGGATCCTTTGGAAGGTGATGTTATTTCTAGTCCAGCCTGTATTGCTCTTCTCTTCTCGTCATCTCACTAACATGCCAGTGGGCGGGGCCAAAGTTGCAATGATGAAGTAGGCGTTGATTTTCTTCTGCAGAGGCAGTCTTTCACCTATCTATTATAGATGATAGGCACATTCCACAATGAGTCGTTATCTGGGCTTCGTAACAATGAAAGTTGTTTTTGGATTAACAAGGGAATTTTCATTTCTGAAGCTTGCAGGATATTCTTATAGTATTAGGACACAATACCAGTTGTGAAGAATGAAGACCAAGAGTCAGGAGTGCAATTAATTCAAGAGAAATTTACTGAAGAATAGTTTGCAGTTTCATCAGCAGAAGCCAGCTTCAAGTCTCACAAGGAGTTTGTAGGCCGCGCTCCCTCTAGACCCTCTAACAGTTATACTCTTTTCAATCTCTAGCTATGTCATTACTTCAGGTTGAATTATTCTGATTGGCTAAGAGAAAAATAGATAGTCATAGTAAATTTCCACACATTGTCAGTTAATCAGATGCACGTTTCCATAGATCACTTGTTGACGCTTTCACCCCGGAATTAGGCACGTAGTGACCTTCCAGGTCTGGAGCAGGCGCCAGCTTGCCCAGAAACAAGTTCACCCATCTTCTAGGATGCCCGTAATCCACCTCCAATACTGATCTGTAACACAGAATACTGGCGCACATACACAGATACAGTTTCTCCAAGGTTGGAGTTGTTTGAGCTCAGTTCTGACCAGAACGTTTCCCAAAACATACTGATAACATGTGCTTTCTCTCAGTAAGAGGTACAGACAGTATTCACCATAATTCTTTAGTGTTTCGGTAAAAGAAAATATAAAATTTAATAAAATAAAATATAATATAAAATAAAAGACAAATCCATATTTTATCTCTGGAAGCCAGGCTAAGTGAGTAAGCACTGTTACTGCACTGCTGGTATGGGCCAGACCCTCAGTCCCTCCTCAGAGACCAAATACAAACTTTAGAAAACCTATATGAAGAAACAAACTATTGATTATGTAATATCATAACTGGAAAGAATCATTAAAAATCATCATAATATAGGAGGATAAATATTGATTCATGCTTTGATTTATAAATTGTGTTGTGGGGGGGGGGGGGATTTCAGAATCCGCGCACTTCAGTATGATGACCTCTTATGTCAAAAGCTCAAGGAAAATTGTATTTCTCAGTTCATGACTTCAATGACTTTAAACATTTTAAATAGACTGCCGCAATTAATATTTTGGCAGAACCTCTAGGAATTTGCATGTTATTTTTAGTTGTCTGTTCAGAATCGTGATATCTGTTTGAAACAAAAAAAACAATTACGTTCTCAATTCACCCAGATTTGTGCAGCTCTAGAGTAAGAGGTGCTTTTATAACAAAAGTTACACATTGTTATAAGAAAAACAAGTAATTTTGACCATTGGTTTCTCCTTGATCTGAACAGATTTTCATCATGATGTGTTTGTTTTCAGTACTTTGAATATACATCACACAATGAGCTGAGACATAACATAGGAAAGCAGCTCTGTCTGCATGCGTCTCCTTACCCAGAGCCAGTGAAGATCGAGCTCTGTACACTGAAGGGCAAAGGCAGTAGTTTGGCTCCTGAACAAGAGTGGGTGTTCACAGAAGTAAGTGTCCTCTCAGAACACAAATGAATTACTCAATTGGTTATTACTGTGTTGTTTTGGGGGATGTCCATTTAATTTTTTTTTTGCAGCTGAACTACACTTGACTAAACACTGTCATGAAAATATAAGATTGATTTTTATTATTTGCAAATGTTTATTATATATATATATTTTTTTTTATGCTTTCAAATAAATGCTGTTCTTTTGATTTGAACTCTATAACTCTATAAATATTAAGCTGCATACCTGTTTACAACATTGATGATAATAAGAAATGCTTCTTGAGCAGCAAATCTGCATATGATTGATTTCTGAAGGATCATGTGACACTGAAGACTGGAGTAATGATGCTGAAAATTCAGCGTTGCCAGCACAGGAATAAATTAAATTTTAAAAATATATTAAAATATAAAAGGTATTTTAAATTGTAATAATGGTTCATAATATTACTGTTTTCCCTGTGTTTTTGATCAAGTAAATGCCATAACAGACTCAAAACATTTTAAAAAAAAATCTTACTGACCTGAAACTTTTGAACGGTACTGTATGTTAAATACAATTGTATTATTAAATGAATAATTAAATAATGCTGTCATTACATGGGTGAGCAAACCAAATACAGAATTTGTTTTTAAAAATATACAATATATATATATATTATATTTATATTTTTTATTTTTTATTAATCATATTGCAAGTCTATTTATGTGATCTCATCAGGTCAGGTGTATATATCAGCTAGTTAGGATGCTAATTGATGAGCTTGGTAACACTTTACAATAAGGTCTCATTTGTTAACATCAATGTGTTAACTAACATGAACTGATGAGCAATACATTTGTAACAGTACTTATTAATCTTTGTTAATGCTAGTAATAAAGTTGCTCATTGTTTGTCCATGTTAGTTGATAGTGCATTTAATGTGAACAGATGTAACTTTTGATTTGAATAATGTATTAATCTTAATGTTAATTTCAACATTTACTAATAAAATAATGTAGAAGTATTGTTTGTTCATAGTTCATGTTAACTCAAGTTAACTGAGACCTTATTGTAAAGTGTTACCAAGAGCTCTATACTTTCCTCTCCCATTACTACTAGCAAGTCTTTCTCAATGTTAATTTACACTGCTAGAGAGAGGACTTTGCTACAAAATTTGAATTGAATTGCTTTACTTTGATAGTTTACTTTCAGCTCATTCACATAAGAAACTTGTTTTACATTTATTCATCTTATGTTTATTTTAGGAGCAACTGCTGAAGAATCCGCCCTCTGGAAAGTGCCTCCATAAGAAGGGAGACAAGATATTAATGAGCCCCTGCAATCCAACAGACCATCACCAGCACTGGGTTTTCAGTTGACCTCTCACTCCAACCGAGGAGCAAGGACATTCACTCCTATAAGACCCAAGAGGGAGGGCCAGCAGCCACAGCTCACCCTGGCAAGCTCACTGTAGGCCTGGGCAGATGCACTGGGATTGTACTGGATAGTTAGTTTCCATAAACTCCCAAAGACATTGTGATCAGACTGCGGTCAGGATGCTCAGGGAAGAGAGAGTGGAGATTGTGGAGCATTGGAGAGCGAACAATCCAGCAGCAACGTTGTTTACTTGATGCATTTTATTTCCTTATTGATGTTTACTGCTGCTTTTAAATGGTGTAGGTTTTATT
Source organism: Rhinogobio ventralis (assembly GCA_039654625.1). NCBI lineage: Eukaryota > Metazoa > Chordata > Actinopteri > Cypriniformes > Gobionidae > Rhinogobio > Rhinogobio ventralis. The sequence goes on from CM077203.1 coordinate 15,269,986, forward strand.
TATTTTTTAAAGAAATGGAAAATTAAATATTTTTGGAACATTGTTAGTGTTAAGGCCAATGAATGGCAGGCCTTGCCAGTGATACATGTGATGTTTGTGTGATCCAAATAATTTGCATATGCTGCAGGGGATGTGGGTTTTGTTCAGCTGTACTAAATTGTCACAAGGCAGCATTTGTTTCAGGTCCTTCTCTTGTGTCTTTGAACTTAAAGCCATCAGTATGTGAAGCAGCATCATGTGACTTGCCTTCCTTGGTTGCCGAGGTCTTTTGGGGGAAATCATGCTCTAAAAATGATTACATGCAGCTAACTGTTGCATCGTCTTCACCTTTACACTGTTATTCTTTCACAGATGTATTATTTGAATCTGTATTAAGCTTTCAAATATTTGAATATTTTATTTGAAAAAAGAAAAAAGTACACACTCCCTGATCACTTTTTAATGTTTTTCTAAACATACATACACACTGTGGTCACCATAATCTTTCACCAAAATAACATGATTAAGGTTTCTTCAGTTTTAGTCCAACTCTGATCAAACGCACTTGTACTTTTCAGGTAATCCTGAAGACCTGATTAGTTTGTTCAGGTGCGCTTTATTAAGGTTGTAGTTAATCTCAAACAGGACTATGTGCAATAGTTGTGTAATTGAAGAACCCTGACCTAGTTACTGCAGTTATGACAATAAAATAGTGATATCTTGATATTCTCATTCTGCTCACTCAGCAAAAGAAATAAAGCAGCAAAACAAAGCTTCTGAAACTTTGCACTGTCTTCTGGAGACTCTTTATTCATTGTCATAATTTTACAATAGTAATATTTCTAGTAACTAGGGTATTCTTAGTGTAACTTATGGATAGGTGTTTGTTTATTTCGACGTCATGCTTTGTGATTGAGGCAAAAAATGTCACTTCCCAACTTCACCGATAGGTGGCAGGCGACGTAATATTTTTTTTAAAGGTAGTTGTAAAAAATAAACTGAGAAAATGAAGGTTGTTCGTAGAAAAACAAGTAACATGCTGTCATTGATAGCGTAGCTACTTCTATAACGTGGCGTGAGAGTTAGTGCTGTTTAACCAGCAGGTTTAATCCGATCTTTTGAGCTGGAGTTCTCATTAAATTTCAAACTGCAGTGTTGTGTGTTTGTATAGGCTATATTAAGGCAGCTTTTCAACCTCTATCTCCTTTTAATGTTTACCAATGTTTCCGCCAAAACACCAACTGTAAGTCTCATTGTAAAGTCATAAATTAACATTGTGCTACTTCAAACAGTGTATCTTTTTATACTTCTCTTTGTTGTTGATGTCTGGTGGCTAATGCCAGGCCATAGTTTTATTAAATAAGCTGTATTAGTAATATTTCTGCGGAAATATACTAGTAAATATTTGGTCTATAGGCCAGCTCGGGTATTATTTCTGAGTATATCCTTTATAAGGTACTACACAGTCCATTCGGGCCGTTCAGTCTTTCACACTGTTATAAATTCAAATCCAAAACAGCACAATATTAAGAAATAAGATTTGAACACAAATGCATGTAATTTTTAATTTAAAAGTATTTTCCACAAACATGTATAATTACCGAAGAAAAGGACTATCAGGGCAGTAGTATAATAACCACATTTCTCCAGATCACTCTTACTGGGTAAATTAAAATGGAAAGTGGGTCCATTTTTAATAACCATTTTCATCTTTACTATTTCATTCTAAATGGCCAGTCAATTATCAATATCAATTACACAGAGGAATTTTGTATCAACTGCATAGTTACAGTACATTTTGTTTCTATGCACACTTTAGGAAACAAGTTTCTGGGTATATTTTGACATTAACACCAGGTGCACAGTCAGTATTGAATACTGTGATGCTAGAGGAAGTGCTTTTGTCTGTCTTACTGTAAATGTACAACAACTTCAACTTCCTCTTTTTGGTGCAGTATGAGAATCTGTTTGCTGGTTCATATTACATGTCCAGAATTGACATAGCAAGAGTGATCCTTTTATCTGTCACCATTTATCCCTGTAATGTGATTTAGTCGTGAACTTTGGTCATGCTTCAGTTGAACTATTATTGGAGTTGTAAGTAGATCTTTTACAACAAGCATGACTAATTATTCTTAACCTAATGTTTAACATGAAAGAAAAATGAAATGATTTTATACAGGCATTCTCTTTGGTAATTATACAGTGAACTGTTGCATCATACTTTCTCCACTTGTTGATGATTGTCTTCATCGTGTTACATTGTATATCTAATGCTTTTTTTTCTTTTTTGTTTGTTTGTTTATGTGTAGCCCTCACCTGAATGATACCTTTCAACAGTAAGATCCCATTAAGATCCCATTTGTGGTCCATGGCTCATGTAGTAGCATGCAACCAAGATGTCAGAAAAATCTTGCTAGAAAAGCTAGGTAAATCCAAAGATTTATTTGGAGCCAATCAAAGTCTCTTCAGGTGAAGACAGGTGTGTACTATTTCACATGAACTTCTTGATTAGTTCTGAACACAGCCACATACCCAATTATAAAAGGGTGTCACTGTACACACTTATGCAGTGTCTCTGAAATCTCACTTTGGTTTTCAGTGCATTGCATAGGTTGCAATTTTTACATTAAAGGTGCAAAACTTTGTTTAATTTTTTTACATCACAAAAACCAGGGGTGTGTGGACTTTTTATATCCACTGTACATGTGTAATAAAACAAAATGTAAATAAATAAAAATATCGAAAATATTTTAAATAAAAAAAAATGCTAATTTATTTGTGTTTTAGTTCATAAAAAATATTTTATAAGATTTTAGTAATAGTGTGCTGTTTTGCATTATTTCTGAGTGATGTCATGATTGTGCTTGTTTATCTATACACCGATCAGGCATAACATTATGACTAATATTGTGTTGGTCCCCCAAAACAGCCCTGACACGTCAAGGTATGGACTCCATTAGACCCCTGAAGGTGTGCTGTGGTATCTGGCACCAAGATGTTAGCAGCAGATCCTTTAAGTCCTGTAAGTTGCGAGTTGGGGCCTCCATGGATCGGACTTGTTTGTTCAGCACATCCCACAGATGCTCGATTGGATTGAGGTCTGGGGAATTAGGAGGTTAAGTCAACACCTTAAACTCGTTGTTGTGCTCCTCAAACCATTCCTGAACCATTTTTGCTTTGTGGCAGGGTGCATTATCGTGTTGAAAGAGTCAAAGTAACATCCACATGGATGGCAGGACCCAAGGTTTTCCAGCAGAACATTGCCCAAAGCATCACACTGCCTCTGCCGGCTTGCCTTCTTCCCATAGTGCATCCTGGTGCCATGTGTTCCCCAGGTAAGCGACGCACACGCACCCGGCTATCCACGTGATGTAAAAGAAAACGTGATTCATCAGAACAGGCCACCTTCTTCCATTGCTCCGTGGTCCAGTTCTGATGCTCATGTGCCCACTGTTGGCGCTTTCGGCGGTGGTCTGTGGCTATGCAGCCCCATACGCAACAAACTGTGATGCACTGTTTTCTGACAACTTTCTATCAGAACCAGCATTAACTTATTGAGCAATCTGAGCTACAGTAGCTTGTCTCTTCGATCGGACCACACGGGCCAGCCTTCACTCCCCATGTGCATCAATGAGCCATGACCCTGTCGCCGATTCACCACTGTTCCTTCCTTAGACCACTTTTGATAGATAGTGACCACTGCAGACCGGGAACACCCCACAAGAGCTGCTGTTTGGCGGTCTGAACCAGTCGTCTAGCCATCACAATTTGGCCCTTGTCAAACTCACTCAAATCCTCCTTACGCTTGCCCATTTTTTTCTGCTTCTAACACATTAACTTTAAGGACAAAATGTTCACTTGCTGCCTAATATATCCCACCCACTAACAGGTGCTGTGATGAAGAGATAATCAGTGTTATTCACTTCACCTGTCAGTGGTCATAATGTTATGCCTGATCGGTGTATGTGTATCTAGGTGAAAGATGAACATTGTCAGTGTCCTTCCGCAGAGACTCTTACATAAATAGGGAGGTTGGGTGTAGGCTTTGTGCTCACCTGGAATCCCTTCTTAAGGCAAAACGGCAATACACTCACCTAAAGGATTATTAGGAACACCATACTAATACTGTGTTTGACCCCCTTTCGCCTTCAGAACTGCCTTAATTCTACGTGGCATTGATTCAACAAGGTGCTGAAAGCATTCTTTAGAAATGTTGGCCCATATTGATAGGATAGCATCTTGTAGTTGATGGAGATTTGTGGGATGCACATCCAGGGCACGAAGCTCCCGTTCCACCACATCCCAAAGATGCTCTATTGGGTTGAGATCTGGTGACTGTGGGGGCCATTTTAGTACAGTGAACTCATTGTCATGTTCAAGAAAAATGATTGAAAATGAAAATGAAAATGATTCGAGCTTTGTGACATGGTGCATTATCCTGCTGGAAGTAGCCATCAGAGGATGGGTACATGGTGGTCATAAAGGGATGGACATGGTCAGAAACAATGCTCAGGTAGGCTGTGGCATTTAAACGATGCCCAATTGGCACTAAGGGGCCTAAAGTGTGCCAAGAAAACATCCCCCACACCATTACACCACCACCACCAGCCTGCACAGTGGTATCAAGGCATGATGGATCCATGTTCTCATTCTGTTTACGCCAAATTCTGACTCTACCATCTGAATGTCTCAACAGAAATCGAGACTCATCAGACCAGGCAACATTTTTCCAGTCTTCAACTGTCCAATTTTGGTGAGCTCGTGCAAATTGTAGCCTCTTTTTCCTATTTGTAGTGGAGATGAGTGGTACCCGGTGGGGTCTTCTGCTGTTATAGCCCATCCGCCTCAAGGTTGTGCGTGTTGTGGCTTCACAAATGCTTTGCTGCATACCTTGGTTGTAACGAGTGGTTATTTCAGTCAAAGTTGCTCTTCTATCAGCTTAAATCAGTCGGCCCATTGTCCTCTGACCTCTAGCATCAACAAGGCATTTTTGCCCACAGGACTGCCGCATACTGGATGTTTTTCCCTTTTCACACCATTCTTTGTAAACTCTAGAAATGGTTGTGCGTGAAAATCCCAGTAACTGAGCAGATTGTGAAATACTCAGACCGGCCCGTCTGGCACCAACAACCATGCCACGCTCAAAATAGCTTAAATCACCTTTCTTTCCCATTCTGACATTCAGTTTGGAGTTCAGGAGATTGTCTTGACCAGGACCACACCCCTAAATGCATTGAAGCAACTGCCATGTGATTGGTTGATTAGATAATTGCATTAATGTGAAATTGAACAGGTGTTCCTAATAATCCTTTAGGTGAGTGTATATGAGAAATACAAAGCTACGTTTTGATCACATTGCTTTGTTGTTGTGTGGTAGCAGTTTATGGGAGATTTTAAAGAAGAAGATGGTTATGCTTTTCTGCTTTTTTGATGTCTTTTCACAGAAATGATACATTTTTATTTTTAACCATTGCATTCATCCTGATGTTTCTGGGGATCTTTAACTCTTAGATCTGGTTGTACCGGTGCAACCAGAAAAGGCCACAATGCCAAAAAGATGACCAAGAGGTGTGGAATGTATTTCAGTCCTGAGGATTTACTGCTTAAGATGTAACCAGTAATATTGCAGCACAGATACAGACTTGTTATAGATCATATAGTGCTAACAGAAGCCTGGTCGATTTCCAACCTCCTTCTTCACCAGGCAGATCCCTTACACTTAAGATGGGTCATTATTAATTAACCAGGTTTACTGGGTTTAAATCTCATCACAAGGTTATTATGAATAACCTGTAGTTGATGAATGTTTAATCAGCTGTAAACAGTAGATCTTTTCTCCCCATCAATAGAATGATTTATGAAGGATCTTGTGACTAAAGACTGGAGTAATGATGCTGATTCTGCTTTGTCATCACAGGAATAAATTACATTTTAAAATATATTTATATAATCGTAATAATTCACAATATTATTATTTTTATTGTATTTATGATCAAATATGCACTCTTGGTAAGCATAAGAGTCTAAAATCTTACTGACCCCAAACTTTTGAACATTAGTGTATATACATCAGAAATAATTTATCAAAATGTATTCATTTTTATGTAAATGAAATGAATTTAAATCACAAATGGATAAATAATCTACCCTTTTCTAAGGGAAAATCAGATGTATTTTCTAGTCCATTTCTTTTTCTAATGAACATTTTTCTAATGCACACAGACCATGACGAGGCAACTTTATGCAAATTTCTTGAACACTGAACAAACTAATATATAACAGTTTAGGCATGTTAAAGTGCATTGTAATGCATTCATGTGGTTTTGCTATTCATAAATAGACTTAGTTTGACTATATTAGAGTTTATTGTATAGTTGAGTTTATGACAAACAACTTAAGTCAGTATCTGTTATCCCACCTTTTATGTAAGCAAGAATCATTTCCACCCACTACAGAGGCTGTTTTGTAACCACATACTGATGATAAGAATAATATAATGAAGTTTTGAAAGAGAACTTCAAGGATATCAAAGACGATTGTTTTGTCTAAATTCATGACATTTTATTAGGACAAACATACATTAACTAGTGATTTTGAATGTTAAACCCATTTATCTCCTGTACATGCACATTCCAGTCGAGATGGGAGAATGTTGTCTGGAATGGGTTCACTCCCTTAAAACATGTCAATCACTCACGGTGACTGTCACGCCCATGTACAAGCCTTAAACAAAAAATTTAGTGCCATCACTGAAAGGACAAACCTGTGGTCTCACTCATGGTGCTGGAGTTACAAAAGTGCAAAATCTCTATTAAATAACCCTGACACAAAATATAATGTTGTTAATGTCAGTTTGCACTAAAATATTGTATAAATACTTTTTTTGCTCTGCAAAAAACATACTATAAAATCAGTGAAATGAACAGTATTATGACAGATCTAAAACTGATCCATCACCAACATGTTAATCACTATTCTTGAGATTTCCATGAAAACATAGGAACACCTAAAATATCTTGCTAACAAATGTGAAATGAGCTTGAATGACATCACTGCTCTGCTGTACGTCTAATACATTCACATTAAGACTCAGTACATCCTCTCACCTATCATACATATTTACATTTTATCTCCTTTACAACTGAGTCCTCAGAAAGAGTGTATGTGTTATGTTGATCACATCTCTTCTCTTAGCTCTTACAGGTTTCATTGCATAGTTGAATCCTCGATGCCCCTGGCAAAGAGACGCACCAGCTGGCCATGAACTCTGTGGAAAGAGAGTTATATTGGAAATCATTTAAATGAGAAGCAAAGTTTTTGGTTTGAAACTCCTAATCTTCCACCTGATATCATTAACTATGATTTGCTTGCATCATTGGAGCCAGACGTTTGCAGACACTGCTGATCAAAAGTTTGGGTTAAGTAATTAGTTTTTGTCTCTTTTTCTGCATTTACTTGATCAAAAATACAGTAAAAACAGTAATGTTATGAAATAATATTATTACAATAAATTTCTATTTTAATATATTTATTCCTGTGATGTCAAAGCTGAATTTTCAGCATCATTACAGACATTAGTCTTCAGTGTCACATGATCCTTCAGAAATCATTCTAATATGCTGATCTGCTGCTCAAGAAATATTTCTTATTATTATCAATGTTTAAAAAGGTTGTGATGCTTAATATTTTTGTGAATACCGTGATTCATTATTTTCAGGATTCTTTAAAGAATTTAAAGCATTTATTTGGAATGGAATTTTTTGTAACAGTATAAATGTCTTTACTGTCACTTTTGATCAGTTGAATGCATCCTTGCTGACTAAAAGTATTAATTTTAAACCCCACACTTTTAAAAAGGTTAGTGTATGATTATTATACAGTAAGAGCAGGATTAAGTTGTGAATTTGTGAATAACTGGATTCAAATGCCTTGCTTAGTCACACAAAAGCGTACCTGCATGAGATCTTGGTGTGAGGTAGAATTTCTCCATCACAGTTCCACACTGATACCGAGCGAGGTTTAGTACAGCAAGGCCCACATACAAAGCCTTGTCTCTTTAATCTACTTGTCTCACTTCCTCTCTCCTTCCACCCTGCGAGATGCTGCTGGGAGTGACCTGCAATGTTAGCACTGCACAGTTTCTCAGGATCCTCCAGTACTCTCTCAGCAGAGGTCTGAATTTCTCCATCATCCTCTTCCTCTTCCTCATACGCCTCCTCTTCTTCTTCTTCTTCTCCAGGGGGTAGAGAAAAACGAACAGCCTTGACACGATGAACTTCAATGAAGGGCAGGTCAAACTGAAATGATAGTTGCTTCAGAGACTGATCAGCATTTAGCTGAGAGTGTATTTACTTGAATGTCAATTGGTTTTACCTGATCCTGTTTGGTTGTGTGCCTGTGAAGGTATGTGAGAAAGCCAAGATGGTTAGTTTCTCGGACCATGATGAGGTCTGCCGTCCCATCGGCCAGGTGAGCAGACGGCGAAAGACCCTGTGGGCTCCGTGGACATGAGCTTGACATACAGGTGAGAGAGACGCACTTAAACCTGCCTTCAATAGTCACCCATTCACCTGAGATAAAAACAATGATAAAAGGTTAAAGATCTCAACATCCTTTAATCATCTACATCACAAGTGCATAATGGATTGTAGGTCTACCAAATGCACACTTTGGTACTAACATGACAACGGTCAAATAGAGACGTACAACATATGAACCCCATAGAGACAAACAGCACAGTGTGATCCCAGTAATAGGGTCTCTAATGAGATGACACAGACAATCATTCTACAAACAGGCAGCAGATGGTCTTACCCTCTAACTCACTGCTGTGTTGGCTCACATTAGTGCTATAGAGGGAACTGGAGCTGTCAAAGTGGGGGAACAGCCTCTCTTTGCTCTCTGAACACACACGGCACCTGCACATACACACGCAAACATTTTAAAACATTTCTGAGATCCAAAGCTGCCTCCAAAGTTAGCAAAAAAAGTGTAATACTGCAGTACACAGGGAAGGAGACCAGAAGCCATTTATTAAATGTATTTCAATGGAGAAGAGGCTTCACTTTTCTCAGTGCTTTTGTGGGAGGACAGCTTATCATGTAATAAATAGACAGCCTAATCTTTAACATATTTACCATTAAATATTTGTTTTGAATTGATTCATATTCAGTTCACGGCACTTCTCATTCATTTCTATGGCATCTGCAAATGGTGATTGACTGTCGCACAACTCTGACAGAAATTCAATGACGTCAAGGCTGTAATGGGATTGGTTATCAAGGCACATGTAATCCAAGTTGGCCGTTATGCTTTCTCCAATGGTAGAGCTACGAACCAAGATGGTGTATAATACCTGGTAAAATGTATCCTTGAGCATTGCCATTCTCAACGGGAGTTCAATTTAGTGCTCATTTAAAGGATCTAAGGATTTCCAATAACAACCTGTTTTACTTCAAGAAAGCAACCATACATTGGTTTAATTTTCTTTATTATTTTAAAGATTATTGTCTTTGTTTTTATACTTGACTCCATAATCATTTGTCATTTATATAGTTGATTTATTATTATTTGATTTCCATCATTTGTTCATTTTATTATTATTATTCATTTATGTCATTTTATGTTTTTATATTTTATATTACTTGTTTCCTTGCTCTTGCAATGCTTGCTATTGTTGTTAAATCTTATGATTGTGTGTTTTGTCTTTACAGGGATGGGAGATAAGAGAATGTCTCCATTTCAAGGTTTTTATCGTCACAGGATGAGGTTGTGAAGCAGTCATTTTCCATTGATTTTCTTTTGGTATAATAACACTTGCTGGAATTATACTGGTCAAACGAAGTGTAACATCTAGACAAAGTCTGAGCATTGAGTGTGTAACATCTAGATGAAGTAACATATACGCAACTAAGATTATTCAATAATCTCTGCTCTTTTTATTATCATCACTTCGTCTCCTGCTCTTCTTCTCTGGCTTTCTCCGTCAGACTCTGAGGCTGATAGAAGGCTGTTAATAGAGTCTTGAGACAAGATTTTCTGTTGACAGGTTTGCTGGGTTGCACACACCAGACAAACAGATATATTTTGATAAGATCCGGCATCCGGTAGTCCAGAGCTGGATTTGATATTTCTGACGTGGAGATTTCATCCGATCTAACACACTAAATCCATTTTTACCCACATCAGGAGCTTGGCGGGACTTCATTTTAAGCATAGTGTCTGTGGCATAACACAGATGTGGTACTTTGAAATTTGTTTTGAAATAACCCTGAATATTCTTTTAATTCAGCACTCTTTGCTTTTCCTTTGAGACTAACTAACTAGCAATTCACCAGCTATTCCATTAGATATCCTACTGGTTGTGCGGTCATGGTAACAGCCCTAAGGAAGGACCTCAAATTCAGAAAAACACTGAGGAATTCAAGCCAATTGTGTTATTTTAATGAGGTAACTGCTAATAACACGTTATTCCCGAAAGATGAGGCCACACTAATCAGAACACTAAGGACCCAACCAAATCTACTCATGGATCCACTCAACACATCCAGACATACAAACTATACCAAGTAGTGTAGCTATATCAGTCATGTGGGATTTCTTTCTGTTCATGCACATAAAGTCATATCCTTCTGGTTCCTGCAGAGATTTTGTTGTTCAACCTGTTGCTAAAAATGCTCCTTTAAGTCAATATTGTCAAATTAAATAAAAATTAAAAAAATTAAATAAAAAGACAAATATTTACCCAGAGAGGCAGCGAGTTTTGTCCCGTGGGCTGGAGATATGGGAATCAGCAGGGAGATATTGCACTAGTCCCGGATAGCTCCTGTTACACAGGTACACCATACAACCTACAAGAAGAACAAACAGACATGAAAATATGAGAAGAGAGGAGAGTCTGTGTCTCCTCTCACATTCATGATTATTATTGACAATAATAGTATAGCATTTAGAGAAGCATCTGGCATATCAAACCCTAGAGATTTCCCAAAACAATGTTACTTAAAAAAGGAATATTATATAATTATAATAAGTTTTAAAAGAATATTTCTCCCAAAAATGAAAATAATCCCATAATTTACTCGCACTCAAGCCATCCTATGTCTATATGACTTTCTTCTTTCAGCCGAACACAATCTGAGTTATATTAAATAATATCCTGGCTCTTCTCAGCTTTATAATGGCGTTGAATAGTGCCCGAGTTTTTGAAGCTCCAAAAAGTGCATCCATCCATCATAAAAGTAATCCATACGATTCCAGTGGGTGCCTTCTGAAGCGAAGCGATGGGTTTTTGTAAGAAAAATATCCATGTTTAAAACTTTATAAACTATAATCACTGGCTTTTGGCAACGTCCGTACCCGCGATCATGAGAGAGTCGAGTTCCTGTGGAAGGGTGACCGCTGACCCAACGTATGACGTAGGCATAGCGTGAGCTTAGGTGTGAATTGACGCCTCTCACGGAAACCACACAGCTCTTTCATTAACACGCATAAAATATGGATATTTTTCTTACAAAAACCCATTGCTTCACTTCAGAAGGCATTTATTAATCCTCTGGAGTCTGTATGGATTACTTTTATGATGGATGGATGAACTTTTTGGAGCATCAAAAATTCAGGCACTACTCAATGGCATTACAAAGCTGAGAAGAACCAGGATATTATTTAATATAACTCTGATTGTGTTCGGCTTAAAGAAGAAAGTCATATACACCTAAGATGACTTGAGGTGGGTTTGAATTATGGGATAATTTTCACTTTTGAGTGAACAATTTCTTTAAGGCAAAAAACTAGAGAATGTGCAGTGTTGACCTATCCGTATTCAGTTTAAACTATATTTTTAAAGACAGTTGACTCTCGCCGTCCATACCTGAATAATCATATCTGAGAGGGCCCATCCAGCGGTGCCTCTCGCTCTCTGCCAAAACATCGCCATAGAAACCATAGCCCACCATAGAGACAGAATAACGCACCAGTGAGTTTTGATAATGGACAGAACACACATCCAGAGGCTGAGAGTCTCCTGATGAGCGAAAAAAGGAAAAATGTCCAGTTAGCGCTATTCATCATCATTCATATTTTATATTATTTCTATTCTATTTTATATTGTGTTGCACAAGGGCAAATCTTTTTCATTGACATTTTTTAAGATTAAAAAAAGATTTAGAAATTAACAAAAATAAATGCATGAAAACTTAAATATGTTTAGACCTAATAATTCAAGGGTCGTCAACCTTCAGGCAGGCATGTTATCATTGGCAACATTACCACGCAAGTGGCAAGACAGAGAGGGACATAATTTTTATTCTTCCTCTATTAATATATAATACAATTTGCATATATTTTTTAGGGTTGCTATCCCGTGGGTCTTTTCAATTGGGTCACACAGTATGTGTGTATGACAGTATGACAGCATTGCAGTGGTTATACATTTTGGCTGACTTTTTTATTGTTTATTGCTCTTAAAAAAATTTATATTACCAATGATGATGTGCAGTGTCGATGTCACAGGGTCATTTATGCCCACGGTAGCGAAACACACACAATCTGTAGAGCCTGTGGAGAAGAGTAAACACAGGGAAGTAAACTAACACTCCTCTCACTATCTTGACCATGCATCTGAATGACACATTAGTGCTATAAACAGACCACAATCGACGCCCTTTTCCGCACACATGTCAGTCATGGCACTAAGCAAACATTCACCTGCTGGAATTATGCCAATGTGGAGGTCACATGGCTGCAGCATTACAGTTGGGTCATGTTCTGAAACTCCCGCCTCCTGCTGGGTTCGTCCAATCACACCATGCAGCAGCTCGCTGAACATTCCGTCTCCACCCACACATATCAATCTGAACAGGGAGAACTTTTTGACTGGAAATATGCAAGAACTTTTGATACATTTCCTAACACCTAAATTTAGAGTATTATCAACAGGCTTGCTTGGAATAGTGGCACATATTTCTAAGATGACATATTTAGGCAACACCTCTGCTTAAACAACAAAATACAGAGGACAGAGCTCATGTGACATGAATTATTACAATGACACCATTGTTACTGCACACTCTTGAATCTTTAATATATTTTATTATTATTTTAAAGGAAATGACCATTGAAGGATAACTTACCCATCAAACCCTGTTAAGTCTTTCTTCAGGATGTAGTCTCTGGCCTGATTTGCTTGTTCAGTCACTAAAAACAAGATTTTTTTTTTTTAATCACTCTATATTTTTTTAAAGGAGCCTTATAATGTGAAACCTTGATTTTTAAAAAAAATAAAATAGTTGTATTAAGTTTTCAGTACATAAACCAATTCAAAAAGACAATTTATTAAAACTAAGCTGCAACAACAGCTTGTTTCTGAAATTTTGTTTGCAACATTACAGTATGTCAGATGGATGAAATAAATATGTCACATGATCCTTTAGAAATCATTCTAATATGCTGATTTGGTGCTCAAAATTTTTTTTTTCTTATTATCAATGTTGAAAACAGTTGAGCTGCTTAATATTTTTGTGGAAACTGAGAAACATTTTTCAGGATTCTTCGATAAATAGGAAACAACAGCATTCATAGTACCTGTCAAAAGTTTGGAAACGTTACATTTTAATGTTTTTGAAAGTAGTCTCTTTTGCTCACCAAGGCTGCATTTATTTAATCAAAACAAACACAGCCATGGTGAGCATAAGATACTTCTTTTCAAAAACAGTAAAAATAAATAAATATATGTTTCTAGACTTTTGACAGGTACTGTATATGAAATACTTTGTAACATTGTACATGTCTTTACTGTCACTTTTAATAAATTTAATGTGTTCTTGCTGAATAAAAGAATGAATTATTACTGACCCTAAAGTTTTGAACAGTAGTGTGTATGTATGTAATGTAATGTGTGCGTGTGTGTAGTAGGATATGCTATTTTGTCACACAATTCCATTTATCTGATTATTTAACTTTGCTACTTAATTCAGCCCTCTTCCCAAGTCTCGATAAAGATCTGCCGATGTCACTTGAGAACTGTACTACCTGACGTGCAGGCCGTATCACAGACCAAATGGGGGGACACTTGATAACTGTTCAGTTATTGAACGGCACAGATAAAGTCTCAGTATCTCACCCACAACATGAGAGCTGATGCCAGCCAGCTCAAACAGAGGGGCCACTAGAGAGTGAAAGATCTGTTTCCCCCTCTTCTTTCCTCCAAAAGGATTAATGAACACCAACAACCGGTGAGGACGCGAAGGGCCTGATAAAGGAGAAGTAGATTAAGGGAGAGATGTTAATGAGTCATTAGAGAATAATGAGTCTGAATGAATGATTAGGGTATTATTTTCAGCTGTACATACTGTGGGTTTTGAGTGCGATTCGGAGTTGAGTGATCCATTGATCCCGGACACCCCGGCTAGGACAGCAGAACTGGGTCCTGCCCAGACTCCATGACAGTCCATGTTGTCCGTTACCTCTGCTGTTGCGCTTCACATAGAATACTTATGTGATTAGAAAAGGACAAAAACAAGGTTTAGTCTAACTTTGTTGTATTTGATCCAGGTGCAAAAAAAAAAATTCACTTTTGAAAACTTACATGTAAAATCAAGGTCAGTGTCTTCTACTTTTTTCTGGGTTTGGATCTCAACTCGACCCTCCTTCACCCCAATCACCTCTGACACTGGCACTGAAACTAAGGACGACAGAACGGCGCTCTTGCATAAGTGATGTACACGTGTCTCATATTATCAAGAAAGGTTCCACCATTCCTAGATTCCTATTTGTTGTCAAGCCTGGATGGTACTGTTCAACTTGTTTTGAGGCGACAAATTGCCAGTAAGGAGGGACTTTTAAACATTATTTTCATGTATTAGATGGCATTGAGCAATAGACGGATTATTTCATTTAATCCAATCCAGCAAAATTATGTTAAACCAGCATCTATATTGTCATGCAAATAAATTAGCTCAAAGAGAACCATGGATACAAATTGGATAGTGCACAGAGCATATATGTATAGTCTATATCTCTTGACAATAACTAATAGTAATGGTACACCAAGCATCAAATCATTAAGTGGGGTAATTATCGACAAATAAGATTGACTTTAAGTCACTGATGTGTCAAGTGCACCCAGTATGTTTTTGTTTACATTTCTACGGCTATTTAATAATAGCAAATGATTTTAATATTATTTTAAATTATTTTTTGTTACTTACTAAATACTGTTAACTTGGGCTCATATATTATTTAACTTTTTTTCTCCATTAATATTAGTGCATTACGTGCACAGCTGATCATGTGTTGTCAACATGGCGCCCTTCTCCTTGTAGAATTTTTCTTTGTCTTCAGCTCATTTGAATAAACATAATTTTATGATATTTCTCAAAAGTGGTATTAATTTCTTTGAGTAAAAAGTTTAGCCTATAATTTGTAAGAAAAAAAGACAGTGTCTGCCTTCAATCGAATAACATTAATACATTATGCATATAAATATTATGCGGTTACTTATCTACAAATAAGAAAGACTTCAAGCACCTTTATATGTCATGTAATTTCGTCATACACCCTAAGAACACCAATAATATGACCTTAGTACACATACTGGCTATTAAAACACACACACATATATAGAGTACAGGATATACATTTGTTTATATATCTTTTTATAATAACAAACACTTATTTCAATAGTTTGAGCTGTCTACCTAGACCGCATTATTGGGACTTGCATTTAACACGATAATAGATAAATGTCGTACTTGTTTTCTTCTCCCGGTTCCTCTTGTCGATCTCAGTCCAGCTGAAGTACCATCCGCTCAAGACAGCCCTGTACCGCTTATTACCGATCCACAGACTCGACTCAACTCTAACCGTATCTGTCTCCATTGCCTCTTTGGTAGTTTCATTTAGGCCTATCTATAAAAACGTCATGCTCCCACAAGCAGTATTCAGCGGTATTTTTTATCCATGCAAGAATTTCGAAGTTGGTCAAGGATCCTATCATCTGAAGCGAGCAAATATAAGCATTATGTTTAGATGTGGATGTGTCCAAGTGTAATAAACAAGTTTATGTAAGTATCCGATAAATTAAGCCGGCTTCGTCTTCGCCATCCTGTGCTTACCTATTTGACTGTTCCTTACAGGTTTTGCATTAAACAAGTTCACTTCCCTTTGAGGTCGCACACCTGTACTGGAAACATTTGCATACGCAAGTCTCATTGGACAATATGATTATGCAGAAGGTAACCGTAATTCATTTGCCCGTTCAAAAGTTTTCTTTTATGATTCATTTAAAATGTATAAAATAAAATATTTTATTCATTTCCTCTCGTGTTATTAATTAATTAGATTTAATGAGCTGTAACATTGTTTAATATAGGAAAAAAATACTGTCTGTTCAGTGGTGGGCGGAGCTAGTGAAATAGTTATAAAATACTCATTGTAAATAGATGGTATATATCATGTGTAGATAGATATTTAAAACACTGTGCAGTCGCTGGAAATTCAACTTAGATATATTCATGTAAGTTTGTCCTTTCTTTCTGCAATTCTTTTGTTTTTACTGTCAACATGCAGTTGGTGTGACTGGTATGACTAGATGACACTTCATAACTCACTTCAACAGTCAAGTTTTGTTTTTCTTGGTGCATGATGATCATACAATAACTAAGTCTGAACACATGCAATATTGTCATCAAATGTCAAAACACAAGTGTCAGTCTTGTTTGACTGCATTGAGCACACTTTACTCATCTTTGGTCTGTTTTTGTTTCTGTCAGTGTGTTTCTTTACTTCCTTTTGGCCTATAAACCTGGAAAGTTGACTTTCCTGAAAATCTGCTTAACCCGACTGACAGCAAAACTAAGTGGTTCCCTAAACAGTAGTATTTAGTTTAATTGTCTACACATACTAACATATTAGAATAACAAAAGTTGCATGCATTATGACGAAAAACATGCATCCTTTCTGTCGCTAATTATTCTTAATTTTGCAAATAGGCATAATATTTTGTATGACCTAACATAATGTAGCCTATATTAATTTAGATGGGAAAGACAAGTCTGCTCTGTAATATTATTCTGATAATCTTTCTGAACAGTTCCTTGTACCCTCCAGCAGGTGGAGACAATGGTTTAGAGTAGACAAACATACACCGCTTGTAGTAAAAATAAAAACGCCTGATATTGTTTTTGCTACCGCTAACAATATAATTGTTACAATAACTAAGATTATTCAAGATTTTTATTCAAGTTTTTACCAGTTTTCAAGATTATTATTCAATATAGTTCAGGCATTATTTTCCCTTTCAAGTTGTTGTTTGTGCAACTTGGCTGTGAGGGGTTCAACGTTAATCAAAAAGGAATGTAGCATGACTTATTTGCTAACAATCAGCAACATTGTCAAATGTGACAATGTGGCATCATCCATTTTGTGTCAAAAGAAACACGTATCTGCATTCAGAAAATGTCTCCAGATACAGTGCATCTTGGCAACTTCCTTCATAATCATTTGCTGCGTCTCATTTCGAAGGCTGCGTATTCTGGAGGTCGCATTTGAAGTCACAATGAATAACAGTCAATTTTATTACGGTTACTTTCCTTAAATAAGACATCCTTGATGACGTATGCAGCCTTCAAATGCGACCTCCGGAGGACGCAGCCTTCGAAATGAGACGCAGCTATTCTCTACAGTGTTGTTTTGGAGTTGCTAGAGGGCAGCTGGGCAGATCAAGTCTAAATTGAAAGCAGCTGCTTTGCTTTGTGTCAGTTATGGATGTGACTGGGCATGTAAACAGATCCTGTGCAGATGTCCTTGTGATATTGGATGGAGAAAATTCTGAATGGCTGAAGGGATCAGTCTTTTTTTTCTGAGGGAAATTTCTTTTAATTATAGATTACTGGACTAAATGGATCTATTTCCAAAAACCACATTATTACACGTGATGTCTAAATGCTTTTTGATGCATTTGTTTGAACTCTAAGCAGTGTTGGACCATCACTGATGGCTTCACAGTATTATATATGTATAATTTCTTTCAGGGTAAAAATACCAATATTATATGATATTACTGTACTGGGATGATTTAGATATTGAAAGCTGGGCTGAAGTGTCTAGATTGCCAATAGAAATGTGAAAAATATCTGAACTAATCAAATATGATGTAACTGCAAGTTCACATTATTTGTGGGCCAATTTCAAACCATAAAAATAACCAGCTGTAATAAACATGGCAGAGAGTTTTCAGAGCCTCATACGTTTTGTGTCATTAGGTGGTGCTACCGCCACAAAGTGATCTAGAGGATATTAAGTTAGAGGCTATTAGAGACCTTGGGAGACCTCTTACTTTCATAAAATGAACAATAAAACAATTAATAACCAAACTATGTACATTGTCATTTTGTATCAACTTCCCTATCTTTCAAAATCCAGCTGAAGTGATATTTTGCTCATATTGCAAATATCTCATAATTAATGTAGCTGTAGATTCATGGTTTACGTATAAATAATATTGTAGAGTGAATACAAGGGACACTCTCTGATTATTTGCCATTGGTTTTGTTTTAAAATATGATGCCAAATGACCTAGCCCTTCACACAATAGCCTACCATTGTACATAGGCCTAGCTAAAAATCTCTCTCAAAAAAAAACAAACCCTGGTGTCATAAGCGAACAGACAAATAAACATACAGTGTTTTATTAAATAGCTTATTTTGCGCTACTATGCATAACTATTTTATACAATAGTCATTACAGATTAAAATTAGTTTATTTGCATCTAAAAAAATCTGGTAATGCCACAGTAGTATAAAAATACAAATTTTGTTTGTATCACGTGTAATATTTCCCCTTAGTAGAGACGTGTCTAGCTGTAAGATCCCGCTCCCGGAATTCCATTCCTCCTTTTATGCCAGGCGCTGATAGGCTATGTCTCAAATTCTAGTGAGTTGCCTCCCTAGACAACATTTGGGCGTCATAGTTCGGGACATCATATACGTTCCGTACGTCAGCTGAGAAGAGCCATGCTGTCTAGGTAGGCAGCTCACTAGGATTTTATACAAAGCCATCGCCAGCAGTTCAACATCATCGCGCTGAAGGGATCCGCTAGGCAGTGCATGCTGAACTTTCTGCTTGCCCATCGGAAAGTGGGACCAAGAGAACAAACGGATATTCAGAAGTCAACCATCGGTTTCTCTTGGTTGTATCTCACAAGGACTCAACAGCAGACGGATTTTCTTTTTCTTTTTTTTGGCAAATGAAGTCCCACCAAGCGTGGGACTGAGAAGCGACGGCGGCCTTGCTGTAAAAGAAACGCTTCAAAGTTTTGCGAAGAAATTTCCCAGTGGCTTCAAGTGACGGACTTTGATTTTCCCAGCGGCGTGTTTGGAGTCGTGCTGGGTTGGCAGAAATGGGGACGCGGATACGTGCCCATAAACTCACCCTTTTTATTATCCCTTTGATATTTACGTCGCATCTGTTTAATGTAAGTGATTCATCTGCATTTTTATAAACTTATAATATCACTCTGTTTTTGTGTAACAGCTAACTATCAATGGAAATGCCCGCAAAAAGTTACTTTAGCGTCGTAATATAGCCTAATCCATTCATTTGAACACCTCTTTTTGCAGCCTTTAGTAAGTCGCGAATTATATCATATGAAAGTTATGTTGAGTTGCATTGATGTCTTATACGGATATCTAAAGCTCGACTCAAGTGTTGCATGTGTGTTCTAGTCCTGGTCTAATTTTATCCATAGAAACGAGCTATTCATAGTTGGTCACACTGGCGTCTTGCATGTCTGTATACTTGATCAACTTTATTTATTCTTTGACACTCAGTGATTTGGAGCACTTTCACTGCACACTAACTTCTACAAAGTTATAGCTTTTGTATTCCATTTCCTGTGTAGTCATGCACATTAACTGATTTTACCTTAAATAATTAATACACTTATTATGTAATAGTTGCAACCATGATAAACAATAAAAAGACTATCAAGTGAAAAGGAAGCAGTTTATCTTGATTATGGGTGGGATGATCTAACCCTGTTTTGTGATTGCTTCCTTTCTCATGTTGTCATGATTAAAGCAATGCATATGAACTGCATTTATTTGGTCACATATGCTCTTCATACATCACATAAAAGCACAACTTCTACATAGACTTGCTTATTGAGTCTCAATGTTTGTGCTAGGCACTCACAAAGAAATTGACACCTTTGTGAAAACTGTCTTTGAATTCTTGCTTTCATTCTGACTGTGCAGTAAATTCGCATTAACAGTAGTTATATACAGGAAAAGTTTCATAACATATTTTACAATTAAGATCAATAGTGGCTGAATGAGGCAAAGTAGCTGAAATCATTAGGTATGAGTTAAGTAAATGTGAAAAAGAATACCTACATCTCATCTTTCTTGGTACTTGTACTACTGTACCACTTCCAGCCTGATGGTAGATTCATTTAGACTTTATTGCTTATGTAGGTGGAGAGTTACTGATATACAGACTGAAGTGATCTGTTGGAAATGGAATAGCATGTGAAATTATCTTAACACCACAGAGTCAAAAGAAAATACATTTTTAGGGTATGCTGCTCTATTTTGCATAAAGTTGAGTTAAAGGGATAGTTCACCCAAAAAATTAAAATTCTGTCATCATTTACTCACTCAATATGTACCTGTGTGAATTTCTTTCTTCTGCGGAACACAAAAGACGATATTTTGAAGAATATGGTTAACCAAGCAGTTGACTTCCATAGTAGGGAAAAAATACTATGGCAGTCAATGGGGTACATTAATTATTTGGTTACTGACATTCTTCAAAATGTCTTCAGCAGAAGATAGAAGTTCATACAGTTTTGGAACAACTTGAGGGTGATTAAATGATGACAGAATTTTAATTTTTGGGTGAACTATCCCTTTTAAGTTACTATTGTTAGATGTGTAAAAATGTACTTTCGCTGATTGAAAACCACCATTTTTCTTGAGGAACTTCTTAGCAGGCTATACAGTCGTTACCCCCTCCTGTACGTTTTGGAGTTGGTTTAACTAGTTATCTGAAATTAGCGATGTCTTGGAACACCTTTGATGTTGAATCTTCCAAAAATCCTCTGGATCACATGCTAAAGGAAAGTCTTGTCATGTATAACTTCACATTCTTTAAATCGGCTTGCGTTCATCCTGCATACCATGTATAATCCCTCTCTTATCATTCAGACACTAGTGAACATGAGCTTCTCTCAGTTTACTGATGTGTAGCAGGGGCCCATCGCTTTTGGTAATTTGAGATCTTGCTGCTTTGTTTCAGGGACCACTGTGTCATTTGCAGTATAATTTAATTAAATGGACTCAACGCCATGTGTTTTTTCCATTACAAGCTTGCCTAAGATTTGACAAAGAGTTCAGTTGATTCAGTTGAACACTTCAGTTGCCACCAGCATCCCTGGTGTCCTACTGGAATTTCAGGGTCATAAGTATCAATCAGCACTGACAAAACCCCAATAAAAGCACTTTATTACCTTTTAGTTTACTGACACCATCAAGTGCTCCCTCCCTGCTGTTAACTATCAATGGCCTGGTAATTGAGAGATGATCCTTTGCTATTTATTGACGCATGTAATTTTTGAGTTAAACTGGCTACTTGTGAGGTCGTTGAAGTTTTGTGTGATGATAAAGAGTTGCCAGTAGGTTCACGCCCAGTGTCACTCCTTTTGCTTTTAGCTTGTTTGACCTTTATTTGAGATGAAGAAAAAAGTAGGAGACTCTTTTGAGATGTAGACCTGCAGTTATCTATTAACAAAGTTTCGGTTCACTTAAACAATCAAGTTTTTGTTCCTGAAACTGTGTTTATTGTAAGTTCTACTTAATATCAAACTTTTGATTTAAAGAGATTCTGTCATAATTTACTCACTCCTGCCGTTCCAAACATGAATGGCTTTTTTAATCTGTGGAATACAAAAGATGATGTTTAGAAAAAATATTTCAGTGTTTTTTGAAAGTCAATAGAGTCTTGTGTCGTTTTAGACCCCATTGATTTTTATTATATGGACAAAAAAAAGTTGATTAAATGATTTTTGTGCTAGCTATCCCTTTAAAGGCAGATGGTTATTATTAGTTCTGTTTTTGACTCTACAAAGCCTTTTAAGTGTTGGAGCTTTGTCCCATCATATCCAGTGTTACAATGTGCTATTTTATTTTGAGATGTTTCTCTGATTAGAGCATCACAAATATACCCTGACTTCATCTAGGTTGGATTTTAAGGCTGGTCTGGATTCCGGTGGATATTTTAAGTTTACTGCTCCAGACTGTAGTTACATGCTCATTTCTGTTGTGTCTTTCACCGTCTTGGCCTCCCCAGTATGCCCACATTTACTGTATCTTATGTAATATCTAGATATAGTCCAGACATCCTAGTCAATTGAACACCCACATGGTCTTCCAAGTAAGCACAAGGGAATCTAGTGCACAGCGCTGGGATAACTGGGCCTGTGTTCAATGAGATTTTGAGGACAGGAGATTATTAATGGTCTCAGTGTGTGCTTTTATGTATCTTGTTTGTGAGCTGCTTGTCAACCTAATATGGTCTGTTACATTCAGCAAATGCTAGGTACTTAAATGAATTGCAGTAAATTCATACACTTTGAAATGGCATTTATGGCAAAAATGTATGCTAGTATAATCTGTTCACACCCTGTTTGGTTAGATTAAAACAAACTCTGGTGTGATTTGCTCTGTTAATGCGGTTCATTTGATTAAGTGTGAACGCTGCCATTCGAACCCTGGTGCGCACCAAACAAGCGGGGTGAGACTGAGACCCCCGAAAAGGTAGGTCTCGGTCCGCTTTCAAACAAACTCTGATGCGGTTCAACTTAAATATGAATGCAACATGAACCAAAGACGTCTAAACGAACCGAAAACGGGACGTGATGTCACAAGATGCAACACTAAAAAGGACAGAATGCTGAAGCATACCTGTTTTTTTTCTCATCATATGAGCTGTGTTGCCCATCACAGTTCGAGACAGGCATCAGAAATGCTGTGTCCTTGCAGCAGACCTTCGTTTGTGTGCAACATTTGTATTATAAACTCTTCATGAGTTCTCAGCTGGTCAAAATTCCATCATATAACAAGCGCATTTAGCCCAGAACACAGCATTGTTTTGGATGCTCGTTAAGTTCAGTCACTTATTTTTTTTGTATCTAAAGCGAACCAGGACTATATATATATATATATATATATATTTATATTTATATTTATTTATTTTTTTTTTTGGTCTACACCAAGAGAACCAACACCTTTAGATTTACTTTTGTGCATTGGGCAGAAGCTTTAATCCAAAGTGATTTGTGTTGCGTGTTTACTAGTGTGTTTAAAGTCGACATGAAATGAAAATGAATGAAATCATGTATTTTGTAAATGCATGTTATTGCTCTTATTGTGAACTCTTCATTCATGTTTATTTAGTGTTTCCCAATCTTTTTTTTTGCCACGGGTACAGTTTTGATAAATAAATATATTTTACTATATAGTAATTTTTTTTTTACTACATATACACACCGCTATATAGAAATATAACAAAATTGCACAAACATGCGTTGCTTCAAATGGCATATTAAAACTAGATATTATATTAAAAGTAGTACTCCCATTTAATGTGAAACTTGAGCTTCAGGTCAGGTAGGAACACAATAAGGTCATATATGTCGGTATATGATGATAAAACAACAGATTTACATATCGTTGCTGTCAGGCGGAAACCTCGTATTTGAATTAAACCCTATCTTCGAAGTTGGTATTGTGGCTTTATATAGCTATGGTCAGACACTTCCACGTGTCATTATAATATTAACATTTTATGACAATCAAGCTCAAATGGAGTTACGAGGGTTTTGACCAGCGAATGACATATATTTTGTCTGTCACTGGAACAGCCGCCTCTAAGGCAGTAAGTGCATCGCATTACGTTTTCATCAATTTACAGGATATAAAGTTTATTGTAGCTATATGTATACTCAGTTTTCTTGTTGTTGATCTATGATACAAAAGATGAAGCGCTATGCACATGATATTTAAAAAAGTATATTTGCTTCAACTACACGGCAAAGGCACGACAATGACGTTGGACGTACTGCAAGAGGCGCTACACTTTCTTCGTAAGTTGTATATGGAAGGTGGTCCACCTAAAATGTTCATTTGTGGATGAACTATCCCTTTAAACCCCTTCCTTTCAAAAAACGTCTGCAGGCTCGCATCAATTTGAGTATAACGGCCACATGTCAAAATTCAATCAACAACCGATGGATAGAACCAGGTTCCCACCCTACATTTTTTTTTTCTCTCTCTCTTTTGATGATCTTTTAAACTCGGATTTGTTACAATATGGTAAAACGGTCTGTCACTACCTTTTTATCACAACTTTAAGTTCATTTTCAGTCCCTTTGTTTTGGTTTATGTCTTGTTGTAAATGGTGTGTCCATAATTTATAGAAGTGGCTGAATGCAAACTTATAGGCACAGAACAGCCTGTGCTGCTTTTATTTGTTCTGTTGTGAAGTGACTTCGGGTTGGATTGGGGGTCAAAGTGGATAGAACAGCATTTTTATGTGCTGATGTATTGACTCAACATTTCGAAATCCCCTTTTTTTTTTTTTTTTTATTGTTTTGTATTATAAATAAGTTTTTCATTTTAAAAAAGTACGATCAAAATGTTGGTCCTTTGAATTTAATTTGCCAAGGATTGTTCCCACCCATATCTGTGATCTACTTGCACATAAATTCATCCCCCCCGTTCCGCTTCGTCTGCAGGTAACCTATGGTATATCACTGTGGGAATCTTCATCTTTCATTTGCTAGCTTTCTGTGGTGGAGCGGGAGGCAGACTCCAAACACAGCTGCAGTTCAGCTGGTATTGTAACCCTTGCAAGTGCAGACATGAGTGCTCATTGTGTGGCTTGATGCTTCATAAGAAGCGTCCTTATTCTGACCACCCAAACCCATAAATACAAAGTTCTGTTGTGTCCCACTTTCCCATGATTTCTCAAAACACTCCAAAGGGTTGCTTCACCAAGAGGGTCACAAGAAATGCTTGATATATTGCTGCCATTTCTTGTAGATGACTTGGTTGTCGGAAAGCGGTCACCTTCAGAAATAAGCATGGTGCAATAGCAACACCAAGATCAGGAGTTCAGTTTCCAGAGAATATGTGGTAACACTTTAGTATGGGGAACACATATTCACTATTAACTATAACTTTTACTTCAATAAACTTATTAACAGTTAGCAAGGTAGTTTTTGTAGTGTTTAAGTATTGGGTAGAATTAAGGGATGTAGAATAAGGTCATGCAGAATAAGGCATTAATATGTGCTTTATAAGTACTAATAAATAGCCAATATCCTATTAATATGCATGCTAATAGGCAACTTAATAAGAATTAAAGTGTTACTAAATATTCATACTTGTATGCATAGCTTTGTTTCTATGATGAAGTGCTAAATAGTGTCTCAGAACCCTGAAAGGCTTTTTATATTTGTCTGTCTCTCTGGACAAAATTTTGACCTTTTTTAGACTTGTATGAGAACAACCTGAATGTCTCTCTTTATTGCCTAGAGCATGACTCATGTATTGTTATGCATAATTTGCTGTACTAAATATATCAGTATGTATTTGAGCAAAACTAGAGAAAGACGGTGCAGTATAACTATTTATGGAGATTTTTCTCTAAGGCTGCATATTGGTAGCAAATTGGTTATCGGGTGATTATTAGAATTTTTTCTTAATGTAATTATTAGAATATTTTTTTAAATATTATGTAATTATTCATTCTCATTTACCCCATTTTTTACATTTAGATTACCTTTGCCATCATCTAACACTGAAAGTAAGTAATTTATTAATAATGTTGTATGTAATCTTAAACGGATCTCAAAATGAATATCAATTTTGATGATGGATCCAAATTCATTTGTTGCATTTATAACAAATTTTTTGTTGTTGTTGTTTTCCCCCCTACATTTATTTAAGGGTTCGTACAAGGTGGTTAAAGTGCTTGAAGTACTTGAATTTGACTTTTTGAAATGTAAGTTGTTGAAAACTGTTGAAAACTTAGCTGATTGTAGACCTTGAAAACCAAAAAGTATTGCTTGAAAAGTCCTGGAAATGAATTTTACAGTATCTGTATGAACCCATACAACAAAATAGTATATCATTTTAATATCAGCTGTTTATTGGCTATCGGCAATAACATAAAATGATAAACTTACTGCATCCAGAATTCTAATATTGCTCTCTCCCTAATCTTTTTTTTTTGTTGAGTTAAATGTCTAACCAGTATGCTTACATTATACTGTATCTGCAATAAGTACTATATAGTACACAGTAAGTACACTGGTCTTCTGTATCATCAGTATAGCATCCCAATGCATGATATCAACATTTCCATATCACTCAATACATCATAGTTGGCTTTTGTCAGTACTTGCTGGATATTTATGGTGAGATGAAGTTGTAAAGACTAGTGTCTTGTGAAAACGGCATGTGAATGAAGTTCCCAGCAGAGACCTCTTCTTCCATTAATCTATGACAAGCCTCGGCCTGCCCCAGAAAGAAAGGTGCTACTTTTTCCGAGCCTCCTGCAACCCCCATAGGATACGAGTTCTCCCAGGCTGTTATTACACCACTGAGATCATGTCGAGAAAAAAAAAGAATTTCAGTGCCCTCAGGTCACAGCGAAAGGAAGACAGACGATGGAGCACTTGATTTTGTAAACGTTCCTTTTATCAATTTACAAGAAAAGAGCCAAAAAGATAAATCCCATCTTTGTGGTCTTTTATGTTCACCAAAAACCAGACATAACAAAGACTTGCTTTGCAGTGTTTAACCAAAACAAAAGTGTAAAGGTGTGTCTAAGTAACATTTTAACAAGGGCCATTAACCTAGTGTACTCTGGATATGGTGTTTGAGTGTGCTGTTGGTGATGTACTTTCTTTTGAAGTGGTTGCCAGGGTCTGTCATGGTTATTGGCCCCTTTGAGCATTCGTGCCTCTATTCAGTATATCTGCCACCTTCTCTACACCACTCTGCTTGCTGGGTTCAACCGGAGAGGCTGCAGATAAAACTAGTTAAGCCACCCAGGAGGCTGATGTACATTAGCATGTCAACAGCTCCTCTACAGGATTCGGGCACTTCTGGCTCTTGGCCGTTGGCAAGCAGCTTCTCTTTGTCATTCAGATGAGATAGTCGAGATGTGAGGTAATTCTTGTGTTGCCTTATGGGTGAGGGTGTGGCTATAGAAAGATTAAATCACACCTGACCAAATACTTGCCAATAATTTTTCATTTGTGTTTCTTTTGGCAGATTGGCAATTGACATTTGACACAAATCCTCTGTGAAGGACTTTACAGTCATTGGTTCCCTTCAATGTGTGCTGTGTGATAAGAGAGGAAATCTACACTCTTCCAGTATAGGATATCTGCACAGCCAAAAGTGGCAACAACACGGATTTTAGTGAATCTCTATTGCAAAGTTGCTAATTCATCATCCTGCCAGGGAAATTAAATTCAAATTTATCTATGAGAGGCAAAAGCCCCTTCCCAATATCAAAGTTTACTCAGGCTTTCCTGTGAGTCTTTCCTGTACTAGGGACACTGAAGCAATCTAAGACCAATACAGTGTGTTCAAAAAGTCTGAGAACACATTCAAAATATGAGATGCAAAATCTAATTAAAACATGTCATTTATTTATTTGAGAAATGTTCAACTTCAGTCAAATTTATTTGTGGTTTCACTAGTGGACTTTTTGACCCCACTGTATTTAGTTTCCTAGTTATTCCCATTCACAATCATGTCACAGTTCTGCTTAAATTCTGTACTGCTTTTATAAATAGGGTTCCAATGTTAAAGAAGATAAATGAAGACGTATCCATATAATGTCAGGTGCAAATACAAGAGGCTGAAGCGATCCCTGCGTTTGCTGCCACAAGCTTAGATCGGTATCAAGCATACCTGGTACCAATCTATAAGGGCAAACATGTTTAAACTGGAAATAATTAAATTACTTGGGAGCCACCTGCTCTTGATGGTGCCAAAACCACATCCCACACTGCAAACCTCTCATAACCTTCAGATCTAACGTTTATATTTCCATGACCAGAAGTTTCAGTGCTTTGCTGCAATGTTTTCCATGTAGGAACTTTGTCTCTGATGGTTCCAGACCATACATTTCATGCCAAAGTCCTCTAATGGAAAAAGTACAATCCCACTCTGAAACCTGTTATTTTAGTCCACTGTGTTTACGTAAGGCACGTTATGATTGGTGCAGATACCACAGGCCTTCAGCTATGTGCTCTTATCCAACGGCAAGGGAGTAGCTGACAGTTTGCTTTCGCTCACTTTTTTTGAACCGCAAAAGTGTTCAGATTTATCTATCCCTTCCTATATCTATTACAACCACTTTGAGGTCCTGTATGATCATGGTTTACAGTGTTTCTGACCTACTCACATGTGTGATGAATGCTGGCATGAACAGTGGGAAAGAAACCTGAGCTATTGTCTGATAAAGGAGGAATGTGAATCTTGTGTGGTTAAGTGCTATGTCAGATTTAAATCACCACAGCGCATCAGTTTGGCCTCTGACGTGCCCAGAGGTCGAATTGTAAAAATGTTTTCAAGGGGAATGGTGAATCAACTCACTTTACCAATGTTCGTTATTCTTTCTAATGTGTCAGGGGAATGTGAACAATCAAATAAATATAGGAAACACTTTACAATAAGGTTTCATTTGTTAACATTAGTTAATGTATTAACTAACCATGAGAAATACATTTGTTAGAGTATTTGTTAATCTTTGTTAACATTAGTTAATAAAAATAAAGATGTTTATTGTTTGTTCATGTTAGTTCACAGTGCATTAACTAATGTTAACAAATACAACATTTGATTTTAATAATGTATTAGTAAATGTTTAAATTAACATTAACAAAGAATAATAAATGCTGTAGAAGTGCAGTTCATTATTAGTTCATTTTAACTAATGTAATTAACTAATGTTAACTAATGAAACCTTATTGTAAAGTGTTACCGAAACATCATACCTTCTGTTCGTTTCTTTTTAAAGAACGTCAAAAGATGAGCTTAAACCGTTCTCCTGGCCATTTTAAACATGTGTGCGAAAAATGACGAAAGTTTACTTGACTTGTGCGCACGGCGTTACAATATTGAGTTCTGATTGGTCAATTGCTGTTATTAGTTTAATTATCTTATAGAGAATTTAAAATGTAAATGTACATACATTTACATAATACAAAACACTGTTAATCTAAGGGAATGCTAAGGGTGGTTTTACAGAAGTTTTATTTTTTCTTCCAACAAGAGGGATGCCACCACCCCCGCCCCTCTTCAAATCGAACCCTGGTTGTGCAAGTTCATTAACTGTGCATGAATTAATCATTGTGTATTATAATGATAGTGTTAGGACCCAGACTCATGTAACATTTGACTCATCATTAATGATGAATGACTGATGATCCATGTCTCATGGGCATGGACATCTTCAATAACAGTACCAGTATAATGCATGCTTTTAGTTGGTCTTGGTGTGAAATTGAACCTTTGTGGTTTTCAGACTAAACTGGCCTAGTGCAATTTTGCCTCCACCCACACATCATGATCTAAACTGCAATTTTTAGAGACTTTAGAGTACTCTCTTACCATAAAGGCTGAGAATATTTAAAAAATAAGAGTTTGTGTAAAAGAGATTATCTTTTTTTTTTAACTTCTACTTCGCCCCCTCACCCAGACTATCCTGTCCTTTAGTCAAGATGAATGTGAAAATGGATTTTAATGATTAAATAGAATAGACTATTTAAAAAAATAATCACAATTGCCAAGTGCATAGGCTTTCTACCATTTAATATTAGGCTATTATAGCCACATTTTAGTTAAGGACAGTCTGTTTCGCAAAGTCACATTTGACACATTACCCTACGAACTTCCCACGCCATTTAAAGATATGATTTTTCCCCCATGTTTTGCTCTGCTGTTGCATCCGTGTTCTCTTCTTTGCCTAAGTCTTCATTGTGTTCTGTCTCTGGCCTGTGTTAACGTCCTGTTTACAGACTTTGTGATATTTCCACACAAATTACGTTTTGGAAAATTATTTCAGTGCTGTTTGTGTGCAATCCCGGAATAGAGATTGACAGAAATAAAACTCTAAAAGCCGTCCAATTGGCTGGTTTCCGATTTATGGCCGGTCGACCAGTGCATCTCTACTTTCAAACCAAGCAGCTTTCTGTTGGTTAATGTTAATTCCTATTGAAATGAATGGATTTTATCACAGAAAATCAATTGAACAATGTTAAATGTGACTGCACCTTTTCAGCAGTTCTCTTTACAGCAAGCTTACTGGCTTTTATTACCCATCTGTCATTGCCTTGATTTTTATCTTGATACATTTTTTACTATATCTTATAAAATTAAGAGAGTTCCACTGAATCCACTCTCAACGGTTACTACCTAAAATTTTTCAAAGTTTCCAAAGCAGAAAAAGAATAATGTGGAACACAGAAATGTAATGTAGGTGTCCAAACAATAAACATTGCGTTTCCATGCCTGCAGTTGGCGAGCGGCAGCAGGGAGTCACATTTCAAGAGGTTCTTAATTATCCTGGACTTTATAACTACCTATGACTTGGAGCCAGCAAAAGCAATTATCCTTTAAACCAGATAATTAAACAGCCCTTCCAGTGTTGATTGATGACTAACTAAAAGTCCTGCTGCTGTAGAGCAGATTTTTTAGCTGCTGGAAACTCGAGGCCTTGCCGTTACCTCTAGGCCTCAATTGTGGTCTTGACATGGGCACAAAGTGTAGTGACAGGAGCACACTACTATTGAGATCTGGCGCACAGAGGAGAGACTGGCTGAGTCAAATTCCTTGGCACAAGTTCAAGACCTGCCTGCAGGCACAAGTTTAATGCACTTTGTTCTTTTGTGGGGAAAACCTGTAGTGTGGAGGCTAAGAACAGAAGAATGGGTACACTCTTAAGCGCAGTAAGCCTCGGAAAAGAACTCAACGTGCTACTCGCTCTGCCGGGCTCAGACCTGAAGCGCTCGCACAGAATGCTGCCTTTCAGACAGCATGCGATTGCAAATTCAGTTCTCATTTGTGGATTATTGCGCTTGAATGGTCAAAAATGTCATTCACATCCTGGCGAGTTAAGCATATTTGGGTATGTGTTAAGTGAATGTAAACAGTTGAGAAAGAAATCTAATGTGTTCTAATGTATTGGATCCGTGCAGCTCTTAAAGCCTAATAAACCTGTTGCTGTCTGTGTCATTAATGTTAATCAAACATCAAAAGAAAAGAGAAAGTCACTCACTGCATGACTGAATAGCTTTATTATATTTATTAAGAATCAGTGTGTATAGTTAATTTATAGAGCAGAGCAGTGTTTTTTCCCCACTTGATTTAATTTCTTACTTGTATTTATTCAATTACTAAAACTGTCGTTTTAGTTTTGTCATATCATTTCAGTATTCAAGATATTTAGTCAGTTATCATGTTGAAGTCATAATTTTGGTATCGTGACAACACTAATTACTAGCCTGTATGTTTTTTGACATGATCAGACAGAATGAGATCTATCATAATTGCTCATTATTTTATTTGGCCAGAGGCAACGAACAGAAAGTGCACAGAGGGCTGACTTTAAGTCAACATGAAGTCAAAATCGGCCCGATTTACTTTTTTTAATGCACATTCCTGGTCTTACTATGCATGATTCATAAGTGCGCAGCTGGGCATTATTCAAAAAAAAAAAAGATGATCTTCATAATTTATCTAAATGTAACATTGTATTATATTAATAAATGGGATCTGAATTTTATTTATTATTTATTTTTAAATTCATTGAAGTTGTGGCTGGAAAACATGTCTTTGCCTTTATCAAATCATTACAGATTTGTAGGGTTTGGTGGTGATTGATTTATTGATTTTCATGTTATTGATTTTATCATGCCACTATGAACTGTTCAGTGGCATTTTATGTCGCTGAATCAATCCCTCTAAGTGGGATTTTACTTGGTACTAAATTATTTGTAACCGGTCCTCTATGAGAGTTCCCGCGCAATCTGTTGGGAGCCTTTTCTCATGGACATCTTGATTTTTGTGTGCCTGTAATTAGCCGGAAGGAAGTTAAATGCTTCACATCTGTTTCCAATGAATGGGCAGGTAAGGCCCCTCACTTTCCTTTGTGAGATGACTTCCCTGGCATACAGATGCTGAGCTGGAGTTATGGCTGTTACTGTGAGAAGTTAAAAAGGCTTGTGTATCCCTTAACTGGGAGGTCAGAGGTCTTTCAGTAGCTTCTGGTTTGTATGTTTAGCTTTTTTCCCTGTTACCTAGAGATGAGGCCTAGTTGGCTCAGCGTACAATAAATACGCTGCTAATAACCTTGTAAGTCTCTTTCTGTTTATTTAACAGAAGCGACTGGTTTTGTGCTTTTGTTATTGTTTCAAGCTTCATTATTAAGCGAACACATTATTAAGTGTTTATTTTGGACGATTTTGGAAGGAAGGCTGAAGAAGTTATGTTTAATTTTAGTCTGGAAGTTTTATCAGGCTTTTCACTGCACAAGATCAAACAGGCGTGGTACAGTCTGGGGGAATTCCTTCCTTAAGCAGCCATCATGGACAATAGAGTTGTTATCCAGAGGATACACTGCCGTGTCAGTACATCTCCCACCTAAATATCACTGTTAGCGATTTCAAATGCTGATATTGTTTGTTGAACATTTCAGTTCCTAAAGGCATTTAATGTAACGTAATATGGGGAAAAATAATAACTCTATTTATTAAGTCTCCGTGAACATATTTGTTCTCCAGTGCCTCTTTGAAAGCTCCCAGTGAGCCATTAAGCAGATACCATAAACCAAACAAACATCCAGTCATCCATTACTGCCAATTTTTTTTTGTTTTGTTGTATGTTTAGAGGAATGGAACATACCATGAAGATACTTCCATTAATGTCAATAATTTTTTTAATCTTTGAGCTCATAGATGTATCCCTTGTTTTGCCAAACTCCTTAAAAGATTCCAGTTATCCTGCTTTACCACTTGATAGCTACAAATGTGCTCTTTTGAGAGTTTACGCAGCATGAGTTACCATCTACAGTAGGTGTTGTTAGTCCGTGTCAGGAAATAATTCAATGATAGTATGATTAGCTAAAATATTCTGTAGAGGCTGGCTGGTTCTCAGAAATACAGAATATATTTGATGGATGTGATTCTTGTGTCAGAATTGTTTTTCATAATCACTCATACACAATGTCGGCATAAACGTATAGTTAACTTTATAGCTGTAGTTTAAGTTGATTTAATAGTGAGTTTAGCAAGACAAACAGATTTACTTTCTGCTGGCTATGTATATTAAATTTATCATTGTCACTGACTCGTATGAGTGTTAAGAACAGACGGTTGCATTACACAGTATTTTGAGACTAGCTAATATAGGCACACTTCAGATTAGCCTGCATGATACTTTTAAATGGCTTTGTATCCTCTGGGAAAACATTGGATACTGTACTAAGTTTGCCCATGTAAAATCAGAACTGATGCATGTCTTTTTCAGGGTGGCTGAAGTAGTATAATGAATTTAGACATACTTTGAAACCGCATCATTACTTGATTTTTGGAAACATTGGCCACCATTGGATAAAGTTCAACAAATACTTAAATCAGGCTCTGGCCATTCAAATCATTGTAAAAACATTTCAAACGTCAGTTTAATTTGGACAAGTATTGCGACTGGCCCAGTTTATCTCCAGCCTTACAGCTTTTCCAGCTTTTCATTTATAATCAAAAAATCCTTATCCATTGTCTTCACTTTATAGTACTTAGAATCTGGCTGTGGTGCCTAATTCAGAGAACGGATGTATTTGTTGATGTGACATGCTTTTTTATATGTTCAGGGTTCATACAAGGAGGAGTAAACTGTCTTAAAGTATGTTTATTTTGTCAGTCATAATTCTGAAGTACATGAGTAACACAGCTGTTAGCTGCTGTTGAATGGATTTTGAAATGGGAAACATATGGTGTGACGCAATCTAGTGGGTTTTAAAGAGACAATTGTTTGGATACCTTTGTGGTAAAGCTGTCTTAACTCAACCAGGAAGAATAAATGACTCACTGAATGACACAATGTCAAAGGTGGGTTTTACCTTGTAACTTTTACAAAGCTTTTTCAATGTTTACAGTTTTTTTTTTTTCATTGGCTGTCAAAGTTCTATCAGGGGTATGGTTGCCATATGTCAACTTGTAGGAAAAAAAACTGTACTTTTGGCCCAAATGAAATCAAATCCTTCTCTTTTTGTTATAGTGGATTCTTCTTGTGTCTGTTGCATGATTCTGAAATAATAATAGTTCAGGCAGATTGTATAATCATATATAGGCATTACACAGGCTTTCAGCTTCAAGTTGCATTCTCATTGTGGTCTCTGACCCCTTTGGAAGCATAGATTCGGTTTAAGTAAGGATTTACTTTAGTTTCTGTTTCTGGGGCTTCAAGATTCTCCTGAGTTCTGACCTAGCCAGTTCAGAGATAATCCTGCAGATTCTGACCAGCCAACTCCTTGATCCTTTGTCAGTGGGTGACAAGGGGAGGCTAAACCCAAGGATTTAAAATGGAGAATGGAGCTAGAACGAGCCAATCAGAGGCCAAACATTTCAAGCAGACAAAGTGGGCACCTGATCACCTCTCACATGCAGAAGCAAAATAATTGGCTGCAGGAATGTTCAAATACACTTCCCTTCAAAAGTAAGAGTTTTTTTTTTTGTTAAAAGAAATTTATATCTTTATTCAACAAGAGTGCATTAACTTGATCAAAATTGGCAGTAAAGACTTTTACATTTTACAAAAAATATTTCAATAAAACACTGTCTGTTCATCAAACAATCATGACACAAAAATATCAAGCAGTACAACTTTTTTTTTTAACATTTATAATAATAAGGGGTGTTTTAGAATGATTTCTGAAGGATCATGTGACACTGAAGACTGGAGTAATGATGATCAGAATTTTAAAATATATTAAATAGAAAATAATTGTGTTAAATAATATTTCCTAATTTTTGAAACTCAAATTAATATTTACTGACAAGACCAATTATTTTGCTAAAAGGTCCAGGTCACTCTAGACGTTTTCTGACCATACTTTTAGACTTTCTCAGCTCTTGCAAGGATTTCTTGATTAGTTATTCTATTGAAAAGTTTATTAAAACCACGACTACCTGAAAGAAGCACTATTCTAGAGACATTTAGTCAGTATTTACAGGGTAATTTACAGTGAGCCAGTTATCACAGAATAAACCCCAACAGGGTCTTCAGGTATTGTATTATCCTGAAAGGGTTTATTTTGCAGTAACGATCGGGTGACTGTACATTAACAACATTATTGAGAAGTTAAGTGACAAGTAAATATAAGTAAATAAATGGACTTGAAGTTTTACATTTAAAGGGGTCATGAACTGAGAAATCCAATTTCCCTTGACCTTTTGACATAAGAGGTCATCATACTATAAGAATATCCTGTAAGTTTCAGAACTGAGTCCAAAAACAGCTTTTATTGTAACCAAGACCAGATAACGACTCCTTGTGGAATGTGACTATATAAGTGAAACGCCTACTTCATCATTGCAATTTTGGCCCCGCCCACTGTCGTGTTAGTGAGATGACGAGGAGAGAAGAGCAATACAGGATTGGCTACAAATAATATTACCTTCCAAAGGATCCTAATGCTAGGAATGTGGTTATTTATATTCAACAATGTGAATGTGTCAGTTGAGCATTATTTATTCGGTACATTTTACTTTGGATTCATTGGTAAATCAGTCTCAATTATGACGCAGGCTTTGCTAACACACTTTTTGCGATATGGACTCGATAGTAATGCGACAACGTGTAAGTAACAGTGTTAATTCTAATGCCTGATTTGTGACCGGTGATTTCTGATATGTAATGATTTATGTAGTCAGATGTTCTTTGTCTGTGTCAGTAAATTAAACCAGTGACTAAACGGTTCAACTTCACATTGTTTCTCTTAGTAGGATGAAAATAAGCTGTTATTTAAACTGTGGTTTAAATTATATATAGAAAGCGATTAAAGAACGCTCCCTTTACAATCGCTGGAGCTGTCAATCAAACAGCACGAGTTTATCAGTGAATGAGTTCTGGACTCTCTTCAAAACTACTGTAATCAACGAGTCTCTTATTTACATTGTGTTTGCACTGTTAGTTATGATGAAATAATTTGTTTATTATCAGAAATTGAGCTGCAATGATGAGATCACTGCATTCATGTGCTCAACAGATCGGCTACAATGCTCATCACTGCAACCTGTCATGCTGTGATCTGAATATAATACTGTAGATCTAAATATAATGCTGTAATCAACACTTTTCACGATTAGTTAACCTTGAGAGCTGTAATAGTAAAAACGTGCCAAACGTTTTTGAGAGAGTTACACATGTAATACTTATTTCATATGCAAAGATGTCAGCCAATCACAGCAGTGGGTGTTTACACTGAAATCTCCCAGCAGACACGCCCCTTAAAACAGAGCGTTCAAATCACAGGGCTAAAATCAGGGTAGGAAAATGCATTTTATTTCTAAATCATGACAAGTTTTTGATGTAAAAATCCTACTAACATTATAAGTGCAACGCAGGAAACATTATAAAGCAATAAAACAATGCAGTCCATGACCCCTTTTAAAAAGATGCGTCTTCAGCCGTTACTTGGCATTGGATAAAGGCTCAACAGCTCGTGTTGAGCCAGGTCATTCCACCAGCATGGAACAGTCAAGGTAAAAGTCTGTGACAGTGGCATTATTGGACATGTAAGGATGTTCTCCATGTATCTTTTCCATGAAGTTGCTAAAACCGTGACCTGTTTGTAGAGCTCTCCTTTTATGCTGATGCGGTGGTCTGAACTGCTGAGCAATGACCGCTGTTCCCAGAACACCTTGACCACAGGAATGTTAGTAAAGCTGCTTTTTTTCTAACTTTTTTCTAAGAACTTTACTGATTTGTGGCCAGAAATAACCCCAGCTGCAGTGTAGTTCTGGGTGCTAAATGTAAAGTATTGAGCAAAGATGTCAGGAACCTTCAATCATGATGCTGAGGTTCTAGGCATGAGGCATAACAAAAGAGGCTTTCAGTACATTTGTGTATGAAGTCATGGCTTCCACCTGAACCGCAAGCATCCGCTCATAAAAATGTATCCTTCATATATGGGGAACACAACATACAGCGAGAAATGTTCAGGACTTTGTAGTGTTTAAATTGAAGCATATAGAAATGAGCAAATATGCTCCAATACCAGTCAAAAGTTTGGAACATTACTATTTTTAATGTTTTAGAAAGACGTCTCTTTTGCTCATCAAGCCTGCATTTATTTGATCCAAAATACAGAAAGAAACGTTAATGTTGTGAAATATTATTACAATTTAATATAATGGTTTTCAGTTTTAAAATACTTTAAAATATAATTTATTTCTGTGATGCAAAGCTGATTTTTCATCAGCAATTACTCCAGTCTTCAGTATTTTATTTTATTATAATTATTATTTTATTTTATTTTAATAGTGCGACCAGCGTCAGGTCTGCTTGTTACTGAACTGGAATTCTACACCTGGAAAGAACGCCTTCTGGTTATTGTTGTTAATAAATGAAAAAAATTACAGCTAGAGTGCATATGGTGACATGATTAGCATGTAAAAAAAACTACATTAAAAATGCATAATAGAAATAGGGATGGATTGAGTCGTTGAGATTAATGGTTCTTCAATATGCATTCTAAACATGGTGCTAAAATACTTATTTCCAGCAGTATTTATTCAATGATTTTGCATTACAAAACGTGTAGAGCAATGAGTGTAGTCCAGTTCTTGTGAACTAATTCTTTTAAATGAAGCAGAAACATACAGTGCAACCAATGTAGTTCCTAAACTAATAATTCTAATGAGTTGATTTCAGTAATTACATTAAATGTTAAAATTACATTAACATAACATTACATGTAAATTAAAATGATTGAAATGTGGCCACTTTTTGTTTTAGTATTGTTTATTATATAGTTAAAGCCAATTATTGCAGTCAAAAATGCTGACCTTTAGACCTTAATGGGGCTTTTGTATGGCCCATTTATTGCACATTAGTTTCCTAGTTGGCTTGTTTTCTGTCCCAGTAGTCCTTCATCCTGCTTACAGCCGTTTTGACAAGGGGCTTGGTAGTAGGATGAAATTTCACCTGCAGCTACTTGGCTTGAGTGGTATTTTTACCTCCCAAAGGAATGTCACCTCCACCCACCCACACACCTTTCAGTCTGGGTGCGGAAGAGGTCAATGGAGCTGTAGCATCTTCTGGTCTCTGTGTGTTCCCTGCCAGAGGTAATTTCATTAATACTCAATCAAGCTACCTTACTGTGGCTTTATATTCCAAGTGTCAGCCAAAGCAGGGCTTTGAAGCCTGCAGCAGTGCTGTGAGATAAGGAAGAGTTCCCTTTGATCAGACACATTTCTTCTTTTCCTCTCCTGAATGTGATTTTTAAGACATAATGGAAATCACGTGCAAACTGCATTTAGGGAACTTTTGATCAGGCTTGTTGTAATTACAGCTCATTTCTCTATCTCAGGATCACACATTTCAAAGCACACACCCTCTGATTTTTCAAGAGATATTAGCTTGCCACACTTTTTTAAAGCAACTGATGTGGTATCACAGTCAGTTCACGTTATTATGAATCTTAAAGGGATAGTTCGCCCAAATTGATTTTTTTTTTTTTTTGGGTAGCTTGACACCCCATTGTCACCTTGAACTATCTATCATGTTTTTATTGTATTTTAATTCTTATGTTTTATATTCTTGTACACTGCCGTTCAAATGTTTTTGATCTAAGATTTTTAATGTTTTTAGAATAAGCCTCTTATGCTCACCAAGGCTGCATTACAAACAGTAATATTGTGAAATATTATTAAAATGTAAAATAATTGTTTTCTATTTTAATATATTTTAAAATGTAATTTATTCCTGTGATGCAAAGCTGAATTTCCAGCATCATTACTCCAGTCTTCAGTGTCACATGATCCTTGAGAAATCAGTCTTATATGATGATTTGCTGCTCAAGAAACATTTATAATTATTATCAGTGTTGAAAACAGTTGTGTTAAACATTTTTTTAGGATTCTAAAATATATTATTATATTAAAATAGAAAATAGTTTTTACATTTTAATAATATTTCACAATATTACTGTTTTTGTTGTTGTTTTTTTTGGTATTTTTAATCAAATAAATGCAGCCTTGGTGAGCATAAGAGACTTCTAAAAACATTAAGAATCTTACCGAT
Organism: Rhinogobio ventralis; assembly: GCA_039654625.1. NCBI lineage: Eukaryota > Metazoa > Chordata > Actinopteri > Cypriniformes > Gobionidae > Rhinogobio > Rhinogobio ventralis. Next base: position 15,309,349 of record CM077203.1, read on the forward strand.
CAAAAACTTTTGAACGGCAGTGTATATTTTATTTTTTTATACTTGATATCTTTTGAGATGTTTTTTATATTTTAGTTTAGTTTATATTTTTGTATTGTATTTTTCTTTTTTTGTCTTTTTTTGTTTGAAACAACATATGGGTAAATAATGGATTTCTTTTTTTTGGGGGGTTGAATTATTCATTTAACAACTGAGAGTCTTGGAGTGTGTTCAATATTTAAGACAGCATCTGTTGTTTGTTTTGAGGAAAACCAGATTTCTGCTGCCACTTTATCATGTAATTATCAGTGAAAGAAAACAGCTGGTTCATACTTTTCAGTATCCACACTGATTTGGCACAAACGTGTGTTCACTTACCCCAAAATGTGCATTGAGGATCAATTTTGTTAACAAATATCCTTTCAAAACTAAGACAGTTTTAAAGAGTTGGAAACTTGAAGCCAATTCACTCACTTTTTATTAATTCCCCCCCAACTAGCTTAAGAACTAAGTCACCATATCAGGTTTCTAAACATTGTCCATAGTTATATGATCATATGCCTGAACTGTTGTCATAGCTGACCATTCCAACTCTCTCACAAAGGTGCGCGGCCAAATCCGAGTTAATTATGACATAGCTGTTTTGAATAGAACCGGGACGTATGACCTTGAGAACAGACTGCTGGTGGTTATCCAACTTTAAACCTATCTTGGCAGACTGGCATGATATCCTAAGCAATCACAGAAGAATGTTGTTTTGTTTTGGTCAGACATCTCAAATTTGGGTTGCAAACATTTCTTTCCCTTATTGTATTCTGAATTTTCATACTAAAATACCGTATCAGACATGGATATCTAACTAGAAGATATTTTGAAAATACAGTCACTCTGGGCCCCATTGACTTTCATTGTTTGGACAAAAACAGCTGTAACATTCTTCAGAATATCTTCTTTTCTGCTCCTCCAGAAGAAAGGTAGTCATACAGGTTTGGAACAACATAAAGGTTGAGTTTTTTATTTTGGGGTAAACTATAATTTAAGAACTTTACCAAAAGACTATGTTACACTTATACATCTTGTGATGAATGTCAGCGTGCAGCATTTAATTCAAGGCAGCTCTTATTAAATTGTTTTTGACCTGGCGCACCACAGCACAGTGTGGTCTAAAGCCAAGACAACAGGTGGTGCCAGATTAGCTCCAACAGCCATGAGAATAAGGAACGGAAGTTTGCCACCAATGTTGGCTTTGTAAGAAACCAGAGCTCCATGAGAGTCATCAAAAATCTGCCACAACTTCCTTTCATATCATTTGCCCTACATGCTGTGAGCAAGGCTTGGATGTTCATACTCAACATATGAATTCAATTGTTTTGTTGTTTGTTAAACATAATCATATGTTGAGTGCACTCATTTACTGCTTGAACTATCCTATTTGCACAGTGCATCCAAAAGTCGCCATTTACTTATCCGTATGTTATTCCAATTACTTATTTCTCCTGCAAAACACAAAATTATTGCAACATTGGCTCAACCAATTGCGTGAGTTGGGGCAGGGCTTTCTGTATGTCTGCCCAATAGCTGACAGGGGGGTTTTCAGGGAAAGCGGTTTAAAAACAATGTAACTTGTCTTGCAAAAATTACACACTACCCCTTTAAACTTGATTTCTCCAAAGTGCTGTGAAACATTCTCCTGAACTGGCTCACTGTCATTGTCTTGCTGTCAAATGCTCATAAACCTTTTGCGCTCTCATCTTGACATATCCTTGACACGTCCACTGCTGCGATTAAACATTATTCTGTTTGATTGTCTATCCTGTGTCTCGGTTCTTTGGAGCCTTGTGGCATCATTCTTCAAAGTGTGTTCAGTCACTATGCCAAGGTTCCTTTTGGAAAGAGCACTGTGTCACCAAGACAAGAAAGGAAGTTCTTCTTAAATGACAGCTAGCTGCAGTACAGAGGCCCTTCCTGTTATAAATAAACAGCTTTTCCCCTGTACGCTGCCACTGGCCTCAGCACCTCCGCGCTCAGCTGTCGTCTGGGGGAACTAGAGCTGCTCTCGGTCTCCAAAGTGCAGGTCACCATAGAGCTCTTATTACCGGAAGCACTGCTGTATTTTTAGACTCTGCAATGTTTATGTTTATTTGTTGTCAACAAAAAAGAGGCCATGAAGATTAAGTCCCTACTTCAGACTTACTGAAGTATTCAGTATTAGGTATTAGGTAGATTGTGTTTTACTTTTTTTTTCAATCGGTTATCACATGACGTATATATGGAAGTCTACGGTCTTCAGTAGTTCATTTCATATGTGTTTGTCATTTAACTGAAAAAAGTGCAAGTATGACATATGGAAAGTGAAATTGGAACACTATTTCAATTGCTTGCTACTTAAAACTCATGAAGCTAACTTCTTTTAGCCAGTTTAACCTAATTGCCCTTTCTTAGATATTTCTTCATAGATGATCTTTAAGATAAAGAGCAAAGACTGCTGTTCCATCCGAATAACCAGACTTTCATGGTGTTTGCTGAATTAGATTAAATCTAAAGGCCCGGTTTCATAGACAGGGCTTAGACTAAACCAGGATTAGACCTGAGTTCAATTAGGACATTAAAGTAACTTTTATAAAAATGCCTTCGATAAAAACATTACTGGTGTGCATCTTGAGAAAAAACAATGCCACTGATATATTTTAAGATATGTCAGTGCAAGTTGCTTTCAGTTAAAACGGCTCAAACTTGCATTTTAGTCCCATTTTAGGGACTAGCTTAAGCCTTGTCTGTGAAACCGAGGGTAAGAGATTTTCTTTTAAGTTTACCTTTACAAATGTTTTAATTTTTCCAATCTGATGGCTCCTCATCTCCCATGGTGTTATGAGATACCAAGTGTCCACTGGTTGTACACCTAGACATCTCCGCAGATGCAGTAGGTAATCCAGATATTCTTCGTCTCACGAATCGTTTATCATCATACTCATGACTTACTGTTTTTTGCATTACATGTAGTAGGGAAGCATGCATAATTGCATAATCCAAAAGAGTTGCTAAACATTTAAAAAAAATGAGTTGGACATAAGGTGGAGTATTTCTGTGCTAAAAATACTCCTTCCGGTTTCTCACAAGTTTTGGAAAGTTTTTTTTAGAGTGTGGCCCTTTATGAAGTCATAAAGGGCGGAAAATTCTTGTATGGACACTTCTCCCGGAAAAGCATGCGCACACACAAACTAGAGCAGGAGCGAGAGCATGCCCATCATTCGGGTAACGCAAGTCGAGAAGGATTTTTTTTAACAATGTCACCAAAGAAGTCTGTTTTTGGTTGTGAGGGAAAGATAACCTTGTTCAGCTTCCCAAAGAACCCAGCGTTAAGAAACAGTGGATGCAGTTTGTTTTTCAAGTGTGTTCCTGTCATTTTCGGTGACAAATGTTTTATAAGCAAGGCCCGTTGGATTTGCAGATCGTTGCAGGCGGAGAGTGAAACTGCATCAAATGTCTGTTTTGTTGACAATCGTGCGTAAGTGCATACAATATAAACAACATGAACGTACCCGGAATGCTCCCGGAGATCGGCTTTTTTCCGGAAAGAGTCGGTACAGCTTATCTGTCTTTATAAATCGAATAAAACTAAAGACTTTTTTGAGATATGAAGGATGCAATACTACTCTGTAGGTACTCAAGATTAACATGAGAAGAAACTCTGTGTGTTACCCTCCCTTTAAAGGACCCCTCTGATGGATTATCTGAATGATTTACACTACCATTTACCAAAATTGGTGACAGTAAAATATTGATTTGTTTTTGAAAGAAGTCTCTTATGCTTACCTTATGAATACAAAGTTCAAAAGAACAGCATTTATTTGAAATAGAAATCTAATTAATTTAAAAATTCAAATCTTACTGACCCCTATAGGAATCGTATTCTTAATATGTTAGCAAAACTGACGTAATAATAAAATGCAATAATTTCCGTATCTAAAATATTTTACTGGAACCTTTTAAAACACGAGCTGTTTTAAAGCAAGAATTGTCTGACTCATGTTTTACGGCCTGTGTTTTATCCTCTGTGAAGGTCCATAAACACGGGGTGCAGTCAGAACCGCATTCCAGGCCAAAACAGTGGAGGGACTGTAGCTTCTCTGGATTGTTTTGATAGTGTAAATTGGAGTGTGGTGACAGTGTAGTCTGAGGCAATATTGCAACCAAGGGGGTTTAGTACATAGGTGGTCTGGAAGTGCAAGAGCTCTGTTGGTTTCCCTGCTGGGGTGATAATTGAGAGGAGAGTTCTCCTTTAGGTGCCATCTGAGCTTCCACAAGTAGCGAAAGCTGCTTCAACTGGAATGCGCTCACACATTCAGCCCACCCACATGCATCATTTCAGCAATTAAGATGGTATCAGTTCCCTTGATTTAAAACTGAGTTAGTGGATGCAATCAGACTGACTTGACATGGTGTGTTCATATTTAATTGACTGTGCCCACTCCTTTGATTTTCCGGTCATATGGCGTCATGTTGTCAACAAACTGTCTTAGTCATGCTGTCAAGCCCAGGCACCTCCTATGATGTTGCCATTATTAGTGTTGGATATGGCCTTCTGGCTTCAGATCTAGTTTGAAGAGACACACAGGCTCTTATTTCACGACTGTCATATGAGCACCTGGCTCAGTCTGACCTGAGTGCCTCCTGTCCGAAATGCACCATTTCTGCACTTTAAAATACGTTACAGTTGCCTGGCTATCACCAGACCAAGCTCAATTTAAGATTGAACATTGGTCTGGGGAGTCTGCTATGTATTTTCTACTGCACAAGAGGTGTGATAAACGAGCATAATTCAAATGACTCTGTATGCAATTGGATAGTCCTTCAACCAATCAGACCACAAGAGGAGTGATCAACGGGCAACGGCCCATCGCTTCTCTATCGTCATTGTATTAAACCCGCCAATAGCGTGCCAGGTGGATAAGCCAGTCTGTGATTGGTTCCCGCAAAAGTGTAACAGAAGCAGTAGAAATGAATGTACAGGTTTCCAGACTGAGTTGCAGGGCGAAATCAAAGCGCCGGCAGATCAGGCTGGGTTTACCCAGTCTAACGTTACAGTTGATTTTGTTGAAATGGGTACAATTATGTCAAAAAGAACACTTGGTCTCTTAGGACTAGGGGGTTTTCCTTTGTTGCATAGAATCATATTTTCCATAACAGTGAATCAAATGTTGTTTAACCAAACTTGCATGGCACTTTCCAGGGAGGTTGCTTAGGAAATGAGGTACGTACAGCTTGACAACATGTACACAAACACTTCTTTAGAATGACTTTTCCAAAAGTTGGGTTTTGACCTTTAAGATTAGTATCGCTAACTTGGTGAGTCAGTTACCATTAACAAAAGTGATAAATAATCCTGACTCTAATCCTTGAATGCAAAACCCTGATCCTTCAATCTTGGGATTCCAGCAGTGTGAGTAAGAATTCCAGATGGCGGCTGAAGTTACCTCAAGATATACTTTTCAATGCCGCACTACTTTCCTACTGTACACAGTCAGATGAAACTGCCTTAGTATGTTGTGTTTGTGCTTCAGACAGTAAGTGTTACCATACATAACCACTGGAGCAGTATCAACGCAGGTATTTTTAAAACATTCTCTATGAGAATTTCAGTAAAAAATTGGGAAATGCTGAATTTTATGCAAATGAGGTTAAAAAAAACACATGGCAGCCAAATGCAGGAGGTGAGGGCAAGTAAAGACAGTGACATCTGTGATAAATACTGAGTTTCGCAGGGTGCAAAGTCACAGCACACACCCAGAGTGCGACAGACTGCTTGCGGTTTGGACAATATTGAGTGGTTTATTCATGCCAGTATAACTGAATGATTAAATTAATATTCTGTAAAGTGAAAATTCTGTAAAATGTAAATTCTGTAATCAATTACTCAACCTCATGTCATTCTAAACCCAAAACACTTTTGTTCGTCTTTGAAGCACATATCAAGATATTTATTAATGAAACCTGAGAGATTTCTGTCCCTCTGTTGAGTCTATGTAACGAAACACTTTCATGCATCAAAAAGGTGAAGTAAGCCCAAAAAGTAGCTCAAATGCCCTGCTTGATGCACAAGAACCAATGAAGTTTGTTCTCCCGTGTCACGCAAGCATGTTCAAGCTTCCGTGTTTACCATATTTTATGTGTTCTATGTATGTGTAGTGATCAATGTTTATATGTATAAAAACCTAAATTAAATTCGTTAGTCATTTAACATGATCGTGTCTTATGGGTAAATAATGACAGAATTATTATTTTTTTCATTATTATTGTTCCGTCCAGAGGATTTTCAATCCTCTGTGCACCATATGCACAATTGTGCAACTTCCTCAAATCACAAATGCCAAGCCCCTGTACTAACATCTGTTTCAGTTGATCTGATTACAAATTGACAGCGCTAAATACAGTTTTTACAGGTGTCTAAAACATTTTATGATTAAATTAATCAAGCCACATTTGATATTATTTTAAAAAACCCATGTGACCACATTTATAGTGTAAGTGTTAATCAGTCCGGATGAATCCTTGGCAGGGCTGCTTTCTCACCTGTGAATTCTCCATTGCACTAAAACAAGAGCTTTACTACCAAATGTTAAAAGCAATGTTGATCACATGTGATCAGATCACCTGAGACCTAATTGTGTCTTGGTAGATTTAGCTTCATTAAAAGGGAAATGATGTGACCATGCAAGCCCACACAGGTCAGCTGCTTGGTACAGAGTAACAAGCCTTCAGTATGAGGAAATCAGTGTGAGCTGAAAGATTGCTCAGACGTGCTCATGGGGATGGAGCCACTCAATAGCGAAGTGGAGCAGGAGGGATTTCAGCATGGGAAACAGCTGCGCTAGGCACATTTGAAAGCATGTATGTCAAATCTTGCCCAGTATGGATTGGAATGCCTGTGGGAGTCCTCGCTCTATCCCAAATGCTTGCTCTGGCCCTATGTGGGAAAACATGCATGACTTGGGGCAAGAGTTCTAGTTACCAGAAGTATGCTGTCAGCCTTTGTCCATCCTTTTCTCCCCCCAAGCCCATGTTGAAGACCGTAACAACTTGTTTAAGAATGTGCCTCATCCAGTGAGTATGCTATGGTTAAAGTGAATGGGGCATGTTAGTTGAGAGGAGTTTGGTGTCCAAAGTGCTTTGTGTAGTTAAAGGGTCTCTCTCATCCTGGTATTTATCCTAAAGGTGCTCAAGCTGAGGTTTAGTGTCAAAATTGGCAGCTTGTCATCACCTTGAATTCTCCTCCGAGAGAGGTTAAACTCACAGAGGAATCTCTGTCTCTACCTTTGTTTTTTACTATTGTCTTTCACTTGAATTAATCTTTCCTGTAGTCATCGCTTGGCTGTCAAAATGTTTTCTATAGCCGCTGTGTATAATAGGTGTGGAAAATGTAAATTTCACTCCAACTCCCTCATCATCAACCCTAGCATTGTTCCAAAACATAGTCAAATTAAAGATTATCTCTGTTTAGGGTAACCACTGATAAACAGTAACTGCCATGGAAACTCATAAGTGACTGATTTGGAACGTTCTACATAGGCAGCAGCTCCACGTGCCACCCATGAACATGAAGAGTTTGATGTTAGCATGTTGCTTAGCTAACAATTGGGATACTCTTTTAAAAAAAAAAAGTGATTCATAGCACGCTTAAATATTGGAAGAATAGTCAATTTTTCATAATATTGAACATAATAAGTGAAATATAAGTTTTGAATTGTCTTTTCTTTTTTTTTTTTATATCCACCATTTTGAGTTAATTTTTCTCTGGGCTCCTCCCAGTGACCACGTGCAATGCTTCCTTTGGCTAAAACAAGGTATCTTAGCTTTTTGAAACTGAGCATGACTTCAAATCCTTAAAATTAGGTTCCTGACTAGGTCTTAGAACAGAGAGCCAGAACTATTCACTTATACTTTTCTGTTCTTCTTTGACATGGTTAAAAGCAGTACCATATCAAGCGAGGGAGTGCATTATATGATCGGAGAAGGGTAATGGAAGTTTGCTAGCACTTCTGGCCCTATAATATACAGTGAGTACAGTGATGTCAGGAAGTTTGCCCTCCGGTCTGCCTGTGTCAAGCTGTGCTGTGGTGTTCTGACTCAGATGGGGGTATAAAGTGCATATCTCAAGCTTTCACCTACTTACCGCTCTACAGTTTACATTCCATTTGTGTGTTTATAAAAACCGTCATCCCCTTTACATCCATTAAATCCTTATGTAATACAGTTTGGTGAGTGTAGGTTTCAAATACTGGTATTTATTGCCATTTCTGAAGCATTTTATTCCAATTTATTATCATATATTGATAGTTTGATGGTCACAAACAGTATTCCAAAAGGGGAACATGTTTCATATATAGTAATTGTGTAGTTTTTGTAAAGTAATTGAGGAGTTTAGTCATTTTGAGTCATTTGCGGTATATCGTCTGTTCCACAGCTGCACTCCAATGTGAACAAAACCAAAATACTAAAATCCTTTTCTCACGCTGTGCTCGTAAGGCCTTGGAAATTGGACATGGGTCTGATTGGGGGTTGGAATTGCCAGAGAGGGGTGTGTGTGGGAGCGGATAAGCCTGCAATACACTTAAGCAAGTGCACATCTGTCCTTTCTAGCCATCATTATTACTCTTCGGAGGCTGAGTGTGAGTCACTCATGAGCAGAAGGGTGGAAGTCCAAGCAAACTGGCCAAGACCTTCTTATTCCATTTGTATCATCCTGCTCTCTCTGTTTATCAATTGTCCATGGGCACAGATACTGTGAATTTGGTGTCTTGCCTTGTAAACTGCAGCTGGGTAAACCCTAGAGTAATTTTAAGGCTTTCTTCCAGGTTCAAACTTTTCTTGCAAAAATTTTTTGATCTGATGTTGCTCTTTGTCTGTTTCTTTACAGTTCCTGCAGAACAAACTCTTGGCATTGTGAATGGCATAATTGGAAAGTAAACAGTGAGATTCCTTTAACAGTGGAATGCAGTATGTGTGTTTGCCTATGCTATCATTTCCTTTGGCTAGGTGAACTCAAGCCTTCTAAGGCTGGAGAATGACTTGAGAGTTTGAACAGTCTGTTGTCATTTGCTCACCTTCATGTCTTTTGAAACCTGTTTGACACGCAAGGACATTTCCAAACAGTGAGTGAATGGTGACCATGACTGTCAAGCAATATTTTCAATGAATGACAATTTCTGTATTTTCCTCACACAAAGCTGTCATATGGATTCAGAGGGCTGGAAAACGGCGCACAAGTCGTGTGGGCTACTTTTAGCAAGCTTTTATTATCTTTTATTTATTTATTTTTCCTTTTGGAGGTAGACAGCCTCTGGTATGGAACCTTTAATCTTCTAGGTGACCTATTCTTTTAACCTTGATACCCTATAATAATGGTCTTAATAATCATACTATAGTGGTTTTTCCTTTTAGCTAAGTTGTGTTGCATATCTGGAGACAATTAAATTGACACATACCCTTTTGCTAATTCTTCTCACCAAAAATATGCTACAATTATGGATAACAACAATGAAAGAGTGTCTCGTTTTGGGAGTACTCCATCCTAAGGGACAGGGAAGCAGGCAGTGGTCACCAAAGGTTCGCTGAGCAGCTTCAATTGAAAGAATTTTGCCAGTCAGCGCTTTCCTTTTGAAAAATCCAGGATTGTTGTTTTAGAGTGTTCAGTCAGGGGAGAAAGGATTTGGGGGGAGATCAAGTTATTTATTTGCGGGAGCCATTTAAATGGGAACTGTGGGCATGATGGAGATGCAGGGAAATGGGAACTGGCGGGTTATGAAGACCGAAAATGCCAAATGTGGCATCTTGCCAAGTCAAGATGAGAACCGCGGTGCAGAAGGGACGATTTATACAATCATCAAAGCTTTTGTTGCTGAGCAAAGAAGTGAATATTGTTTGGATGAGTTTAAATTTCTGCTAACTATGCAAAATGTATCTAAAGAAGCCATGTATAATGCTACTTATACATCGTTAACACTTTTAACGATAGTATGTATATGCATTTTTTTAAATTGCATCCTTAAATTGCATCCTTTAAATTGCATGTTTGAGAGCCAATTCATTCTTTTTGACAAATTAACTTCTTTCTTTGACTGGAAGGGTAAAAATCTTGCATTTAGTGTTATAAAATTCAAAACAATATAAAACGTATAAAACACTGTTTTTTATTTTTATGACCTCTCATAGGTGTGACATTAATCTCTGCATGATAAAAGTATTTCCTGACTACCAGCCCTGTTAATGGGTTAGGGTGTTACAGTACCATGGAGGTAAAAGGTGTTCACGTAGATCTTTGTCTAATAATTTATGTTGGAAATTTACCATGGTAACTACCACACACACAGACAGACACACAGACAGACAGACAGACAGACAGACAGACACACACACGCAGACAGACAGACACACACAGACAGACAGACAGACACACACACAGACAGACACACACACAGACACACACATACACATACACACACACAGACACAGTTTTCACACTAGTAAAATATGTCAGTAGTTGATGTGATGAACTACACCTGCGGACATTGACACTGGTTGCTTAAAATTGTTGTAAGTTCTTTTGAGCTCTAGCTTTGATGTTTTAATGCAAATGAAACGACTGAGACATTTTGTAGTGAGACTACTGTGTCAATTCTTTTTAGGGCAGTTGTTTACATGCATTTCTTGTCTCTGTGATGGGCGAGATATGCTTTTTTTGTGCATACACAGCACAAATATATGACATTTTATCTCTTCTTCCTTCAGTGGAGCCAGAAGGCATTGACTGTTGTGTTTGTGCCTATCTTCTGTAGGTCTCCTATAACTCTGGTTGTGTTTGGAGATGCCCATTTCAATCCCATAAATTGTGGTTTCATTTGGTTTGACTACAGGTGGCTCAGAGTTCTAAAGTGTGGGATGAGGTGCCCTTTCCAGAGGATTTAGAGGAGGAAAACAAGCGGCCGGGAGGATATGTGGATGATGAAGAGTATTATGATCCCTCAGGAGGTGAGACTCTCGGAATGCTGCAATGCTGAGTGCCTATAATGAAGGAATAGAAATGTTTGTTATACCTGACTTTTTTTAACTAAAAACAAAAAGTATTAAATTGCATAAATGCAAAACTGCATATTTTCAATCTTGTTATGTAATAATTGTTTAAAGATAAATTAACTTTTATTCGGCAAAGACACATTAAATTAATCAAAAGGGACCGTAAAGACATTTAAAATGCTGCAACTTTTTATATTCTTCCTCATAATCCTAAAATATTAAGTAGCACAACTGCTTTCAACATTGATAATAAGAAATGTTTCTTGAGCACCAAATCAGCACTTCAGGATGATTTCTGAAGGATCATGTGACGACTGGAGACTGGAGTAATGATGCTGGAAATTCAGGATTCAGTAATGATGCTGGAAATTCAGGATTCAGATTGCCATCACAGGAATAAATTACATTTATCGACCCCAAACTTTTTCAAATTCAAAAAGCGCTTGCATTCATATGCATAGAGACTGTTTAAGTGTTTTGCCATGATTCACCTGCCTAACACGGGATTTGTGTGTTTGTGTTTAACTAAAAATAGAAACTAAATCAGTCTTTTTTTCTTTCAGAAATCAGTGGAGAAGAGGATGGAAGCACTCCTGAGCCAAGTACGGTTGACCCAGGCACGCCTACAACAAGTGAGAATCTTTTTTTTTTTTTTATGGAGTGGAAGTATTACAACATGAGAGTAGTCACACATTTCATATCAGTGTGATAAAAGAGATGCCGCAACAGATTCTGCAAACATCTTGCTGTAAAACTTGAAAGCGTTTAAATCTTCTTGGGAGGCGTTATATAGAGTTGCTGCGTCTGCTGAATAGTGTCTCGGTCACATCCTGTCACCCGCCTTTGCTCACAGTGATGAGACAGCAAGCGTTTTGTGGGCCTCAGATTTGTTCCAGAGATCCAAACAATACTCATTTCTCCTTTCATCAGATAAGATGCAGAGGTGTAAACATAGCGGCTAAGAAATAGCGCTGGAACAGGCGATACAAACTGTCATGTATTGATTTTCTCACTTCCAACTTTTAATTCTCACCTTTCATGATCTGGTAACATGTAACATGTTTTTCTTCTTTTTGAGTTATTTTTTTTAAGGGTACGTGGCATACTTTTATCACATTTTTACAGTTTTGTGTAGTTATTTAATGGGGTCTAAATGTCTAAGACCACATTGAAAATATTCACCCAGTTAGGATGCATTCAATCATTCAAAAAGTCAGAAAGTCATTGTTACAAAAAAAATCTATTTGAAATAAATGGTGTTCTTTTGATTTTATCATCCAAGAATCCTCAAAAAAAATTTAAACATAAAAATCCCCACACAAATATAGCATATTTCTTGAGCAGCAAATCATCATATTAGAAAGATTTCTGAAGGATCATGTGACCCAGAAGACTGGAGTAATGAGGCGGATTCAGCTTTACCATCACAGGAGTACATTACATTTTAAAATATATTCAAAAAGATTATTATTTTAAAGTTATTTTAAATTGTAATAATATTTCACAATGTATCCGTTTTTACTATATTTTTAAAAATTGGGGAAAATACTAAGAAATTGTGAAAAATCTTGTAATTTAACTTTCCACTCAAATTGTTATGCTAATAATATAATTTGTAATGGGAAAAAACTTTAACAATTTGTCTCAGACTTTTAAAACCCACTAGTTTCAATAGTTGTATTCCTTGTGTTGTGTGGCATTTTGGAAAAAGACCTTGCGTTATTTAGATGATAAATACCGAAAGTGTCTCATCCACAATGTCAGACTTCTGCATTTTCCCCTTCTAAACTTTTCTATCTTTGGAACGACTTTTGCTCCCCAGTCTATCCTTTTGGAGTCAGTCTGGGCCATTGTATAGCATGACATCATGGTGGAATGATTGTTTTGGTATGAGCTCTGCAGTCCGACACCTGAGCTTTACTCCCAGAATAGTACTGTGTTTGGACATCTCCACACAGATATGCTGGCCCTTAGATTAGGAAGGGATATTTCTGCTGGAGCTTTAGCATATTCAGAAGATGGACTTCCAGAGGGTGACAGTGTCAGCTAAGAGGTGCCAGTTCTAAATCGCTGAATGAGTCAACTCTTAAACATCACCTCTCTGAGACTCCAGGTTATGAATTAACCAACTCCAGGCTTGAAAGTCTCATAGCAAACTTGTAGTTTTGTAAATTTAGCCCCAAGCTTAGCAGAGTTGCCATTCCTCTAAGCTTGAACTGGAGCATAATGGCGATCTGATGACCCACTGATGATCTTTGAGGTTCAACACGCCACATGAGGTTGGTTTGAAGTCAGGATGCTTTCATTTATCTAAGCATATTTCTGATCTCAGTGGATTTGGTAGTTTCATAAATAACAAATCAACATCTTTTAACAAAAAAATATCTGCCACATAATGTTTTAAAGTTGGATAGGCTGAGACTATGAGTCAGCCAGTGGTAATCTCCCTTCTAAAGGAGGAAGTTTATTCTCTAAAGCCATTTATAGATCCGTGCCTGACAGCACTTGGGAAAGAACATTTGACTTCCTGGAGTGGAGTATTTGTGGATGTCTAACCTGTGCGCTCTTTTGCATCTGTGTAACCACCTTTCCTTCCCTGTCACTGATGAGAGTTCATATCCTGCAACTGAAGCACCTTTTACACTGCATCCTGTTTTTCTGATGCATTTTCCATCCATTCTTTCACATTGTGCGTCTGTACTTGAAATAGTTTTATACGTAAGCCTAAGTGGGCTTTACTGTGAATTTTGGGACTGCGAGAATGTACTGTCATGAGCAAGGTTATCATGATCATGTTTATTACATATTACATACATACATACTTATAGACATACTTATATTACATACAGGGAGTGCAGAATTATTAGGCAAGTTGTATTTTTGAGGATTAATTTTATTATTGAACAACAACCATGTTCTCAATGAACACAAAAAACTCATTAATATCAAAGCTGAATATTTTTGTATTAATATTTTAAGTAGTTTTTAGTTTTAGCTATTTTAGGGGGATATCTGTGTGTGCAGGTGACTATTACTGTGCATAATTATTAGGCAACTTAACAAAAAACAAATTTATACCCATTTCAATTATTTATTTTTACCAGTGAAACCAATATAACATCTCAACATTCACAAATATACATTTCTGACATTCAAAAACCAAACAAAAACAAATCAGTGACCAATATAGCCACCTTTCTTTGCAAGGACACTCAAAAGCCTGCCATCCATGGATTCTGTCAGTGTTTTGATCTGTTCACCATCAACATTGCGTGCAGCAGCAACCACAGCCTCCCAGACACTGTTCAGAGAGGTGTACTGTTTTCCCTCCTTGTAAATCGCACATTTGATGATGGACCACAGGTTCTCAATGGGGTTCAGATCAGGTGAACAAGGCGCACCTTGCTGGCGTCTGAGTCTGAGCCCTTTACCAATCCAGCCACGGGCCCATCCATCTGGCCCATCAAGACTCACTCTCATTTCATCAGTCCATAAAACCTTAGAAAAATCAGTCTTGAGATATTTCTTGGCCCAGTCTTGACGTTTCAGCTTGTGTGTCTTGTTCAGTGGTGGTCGACTTTCTGCCTTTCTTACCTTGGCCATGTCTCTGAGTATTGCACACCTTGTGCTTTTGGGCACTCCAGTGATGTTGCAGCTCTGAAATATGGCCAAACTGGTGGCAAGTGGCATCTTGGCAGCTGCACGCTTGACTTTTCTCAGTTCACGGGCAGTTATTTTGCGCCTTGGTTTTTCCACACGCTTCTTGCGACCCTGTTGATTATTTTGAATGAAACGCTTGATTGTTCGATGATCACGCTTCAGAAGCTTGGCTATTTTAAGACTGCTGCATCCCTCTGCAATATATCTCACTATTTTTGACTTTTCTGAGCCTGTCAAGTCCTTCTTTTGACCCATTTTGCCAAAGGAAAGGAAGTTGCCTAATAATTATGCACACCTGATATAGGGTGTTGATGTCATTAGACCACACCCCTTCTCATTACAGAGATGCACATCACCTAATATGCTTAATTGGTAGTAGGCTTTCCAGCCTATACAGCTTGGAGTAAGACAACATGCATAACGAGGATGATGTGGTCAAAATACTCATTTGCCTAATAATTCTGCACTCCCTGTACTTATAGACATACTTATATTTATAGACATATTACATACATACATACATACTGTACATACAGTGCTGCTTGAAAGTTTGTCAGTCTGTGAAAATGTGAATAATTTTAACAAAATAAAAGGATCATACTGTGGCGAGCAGTGAGGCGAGGGACCGTGAGAGCGGGCTGGTGGCGAGTGATAATGAGCGGCAGCTGCGTGCCACACCGGTCTCGTCTCACGGAGGAGTGACGGGAGCATAAAATGAGGAGCGACGACAGTGCAAGACGAGAGAGGACCAGGCCTGGATTTATGTTGTGTTTTTGTTTACGTTTTGTTTTGTGTGTGTGCGCGGCAGTCGTCCGTGAGGGGCTGCCGCGGTGACTTTCATTTTGTTTATTTATTTGATTAAAGTTTTAAATGTTCGCCGGTTTCCCGCCTCCTTCTACCCGGAACATACAAACAACGTTACACATACAAAACAATATTTTTATTTAGTACTGTCCTTTATAATAAGATATTTAACATAAGATGTTTACATATAGTCCATAAGACAAAAAAATAGCTGAATTTATAAAAATGACCCTGTTCAAAAGTTTATGAACCCTTGATTCTTAATACTGTGTCGTCACCTGGATGATCCACGACAGTTTAAAAAAAAAAAAAATTACATTTTTTTTTATGATGGTTGTTCATTTCATGAGTCCCTTGTTTGTCCTAAACAGTTAAAGCCATATGTAATTTTTCACCGCTAGAGGTCGCTTATCCAAAACAAAGGCGTAGCTTGATGACGCCTTGATGTTAGTATAATTTTATTATGCCGCAGACGACCGCTTCCGGTCCACTTGTTGCACACTGCAGTAAGTTATATCGATATTAGGCATGGTAAAACATGGTACTGATAAGACTAACTGTGACTAACAATAATTAGTTTTCTGTCGATGAATGCATCCAAACAGTCGCTCACCTGTCTAATAAAACACATAATATATAAAAATGTCTTTGGTGTTTCCATGGTTTTCTCGGAAATCGAGGGTAACGCGGGTATGATGTCATTAATAGGCGAGGCACGGACACGGTCCGTGTCCTGGTTAAAATTGCTTATTTCTCTGGATTTAAACATTCTTGGAAACATTTGGGATAATGCAAGTACACAAGTCATCAAAATATATAACATTGTTCTAGTGTTTTTTGGATATTTTAATCCAAAACTGCCCAATGTTCTTCAGAAAAATCCTCCAGGTCCAAATTCTTAATTTTTCCAGCATCTTTTGCATATTTGAACCCTTTCCAGCAGTGACTGTATGATTTTGAGATCCATATTTTCACAATTCTCACTGAGGACAATTGAGGGGGGCCAATTGACAATTGAGATATGCAAAAGATGCTGGAAAACTGAAGAATGTTTGGGACCTGGAGGATTTTTCTGAAGAACATTGGGCAGTTAACTGCTCAGGACAAACAAGGGACTCAATGATCATCCAGGTAATGACACACAGTATTAAGAATCAAGAATCAAAATCATAATTTTTTTGTTTTGTGGACTATATGTAAACATCTTTTATGTAAAATATATTATTCAAGATGGCACTAAATAAAAAATAGCATGCATTTTGTATGATTCCTCTTATTTTGTTCATTCACATTTTCACAGATTCTGTAAGGGGTTCACAAACTTTCAAGCAGCATTGTACATACATTTATATATAACCCTGAGAAGCAGGAGCATAGTCTCCATTTGTTTTCCATTTTAATCTCCTTGCTCTAGGAAAGAAAAAAAAATTATATATTTTTTTTCTTTCCTAAGGCTAATTTTAAACCTTTTGATGCGGGAAATTGAAGTGGTTGTAGCTTAGTGGTCGGACATCTGTGCTGGTAACCCAAAGGTTGTTGGTTTAAACCACAGAAGGGGTGATTTTATGAACTGTATCTACCCGTGAGCAAAACAGTTAACCCCAGGTTACTCCTGAGGAACTGTCTCTTTAAGGCATTTGCCAAATTAAAAAATGTGATCATTTTAAAACACATGATTATGTCAAGCACTGGATAAGCAGCCCAAAGAAATGATATCCAGCATCTTTTCTTTATCAGTCACAAACCCCCTTAACATACAAGAATACGCTTTAATCTGAGCCGCTATATATTCCTGTTTATTTGTTTGTCTGATAAAGCCTGATAAATGCATGGGAGGTCTCCTCACCCTCCTTTGGCTCAACAGAACTTCAGAAGTTTCACAGGCCCTCATACAGACCCTGAACACAGGGTCATGTAGCCACTTGAAGCTGAGGAGACAAAGGTTACCATAGCATACAGAGAATGGCCAGGAGATCATTTTAAAATGAGGCCATGAGAATGCTTATCTCAACACCTCCACATGGAATTTGTGTTTGATTACAGCGCTGACTAGGTGAGAAGCTCAAAGGATCAAGTAGTTAATTTGTTAACTGTCATCTACCAATAAGCATAATCAGAGGTGTACAGCCAACATGAAATCATAGTTGTAAAATTAAATATAACTCGTCTTTGCTTCTCAATTCATGTAAATGTTTTCTTTTAAAGTTGTGGCTTACACTGATGTCTATATATATATATATATATATATATATATATATATATATATATATATATATATATATATATATATATATATATATATATATATATATATATATATATATATACATATACATATATACATTTTAAACTACACTTTATTTTTTTGTTGATTTTATCCTTTGTTTATGCATGTTTATCATTTATCTAAATCCTATTACTAGAAAGTAAAATGGTTCCTTGCACACAAAGATTGAGGGCCACTTGTGCATGACTCTTGAGCTCAGCAAAAGTGAACAGATGTCAAAACATCTGATGAAAGATGCAGAAGTGTATAGGGTCCTAAAACCTTCCAGAAAAAAGGCCACCCAGCTTTCCATTCCTGGCTGTGCAGTTGATGTAAAGATGATAGTTATACAGCAGGATTGGGAGACGTGGAGGGGCAGCTGCGGTTATTTTGGTTGTTGAGATCCCACCTTCTCAGAAGAGGCCATTCTGTCAGAAAGAGAAAAGAGCAAAGAATTGAGAAAATGAAGGGTATGTGATTCTTGACTGGTGGGTCATGACCTAAAAAGAGCCACAGGTCTGTTCAGCAATAAACATGCAAAGAAATTGCATTATATATAATGTACATCATTGTTTACTGCTGTGCATATAGTATATAATTCCATTTTACATTTTATTTTAAGTAAAATATTTACTGAGCAAAATGAAGCCACATCCACAAGTGTCACCTTAATTTGTATAGGCAATGATGTGAGGTCAGCTGTTGTTTTTTTTTTAAAGGATTTATTAATTTTAGTGTTTGTGTTTGAGGTGAAAAAGTCCCTAAATTCAGTCAAACCAAAAATTATTCAGACACCATATAATTTTTTACTAGTGGATGCAGGACACTATAGTTCATTTATGTGAGGATAGCTAAATAAAGTAAACTGTGACATATTATACCCAACAATTCTTCATACAGTGGACTACCAGTAAAATTAATGATACATTTGGGACCAAAATTATTCAGACACTTTGACCTGACCATGTTTTGCTTAAGTGTTTTTTCTTGAATTGCTAATGCAACCTTTTACACCACAGACTGAACAAAATTAAGCTTTGCTTGGTCATTGGTTGACCTAAACTGGTATTGTCTAATTGTGTACTTAAATTTAACAGCTGACAGCTGATTGGTTGATTGTAATCCATTACACACCTTTCTATCAAAGTTATCTGACATCATCAAGATGAATTTGTTCTGACACAGTTTAACTCTTGAGTTCTTGTCATATTGTATTACCATTTTCTGTGAGAAAATGTTGAAGGTGTCTGAATAAATATTGGTTTGACTGTAGTTGTTGCACAAGGAGGATTTTTAATAACAATGATTAATTTAATAATAATATTGGTAGTATTGGTTTACCACTTATTGTTTAGTGTAAAATCTGGGTTAGTTAGTTTACTGAACAAAACTTCCTAAATAGCCATCCTCATGTACAGCTTTCATCCTCAGATACTGCCACTCATTGTTATGGCAGCAACATGTGCGCTGCCTTGGAAAATCTTGTCTTCCTCCATAGGAAACATTGCTTTATTTCTCTCACTGGACAATTTTGCGGTCACAAATGTCCTTATAACATGACTCACAATGACACAGACAGTATTTTAAAGCCATTGAGGTTACTTCCAACTAGGGATGTTGACGATTAATCAATGATCGATTAATTGTCGATAATACATTTAATCGATAAAATGTATCGATCATCGGTTAAGCAGGATCATGCGCGTGCGTGCTGCTTAACCGCAAAACATGTAAGCAGACACGAGGAAAAATTAATCGAGCACGCCAGAGTTCTGTTTGGGACCATTTTACAGCTGGAGTTACACCTTCATCATGACTATAAGTGTGCGTGTGCATTGAAGCCTTTTGTTTTGTGCAAATGTAAGTTGTAATGTTGTGTTTTTTTTGTGTGGGACTGTCTATATCTGATTTATCTCATAGGATGCATTTGGTTACGAATTAACGTGGTAGTAAAGCATGCCGGTGATCAGCTTCAGTGCGCGCAACTCAAACAGCACTGCACAACTAATAATGACTATCATTTTACTGCTAATGGAAACATCCTTGGGTTTCACCACAGCGTTTTTATTCTGCTTTAGGGCTTTCCTACAGAAGGCCTAGGAGTGTCCATAATGAAAGTAATAATGCATCTTTTGGGATTTGTAAAGTAATTTGCAGCTTTGATTCCAGTGGCTAAACTAAATAAATAATATTCATTGTTCAAGGGATCAAAAGAACTTAATGGAAGATACAGTAGCGAGAGAGACGGACAAAGAGAAAGAATAAAGTGTATCCGCGCTTGTTTTATCTTTAAAGGAAGAAAGAGTGGCACTGTGGCACCACATTGAGGGCTTTGTAGTGTGACATTGTCAGTAGCAGTTCAGTACATAAAAGGACAGTTCTAATAGTGTCGCTTCTTTCAACTTGGCACTTTGATTTTGATGCAGGACGGCTTTGAATTTGTGGATACCTCATTAACACCACTTAGCGTGGGCTGGAATGAACAGAAATGCATAATCCATAGCAATTACCAAAACTATCTCTCAACCACATTACCACTCTGTACCGACTCACTCAGACGGATATTCTTTTATATTATCTCTCATAGAAAGTTTGTGCGAATGTGCTGGTATTTACTTTTGCTTGTTTTGTGATCAATAATTTTTCCAGCTTGAAATACATTAAAGGGTCAGTTCATACAAAAATATGAAAATTCTGTCCTTAATTACTCACCCTCATGTTGTTCCAAACCCGTAAGTCATTGTTCATCTTCAGAACGTCTGAGAGCTTTCTGACCCCACACTGACCCCACATAGACTGCAACGTAATCACCTCTTTCAAGGACCAGAAAGATAGTGAAGACATCAGTAAAAGTCCATGTAACTACAGTTGTTTAACCATAATTTTATGAAGTGACGAGAATGTTTGGCGAAATATGGTAGGTCATTTGCGGGGGAATTTTTACTTTACAAATTACTAGAGGTCACCAGGTAATACTAATCCCGTGCGAATAGGGCTTATGTCTTTACTACCTTTCTGGGCCTTGATAGTGATGAAGAAAGCTCTCGAATTTCATCAAAAATATCTTAATTTGTGTTTCGAAGCTGAACGAAGGTCTTACGGGTTTGGAACGACATTAGGCTGAGTAATTAATGACAGAATTTTCATTTTTGGATGAACTAAACCTTTAATTCTTGATTGCATTGTTTCTTTGTAGGCCTTCTAGTGTAGCCATTGTGGGATATTTGTAGCAGAATGTAATTAAACTATTAATAGTAAACTATTAAAAATTGTCATAAGTTTGAGTAAATAATAACTAAATATTCTACAGTGGAAACCAGAAATGGTTAATCAAATATTCTGACGTCAAGACCAATTATCTTTGCCGTGTCTTCAAGTATGCGGGAGCAAACAGGATGTGCCCTCCCATTGGTAGCCCAGAATATATCTCTTCAATGGGTGTATTTGTGAGAGAGAGGAGTTAAAACAGTGGAAGTGTGGATACTGCCTGGAGTGGAGGATATCCTGCAAACTACAATGACTTAATGAGATCCCACTATGATAATTGTAGCTGGCATTTAAAACGGGCTGAGAGGATTCTAGTGATGATCTGTCTTCATAGACAGATGTTGATCATATGCAGCGTCGCCTCTGGCTCAGTGGTTCACTGTCAATTCTCTGCTGTGCCAGAGGAATGTGGCTCTTAAACACGCACAAATCAAAATCTGCCATTCAAAATAGAAAACATGCGGCAATTAAACTGTGATTCCTCCATCTGGGCTTCTTTTACTGTGTCTCATACTACTTAAACCTTAGATATATCATAGAAGGTCATATTCATCTAACCTTGTTTGCACCCATCACTACACCGAGAAGAAATATGGTAAAATCTGCTTTTCTTCCTCTGTTTTTGTCTCTATTGTTCCCACTGTCCTTAAAATAAAATCTCCTTCACACACGTCCTGCCTCTTTTCTCTTGTTCCATTCACAGTTTGGACAATCATTTTCCTTTGACCCCAATTCCTCTGTTCTTTGTCCATGTTTTGGTCCTTTGGGGACATCTTGAACCCTGAGCAGCATGAGTACAGTAGGTTGTGTTCTCAGCTGAACTCTTCAATTATGGATATGGTTGCTTCCGAACAATTCAACTATTTTACCCATAGCTGATATATTTAAATATGTTTGTAACAACCTGTTTTGCTCTATTGCTGTTTTCCAAGTACTTTGTTATCTGGGTCAGTGAGAGTTTAGGTAAATGTTTAAAAAAAAAGAAAGGGAAGATCTAGTTTGTGTTCTTATTCTTATAAATATACTCTGTGTTCATGTTGGTTTCATATGGTTTTGGAAAAAATTGCATGCCATTTTCAAGAAACAATTCAACTAATGGCTCGTGATGTAACAAATCAAAAAAAGTAATAACTAGTGCTGTCAAACGATTAATCATTTCCAAAATAAAAGTTTGTTTACATAATATATGTGTGTATGTACTGTGTATCATTATTATGTATATATAAATACACACACATGCATGTATAGAACAATTTGTTATATTTATATATAATATAAATTATATACAGTACTGTGCAAAAGTCTTAGGCACATTGGTATTTTCACACAAAAAAGCCAGTTTTTAAGCCAGTTATTTATATATTTGACTGTAGTGTGTCAGTAGGAAATATCAGTTTACATTTCCAAACATTAATTTTGCAATTAATTGTAATAATCCAGTGAGATTTTTTTATTTTTTTATGCACAAGAAGTCTGACAGCAGCCGGTATGATCTGATCTCACCATCATCGAGTCTGTCTGTGATTACATGAAGAAACAGAAAAAACTGAGATGGACTAAATCCAGAAGAACTGTGGCAGTGTCTCCAAGACACCTGAAGAAACCTTCCTGCAAAACTACATGAATAGGTGTAGGAATAGATGCAGGTGACAAAAGCCGCTTTAAACGCAAAGGGTGGTCACCCCAAATATCGATTTGAATTAGTTAATAGAAGTTAATTCATAAATAAAAGCTATTTATGTTATTATTTTTGACAGCATTCTCACTTTAAAGCATTCTGACAAGTGCCTAAACTTTTCACAGTACTGTAGTTTTGCAGGTAGGTTTCCTCAAGTGTCTGGGAGACGTTGCCTTAGTTTTTCTGGATTTAGTCTGTCTCAGTTTTTTCTGTTTCTTCATGTAATCACAGACAGACTCGATGATGGTGAGATCAGACCGGCTGCTATCAGACTTCTTGTGCATAAAAATAAAAATAAAAATCTTTGGAAATGTAAACTGATATTTCCTACTGACACACTACATTAAAAGATATAAATAACTGGCTTAAAAACATTTTTCGTGTGAAAATACCAACGTGCCTAAGACTTTTGCACAGTACTGTGTATATATACAGTATATACATGCAAATATTTATTAAATGTATACATTTATGTGTGTGTATTCAAATATACATAATAATTATATACAGTACACACATATTGTAAATCAAATTTTATTTTGGATGCGATTAATCGTTTGACAGCCTTAGTAATAACACATTCTTTTTACACCTTGCGTACATGGGTGTTATTGAAGGTTAAATCTTAATCATCATTTTCAAATATATATATATATTTTTTTTTACAAATATCATGATTATTAATTCATGAATGTCTGTTATATAAATAACATTGATAGCATATATCAATAATAATAATAATGTATAAATATCATTATCAAATATTAAATATAATTGTGTTTTGAGGAGTCACACCACAAAACATTTTACATCCTTAAATAACTGTCTTGTCGTAAAATGGTCAAATTATCTGAATTATTTGACCTCAGCATAAAGTCCTGACTGTCTTCAGAGGGGCCGCAGGATGACTCATTTAAATCAATACATTATTATTCATAATTAAAATAATCTAACTCTAATCTAAATTTAAAAAACTTAAAATCAAGATTAAAATTATATTTAAATTATATTTGTATTTTTTTTTTTCCCAATAACTATTGTATAGTTCTTGAAACTTCTGGAATCACAAAATTTATTGTGATTTAATTCATTTAATAATAAAAAAAAAGTTTGAAAACAAGCAGCTTTGCCATCATTACAACAGAAATAAAATACAGAAAATTATTACATACAGATTATTATGTCAAAAGGTTGAGAACCACTGCTCTGACAATTCAGTTTTTTTTTCTAAACCGCATATATATCTGCCCCACATGAATTTTTCTCCCATTTGCTTGTGTGATCTCCGAGCAGTAAACACAAGCTAAACGGTTATGCACTTCCATGCTCGGGGGTGTGAAATTCTGCTTAGCACCAGAACGACAACAAGATGCCCTGCCAGCTGGCTTTGTGGCATTATGATAGATTGAGGTTTTCCTCTTGCAAATGCACATTTGACATTTTGGATGGTTTGTGTCTGGGAATAGACTGGTGAAAAATCTGCGAATCTCTGTCCAAGTGCATTCCACAGAGCAGCAAAATAAGACAAGAAGACTACTTCGAGTGTTCGATTTATAGTGAAGGGTTCTAGGAAGGAGGAGTGAGAGGAGTGAAGGTCGAGTTGAAAGACTCATGCTTTAAAGGCCAGACGGGCCGCATTGGCTCAATCAGCTCTTTGTCTTCCGCACAGGCCTCCGTGTGTCCCGTCGAGGACTCGGTGCACAAAGCTGCCAAAGTTATGCTGTTGTATAGCGAGAAGAGTTTATGAATTAAGCATTTGGAACGCTTTTATTTCACTGTCTTTTCCCTTGTCCGAATGCAGTTTCAATGCCCTCGCTGGCATTCAGCAGGGGATTTCCTTTAACGGAAAGACTGAATGGCATTTTGCTCTGCTCCAAAGTGAGAATGTGGTTTTCTGAGTTGCAGCCTTATTAGCGAGAACCACTGAAATGAGATTACAGGCGCTGGGCAGGCTGTGCTGTCGAAAGAGAGAGGCTGATGCTTTTACAGTGTGCCCACACAAGTGATTTGATTAATCACGGGTCAGTGCCAACACTTTGACGGGATTTTTTGATGTTTCCTTTCCTCTGTCCAGGCTGTAATAGTCCAGCCATGGTGACGTTACAGAAAATACAGACAAAGGCAGTCAGTCAAGACCTTCTGACGCTCTTACTTTGTTTTAATCTCTCTCTGTCCTTTAATGACCGGAGTTAACTTTTTTTTTTTTTGCATTAATGAGACTTCTCTTGTGTAGAAATGGGGGATGCAGTTAAGAAAGCAGGCGACCATGTATCAGTGTATTGCGCAATTAGAAAAGATTGAGCTCTGGGCTACTTTCTTTTCTAAATCCTGTCAGCACTAAGTGCAAATTTCCAATAAACTATGTGTGCATGGCAAATACATTTGACCGGACGGTGACAGCAGGTGTCTGGATTCTGTGAAAAGCAAGTTAATTAATGCCTGTGGTAAAATATCAATTGGAATAAATCTATAATGGCATTAGAGTAAAAGGTCAAAAGAGTCTTTTTGTATGGGACTTTGTGTATTTAAGCGGTGTGTCCATTTGGCAGTTGCATTAAACATGACTCTGCTGGAGAACTATGGCGAGTGGCAGCTAGCTGCAAGAAAGAGCACAAATATTGACTTCCTTTTTTCAACTCAGTTTGACAAACTGAAATTGGGTAAACCCACCCAGGCGAGGGCAGTAAAAAGGCTGGAGCTTTTTAAAGGTTGATGTTACTGTGAGACTCTGGGCATAAGCTAATAGCATGTATTTGTTTTTTTGTATTGAACGGCAGCTTTTGCAGTAGAATTGGAGCCGCCAATGCTGAAACATTTCCTGAAAAGATTTTGCAATTCTGTGCTTCTCAATGATTATTTGACCTTTTTATGACCAAATTTATCTATATTATACATAAACGATACTACACTCACCTAAAGGATTATTAGGAACACCATACTAATACTGTGTTTGACCCCCTTTCGCCTTCAGAACTGCCTTAATTCTACGTGGCATTGATTCAGCAAGGTGCTGAAAGCATTCTTTAGAAATGTTGGCCCATATTGATAGGATAGCATCTTGCAATTGATGGAGATTTGTGGGATGCACATCCAGGGCACGAAGCTCCCGTTCCACCACATCCCAAAGATGCTCTGTTGGGTTGAGATCTGGTGACTGTGGGGACCATTTTAGTACAGTGAACTCATTGGCATGTTCAAGAAACCAATTTGAAATGATTCGAGCTTTGTGACATGGTGCATTATCCTGCTGGAAGTAGCCATCAGAGGATGGGTACATGGTGGTCATAAAGGGATGGACATGGTCAGAAACAATGCTCAGGTAGGCCGTGGCATTTAAACGATGCCCAATTGGCACTAAGGGGCCTAAAGTGTGCCAAGAAAACATCCCCCACACCATTACACCACCACCACCAGCCTGCACAGTGGTAACAAGGCATGATGGATCCATGTTCTCATTCTGTTTACGCCAAATTCTGACTCTACCATCTGAATGTCTCAACAGAAATCGAGACTCATCAGACCAGGCAACATTTTTCCAGTCTTCAACTGTCCAATTTTGGTGAGCTCGTGCAAATTGTAGCCTCTTTTTCCTATTTGTAGTGGAGATGAGTGGTACCCGGTGGGGTCTTCTGCTGTTGTAGCCCATCCGCCTCAAGGTTGTGCGTGTTGTGGCTTCACAAATGCTTTGCTGCATACCTCGGTTGTAACGAGTGGTTATTTCAGTCAAAGTTGCTCTTCTATCAGCTTGAATCAGTCGGCCCATTCTCTTCTGACCTCTAGCGTCAACAAGGCATTTTCGCCCACAGGACTGCCGCATACTGGATGTTTTTCCCTTTTCACACCATTCTTTGTAAACTCTAGAAATGGTTGTGCGTGAAAATCCCAGTAACTGAGCAGATTGTGAAATACTCAGACCGGCCCGTCTGGCACCAACAACCATGCCACGCTCAAAATTGCTTAAATCACCTTTCTTTCCCATTCTGACATTCAGTTTGGAGTTCAGGAGATTGTCTTGACCAGGACTACACCCCTAAATGCATTGAAGCAACTGCCATGTGATTGGTTGATTAGATAATTGCATTAATGAGAAATTGAACAGGTGTTCCTAATAATCCTTTAGGTGAGTGTATATTATAAATGTGCCTCAACCCGACTATTGTTTTTAGCAGAAAGTTTTGATTTTGTTGTTTACTTGCATGTTTATTCATGCCTTTTTTTTTAGGTCTTAGTTTGTTTAGGCTGGTCTTTCTGGTCACCTCAAATGTCACACAAGCACAATCTATTCATACTATACACTGATCAGGCATAATATTATGACCACTGACAGATGAAGTGAATAACACTGATTATCTCTTCATCACGGCACCTGTTAGTGGGTGGGATATATTAGGCAGCAAGTGAACATTTTGTCCTCAAAGTTAATGTCTTAGAAGCAGGAAAAATCGGCAAGCGTAAGGATTTGAGTGAGTTTGACAAGAGCCAAATTGTGATGGCTAGACGACTGGGTCAGAGCATCTCCAAAACTGCAGCTCTTGTGGGGTGTTCCCGGTCTACAGTGGTCAATATCTATCAAAAGTGGTCCAACAGTGGTGAACCGGCGGCAGGGTCATGGGCGGCCAAGGCTCATTGATGCACATGGGGAGATAATTAATTACATGATGTGCCGATTAATTAATCTAATGAATTGTAATTTAATTGCACATCAAATTCGGCTGAGACATTACCCCCAAAAGATGATTTCAAGTCATTATTGTGTTAAATGAGAAAAGCATTAAATAGGCATTACACTAGCTTTAGAAAGAAATATTCTATTTAATTCAGAATTTATTACACAAACTTTTAGGTTACAACGGCCATGATTTGAAGCTGTATCTGAATTGGTATTTAGATGTATTTACAGACCAAAACAGTTTGGTTACCAACATTCTTCAAAATATCTTCCTTCCGCAAAAAAACAACAAAGTTATACAGGTTTAAAACGACGATTCAAGTATGTGATTTCACTCAAAACACAGATTCATTCCAAAATGAAACTCCTCTGTGTGTTGCTCAGACACGCACAACAGTTCTGCTCAGGCTTTACAGGTAATATTTTTGTTGGCAAAATTGAGCAAAAACAGACAAAATTGTCTCTAAAATAACACACTATTAACTTCTTATTTATTGAACTGTTGTATAAAATCAATATCACATTTGCACTGGTGCTATTCGGGACAAAAACAGCTTTCGTGTGATATTGCGCTCATTACTTGTGTGATTTATAAATATGAGATGACAACTCATACAGGAGCATTTTTATGCCTGATATCTTTCATTTTATGGACATTCTTACTACATTCTATATTCTACGTTTTTGCCCTGCATCATGTTCATCACCAATCAACTGTGTAAGATGACCTGTCTTGTTTCTAGTTTACTATCGGGCACTGGTGAACTTCACAAACTCATTCCAGTATGGGCCTGAACTTGATGACATATACTCTCCTGCTTTCCAAGAGATATCATCTGCTGTCGTTGATACGGTACGTGCAGCTACACAAGGACTGTGACCTTAAGCAATACTACCAAAGGAGTTTACACAATAATAATTAAGGGTGTGCTCCACATGGGTGTTATATTATTGATCACATGCATTTCCTCTGATGTTTGTCTGTACTGTGTTAATGTTTAAATCAGTGTTTACCTGAGACTGAAGTACTTTGAATGGCAAGGCCAGCATGTGGTGATTTAACGGTGTTTATCTCCTCCACAGCTCGAGTCTGACTACAACAGGATACCAGGACAGCAAACCGTCAATGTGGTTCTCATCAAGTAAACACTATTTTCAGTTTCAAACACTAATAGTGCATGTTCTCATGTAGAAGGATAGTCATTTTACTTAAAACAAAAGTGAGTGTTTGATTACATGAATGTCCTGTGTTATGGGACTTTTTATGATCACCCTGCTGAAAAACATCTTAAACAAGCTGGTTTAAGCCGGTTTCCTAGCTTGGTCAAGTGGGTGCCCGAACCCTCTGTACATCAAACAGACCAGCCTGACCAGGCTGGGATACCAACAAACTATCTTATGTTGGTTAATGTGTTTCGTTTGTTGTTTTGATTAAGTGTGCTCTGTGTATATTTTGCAGGAAAATCGACAAAGATGTGTTTGTGGAGCTGGACGTCGGCTCAGATAACAACTCTAATGAAACGCAGATCAGAAGTGTCCTGTTCTCTGTGGTTAAAGAGGGCACCATTGCCTCCTACGATATCTCAGTAATTGGCTTCCAGTTTAGACGGCTTGGAGAAGGTTTGTTCAATACTTTTCTAATAATGATTAGATTATGATGCAATACATTATCATGACTGAAATTTGATTACAATTTAGTTTGATTTGATAATTTTGCTATGATTAATTTAAAGTAAAACTAAAATAGGATGCAGACACAAATTGTATAATATTGACAAATATTTATAAACAAACAATAATGCAAACAACAACAATAATAATATTGATGATATTATTAATTATACAATTTTGATAACAATAATGACATTTTTTAAATATTTTTCATAACAATAATTATAATTAATATTTTATTAATGCTTGTTATATTTTGCAGAACAATAATAATAGTAATATAAATTTTATTAATGATGACGATGTTGAAAATGAATACAATAATTAATGCATTGAAAATCCAATTGTCAAAGATATTTTGCATGCTTATAAATTGTAGAATAAGAAATTAACACATTATCAACCACAACTTCAATGATGATAATAATAATTAATTTGATAATTCATGCCTTTAATTTTTTTAAATAGTTTGTCAGATCCAATTGTGCATTTTTACATTTTTGTACTGTCTTTTATACGTCTGTCTTAACTATTCATTCTTGCAGTTCTGTTTGGAACTAGTCATCATTCAGCAAAATGTAGTATAGATAATATTTGTGTCTGGTTCATAGCTGATACTCTCCCTCCTGTGGAGCCCATCGTTGTGCCAGGTTTGTCCTCAACCAGGTCTGCTGCATGGAGACTGTAGCGCATTAGAACACAGTCCAGTCTTGTTCACTTATGAGAACTGCAAGGAATTCTCAGATTATGCAGTGGCTGGATAAAGAATGAAACCTTTATGCATGTGTGCACTCTGATGAAGACCAAGAGAAGAACAAAAGGCTTTGCATGGCTTGTCATTGATTGAATAGAAGTGAATGCACCTACCTTGGAGTATCATTTTCAGGCAATGCAACCTGTTTGTGTTTGCAGTATTTAGTTTTGTTCATATGTGATGGATTTGATTTTTTTTTTTTCAGTCCAAGCTTTCCATAAATTTTACTTTCAAATAAAGGTACCGGATGAGAGAATTAAAGATTGAATAGAAAAGCTAGAACGAACATTGTACAGATGTACTTTGGCTTTGTTCACACTGCATATAAATCTGATTTGGTTTTCAAATCCGATCTTCAGCACTGACTGTCCACGTTCTGCAAGTGATGAAGTCTTCCTCTATAAGTAAGAGGTGTCCTAAATAATGAAGAAAAAAAACATGAAATCTGACCTTTAAGAATGAGATGCATTACCAAAAAAATTCAAACAGTGTGTGTGATATTCAGACTATAAAAACAGATTTGTGTTGCTAACTTGAAAAAGTCTGTGTGAACAAAGCCCTTTTGTATCCTCTTGAAATAGCAGGTCCAGCATGCCGTGGTTGTGATTTGAAACGTTGAAACATCTTATAACAAAGCATCATGTAGTTTTTCTTGGATCACTGCATTGCATTACGCATCAGTATGTCACTGCATTGTATATGTCTGTCTCTACCACCTCAGTGAAGCCCAGTCCCAGGGAATGCTTGTCTGATGAGTTCAGCTGTCAGGATGGGCTGACGTGTATCCCTCAGGACTTTGTGTGTGATGAACGGCCTGACTGCAGTGACTTGAGTGATGAAATGAACTGTGAGTGAGATTGCTTGAGATGAATCCTCCTCATTTGCCGTAGAAATGTGGCATTGCTTTGTAAATTTTAAACTAATACTGTCTAAATCTATCTGCATAAAATGCTATTTTTATGCAGTGCTATGCTATAAATTCAACTTTAATTTAGTACACTAAATATGACTGTGAAAAGCTTTTTCAATATGTAAATAAAACAAACAAAATTGACACCTAAAGCTACTTTTTGTAATGTATATTTAATGCTTTGCACATCTGAAACCATTTAGGGGCTTTTCTGTAAGTTATTAACATGTATTTAATTTGATTGCGTTTTTATCTTTTATTTTCAAAGGTGTACGTTTTACTCCACCTACGCCACCCAAAACCAGACCCCCACCTGGCCTGGGACCCTGCCGTGCAGACCAGGCCACCTGCCAGAACGGACAGTGCATCTCACGGGATTACATATGTGATGGTGAAACGGACTGCACTGATGGCAGCGACGAGTTCAAGTGTGGTAGGACAAACCTTTTTTTCACTACAGAAATGAAACCACTTATTTATAACCAGTCTATTCTCTGCATTTATTATATAACTTTGTTTTGTAATTTCACAGGAACGCCGTCTCCTTGTGAACCCAATGAGTTTAAGTGTCAGAACGGCCGCTGTGCCCTGAAACTGTGGCGTTGTGATGGGGATAATGACTGTCAAGACAATTCAGATGAAATGAATTGCCGTAAGTCAGACCTGAGCTTCTATCCACAGATGGAGGAAGTGGTTTGGAAACCTGTTTGAAAACTATTATTATTTTTGCAGTTCCGTTTGTTGCCACTAGAGGCAAAGAAATTACTCACTTTATGACTCTTTAATGATTTATTCTTTTTTTTTCTTGTTTCTTCAGCCACTAAAAATCCAGGGGACACATGTGCCCCGGAGCAGTTTGTGTGTTTGTCTGACCGCACATGCATTCCTGCCAGTTACCAGTGCGACGAGGAGCCGGACTGTGCAGACCGCTCTGATGAATATGGTTGTGGTAAGGCATTACCGTTCAATTAATCTTTAACAAGTAAACATTGGGTTGTCATAACATTCCAAACACCAAAACTCTTCTGTCTCAACTTTTTTTTCACAATCATCTTCACTTTGACTTACTAACACTATTGCTTCTTCCAAATCCATTAAAAATATTGTATTTATGGTCTGCAAACAAAGATTAATTTTTAGCGGCTTGTTTTGCCACACTCATACAGCTTTTCAATAACACATAGATCTCATCTCCCATATATCTTGTGCCTGCAGCTTATTTAACAGACGGCTTTGGTATTGTTTTCTGCCAGCAGTGCCTACGGCTCTGGTTGGCTAATCTCACTGAATGAATCTGCCAAATTAAACTTGTGCTGTCACAGGCTGCCAATTTAGAATCAAAGACTTGCTGCGGGTGTGTGTGGTTTCTTGTGTCCATATATTTGTTTTACTAGTTTACCATTCATATAATACAATTACAGTACTGTGCAAAAGTCTTAGGCACGTTAGTATTTTTACACAAAAAAAACTGTGCAAAAGTCTGTATGCTCCACATGGAGATCTAATCTCATCTTCATCGAGTCTGTCTGTGATTACATGAAGAAACATAAAAAACTGAGATGGACTAAATCCAGAAGAACTGTGGCAATGTCTCCAAGACACTTGAAGAAACCATCCTGCAAAGCTACATGAAAAACTATGCGCAAGTGACAAACGCCATTTAAACGCAAAGGGTGGTCACACCAAATATCGATTTGATTTAGTTAATGGAAGTTAATTCATAAATAAAAGATATTTATGACATTATTTTTGACAGCATTCTCACTTTATAGCATTTTTACACAGTACTGTAGTTTTGCAGGTAGGTTTCTTCAGGTGTCTTGGAGATGTTGCCTCAGTTTTTCTGGATTTAGTCCGTCTCAGTTTTTTCTGTTTCTTCATGTAATCACAGACAGACTCGATGATGGTGAGATCATACCGGCTGCTGTCAGACTTCTTGTGCATAAAAAATAAATCTCACTGGATAATTACAATTAATGGCAAAATGAATGTTTGGAAATGTAAACTGATATTTCCTACTGACACACTACAGTAAAAGATATAAATAACTGTCTTAACATTTTTTTGTGTGAAAATACTAACGTGTCTAAGACTTTTGCACAGTACTGTATATGTGTGGATTGAAGCTGATTGTACTGTTAAATGATTATATGTTTGCTCTTTTTGTACTAAAGCACCTCCCACTGTGACCAACCCCCCGGAAGAGTCCATCACGGCAGCGCGGGGGGACTCTGTGACCTTTACTTGTTCTGCCATTGGTGTGCCCATTCCCATCATCACATGGCGTCTTAATTGGGGACACATACCAGCCAACAGCAGGTAGGTTAGGATTTAATAAGAATAGATCTCTGAAATGATCAAGAGGCCACAATCTATGTTAAAGTCATATAGTCCTTATTCTCTTAAAGACTGAATAAATGAAAGTGAAGAATATTTGTGGTTTCATCCATTTCTACTAAATTCACAAAGCTCTCTGTGCTGAACTCTGTAAATAAGTAAATTAATAACTTCAGCACTTGTCTAAATGAAAACAGAAGGCCACACTCTGTATTTTAGTTGTGTGATTGAGTCATGTGTGCAATAAGAAACAGACTGTTGGCTTTTTGACAAAAAAGACTTGTGTTGTCGGAGCCAATAGCCTTGTGGGTAGTGCTCCGAATTAGTTAGAGTTTCCGAGTTCGAGTTTCGGCTCGTGGATCTTTCCCGATTCCCTCCCTCTCTCCCACTTCACTTTCTGTCATTTCTCTGTATCTCAAAAAAGGCAAAAACGCCAAAAATCTTTAAGAAAAAAAGGCTTGTGAGCTGTCTCTTTTCAAAATATTGAATCTCATGAAAGCGATAATCTTTTGATACTGCTACTTTGCAATTATTATTTGTCTTAATAATGAATAGACATTATTAATATGTACACAGAGAGCAGAGTGCAGATTTTTTTTGGTCACACTTTAGGTTAGGGTCCAATTCTCTATATTAACTACAACTTTTACCTCAATAAACTCCTAATTACGGCTTATTAATAGTTAGTAAAGTAGTTGTTAAGTTTAGGTATTAGGTAAGATAAAGAGAATATGGTCATGCAAAATAAGGCATTAATATGTGCTTTATAAGTACTAATAATCCTAGTAATATGCATGCTAATGAGAAGTTATAATCTTAGTAGGAGTCATGAGTCATAAGGAACCATTCACATAGGACATGTTCATACATTCAAAAACAGCTAGGCAGAGCACAATGGAATAATGGAACTGAATGGAGCCCTAATTTAAACATTATTCTATTGACAGAATCACAATGACCAGTGAGAATGGGCAAGGAACGCTTACCATCCGTGATGTGAAGGAAGGTGACCAGGGGGCGTACACCTGTGAGGCCATCAATGCTAAAGGCCTAGTGTTTGCCATTCCTGATGGGGTCCTCAGCCTCTCTCAGAGACCAAACCCAGGTACTGCACCAGGTCCAAATGGTGCATTGTGAAATTCTTTGGATTACTGTGCATTATATGTTTGTTCTCGTCTGATGCTTTCTTTTCCGAAGAGACATGTCATTACAACAGATGTCATCCTTTCATTTGCGAGGCACAGGTTATCTTGCATGTTGTGACATTGTGGTGTGACGACTGTGAGGCTTCTCAAACCTGACGGTGGTGGTCTTACCATCCTTTGTCTTCCATGTCGTTCTTGTCCAGTTGTGTCATCCTCTCTGTACGTGTTAGCAGGTAATTGCCGTGATGGACACTTTAGCGTGGGCGGTCACTGCATGCCATGCTTCTGTTTTGGCATCACAAAGAACTGTCAGAGCACCAGTCGCTACCGTAACCAAATCGGACTGCGCTTCACAGAGGAGGAGGACTTCAAAGGTACTCGGATGATTTAAATCAAGATTTTTGCATTTGTTTGTGGTTTTACAATTGGTGAATATAATTGAAGTGGATGCATCAACTTTTGGGGGGGGGGGATTTTTTGTGTAACACAATTATTTCCATTAACCCTGTAAAGCATAGAACTGTCTAAAAAAAGACCAGTTTATTATTTTTTTTTTGTCTTTTTGGCTCAGTATGATATAGGAGAATATGGAGCTCACACTCGAGGAACAAACACCTCATTTTTATTCAGAGGCCCAAACTTTATGCAATTTGGTGCAGTTGCTGATATTTATATGGCCAAAATGATATAATTCTAATAACCTGTAATGTAAATCAACAAGATATTTATAACAGTATAGCAGACTGCTTACATTAAATGCATATAAATATCAGTTGTCGTGCTATATTTATAAATAATATGTCTTGGATGATATTTAAATGCCTAGTTTTATGATAAAGGCGCTGTAGTTTTTATGGGGGGCTTAGAAATTTGTGTATAAAATATGATGCAGCAGGCTTTATAGATTTATAGATTTTTAGTAACAAATGGTACAGTAGTACATTAATAGTACATCTCTCTTTTCATCCACAGGAGTCAATGTGACATTTCCTAGTCGTCCTGGCACTCCACCACCTCTCTCCTCCACTCAGATGTTGATCAATCCAGAGAGCGAGGAGTTCCAGCTAGTGGATCTGTCTCGCCGTTTCCTCGATCAAGACTCCTATTGGTCTCTTCCTCGTCAGTTCCTGGGCAACAAGGTTTTCCTCTCCTCCACAATATTCTCCTGAGCAAATTTAGACAGGACGTCAATAAAACTTAATCATCAGTCGATCTACTGTTTTTTCCAATCCCATTCCCTTAATATTCTCCCTATCATTTGCTGTCTGTCCTTTCACTGTCACTATGAATTATTTAGATTTCAAATAATCAATTATATTAATACTTTAGCTGCGTGTAGTAGCTTAATTGTCTTAGGAGACGTGTAAAACGTACAAAGAAGCTCTTCAGCATCTTTGTATTTTGGACACTGTGTCCTTTTTATACAGGTTGACTCGTATGGAGGTTATCTGAAGTTTAGGGTGAGTTACTCACTGCAGCGAGGTGGATCAGAACCAAAGGAGAAACCTGATGTTGTGCTGAGTGGTAACGGGCAGAAGTTTATTTACCGTAGAAGCAACCCCACTTTACCTGACACAATCAACCATAGAGAGATCAAGTTTACAGAGGTGAGTCGCATATGTGAAATGCTTAAATATATAAAATAAATTTGTATTAAATATATACACACTACCATTCAGAAATCATTCTAATATGCTGATTTGCTGCTTAAGAAAGATTTCTCAAAATTATAAATGTTGAAAAAAGTTCAAAAGAACCGCACATAGAACAGCACTTAGATGATGTATAGATTTTTTTGTAATTTTATACATGTTTTACTCTCACTTTTGTTAAAATTAATTTCTTTCTAAAAAAGAATGTGCTCAAATAAGGTTATTATTTTCATAAAATATAATGAATTTCCAGTATTTTCAGCTCTACACTACTAAAACATTTGTATAAGTCTGACATATAAAATTCTATTAATACCATATGGCAATATACATATATATATATATATAATTACAAGTGATTCTCAAATGTTTTTTTGTTTAAAATGGTTTTGCAGTAGTGTTGTTTGTTTGTGTTATGTGAGGTGGTTTACTTCTCTGTGTCTCAGGAAAACTGGCAGCACTCCTCAGGGCGAGCAGTAACTCGTGATGACCTTATGATGACCTTGGCCAATCTGGAGAGCATCCACATTCGCACCATTTATGACAACCGCATGGCCAGTGTTGGGCTGGGTGACATCAGCATGGATACCACCACTAAGGAGTTCAGCTTGCAGGGGAACCCAAGAGACGTTGAGGAGTGCAGGTTAGTGTGCATCTAAATCAACTGATAGGATTACAGGCTTGTCAGAAAATGTAAAGCTCCTCTTGAATCACCTCTCGCAATCCTACGTTCCCATGAATAAACCTGATTATGCCCCTTGTTTTTGGTTAAAACCTCCAAATATTTTATTTCTGTTTGTAATTCAGTGTATTCAGTGAAGAAAAAGGACAGTGCTTTTGCAATGGGCAGCACTAAGGGTGGGTTTCAGTGCCCCAAATGTTGTTATTTTTGAGAGTTCTGTGCAGGGCTCAGTGCTAAGGATTTTTTTTTTCAGGCCTGGTTACTTGCCCTGCCAAAATTTTCACTGGCCCCATCCCAAAAATTATATATTTTAATTATATATATATTTTTAATGATGTATATAATAATATGTATATGATAATATATATAATAATATATATACTACTAGCCTGACTAATGTGGAGTAAAAAAAACAGTATTGAAGACAAGTGAGTCTTGATTATTTAAATAAGAACAAATAAACAAATAAATACAACAGAACAAAGATAAAAATTAAAGAGTACTTTAAGTTTGAGTAAATCTAACAGTATTCAGATACAGACACTGCAGAGTCTTCACTTTATAAATTAAATATAGATTAATCCTTGTTAAAGCTAATGTTCAGTGACTGATTTTCTCTGTCTTTTATTGTTTGATTAACAATAATTACATAGATAGCATCAGGAATATAAGGCTGCTGTCCATTTAAGACTGAATGCACAGATCCAATATACTGTTACTCATGCGTTTTATTCTCTTATCTGTTTATGTTCAATTAAGACATAACCGACAATGTTTATGTGAATACTCGCCAAGACGGGCGTTTTAACGTACTTTGTTGTGTGTATTTTTCCGTTTAAGGGCAAGAAGACATGAAAGAGAACTCAATTCAGTATCCGCAAGTCTGAGACTCTGCTCTCTGTGTGTGCCTATGGTGCGTGTGCACAGAAAACAGCGCATGAGTGCTGAATTGAGTTCTCTTTTGCATCGTCTTGCGCTTGAATGGGCCATCGGGCATTCCTTATTGTTGAGCTCAGTCTTTGTGAAAGTGTTAATCTGTGCAAATTGTTGATCCCACATAGATGTCCTGCTGGATATTCAGGCCTATCTTGTGAGTCCTGCTCCCCTGGATTTGAGCGGGTCCCTGGACCCTACCTGGGCATCTGTGCTGGCTGCAACTGCAATGGGCATGCCGGTGCCTGTGACCCTATTAGTGGACACTGCCTGGTAAGGATAGGTGTTTCTATGCTCATAAATATTTATAAATATTTAAATAACTAACACACTGCATGAGTTAGTAGATTACTGTATGCCACACACTAAAGTGAATATGTCATGTGATAGAGTTGTCAGCATAACACAGAAGGACCTCAGTGTGACAAATGCAAGCCTGGCTACTTTGGTGACCCAAGTCGAGGACGATATGATGACTGCAAACCCTGTCCTTGTCCATACACAGAGACGTCTCGACGGTAAAGATATCAAACCTATGTATACAATACAATACAATGCTGTACTGTACTCTAGTCTGTACTATACTATAAGGGCCGGATTATCCATAGACGAGATTGGACGAGTACCCTGGGGCACCAGCCAATAGGGGGGGCACCCAGAGCCAGATTATCCATAAACGAGATTGGACAAGTGCCCTGGGACACCAGCCAATAGGGGGGTACCCAGGGCCAGATTATCCAATGGGCATTATGGGGCCTAAGCGAGTGGAAGAAAAAAAAAATCCTGCTTTTTTTTACATTTCCGATAATGGAGTGTATATTGGCAAAAAGATGCCCGCCACTAAATATTTACAGTGGCGTAGGTCGTAGGGTGTGTGGTGCTTGAAAAGTAGCTTTTGACACGTTCGACCAGAGTTCAAATCTGCTTTTTGCCGAACTCGCTTCTTTTCCCAACACATATGAGATGTAAAACTTATAGCCTAAAGGTCTCTAACGTTATATTTTGCCAACAAACTAAAATCGAAACCGTGATACGGCTTTGTGCCTTTATAAAACAGCAAAAGACTTTAAGTAGCTTATATAGGCAGTCTGTTTGTGCTGTGTGATTTAAAGAGAAGTGCGCACTTTGCTCACGCGATCAGCTGGTGATCTGGTGTGTTCTCCAAAATAAAAGCAAGGGTTTATTTCTCACAAGTGAAGAAATTTGGACAAAAGTGTTGTAATTTTCCTATACTGTAGTGTAATGTAAAATATACTTATGAAATATTCATTTTCGTTTATACAGTACATTTGTTTTACAATAGGCTATATGGATATTACGCCATAGGAATAATCATATAAATCATTATTATATTATTATAATAATTGTTTGGCATCCTAAAACACCAGTGATAATGTAATGTAGACTGAGACTCTATATCATAACTAAATGGATGTTTGAGCCCTCTTTAATGTCCAGGTACAAGTCAATGCTTTTTCTTTGTTTAATTTGCACAGTTCATGGGTTGAAGCCGGTTGAAGCTCTTAATTTTGAGCTCTCAAAGTGCACCAGATTTTTAAATGCAAAGATGCATTTGACCTTAAAATGTACAACAAGAGGGACAGAGGTCCATCCAGCATAGTTTTACAAAATCCTATGGGAAACACCAATCATTTTTTAACTTTACTCCAGCATAGTACAACAAAGTTACGTTTAAGTCAGTAAAACTGTTAATGCCAAATTAAAATGTCCTTGGACAAACTACATTTTGGCTGCCTACAAGGGGTGTCCTACAAGACATTGTGCCCAGGGGCCTCTGAATACCGGCCCTGTATACTATACTGTACTATAATATACTTTACTATACTGACAAAACAACTTGTTGATGTGTTCAAAGGTTTTCTGATACTTGCTTCCTGGACCATGACAACCAGGCAACATGTGACGCCTGCAGACCCGGTTACACAGGGCGACGTTGTGAGAAGTAAGGGAGCAGTTTTTTTCCATATACATGTTGTCCTTACACTACATTTTGTGGTGCTGGGTGCATGTATAATATTTCATCATCTGTGTTTTTTTCCCCACAGATGTGCTCCAGGATATGTCGGCAACCCTCTGCAGCCCAACGGCAAATGTGTTCCTATTACTAGCCGTGAGCATGTTCCCTTAATTTTTGTTTACAATTGTGGTAGTAAAATTATTTATTTATGAGATTAATATTAGTGGTAAGATTTATTTGTTTACCTTAAGCTACTTCTTTTCTTGGTATCTGTGTCTCATTTTACCCTGAAGGTCAAGTAAAGGTTTAGAAAGTGATTAACACTCAGTGCACTAAATGCTGGGATGCCAGCTGTTTGTGACCAGGATGTTCAAAGCATTCCAGGTGTAATTTTCAACCATATGGTGTTCTTATCCCTGTTCAGCGATTTCCAAGTGCGATAACAGAGGAACTATCAATCCCATCAGCAAACCATGCCATTGCAAGGTATTGGTAATAAATTGCATTCAATTTTTTTCTCTTTTTAATTCACCATTGTTCAGAAGTTTGAGGTTGTTTTTTTAATGTTTTTGATAGAAGTCTCTTATTCTCACCAAGGCTACATTTATTTAATAAAAAATACAGTAAACATAATATTGTGAAATAATATTATTGCAATTTACAACAACGGTTTTCTATTTTAATATATTTAAGTTGTATTTATTCCTGTGACAGTAAATCTGAATTTTTAGCAGCCATTAGTCTTCAGTGTCACATGATTCTTCAGAAATCATTTTAATATGCTTATTTGGTTAGCAAGAAACATTTCTTATAATTATCAATGTTGAAAACAGTTGTGCTGCTTAATATTTGTGTGGAAA
Source organism: Rhinogobio ventralis (assembly GCA_039654625.1). Classification (NCBI taxonomy): domain Eukaryota; kingdom Metazoa; phylum Chordata; class Actinopteri; order Cypriniformes; family Gobionidae; genus Rhinogobio; species Rhinogobio ventralis. The sequence continues at coordinate 15,349,664 of CM077203.1, forward strand.
AGGTGATATTTTTTTCAGGATTCTTTGATGAATAGAATGTTTGAAAGAACAGCATTTATTTGAAATGGAAATCTTAAATAAAATAAAAAATATAAATGTCTTTGCCGTCTCTTTTGATAAATTTAATGCTGCCTTGCTGAACTTTTGAATGATATTGTATAACCATTTGATGTGTCGTGTTAAAATGTTCAAACACTTGATCTTCTGTTCTGCAGGCCAATGTGGTTGGTGCCCTTTGCGACGAGTGTAAGATTGGCGCTTTTCATTTGGCGGCCGATAATCCTGAAGGTTGCTTGCAGTGTTTTTGTATGGGAGTGACTAAACAGTGTGCCAGTTCAACCTGGCGAAGAGATCAGGTAACCACATCCTCTAATCTTGTCATTGTTGAATATTCATAAGTGATTTAAACAGGATGTTTTAAAGTTTAAAAATAAATATATATATATTTATTTATTTATTTAATTTGTTGGTTGGTTAATCTGAAGGTGCGAGGTGGTGTGAACGGCCAGCTCTTCACCCTTTCCAATGCAGCCAATACTAGGACCATCTCTGAGGGTATCACCCAGAGAGCCAGTGCAGAGGTGGTCTACCGATCTTTCACCAGTATCCCTAAAGACGTCTACTACTGGGTTCTGCCTCAAAATTTCAGAGGGGACAAGGTGAGAACATCCCATGTGATATGATGCCATGATCACCTTTGTCAAGTAGTATAGCACGTCAGTGCACTGTTTTTCAAAACATGTTTTTCTTTTCTGTGCAAAGGTCACAGCATATGGTGGAGAGCTGCAGTATAGGTTGCGTTATGAGCCGCAGGCTCGTTCGATAGTGATTGATGGACAACCAGATGTGGTTCTCCAAGGCAATGGCATCTTCCTGGAGCATTATTCTCAGACCAAACCACTCCCTAGAGTACCAGCCACCATCACTGTGCCATTTAGAGAGGTGTGTTATATATGTGTAAAGGGGTTTGCTAAAGAGCATTTTTTTGAATAAAAATGACTTTTTTTAACACGTATTTTGTAGCTGTATTTAATAATGGATGATTTCTTGGATTTTAATAATAATTCTTTTGTTTATATTTATAAAAATGTTTTGTATTTTAAATACATTTTACATTTTAAATGAATAATAATAATAAATATTTTTTAAAAGTTACAATTATAGAATGTCAAACTTGATCTAGTTTGATATGAATTCTCATTGCCTGTAATCCCCACAGTCTGCATGGAGACGGACGGATGGACAGCCATGTACAAGAGAGCACTTGCTGATGGCTCTGGCAGATATCAGCGTCTTTATGATCAGAGCCACTTATGCAGACAATATGGCTGAAAGCATGTAATTTTGCTCATTTATTATTATACATTGACTTTTTATGTCCTTTTTATATACTGGATGGCATCACATTATCATATTAGGCTCCTATCTGTCGCTTAACTGATTTTGTGAACAGGATATATTGTTTTATCTCAATTTCTCTTCTCTTTAGTGTCTCCAATATCCAAATGGACATTGCAGTGCCCCACTCTACTGGAAACGAGAGGGCTCTGGAGGTGGAGGAGTGCGCCTGCCCTCAAGGATACTCAGGACCTTCTTGCCAGGTATATTACAACTTTAAATAGCAACATTCAGTCTGTGTGAACTTGTGCCTGCCTAAGTTAATGCAAAAACCTCCCCCCTGGCAGAGATTCTGAACTATTACCTGTCAAGGTAATAACAGCCCTTTATTATTTTTCTTGATCTCTAAAGGGAAGTTCTTAGCAACTCATGGAACATTTTAGCTCTAAAGCTCTGCGCCAATTGAAGTGCAAAGGATGCAGAGTTTCATAGCTTCAGCATAGACACCTATGAACCCAGTCACCTCTGACTCACCCACCTCTGACTCATTGCAGGACTGTGATATCGGCTACACCCGCACACCTGGACTTTATCTTGGCACCTGTGAGAAGTGTGACTGCAACGGGCATGCCAGTGGCTGTGACTCAGAGACTGGAGATTGCCTGGTGAGTTAACCTTTTCATTGCAGCGATTATGCTGTTCCTTGATGAATTATGCTTATTTGCAACTGGAAGCCTTGTAAACTAGATTGGTTTTGTGTTCACCTGACCCCAGTTGTACTCGTTTCTTAGCAGGGGGGTTACATAAGATAACTTTTTATTTTATTTTATCCAAAACCATTTAATACATTTTTAAAACTAAAAATACAAGAAAATGTCTAGATAAACCAGGAAACCTCAATAATTGGCTAATCAGTTAATGGGTGACAGTTCAACTAGTCAACCAAATGTGAAAAATAAAATTAAAGCAAGTAGTATGGTATATAAAAGAAAAAAAAAAACTCCATAAATTAGTAACCCTCAATAACTGACTAGTTAACTATTATCTATTATACAAAAAAATCTACATAAACCAGTCAACCTGACTAATCGGTTATTACCATTGTGAAAAATTAAATTAAAGCTATAAGTTTATAAAAGAAAAAAAAAGAAATTAATAACATCGAAATATCAAAATTCTTAAATTAAAAAAAAAAAAAAAAACTCCACAAACTAGTCAACCTCAATAATGTATTAGTTGGTTATTGGATGAGTGATGTATGAGTCGACTAGTTGACTATCATGAATAAAATCAAAACCCCCAAATTTACATAAAAAAAAAAAAACTACATGAATTAGTCTTCCTTATTAATCGACTAACAATTTAAATTACACAAATATATACGAAAAAATATACATGATCTAGTCATCCTAACTAATCAACTAGTCGACCCATACTTAGTCTGGAGTGTTTCATCACCTTTTTCCTTTCTATTTTAGAATTGCCTGCATAACACAGTTGGGCGCCGTTGTGAAAATTGCCTACCTGGATTCTATGGAAATCCAAAGACTGGTGATCCACAGGCATGTAGACCCTGTCCTTGTCTAGGACACTCCAGTAACCAGTGAGTTTGCCTTTTTCTGTTAACTTTATCAAATATATTTTATTCATATAAAGTGGTTACCCTTCAGACATAACCCATAATTCATAATTATTCTTTTAATCTAATATTCTTCTTCTACTGAAGGCCTTCATCTTGTTACTTGGACTCAGATGGACAGCCCATATGTGAATGTCCTGCTGGTTATACTGGAAGACGGTGTGAAAGGTAAGTTTCTTTGGTCTAATGAGAGGGTACACCTCCCATTCATTATGCTAGTAATGCTGGGTTGGCCGAACTGGTGATGGAGGTGATCGGTATCCCTTTATCTATTGCCAGAAAGCATGTGTCTGTTGCTTTCCATTATCTCTTCAAACATTTGTGATTTGAATGCCGTTTGTCAGTTGGTATGGGAGAAGCAAGCCTTGAATCAGTGCCACCCATACCAAAGTGTCATAGTCTGAAGTGACTTTTTTTGGAGGAGTTTAAAAGTTGAAGCTGTGGTGCTTGAAAAATCCATGTATGTATGTCTGGAGTCGATACTGTTTTCAAGTAATAAAAGTTTCACTTTTTTACTGTGAGAGTAAAGTTCCTTCTTACTGTCAGCAAGGCTGAGCTCACTTTTTGAAGGTGTTGAAGCAATTAGTTGCATAATGTCACTTTAAAAAGGAGTTGCATCCTTTTTTTTTGCTTCAGTGCTTCCTTGTAAAGCCCTTTCTACATTTTGAGCAACTTTTTCTTATTTCAAACTCTTCTTCTAGACATTAGTGGGTCTCTAGGGTGGTTTATGCTTCCCATACTGAAGCATAAACAAGTTGATGATATGGATTGTGGAGTGCAAAAGCTTTTGGGTGTCTGGGATAAAAAACAAATGGCTTCTATTTTTTTTTTTTATTTGGTACCAACGTACCCTGTCTCATCATGGCTCTCAGCATTTCCAACTGCGGAGACTTCTACCTTGAAGGTTCGAAAGGATTCTTGCCCACTGCATGTGATGATGCTTTCTACCTCAACCCTGGGAAAAAGCAAGTTCCAGATGCAACTGACCATAACGTTGACAAATACCTTGATAGTAGAGAAGATGGCTTTTCAAGGCCTGAAAGAACAACAAGATTTTTGCTGACAACAACCATACATAGTTTAAGTCAACGTAGGACTTATGGAGCCCCGCGTTACATGGCAAGTCCTGAGGCACGACAGAAGAGTTTCCAGCAGCTGTTGAGGATACACACGAATCGTTTCAACCAGCGCCTGAGTATGCTTGAAAGCAACACTCTGGACATGAAAGACAACCTCGAATACATGAGAGAGCAACAGAGTCACTTTAGCTCTCAACTGCAGACACTAACCAGTGTTTTGTCTTCAGTTGACAGGAAAGACAGAATCAATGAGCTGGCCAACAAATACACAGACACTAAAAGAAGACTAAGACAACTAGAACACAAAATTGAGATACTGATTGATGGCTTCACTGCTCTAGCACAAGAGCTTGACAAAGTGAAACGTGCACGCCATGTGGCACGCCCACCACAGGATCGTAGAGAAACTGCTGTGGTTGCTACCACCCGGATCCCAGCCTTGACTACAGCTTGGACGACTAGTATGTCTACCAGTAGATTTCAGAGGAGAACAGTAATTCCCAAAACCATACCAACTCCTCGTACCAGCTCCACAACTACATTTGTACAAGATGGACTTTCCCAGATCAATAAAAGTTCAACTAAGCAAGCAAAGTTTTTAACTAAAAGGATCCAACCAATATCAATAAGGAAAGACATTGAAACCAGTTTCACATCAAGGGCAGACAACAAAAATAATAGCAAATCTTCTAGGAGAGCAACAGTTCCCAATGGTATAGCCAACCATTCCCTTACAGCATTCTCTGACTCTTCCTGGAATGAAAGGCTTTCAACCTTGGTTACCTCCAATGAAATGCAACAGAAAAGAAAGGGACTAACTAAAGTTCCTCTTATCTCACGGGCAAGGAGCAATGGACAAAATGTAACCCTAAAACAACACAAAATTGGTTCAAATGTCAATGCTAAATCTACAGAGTCTAAGAGAACTGTGTTGACAAGGAAACCTAATCCACTATCCAATTTACCTACGCGGGCGCAAGGAGAAAAAAAATCTGCAACTAAATTTCAGATTCCTCCTCCATCACATACAAAAATCCCTCAATTAGAAAAATCAGCAAAATCTTCTAAGTCATCAAGCAAACCACAAAAAGAGGTCCATATTCCTTCAAAAAAATCATCTAAATCTTTAAAAACGCAGAGAAATCATTTGGTAGTAAGTCCGTCCAAAATAGCAACAGACATCAAGAAACCTTCTCACAATGTCCAAGCAAAGAGAAGACATTCCAAAACTAGATCATCCAAGCAAAATCAGTTAGATGTTCCTTCTCATGAAGCGAGAGGTGCATCAGTCTTAAGGTCCAGCCAACCTAAGGAGTTTACCTATGCAACTGCTTCTAGTAAACCGGCTGACAAGAGGAAATTACACTCCCCTAAACCCAAAGTACAAATGACTACTCCAAGAAGATCAACTCAGAGGAACATGTCTAAATACATTAATATTTTAGACATCTTCATGAAAAACAACAGGGGACAAAAAACATTAAAAAGACCCCAGCTAAAACAAGACGGGAACCTTCATATTGTTCTTGGAAGGCTGGCAATTCCCATCAAAATCATTCCCGATTACTAGATATTATATGGATGATTGTACCAGTTTACATTACATTGAGCCTGTTTTTTTCTCTTTGAGCCCCCGTGAGAACTTTGCAAACTTATTGAATGTTGTTGTTCAAGTAAATGGGCTGTGATGCAGAAATGCCTTATATCCTCATTATTTTTGTAAACCAAGCATGTTGTACTTTGGTTTAATGAACTGACTCATTCCTGATGTGTAAAATTGTAGAAATAATGATTTCAAGTATCCCCTCCTTTGCTATTGGTCAGCCAAACCAAACAGCCCCGCTTCCCAATTAACACTATAGGTTGAGCCAGTGCTGTTATCTCAGGCCAATCAACCTACAAATGGCTTCAGACATTAAAGAGTATTTCATTGTGATATCTTGGTTGTAATGTTTATACCGTTTTGTGTACTTTAGTGTTCTGACATTGTGTATTTTATACAATTGTATATGCATTCATCTTCATTTATCCTTTCTGCCTACTCATATCTTATTGTCTTGTAAAGTTTGTGAACTCCATCAACATAGAACCTCAATTTGCCTAAATATGGCAAAAGTGATGTATTTTCAGCAGTATACATTTGAAAGATTTATTTAAGTATTAGTGTATTGTATTGTATTGTATTAGTATTAGTCTGGACAACCTTGGAACCTCAAGTTATCAGGTAAGACTTTTTGTCAAGTTCCTCGGCTTCCACAAGCTTGGAGATTCCACTTTGATTCAATCCTTCTGATTGTTCTGGTTGTCTTTGGCTTTATTTATTTCAGTCCTTCTCTGTTCAGCAAAATATTTTTTAAAGAGATAAAGACCTGACATCTGTTGGATGTTGAGAGCATTCCTGGCTGCAATTTATTCATCTCCTTGGAATTATGGGTATTATGCAATGGATCTTCTGTTATGTCATCTAATATTTCTCTTGTGGTGGCCATTAGAAGATACTAATGTCAGGGATTTGCTCTTGTGTTGTCCTTGTTGTGAATCTGGCAATCAATAACTGCTTGTACATACACAGATATTTCATGTCATGTGTTAACCCTGTTGAAAAAAACAGCATATGCTGGTTAGGTATATTTTGAAGCATGGTAGCTGGTTTGAGCTGGTTTAAGCTGGTCCTTAGCTGGTCAAGTGCTGGTCCTAAGAAAGTAGCTCCAGCTCAGGACCAGCTTAAACCAGCTCAAACCAGCTAGTTACCATGCTTCAAAACATACCTAACCAGCATATGCTGTTTTTTTCAACAGGGACGCGTCTACGTTGGTTGTTTTGCTAAGCTCTTTTCTTGATGTTGGGTATTTTTTTGTTGTAGATTAAATCATTGTTTTCCAACCTTTTCTTTGGTCTTATGTACCCTGACAGCCCCATTGGTAAAGCTCCAGTAAAAGTTCAACAACAAAACATGGTGTTCATTTTAACTCATTATTAGCATTAGCATTAATTTTTAACATGTTTTCTACAGGATTTTCCTTTTGCCAACTTAAACCAGTTTTTTTTCTCTTCATGGACCAATTATCTATGCACAAATCAAAGCGTCTTTATGTTAGCATGACTATTAGTACGTCTGAAAAATATCCAGACAGTATTTGAAGAATCTTCTATGCATTAATCATATTTTCAAAGAGCTGTGACTCACAGGTCATAAATCGCTCTTAATGTTCATGGCAGGTCCTGTCATGTCTCTGTTAATTCCGAATGTGGTTTTATTTTTACTGCATGACATTCAGAAACAGTTTTTCCAAGGTGTTTTCTGATTTTCCGCAGATGTGCTTCTGGATATACTGGCAATCCCCAACTTGGTCAAAGGTGCACTCCAGGCAACACTGATGGTAAGACTGGCAAAGATAATATTCTGTAACAATTATTCTTAAAATTAAAAGTTACAAAATAAAATAAATTTGAAGATGACCCCTACATTCAAACATTACCAATATTTTATAAATTAAATGTGTATTTAAAACAATATATGTTTACAGATTGTTACCGCTGTGACAAAAGTGGTAGCGAAGGATGTAGCGCAACGGGAATCTGTCGCTGCAAGGTACAAATTTTTTTTTTTGATGTTGTTTGCATTACATTGATAACTCAAATTTAAAACATACTTGTTTGTACTCAGATGAATGTTGAGGGTTCATCATGTTCAACCTGCAAGCAAGGGACCTTCCACCTCAGTCCTGCAAACAAAGATGGCTGTCTGTCCTGCTTCTGCATGGGTGTCACCCAGCAGTGCTCCAGCTCCAAACACTATAGAGATGTGGTAAGAGATGTGATGAGTAAGACCAGTGCTTTTCATCAATTTGTGTGGGCAAATGTTCATTTTCTGCCTATTTTTCTCCAGGTTTCCACCACTTTTGCCCCTGGAAACTATCAAGGTTTTGCTCTTGTAAACCGCCAGCGCACCAACCGCATTGACAGTGGCTTCTCTGTAGAGCTGTCCACAGATGGAACACAACTGTCCTACACTAATTTTAACTATCTTGGACAGGAGCCCCACTACTGGCAGTTACCCAGAGCCTATCAAGAAGACAAGGTAGAGTTTGGCAGCATTATGTTTCATCGTTCTTACAAGTCTTTGTGTGTGTTTTCCTACATGCTTTCTTAAAGTATCTTCTCCCACTTTCAATACTGGTTTCATTCTGCAAATGCTCGCTGCTAAGACCTTTTCTTCCGAAATATACAAAGGACAGCTCTTCTATAGCTTAGAAACGCTTTTATAGAAGTTGGAGTGTACACAAAGGCTATAGTAGGTACTAATAGCAACAAACTGAGTTTGGGTAGGCTTAATTTGACTCGTGTCTGTTACCTTTTGATTTATTTATTTGTTTTGGATGTGATGCACTGAATTAAGTGTTTCTGAACCTACTTGCTGTTTTAGAAGACTAAGTCTGCTCGGACTAGACGAGCACACAAGGTAATCCTTGCAGGTTTAACGTGTGATCGTGTTTATTGAGTGTGTGTCTGATGTTTTGATTTGGCCTGTCATATTTCTAGAATTAGAATGATGCTTGATTGAGCCATCTGTGCACTGATCTTTTCAGAATATTTAACGTATTTACTCATGTTATGATTTTATTTTGTCTTGACCATGTTTTGAAGTGCATGGGATTTCATGGTACACACATTTTGACTTTTTTTTGTTGTTGTCATACTTAAGCCCTGTTTACACCTAGTAACACATTATACTGCGGTCACACTTTTTTTGGATTTATAATGCATTGAATTAAGGAGAGATATGAAATCATAGCCTGTTCATTGTGGTGTCTGAAGAAATGTTGCATGCTCAGAGTCTAGTGTGACTACAACTTAAAAAAGAAATGACTCAAAATTGCAAGTGGTCAGTGGTGTTTAGTTTGTTGTCTGTTGTATAGTCATACATACAGAGATGTTACATGGAGAGTAACTAGTTTTGTAGTTTAGCTCTAGTATTTTAGCTTTTGTATTTAGATTACAGAGATTGCTTTGTTCACAAAACTAGAGAGACTCCTCGTGGATAAAGGAACAGCTGAGAAAGGACGACGCAGTATGGCATCTAATGAACGATATGGGTAAAGACCTCTTAAGGTCCAAAAGAGCCATTGAGGTATTAGAAGTTTTATTGAACTTTTTATTGTTCGTTCTCACCACTGACCTGAATCCCATAGGCACTTTAACAGTGTGACACCCTCCGGCTTTACATAACTGATGGATATTTCTTTAGTAACAGAATGTACTTAATTTAATTTGAAAGTATGAACTCCTATTAATCCTTTTAATAAACTAAAAGGTTAATGCTGGAAAACTGACAGATATGCTGAGCTTCCTCTATAATCAATAAAGGTCAACAGAAACCTCTTTGACACTTTCAGTAAACAAATGTCTCCATGTATTAACTCCACCTGTAGATTTCTGACACAATGTAAAGTGATGGAAAGAAATTTGAGAAAAAAGATGGCATTAATCAAATTGAGCTTTGAGAATGTTTTGCTGTTTATGGGTAACACCACTTAAACAGAATGAACACTTCAGGTGAGAGCATACGTGGTATCCTGATTCTTACACTGACAGCCTGTGCACTTCCCTGCATGCATTTCATCATCTGTTTGGCTGCATGTCCCACTCTTTCTTCTTAACTCATTAAAGTTTTGGCACATCTGTTTCTCCATTCTCTCTCTTTGGCTTCGTTTACATTCCCCCAATCTGGTTTGCGTTTCCGGTCCGATCTATAGGGCTGACAGTTCACGCTTTAATCTACAAGTGATGAGCTCGAAGTTTGCTCCATTCATTTATTCAGTAGTGTATCTAGACTACCATTAAAAAAATTTTGGGTCAGTATGTTTTTTTTTTTTTAGTAATGATGTACTATAGCATCAGCCCAAGAGATTTTCTCAAAGAACAACTCAGAGGCATTTTACACATTCATACTTTGTCCGAAATCACTGACTCGTTCACTATATGAGGAATACCTGTGTGCCAGTGGATGTACTTGGGCACACCTGTAGCTCTAGACATTATTGTAAACTTTTAAGTTTAAACTTTAACTTTAAGTTACCCAAAAAAAAAAAAATTACATCCCAATGTGGTTTGAAATCTGATTCAAATCTCTTTACATTTCTTTTTAAATTATAAAAACTAAAAAACTAATTTAAATTCTGTCTAACTGACTTTTTTCATGTTTTTTGCTGTTCAGACTGAATGGATTGATTCTAATATTTGCTGTCTGTCTGAACAAAGCCTTTGAGTCACTATATTTCCTGTTCCATCCATTGCTTTATTCTCACTAGCACCCCGCTGATGAAGTACGCAAACTTGATGATGAAATCTGGGCAATCATCACTAATTTCTCCAACGGGCAGTCTCCCTTCCCTTTTTCTTCATCCTCTCAAACTTCCCATTCTTCATTTGAGGCCCAGAGTTTGCTATCTCGGTCAAGTGTGCGTGCCCCTCCTTTCCATTCTGGTTTAACTTCCTCTTTAAGGGCCTCTGAGTCCCACTCAAACGACCCAGGCCCTTCCTCCCAACCTGACTCAATTCAGGTACTGTATGCTCTCACTTAAGGGTGAGTTGACTAATCATTCAACGTCAGACCAATTGGATAGTGACTAGTTTTCGATTTGGCCTTCACATTGGCCTTTACATTTGCTGTTTTTTAACATTTCACATGGTCTTAAAGGGTAGCTCAACCAAAAATAAATATTCTGTCACCCTCATGTCAATCAAAACCTGTGAGACTAACTTTCTTCTTTGGAAAATAAAATATAAGTAAAATATCTTTTAAGTTAAAAATATTTGTAAGAATGTTTCAACTTATTTTGTCCATATATACAATGAAAGTCAGTGGGGTCTAAAACAATATTTCATTGTATTGACAACATTTATTCCACAAAATAATAAGTCATATGCAGTAAGTTTGGGATGACATGAGGGTGACAGAAGCTGGGTTAACTATCCCTTTAAAAAGAAAAAAAAGAAAAAAAAAAAAGATTAGTCAGCTTGTCATTCATGCAGTAGCTAGTAGCTTAGCACTTCCCTAGTTTACACTAATAAAACACTTTCTTGTATTCTAGTTCTGTTGTATGATTTTTTTGTTTATTTGGATGTTGGTCTTATCAGCAGGTGGAACACGGAAAAAACACTGTTGGTGTCCTTAGAGGTCCACGACCTGGCCCCTCTAACAAGGTAGTCACCTGTGACTCCACTTGGGAATCACGAGAAAGTGGTGTGCTTTTTTGGGAATCTTGAGTCTAGGTCAATTTGAATATATTCATTATATACTTCCATTCAAACATTTGGGCAGTAAGAATTTTGAAGGAACTTTTATTTTGTTACTTTTACTACTTTTATTGACAAGGGAAGCATTCAATTGAAGAAAAGTTTTCAAATGTTATAAATGCTGTTCTTTTGAACTTTCTATTAAAAAAATGTATCACAGAGACAAACAAAAATGTTTCTTGAGAACCAAATCGTCATATTAAAATGAAGGATCATGTGACACTGAAGAATGGAGAAATTATGCTGAAAATTCAGCTTTGCTATCACAGGAATAAATTACATTTTAAAATACATTAAAATAGAAAAAAAGTTATATAATATTTTACAATATTACTATTTTTACTATACTTTGATTAAATAAATGCAGCCTTGGTGAACATAAGAGACTTTTCTAAAATTCTTACTGACCCCAAATGTTTTACACAGTCTACTTCTCAGTTAGAGACCAGGAAAGCCTGCAAAAGCTAGTCAAGGATTGGTGGATGGATTTTACTTGTAGGTGTAGCTTGTAGTGTACACTATGCAAAATACACATCTTTTTGTTTAAAATGGTAAACCAAACTCTCAGTTCTTTTTAATACCATACTATATTTATTTTTATGAAGCTGTTGCAGTTAGTCGGTGACTGACAGGAATAGATTTCTTTTCTCTCATACTTTCCTCTGTGCTTTGCTTATCTGCTGCATTTCTCTGTCTTTTCTTCGTCCACGCTATTATGTATTTCCTTTCGCCCGTGCTCCAGTATGTTTTGGTCTACAGTGGTTTCAGCTTGCACCCAGATGACGTGCTCTTCTGGCAGCTCCCGGAGCAGTTCAAAGGGGATAAGGTAAACGCATGGATGGGTTCAGGCCCGCCCACCACTGATCCCCCAGGTTGTCTGCCTTAGACATTAATGAATCACTGCCTGAGCCAAAGGTGGGATAGGTGGGCAAGCAAAAACGTAACTTAATCTAAACCAACCAACCTGGTGTATCTGTAATCACGTCATGTCTAGAGTGTTTATTACTGTGGTGCCGACAGAGAGAAGTGCTGCTGTGGATTTAAGGGTAGAAGTTCATATATGAAATGCTGATTTATGTAATGATGTTTTGCTAACCTTTTTTATTTATGAAAAAAAATAAATAAATTATATTCGGTTTAAATGTCATTATGTGACAAGTTTCCAGCTGCAAGTGTTTTGCCTGTCCACACTGAAAATGAAACCGCTGTGTGACATGACACTGTCTCTGCTTTTCAGAACATATTTAATGTGTAATGCGCAGGATTAGAGACAAATGAGATTTCAGTTGTACTGTCACTTGTTATAATTGTTTTTTAATAATTGTTTTAAAATGTTATTTTAATATATATATATTTTTTCAACATTTTTATTTGTTTTATTTGTATCTAAGTTATAGTAAATTCCTTATTAAAAACAATCTAAAATTAAAAAATTACTTTTTTAAAATTAATAAAAAATTACTTTTATTTTCATTTGGAGTAGTGATTCATATTAAATGTGTGACATTCCAATGTTTACTACTGTACTATATATAAATGATTTTGGGAATAAAAACTTAACATTTATGGAAAGTTTCTAATTGTATGGTATGTTTTTTTTATTGTGATGTAGGTTGGTGCATATGGTGGAAAGCTGAAATATACCATATCCTATGTGCCTGGACCTCGAGGTTCTCCAATAGAAGATGCTGATGTTCAGATTATTGTGAGTATGATAGCAGACGCGTGCGTGCGTGCGTGCGTACGCATACACACACACACATACATACATACACACACACATGCATACATACACGCATACATACATGCATGCATACATACATACATGCATGCATACATACATACATACACACATACATACATACACACATACATACATACATACATACATACATACATACATGCATACATACATACATACACATACATACACATACATACACACATACACACACATACACACATATACACATACTGTAAGGTTTCGTTCCATAAACGAGATGTTTGAACACTATTGTTCTTTAATATTTTCACAGGGTAATGATATCACACTGGTGGCACGGCAAACATGGAGAAGGGGGCAAGGTGCCAGAGAGTCACAGGACTTTGAGATGGTTTTCAGAGAGGTGAGAACCCATTCATTTTATTTCTCTTTTTGTTCATAAATCATATTGTCATTTTTATTGAAGCAAGATATGTGGTTTAGCATGATGATTTCTTCTCTGTAGGAACACTGGCAGCGTCCCGATGGCATGCCGGCTACCCGGGAACACCTGATGATGGTGCTCGCGGACCTCGATGACATCCTGATCCGTGCCTCGTATCACACAGAGATGCGCTCATCTAGTATCTCAGGAGTCCGCATGGATATTGCTGTGCCTGACTACACTGGCCTGGCACAGGCTTTGGAGGTGGAGCAGTGCCAGTGTCCTCCTGGTTACCGTGGTCTGTCGTGCCAGGTATAAACAATCAAAGCTTTGCTGTTTGACCAACCGGATGAATGGTAGTAAAGGCTTGCCTCCATGGCACAGTGATGATGATGATGATGACAGTATTACTCAATCTAGACATCTGTTCCTTTGTCTTCATGTTCTGTAGGACTGCGCTTCTGGATACAGTCGCACAGGAGGGGGCTTGTACCTTGGCCACTGTGAGCCGTGTGAATGTAACAGCCATTCGGACTCTTGTCATCCAGAGACTGGCATCTGCACGGTATGAAGCTTTACCAGCACGCAGTATGCATATAATGCATATAATTTCAAGGGATGCATAAAGTTCATTTATAAAAAAGAGTGTTGCTCTCCCTTTATAGTCAACTATACAACAGTACAGTATACTAAATATATTTCTTTATAATATATAACACTATAAAATAAATAATTATTATTAAAGTATTATCTAAATCTCAACTAAATAATCTAATTAAATTAAATATTGCTTTTACTCACCCTCATAAAAGTAGTTCATGCCACTTGTGTGTAATCTTTTTGATGCTTAGAGCTGTCAACATAACACCAAGGGTGAGCTCTGTGACCAGTGTGCTGACGGCTTCTTTGGAGATCCAACTGCTGGAACCCCTGAGGACTGCCAACCATGTGCCTGCCCTGGCACTGACCCTGGCAACCAGTTAGTCTTAACATACACCTGAAAACCGTACCTGATTCTGCCAGCTCTTGTTTTCACAATATTTACCTTATTTGCTGGAAGGTTTTTAATAGTGATTTTATGTTTAGGTTCTCTCGCACCTGTGAAAGTCTGGGTAATGGAGGCTACCAGTGCACTGCCTGTCAGCCCGGCTACACTGGCCAGTATTGTGAACGGTATGCTCACACTTCCTGTACTGTAGCAAATCAATTAGGCTCGTCTATTATTGTCATCACAACTGTTGATGTGACACTCTTCTTTCTTCGTAGCTGTGCACCTGGTTATGTTGGAAATCCACAAGCAAGAATCCCCTGCCGTAGTGGTATTTGTTCATTTATTATCAGTCACTTTTAACAACCCTATGAAATCAAAATGGGAGTGTTCAAGCCATGTCGGAATTACCATGATTATGTGATTCTGACTTCTGAAAAAGCATTCACATCCTCGTAGAATTTGTAATTACAACTCCAACTTGTACTATATGATTGCTGTACCACCTGATTGCTGCAGATTTATTTTGGCATTGATAGTGTTATGGCGTTAATATTGTTAGGGTAAATACAAAATGTTGTGAATGCAGCATCAGTCCAAGTCTGTTTGCTTTGAGGTCATCTATATGCCAGTGTACTCACAAAAGTTGACTAAATTATGCATATAAAATATTCCTCCCAAAATACCACTTTGGAAACCAGTAGCAAATTGTGGCTAATTGGCAATTAAAGCAGAGGGATGAGCCCTTTCTTCCCTAACTTTTCGGTTTCAATTGGCAATACGTCAACGCATAAATAACAGTATCCATCATTGATTTCATGGGGTCCCTACACAAACAGTTGATGCACTTTCTATTGGACAGATTCCAGTACAGTGTGTTTGTCTGTTGTCAGCTGCTGCGTCTCTAGTGGTGAAGGTGTATCCAGAAAGGGTTCAGGTGGCACAGGGAATCCCAGTCACTCTCAGGTGCCAGGTGTCTGGATATCCACCACACTATTTCTACTGGTCCCGTGAGGATGGACGCCCAATTTCCAGCACAGCAGAGAGACGCAGACAAGGTACTGCCCAGATTCCCAGAAGCAGGAAGCATGTTCAGATAATTAGTATATCAGTATATGTCTCCAGACATCACAAATTAGTTCCTTTAGAGAAACCAAGCACCAAAAAAAGGATCAAATGCTTCATATTAATGTTTCATATTGCATATATCCTATGTGGAGTAGGAAATACCATAATGCATTGCGAACAAGCTCAGAAAAATAAATCCAAGATGCAAAAGAAATATAGTGAAAAGTATTGATTAATAAATACTTGATTATTTTTTTTTAGACTTGCAGTACATTACCATTTGAAAGTTTGGGGTTCAAAAAAGATTTTTTTTAAAGAAAAAATGTGCTTGCTAATGCTGCATTTATATGATCAAACATACAGGAAAAAACTGTAATATTATGAAAGATTATTACTATTTAAAATAACTATTTTCTAGTTTAATATATTTTAAAATGTAATGTATTCCTATGATGGTTAAGATGGATTTTCAGCATCATTACTCCAGTCTTCTGTGTCACATGATCCTTGTAATTTGCTGATTTGCTGCTCAAGAAACATTTCTTCCTATTATACGTTATGTTGAAAACAGAATTATTTAAATGCTGTTCTTTTGAACTTTCTGTTCATTATTTGAAATATAATTTTTGTAACAATGTAAAAATCTTTACTGTTACTTTTGATAAATTGAATGCTTCCTTGCTGAGTAAGAGTATTAATTTCTTTTCATTTTCTTTTCCAAAAAAAAAAAAAAAAAAATCTTACTGACTCCAAACTTTTAAATGGTAGTGAATATATAACAACTTACAGTATATGTTTATAATCATTGGAAATCTTTTCGTTCCACCTTGCAGGAGAAGAGTTGCATTTCCCCAGTGTGCAGCCCAGTGATGCTGGCGTTTACATCTGCACCTGCCGAGACCAGCGCAGCTCCAATAGGAGCAAAGCTGAGATTGTTGTTACAAGTACGTTTTTTTTTTATTTTTTATCACCATAAAAACCAACACTATGCAGTTATTTAAGTCTTTCACTCTACACTAATTTAATGCATGATGCACAAAATACATTTTGAAATTGGGTTTTTAAAAGCTGCCTTTGCTTTACCCTCAAGATGCAAATTGGGATAATGTGAGTTGCCAAATATGTATAAATTATTTGTAGCCAGCGCATAAAACTCACTTTTTGCCACACCTGACAACGGCCGGTGAATTAAGAAAATTTACCGGGCATAAATATTTTTTACCAGCCATGAAACATAGATTAAGTTATTTACAAAAGTTATTCATTCAATAAGTGATTTTCTCTTTGTCTTTTATTGATTAACATTAAAAACACAGAAAGCAGCAGGAATATTAGGCTGCTGTCACTTTAAGAGCTAATGCACCGATCCAATATACTGTTACATGTGTTTTATTTGTCAGCTGTTTACGTTCAGTTAAGACATAACTGACTATGGATACTTGCCAAGACAGGAATTTTGACATAATTTTGTTTGAATATGAATGTTTAAACAATAGGACGTGGAAGAGAGCTCAATTCAGTATTCACACACTGAGACGCAGATATCTGGGAGTGCTTTGGATGTTTATGCACAGAAAACTTCCCTCACAGGGCACTAGTTATTACAAATTGAGTTCCTTATGCATTGTCTTGAGCTTGAATATTTAAATTGGCAAGGCTTAAACTTTCGTGACAATGCAGCACTGGCCCGTCAACTGTCCCGAGCGTCGTTCATGTTCTCTTGTTAGAATTCATAAAAATGTTTCCGGCCAACTGGTGTTTTAACATTGTTTCATATACTCGCCAAGGCTGATTTTTTACTCTCATTTGGTGCCTGCCGAGTGTTAATTTTAGGCCCTGTTTGTGCCTCCATAGCTTTTAGCCACGGTCACTGGTCATTTTAGTGTTCTCAAGCATTTTCTTATTTAATATTTTGAATTTGTTTCGACTTTTTTTGGGTCACCATCTTGATTGTCATACCCCTTTTCCCTCACCAGCCTTACCAACCAAACCTATTGAAGTCTTTATCGAGGAGCCCAAAGCACAGAGTGTGACGGTGGGATCTACAGTGAGCTTCATCTGCACAGCCAAAAGCAAGGTATGAATGTCATCTTACAGACATAATCTCACCCTCCCTGACTTCCAAAACAGATGGAGAGAGGGAGAGAGAGAGCGCAATATTTGGCTGCAAGTATGAATGACTGTAAGTGAAAATATTTGCTTCTCTCATAGCTGCCAGCATACACCCTGGTTTGGACCCGCAAAGGCAACGGCAAGCTGCCTAACCGAGCTATGGATTTCAATGGAATCCTGACCATTCAGAACGTGCAGCCTGAAGACGCAGGCATCTATGTTTGCACAGGCTCCAATATGTTAGGCATGGATGAGGGCACAGCTCTCCTCTATGTCCCAGGTTTGTGATTGGCACCACATCCTCTAAACCTCCCTGCCTTCTAGTTTTTCAGTCTTTCTCATGCAGCATGTCTCTTTGCTTGCTTCTTTACCCTATTTTTTTGTCCATTGTGTTATTTGTGCAGAATTCTGCTTTGTCTTATGGACAATGGCATGGCTAACACTTCTTTTTGTGTTTAAATTATTGCATTAATCAAAAAATTTAGCTTTTTGATTACTTGCCGAGTTTTCTGTTTGTTTTTTTTTTCCACTTACACCAACTTCTTCAAAGGCTTTTCGTGTGGTCAATGTAAAATCTTTACGCCAAACAAAATGATACAGCTTGTGAATGGTTAATAAGAAAAACAAAACTCAGATATATTAAATTCTGTACTCAAAGAAAATACTTTCAATCTAAGACTAATCCAGCACCTGAAATCATTTATTTTTCTCAATACAAATTCATGATAATTTGTTTTTCCCATGCTCATGGCTGTTGCGAGCTAATATCTTGAGCAAAACGTTGATTTTGAAGCATTTTTGGGTCATAAATATTGGAAACTTGGACTTTGCTCTTCAATGCTCTTAATTTAGGACAACTCATAAATTCCGATGATGCTATTTTTATGTGACTCGCATATTAAAGCAAACAGATCATCTGTAGTGACTCCCCTGAAGACTGATGCCAATTTGTCATATTAAAAGTTTAATATACATTTTTTTCAGTTTAGAATATTGTGCTATTGTACAATATAAAACATGAGCACAACAAATTTTGTATGAATTGTTCATTAATCTATTTGAATGTAAATAGTTGTATTAAATTCAGTGCTACATTTTACGGTAAAATGATTTACATAGAAATGCTAATTTGTAAATTGCTATTATTCATGATACATAAGAGCAAATTTCTGTGTAAATCTTTTTTTGCCAAATATTTTACATAATTCGTCACATTGAATACAAAAATTTACGTTAAAATGGATTTATGTATAATTTGCACAGAAATTCCTTCTTGTGATGAATAAGGCCTAGTCATTTTACTAACCTCCAGTCTTATACGCTCTTGTTCATGCATAGTGTTCTTAGTAGTGATCAGTGAAATCAATGGCTGGTGTAATTGGGTGTTGTCATGGTGGTGGTTCTGTGTCAGTCTTCTTACTAGCGGGGGATTTTTGTCTTAATTTCCGAGCATGTTTACTGTCATTTCCCTGCTGAGGTGTTCTTTTGGGGATAGTGGTTTATGAGGTAGGGAGGATGGATAATTACTTATAGAAACTGGGACCCGTCAGCCAAAAGGACTACAGGCGCAATCTCGTTCCCCACTCCAAGATGTGATTCCGGAAATGTTTTTCAAATTTGTATTTGAAAATGGTGCTATTAATAATGCAGTAGTTTGAATATTTACTTTTTCAATGAGTGTCATATTTTCCATTTCAAATTTCTTCTTTTTTTCCCTTATGATTCGGAAACTGCCAGTGGTTTAGGCAGTGTTTTTATATTGTTTCAACATTTCAAATTCCTTATCGGGTTTTGTACTGTTCTAAACTCCTCAGTTATATTTGGTAGTAGTAAATAAAGACGTTTCATAGATAATACCTTCCAAATGTTGCCAACAGTGATATTGTTTAGAACTATTTATTTTGACTATTGTGACAAACTACTGTAAGATAAAATAACGGTTTACATTGACAAACACAGCGAGTGATATGGCTGAAAGGATGTTTAGGTTGACTTTAAGGTTGTGTGATATAACAGACTTCAAACATGCATTTGTGTTTTTGCATTGTGTTTTTGTTCTTATTCATTATCTATGTTTTACACTAGAATGGTGCTTTATAACTTTTTTTTCTTTTTTAAAATTTCTTTTTAATTAATCATGTAGTTGATTATCAGTTATTTCCTTAATTAAAGCAATATTTAATTTTTTACATTTTTGAAATGGTACTGTATCTTGAGAAAATATGATTTATGATTCCATTGTATTTGATTTGTCTAAACTGTGAAATGTATGTACAAATTATTCTTTAAATGGTGAACATTAAAAGAATAACAGGTAAAACAATCGCTCTATGGAATGAAACTGAAACTAAAATCCTAAGGGGGACTTCTATCAATCACAAGCTGTATTAAAAAAATGCAATATGAGTGTTTATACCGAGGTAAAGCTTTTACATGTGATGTGTTCTGATACTAACCTGCATGCTTTGATTTTTTTCTGACTGCTGTTTCCTCCACTACTCTTTTAATTATACAGAGAGTGTGCTTACCTTACACTCAGTTTAAAATGTCTTCTAAATGTCTTCTGAATGTGCATTGATTTTTCAATAGGAAATCTCATTGCATCTCACATACTGTAACAGGTGCTGTAAGTCTATGATACTGGAGCATAATGGTGTAATTGGGAAGAACTTCATTTGCCTTACTAAAAAGCCAATGAGAAGCTTCCTTACACAAATAAGCTTTATGTGCTGAATATCTCAGTCAAAAATCCAGATATAAAAGGTAAAATTATTATTATGAGTATCATATCTGAGACATTTTTTTAAAAATGTGTTTTGATTTGACATACTGGTGTAATTAGTATGAAAAATATCAACCTCAGGCATTTTCAGAGACATTGGTAAAGCTACCTGTTAAAACTTGATTTATTTCCATGGAAATATAATATGTAAGCTTGTTGAAACCTATCTAGAGACTCCGTTCAGAAATAATTTAGTCTACACCCATCAAAGTAATTAAAGTATAATTTCACGGCAGCAGTGCAACACAATCAAATACACAAGAAATGCTTAGAAAAAAGGTCAAAATTCAAGAAGTCTCTGAGTTGAGTGGCATATGCTTTAAATCACATTGAAATGCTTGGGGTCACCAGTGCGCCACTCTCACAAAACCTTCTGGAGTCTTACTTGACAGTCTACCTGTCCATCATTCACAGAGGCTTCTCAGTCACAGATGTTTTTCACAGCCTATGAGATGTTTGAAGGACATAGAACGCGTAAGTCCATATGATTCTCTGCCTCCAGGCCTGGAGGGACCCATTTCTTTTTTACGCATGCACTCTTCACAGCCTGCATGCTTTTACCATCTCAAGTAGTGCCCTGGTACAACCAAACTATGAGCACAGTGCTAATATATCACACAAATAGCTTTGTAGCCACCAAATTTTAAATATTCATGACCACATTATTCCCATATACATGTTGTTGAGTTGTACACACAAGCATTACTTGATCTGGCTAAGCTTTCATGGCCCATGTGGGTCCATTGAAACAGGGAAGCTGCATGCTTGCACAAATGGGGACTTCTTTCTGTTGCTGAAGTGTGTCTTTGTATGATTCTTATTTTATTAGTAAGTAAAGTCTAACACTGATGTCTTGGTACTCAGGACCAGTTCAGTATCAGATTGGTAATTTTCATTCTTCAAGATGCATGTTATATGTGACCAAACCACCAAACAAATCACACTTGTAACCTAACAGAGAGGGGTTCCCAACACATTTCATCAGCCCAGTATCATGCTTCTGATATGCAAGACAATGTTGAGGTATATTGGATATCAAACAACATCCATTGTTCTTCAAAGATCATACTGTGACTCATTTATAGTGATCATCAGCATATGCATACATTTCCAGTGCACTGAACTTGGCTCTCTCAATCTTGTGTTAAGAGCTATTTATGCGATTTTATAGACCCTTAAAAGATGGTTTCATTGTAGTATGCATTTACATCATTTATGGTAATCAATGGATTATTAGAGGGTGGGTAGATAAATAGATGGATATGGTAGACAGTATATATAAGCACATGGGTGGATAGATGGGTTGGTAGAGAAATGGTAGATAGTTCAGGGGTAGATTGTAACTATCAGTCTATACATGCACCCATCTATTTACAGTTACAGAGACAGTTGGATGAGTAGATCGATAAATGAGTAGATGAGTAGGTAGATATAGACAATTGGGTGGGTAGATGAATGAGTTGATAGAGATGGATAGTTGAGTGGGTAGATATAGATAAAGGAGTAGATAGAAAGTATTAGGTACATGAGTAGATTGTTGGGTTGGTGGATGAGAGATATACTGTATGGATGGATGGGTAGGTGGGTAAAGAGATAAGTAGATGATTGGGTAGATATATGTGTAGACATAGAGATTGGTGGGTAGATAGATGAGCAGATGGATAGATGGCTGGGTAGACGTAAATGGATAGATGTAGTCAGAGATGGGTTGGTAGATACATGAGCAGATAGGTGGATAGACGGCTATATGTTTGGACAAATAGATGGGTAGACTGAGAGGTGGGTGGGTAGATAGATGAGTAGATGGATGGATAGGTGGGAAGACAGCTAGATGTATGGATAGATAAAGTAGATTGCTGGGTAAATGGATAAATTAGTAGATGAATAGATGTAAAAAAAAAATAGATGGGTGGGTAGTGGACAAATGTATATTTGAGTGGGTAGGTAAATAGCTGTACAGATGTGTAGACGGAGGTGGTTGGGGTAGATAGAGGAGTACATTTGGTGGGTAGACAGCTATGTGTTTGGGTCAATATGTAGGTGAGAAAACAGATGGCTGGGCAGATAGATAGATGGATGTGTAGATGTGCTGACTGATATATGGTTGGGTAGACAGACAGCTAGATGGTTGGTTGGGTGGATAGATGTGTAGACATATATGAGTGGGTAGATCTCAAAATGCATTTGAGTTGAGTTATGAACCAAAATAGGAACTCCATCCATGAGCCCATCATGGAAAAAAAACAACGCTCTAAATGCCAAGACAGCTAAATGAGCACTGTTCAGTCACTGAGAAGCAGACCGGAGCTTAACACAGAGCTTACACAGACCAGTAGTCCGCCCTAGTTGGTGAAAGAAAGCTTTCTTTTGCTCTGTTGCCCTGGAATCCATGTAGATCGGGGGCTTGGCATTCAACCAAGTTGGCACAGACAGCAATGAGGGCCTCGCCCTGCCAAGCCCCATCTGCCACTTCTCGTCTCCTCAAGCTGGCTGCCAAGAGACATGGCTTGACCATCAGCTCTGGCAGCCAGACACATGCTTCATACGCTGTCACACCACTATCACTTCATAAACGCTGTCACAATCAGACCTTTGTAAAATGTAAAAAACAGTTTTCTCTCTTTTCCCCCATTTGCCTTTTTGTATTTTAGTGCTCATAATAAAGGCCACATAGCAAGACAAACAAACTTGCTCAATTACTTAGCATGACATTCCAAACTGTAAGACCATGAATGAAAAATTCCTTTCACTGAAAATGTTATTGACCACTTCCGTCATCGAGAAAGGGTGAGGTCTGTTCGGAATAGGTAATGAATGGTACTCCAGCTTGGAGTGCCCTACACCTGTCTGTGATTAATTTGTTCCTACCTCACTATACTGTAGCTACTGAAGGGGCACAGCCAGTGGCCACAGTCAGTCCACCTGTGCTGACAGTCCAACAGGGCCAGCGGGCAGAGTTCCGCTGCTCAGTGACCGGCAACCCCACCCCTGCTGTGGAATGGATAGGTGAGCCAATCTACTTTTGAGAAAATAATATGTGGTCACCATGGTTATGTCGAGTAGAACATGTTTGACATCTTATGTTGGTCCTGAAAAAACATTCCTGCAAAACCACAAAGTGAAAAATACTTTTACAAAAAGTATACTTATTATGTAAATAAAATACTTTTTCATACTTGAGTGTGAAATGAATACAATGAATGTTTTTTGACACTTAATTGCATGTTTTTGACCCACTCATATAGGACTTAAGTACATCTTTTGTAGCCTGACAAACCAGACCCACATCAAGATGTTGGGTCTGGGAACACACCATTGGCAGGGCTCTATCCGAGGGGCGGGATAAACGGTTGTCTTTCAAATTTCCTCTGCACGCAATAGGATAGCGCTACAAACAACCAGAGCAACAAAGAAGGTGAAGCGAGGCTAGTTGATAGATTAAACTTTTGCCGTATCCGGTCGGCAAAACTCTTAAAAAAGGAAGATGTTTTCAGAATGACTTCAGTGCCGTTCTTTGTTCTTTTCTCAAAGAACAGCGTTTTCCAAGTCTTCCAGAGTCACGACCAAAGCAGATTCGAAAGACCGCTGTTCGCCAGCTGTTTTCAAGTAGCACGTGGAACCGTCTCAACTCTGTCGTCATTATGTTAAGCCCGCCCACCGACTCTATACACGATGTGATTGGCCTGACTAGAGTTTGGTTTTTCAAGCTCGCAAGCCAAACGGATGACCTTGGCCTCTGCAATTTCATACATTTAAAAAATAATCACTTTAAATGTAATATTGAATAACACAACAGTTAAAATTATAATCAAGTATTTACATGTGCTTTTTGTTTGTAGTCAAACACATAAAAATGAAACATTAACATTAAAAGTGTACTTTAAAGCAGGACAAAAGATGATAAAAATTTGACATTATTAGAAAATGTACTTTTTAAGTCTACCAAAGTGTGTTAAGAAACATAGCCATGACCGTGTACTCTCTTTTAGTGGCCTTTTATTTTATTATGGCCCGGTTTCACAGCCAGGGTTTAGATTAATCCAGAATTAGGCCTTAGTAGCTTTTGTAAACATGTCTTAGAAAAAAACATCACTGGTGTGAATCTTGCGACAAAACAATGGCCCTGACATATTTTAAGATCTGTTGGAGCAAGTTGCTTGCAGTTACGACAGCTAAAACATGCATTTTAGTCTGGGCCTTGTCTTTGAAACAGGCCATATATTATCTAAAAGTACAGTTTTGTTTTGTTTTTTTTTGTTTTTTTTGAAAAATATACTTTTAAGACTTGAAAAACACTAAGTGCACAGTCAATTCAATTAAGCACAACACACTTCTTTTTCACAAGGGGACTGAAAGTTTGAGAAGAAGGCTAAAACATTTCAGTTTCTTTTCCCTGATCCCTAAAATCAGATTGGTAAATAAGAATGTTGTTGCTGGTCCAACAAGGGTGTTGATTTGAGGAATATGTCTTTCTTTATAATAGTTTGTTTATGGTGTATCATGTATACACATATCACATTAACTATTCCTTCAAATGACTCAGATTGGAAATCTGTTTTATAATATGGGGTTTGTCAGGAGGTCCCGGGAAACGTATCGGCTCAAAAGCAGTCATTCGTAACGGGCTGCTGACCATCCCATCTGTGGATCGCTCAGATGAGGGCGAGTACATCTGCAAGGCCCTGAACACGCATGGCGAGCACACAGCCCGAGGAGTTCTACATGTTCAAAGTACATGTCCTATACAGGAATATTTCAAGATTTACAGTGTACCAAGTTCCCGAACCTGGCGAGTGAGTTCTTCTCTACTTTTTAACTAATGTTTCAGGTACAAGTCAACCTCATGGTCTGCCCCACGTACAAGTGAGCCCTCCGCGGGTGGAAATTCACGAGGGTGAGACTTTACGGTTGTACTGCAGGGCCGTTGGCAGTCCCACCCCTGTCCTTACATGGAAGAAGAGAAGTGGTTCACTGCCGCCACAGGTGAGAAACCCATTTATCCTATTACTCAATGAGGCTTTTTAGGGTTGTGACATTGGTCATATTTTGCCTTGTTTTTTCCCTCCTTTGAGTTTTTTTCTTTCTGTTTCATCCTGTGTCTTGGTGTTTGTTCAGGCAATTCCTTCTCACGGTTTCCATCAGTTTAAAAGCAACAGTCTCGATGTGTTACAGAGACGTATTGAGGAGCTACAGGTCTGTCCATCTGTCTGATGTCTGTCTCACGCGTCCCATCCCACCTGTCTCGCTTCACTCACCCTCACCAAAATCTATGTGAACTAACTGCATGATTCATTTAATCATTCATGTGACATCCATTAGATTTTTAGCAAAGAATTACAGATTAGTTCTGTCAGTACAAACAGAATGTAGTATGCAGTTAACTGAATGTGCTGGTTATAGTTCTCGAAGCGTACAGTATATGCAGTGTGGTACGAAAGTCTACATTGATTCAAAATCTGAACCTGAAAATAACGCATTGTGATGTAAAATGAAAACAAAACAAGTGGTGCTGTCGTTTAAGCAAAGACAGGACAAAACAAGTACTAAAATTCCTTTACATTTTACAGTTTAACTTTTCACTCAAATTGTTATCCTGATAAAAAAAATATTTAAATTAGAAACATGGCTAAATAAAAAGCCAAACAGAAGCCATATCTCAATTGGACCCATTCTTTTGAACCTCACTGTACATGCGTTTGCACCGTTAGATGTGGGTTATTTGAAATATGAGACATGGACAACCTGTCCAATGCTGCTGGAGGGCTTTGGTGTTTTGCGTAACTTGTGTCTTTGTGGGCTGGTTTGTTCTGCCTAAGAGCATTGCTGCATTGTGTCAGCTTTTCCCAGGGTGTGCTCAGGTCTTCCGTGCAGCCATGCAGAAATTCTGTGTGCTCTAGCAAACGGCCACTTTGAAAATTTGTGAATGGTTTCAGACACTCATTCAACCAAGCCTGCCCCATCCCAGCTCTACTGCTGCCACGCTTCACTAGATCAGAGTTAAGCGGCTTTGCTCCTGGATAAAAAGTATCACCCGCTCCCCTCTGAATACAGTCGTGTTTTCCTTTGCAGAGTGTAGTCTACAGATGTAACTTACTGTTTTAGAGTTTCTTTGTATACGTGTGTAACTATTGTGGAAAAATTGACATCATAGGTGTGTTAATGGCATTCATGAATCGGAATTATCTATCCACCTTCGATTCTAAAGTAAGCTTTTTTCTGTGAATGTTCTGTGAATGTGACTTTTGATTCATTAGCTGCTATAAGTACATAACTAGAAGAATAACTATAGAAGCTTGTTTCTGCCACTGAATGAAAAAAAAGATGATGGCAACTTTTTATCTCACAAAAGAGTTTTATTTTAAAAAATTTTATTCCCTGCTGAAAACAAGCTGCCTACAAACCAATGTGTTTATGATTACTGTAATACATATGATAAATACCAGTTTGCAATTTTTTGTACAGCTGGAAGCGGATGACACTGTAAACTCTTACATTAAACATAAGGTGGATAAATCCTTATAAAACTGAGAAATTGTTAATATGTTTACATTTGAAGGTTGATTTGCAGTTCTGGATATCTCTAGATGAAGTATTTAGATGTTGTGTAGCCACTAGCTGCTTTAACTGTCCACTGTTACTATGTGTCTCGTTTTGTAAAATAATCCGCCTTACCAACGCCATTAATCAATTACAGGTAATTGCAGTTTAATCATCTGCTAATAGACCTGTAGCACCATAAATGTAACTCCAATAATTAATAACAATGTTATGAGGCGTAAAAAATTACACCGTGCCTTAACCAGATGCGCCAAGCTTCAACCAAAAGTGTACCTGTATGTAAGCCACCGTTTGGTTTGTTTCTGCGGGTAGCCCTGCCCAAAATGGAACATCATTGGATTCAAATAGTGCTCCTCCTCTATATTAAAGTCAGCATGAAATGGAAGTTACGATAGTGTTTTCTTCTCTGTTGTGACATACAGTATATCTGAGTTAAACAGATTCTTTTACAAGAAAAAATGTAGGGCGGGACTTGATTTTGTCCACCGGGAATTGATTGGATCATTGTGGTTTGCCATTGTGTGATCTCATGTGAGCTTGTCCCATTCTTGCGCCGAAAAACATCAGAGAAGAGTAGAGATGTCGTTGCAAGAGGGAGGGGAAGCTATTTTGATTTAAATATTATGAGGGCAAATTAATTTTATGAACAATAATGTGCATGTATAAATCATTTTTAATAAATACTGCTATATTCCATCTAAAACAAGAATTTTGATGTCATGGTGGCTTTAATCATCAAACATTTAAAATCGAATATTATACACCATAAACGGTAAAACTGTTTGTTAAAAATAAGGTGGACATAACAATTCCATAAAAAACATAATTATACTAAATTATCACTGAAGTCATGAAAATACAAGGTTTGTGTTTTGCTATTTTCAGCTGCAGTGCGTTTTTTTTTTTAAGTGCGGGAACCTGAGAGAATGTTCTGATTGGCTGCGTTTGGGAGCGATTCAGTTTGGCGCTAGTCTTGGTCAGGACACGGTGATAGCCTCATAACAAAAATCACCTAAAGTACTAAAATGCTAAACCATAAAACTTACTATTTCATTTGCAGGTATTATATTGTATTATTTAGTTTAATGTGTGTCTTGCCAAAGGGAAGGTAAGTAATGAGTATGAAACTTGTCTGTTGTTGATTTTATGTTTATTCTGTTACTATTGACCAAACTCACTTTGTTGATGTTTACATAGTAAATCATGTCAATTTTATATATTTAGCACTTTATACAATGTACATTATTTCAAAGCAACTTTACGGGAAAATTGCAGTAATAATGTTTAATAATGTTAAAAATGTACCTGAAAAACCCATATATTCATGTCCTCCTCAGACCCGCATGGAGCGCACTGACATCGGCACTCTCCTCGTACCCAATATCAGGTCATCTGATGCAGGCCATTATCTCTGTGTCGGAACCAATGCTATTGGTTCCTCAGAAGCTTATATTGAGGTCTTTGTTAAAAGAGGTGAGGCAAGCCATCAAACAAATTTTACACTACCGTTTTTTATAGGATATAATTTTAATAATGTCCTCTCACACTGATCAGGTGAAATCATCCCCTCTGGAGTCACCATCCAACCCTCTATTGCTTCTGTAATGGAGGGAGAGACTCTAGATCTCAACTGCATCATTCCAGGAACCTCTCCAGCATCTGTCAAATGGAGCAGGGCAGGCGGGCTGCTGTCATCCAATCATCAGGTTTATCTCAGTCCATTATGAAGCGTATTTGATTTACGTGATCTCAGAAGTATCTGCGTCATTCGATTTCTGAGCCAAGTGCTTAATATAGTAACCATAATGTACATGTGCTTGCATGTGTATTTGACTCAAGGTGCTGGGGACTCAGCTGCGGATCCTGCAGGCCTCTGCAGATGACACTGGAGAATATATCTGTCAGGTGGAGGGCGGCTCATCTCCTCGCCAGGCTTCTGTATCTGTGTCTGTGACGTCCAGCTCCTCCCGTAAGTCTCCTTGATTGATGACAAACAGAGTGCCAGTGTCCATCAAGAACATCATTAACTAGACGCTATTATGTAGGCAGAGGCTGTTTCAAAATTTCGCCTATTCTCATATCTTGGTTTTGACAAGTATGTCAAAAGATTGTTTTTCAAGCCTATTCTTCAGTGACTGTCAGAAATTAACTTTTTTTTTTTTTTAAGAGTCATTATTTGCCCCCTGGCATTTACATTTTATATTTATGAGGGAATGTTATACCAAATACTGTTAAATAACTGTTGCTTATATAACCAAATTAACATCACATTTATAATTATCTTAAATAATTCATAAGATATCATAACACACTACAAATTCTGAGAGAATTAATGTTTATTAATGATTATACAGCTCTCTTTATTTTTGGGAGTGCTTTCTTTACATTCTGTATTTTTAAGGCTGATTTGTGTTAATCAAATACTTTATTAGCTACACACTCAAAAATCAAAAGACTGCACAACGTACAATAGGCAGTTTTCCTCCACACAGTTTAGATGTCTGGCACACTTTTGCCCCAAGTCCTGTTTCATTTTAAACCCTGGGCCTGATGCTGTGTGCAATATGTGCTCACTGTATTTTGTGGTCTGATTTTGGAGTAGGCCTCCAGAGCCCTATTATCTCCATTGAGCCACATAGCGCAGCAGTGAAGCAGGGCGAGTCGGCGAGCTTCAGGTGCAGGGTTCACAGCGGAGCCCAGCCGGTGCGCTTGGAGTGGAAACCCACCAACAACCAGCCTCTGCCAGGTACACTGCTGCAATTCACTGTCATCTCAGTGTAATTAAAAAGATGATACCTGAATATAAACGTTTTTTTTTTTTTCTGTAGATAACGTGAAGTTTGGACCCGACAATTCTGTCATGACCATTACCAATGCCCAGGCCAAAAACCAGGGCACCTATCGCTGTGTGGCAAGCAACTTGTTCGGAATGACTCACAGCATTGTGTCGCTCATCGTGAGAGGTATAGCAACATTTGATGCCAACAAGAAAAGATGGTAGGAGGGGCATTAGGGTTTTTTGGAAAACCAGTTTGGAAACAATCATTATTATAATCTGTTCAGATACTTTTGTTGCTCCATTCTCTTATATTTTTGTCTGATTTCATTCTTAGAATCTCCTAAGGCTGTAGTGACCCCTGCAGGACCGGTGCGAATCAGAGTCGGCGATCCCATCAATCTCGAATGCCAGGCCGCTGGAGAGCCAAGACCCTCTGTGAGATGGCACAGATTGGACAAAAATCGCAGGACGATGCTGAGCAGCCCTGTGCCTGCCGATACCAGTGCTGTCATGCAGGTTATGGGCTGTTTGTAGTCAAACCGTTGTTGTTTACAGAATTATTTTGCCTCTATATGTTAATCTGAGAGTTTCATTCTGTGTTTAGGTCTTGGTTGCACGGCCAGAAGATAGTGGCACATATGTATGCACAGCACAGAACAACCAGGGCACAACTGAGACTCGTATAGAGGTGTTCGTTGAAGGAGGGCCTCAGGTGCCAACTGTTCCTCGTGCCAGTGTCCGTGAGCCTATGATAGTTGTGGTAGAAGGGTCAACTGCCACACTTCATTGTGATGCCCATGGTAGGTGCAATGGAAGTTGAAAGTTATGATGGTTAAACCCAAGCAGACATTAATATATCTATATTAAAGAGTGTGCCTTAAAGCTCTTGTATCTTACCTAAAGGATTCCCAAAGCCAACAATCACATGGTCTAAAGAACGGTCTTCTCTGCCTTGGAGACACAAGATAGTCGACAACAGCCTGGTCTTACCTAATGTGGGCCGTCAGGACTCTGGTCAATATGTCTGCAATGCCACTAACCACATGGGCACCAGTGAAGTCACCATCATGCTGGAAGTCGACAGTGAGCTTTAATCATTTATATAGATGATCATTTTTTTTCCTTCTTCTGTTCTTCTGATGCACATACAAACATTATTATTTTACACGTCAAAAGTTATTTTCTTAAAAAAATCTAATGTCAAATGTACTTGAAGCAAAATCGTATACAGTATTAAGACTTCAGAGAAAAACATATTATGCATCCTTTATGAACAAATTTGGAGACCATGTCAAACATTTAGATATTTATCATCATCACTAAATTATTATACACGCATACATTGTAATAAATAAATGTCTTATTCAGTATTTTTGTCTTGTTTGCCAGAAAAAAAATCTAAACATCCTTAAAACACAGTAAATGTACATAATTTCAACATTTATTAAGATATTAATACAATTACGATAATATATCATTATATAATTAATTTATTTTATTACTCAATAGCCAAACTTGTTTTCTTGTTTTAAGCATAAACCTCACAAAATTATGTGAGATTTAAGCTTAAAACAAGATGCCAGTTGGGGAAATACACTAAGTTTGCTAAATTCAATATATATTCAATATCCTCAGAAAAAAAAAATCTTATCTTGCACAATTTTACTTTTAATTACTTTATTTTGATTTATTTTCCTTTAGTTTAGATATTTATACTGGAAAACACAACCTTTTTTTCCCCATTTTAACTACTGTCCAAATTCCTCAAACAAGTGTGAGGCATACTTTCCTGTTCTTGTAAAGCTCTCTAACATGAGCCAGCTGTAATTATCCAACATCCTCTAACTGACATTTCTTTGGTTGGAGCAGCCCCACCCTATGCCACTTCCTTGCCCGATGACGTGTCAGTGCGAGTGGGTGAAGTAATTCGACTGCAGTGCCTGGCCCATGGCACCCCACCCCTGCGTTATGAGTGGACTAAGGTCAACGGCAGCTTGCCTCCTACTGCTCAGCTGCAAGGAGGAGACCTCCAGATCAACCTGGCCAAGGAAAACGATGCTGGGACATACAAGTGTGTGGCCAGCAACAAGGTTGGCAAGAGTGAAGCACTGGCCAAAGTCTCTGTCCGATGTGAGTATCATCATTTCAGTGCATTCTCTCATACGTCATGCATTCTCTCAGTCTCACAAAGTGATCATCAGATGAATTCTCACTGGCATTCAGCTTGACCTCTGACCCCTGTGTCCTGCAGCACCCCTGTCGGTGAAAGTGTCCCCACAGGTGGAAGTGAAGGCTCTGGGCAGTGCTGTGGAGTTTACCTGTGCTGCTAAAGGAGGGTCTCAGATTGAGATTGAGTGGCTGAAGGAGGGAGGAGTTCTTCCGCCAAATCATCACATTAAAGATGGAGTGCTCAGGTGAGTGACATTATCTGATATAAACATCGACTATCAAACACTTAAAGGGTTAGTTCACCCAAAAATATAAAATTATCCCATAATTTACTCACCCTCAAGCCATCCTAGGTGTATATGACTTTTTTCTTTCAGACGAATACAATCGGAGTTACATTAAAAAATATCCCGTCTCTTCCAAGCTTTATAATGGGAGTGAATGGCATCCCAAAAAGTGCATCCATCCATCATGAAAGTAATCCATACAGCTCCAGGGTGGTTAATAAAGGCCTTCTGAAGCAAAGCTTTTTTGTAAGAAAAAAATCCATATTTATAACTTTCTATAATCTATAGAAAGTATAAACTATAATCACTTGCTTGCGATAACGGCCGTACAGGAGTCTAGCTCCGGTGAAGAGTGAACTCTGACCCGATGCATGACGTATTGACGAATGCGGAAGTGCAGAGGATAGAGAAAAATAAAACACCAGTCACAAGTTAGAAGTCTAAAACAAGAATTTTTAAAGAGAAATGTTGGAGGAGCTTGAGTTTTGTTGCCCAGCCCTATATGTTTGAACAAGAAGCATCTACTCTCACCTAAGCTTAGGCTACGCCTACATTCTGCGTCATTCGTCAGGTCAGACGTCACTCTTCCATTGGAACTTTACTTTAGTCCTGTTACTGGAAGCGAGTGATTAAAGTGAAGAGCCAAAATATTTTTTTATATAACTCAGATTGTGTTTGGCTGAAAGAAAAATGTCATATACACCTAGGATGAGTAAATAATGGGATAATTTTCATTTTTGGGTAAACTAACCCTTTAACATCAAAATTCAGATTAGAATGGGTAACAAGGCTGCAGATGTAACACAAATTAGTATATGATTCAGTAGTCTTCTTCAGTGTCGCATGATCCTTCAGAAATAATTCTAATATGCTGATTTTATGCTCAAGAAAGATGTATTATTGTTATGAATATTGTGCTGCTTTATATGTTTGTGGAAACCGTGACCAATTTTCAGGATTCTTTGACTAGAAAGCATTAATTTAAAAGTAGAATTTTTTTATGTCTTTACTGTCACTTTTGAAATTACTGACCTCAAATGTTTGATGTAGTGTATATTTCCCCATTGTTTTTATATGTATGTGTGTGTATATATATGTGTATATGTGTATGCATTTAACACTACAAATTGTGTAAAAAGAAATCATTATGATTGTTTACTTATCTTCCCAGCATATTACATTTTTGTGATTGGGTAATCTTGTGGTAACAAGGTTGCGCACAATCTGACCTTTTTAGTAATTAAAATAATTTAATAATTAAAAAAAATGTTGACTACAATAAATTGTTTAGCAATTCTATATAAGGTCAACTGATTGTCAAAATGATGACAATGTTGAATAATTTTGTATTTAATTGTTGGTACAGTCAAGAGAGACAAGATCTTTGAAATGAGACAGAATAATACAGATATTTGATGTGATTAAAACTCTACAAAAAAACGTAATTCCTTGCTATATTTATGTTATGTTAAATATTAGTTACTCTAAGATATGGGATAGTTTTCACAATAAAATACATAATATTTGTGCCACTAATGCTTTTAATTATACTGTGTATCCTTTATTTATAATCTTTGTTATTATTTGTGCAGAATCGAGAACCTTGAACAAAGCAATGAGGGAATCTACACCTGCAGAGCTGCAAGTCTGTTTGGACAGGCTCAGGACAGTGCTAAACTCACCATTCAAGGTCCCTTATGATACCCAAGATACAATATATTTCCAAACTAGACTTTAAAACCCACTGACTGTGTGCTTTTTGTCTTTACAGCTCTACCCAAAGTAAAGATCAACGTTCGCACATCAGTACAGACAGTGATGGTGGGCAACTCTGTGGAGTTTGAGTGCCATGCGATCGGTGACCCCAAGCCCACAGTGCGCTGGAGTAAAGTGGGAGGCTCTCTTCCTGATCATGTGGAAGTAAGGGGGAACATCCTGAGGATTGATCAAGTGACCGAATCAGATTCGG
Organism: Rhinogobio ventralis; assembly: GCA_039654625.1. Lineage (NCBI taxonomy): Eukaryota > Metazoa > Chordata > Actinopteri > Cypriniformes > Gobionidae > Rhinogobio > Rhinogobio ventralis. The sequence goes on from CM077203.1 coordinate 15,383,878, forward strand.
GACAGTACCGCTGCACAGCCACTAATAATGTTGGCTCAGAGCATTCTCATGTTGTCCTTAATATCCAATGTGAGTACCTTATTATATCCAGGATGTTTATTATGTTTCTTTTGCCATTGGTTTTAATTTGTATTATGTATTTGTATTAAAAAAAGTTATGAAGCTTAGGGTCTCCTACAAATGGAGTCTCATATTGCAATGCACAGTATTAAAGGGAAATGCTTTGGATGTACAGTAACTGATCCCTGATTCCTGAAACCTGTGCACTTTGTAGCCTTGCCTCAGATTGCTGCACAGCCTGAGTCAAAGGAAGTGACCGTTGGCTCTGATGCGATCTTGCCCTGCATCGCATCTGGATACCCAGTCCCAACAATCACATGGTCAAAGGTAACACTTATGTTTCATGGCTAAACTCGACCTAATTTTTGACCAAAACCCATATGTTCACGCAGCAGCATATTACACTTGTCAGTCCTGTTTAGAGTACTAAATAAGAAAGCGATTATTTGTCCTCGTCTTACAGGTAGAGAATGAGTTGCCCTCTAAATGCAGACAGGATGGACATGTCCTGACAGTCCCTGGTGTCACGCACTCAGATGCAGGAACGTATGTGTGTACAGCTGCTAATAAACAGGGGAAAGTTGAGGCCTTCACCAGACTCAATGTTCATGGTTAGTTATATATTATGCAAGTTCTATCTGCAGTTACACATCTTTTTTCCAGTGTAGGTCTTAAGTGGCAATACTGCTTGTCTGTAATTGTGTCTTTGTGATGGCAGCACTGATTTTTGTATAGTTCTGCTTAAACATCTACACAGGAACTGCACACCTGGTTAAGTGTCATTTAGCAAGTTATTTTTGTCCAAAGTAAGTTACGAAATGTTGCTTTCAGAATGCTTTTGGGGGTCAAGCCTCTTGTAGACTGGAGATTTGGAAACATTCACAACCAACCCAAGACATGTTTTTCATGAGCTATATCTTCCACTTAAGAGTTTCTGAAATGTTCTACTGCTTGTCTCTCTAACATTTGGTCTGTGTTCATGTCTTCCAGAGAGAGTGATGCCTCATTTTACCCAGGAGCCGCTCTCATACCTTACACTGCCCACCATCAAAAACTCCTACAAAGCATTCAGCATTAAAATTACCTTCAGGCCGGACAATGCTGATGGTAAGGTCCCTCAAATCTGCAAGATATTTCACTGCACCAAAGCTGTTTTAAATATACACAGTTTTAACTTCACTGTCATTACTTAAAAAAACAATGTTTTTCATGTTCCATGTTTCAAAACGTATTTACTCACCTTCATGTTGTTTCAAACTAGTATGACTTTCTTTCTTCTGTGGAACAGAAAATTAGATGTTTTGAGGAATCTTTCTGCTGGTCTTTTTCATAATGACTGTATGAAAATCACTTGCTTAAAGATTCTTCAAAATGTTTTATTGTTTGTTCCACAGAAGAAAGGAAGTCATACAGGTTTGAAACATCATGAGAATTATTATTTTTAGAATAACTTCCCCTTTAAATCATGAGCAGTGTTACATGTACAACATGAAGAGCACACTGTTTCTAAAATGTTTAGTCCTTGTATGTAAACTCAATTATTCTTTTTGTTCTTTACCCTCTTTCACCTTTGGTATGAAGGGCTCATTTTGTATGCCGGTGAGTCTGCTTGCTTGTCTGAGAGTGCCTGAGTGCACATGCTGCAAGATATAATAATGCAGCAGTGCAGCTCAGCATACTCTCATTGGGCCCTTAGAAGGGCCCTTATGAACATATTCAGGCATGACAATAGATTATGATGTTCATCAAGGCACTTCTGCTTCTCATTGAGTTGGTTGCAGCATGATGCAGAATGTTATCATGAACTGACTGAAGCTTTTACACCTTTTAGTGACAGTTATACAGCATGTGTGCAAAGTCGGGTTTTTTGTCTAAATAAAAATTAAAAGAAATTGTTTTATATGCTACAAGTGAATTTAGGCATCACAAAATTCTAATGTGCAGTATTAAAAATTTATTTTGAGATTTGTTAAAGATTACATTTAACCGTGTTATTAAATTAATAATTATTAAAGGATTAGTTCATTTTAAAATGAAAATTACCCCATGATTTACTCACCCTCAAGCCATCCTAGGTGTATATGCTTTCTTCTTTCTGATTAACACAGAGTTATATTAATAAATATCCTGATGTTTCCAAGCTTTATAATGGCTGTGAACGGGGCTCACGAGTTTGAAGCTCAAAAAAGTGCATCCATCCATCATAAACGTACTCCACACGGCTCCGGGGGGTTAATAAAGGCCTTTTCTCATGAGCCCCATTCACAGACATTATAAAGCTTGTAAGTGTCAGGATACTTATTAATATAACTCTGATTGTGTTCATCAGAAAGAAGAATGTCATATACACCTAGGATGGCTTGAGGGTGAGTAAATCATGGGGTAATTTTCATTTTAAAGTTAACTAATCCTTTAACTTTAAGTGAGCAGTGGATGATGACAAAGGTAATCTAAATGTAAAAATGAGCATGTACAATTAAATAATACACTATCGACCGATACCAATAAATAGGGCTGCACGATTAATCAAAATACAACTGTAATCACATAGTGGGATTATCATATTGCAAAGGCAGCACTATCAATAAACATAAAATCGCTAAAGTGCCCTTATTATGAGTTTTTGAAAGTTACCTTTCATGTAGTGTGTAACATAGCTCTAAGTGAATCAAAACATCCTGCAAAGTTTTAAATCTGAAAGTGCACCGTATATAAAGTTATTGTCTCTCAAAAGTAAGAGTCGACTCTTAGTCAATTAAACAAATCGTTCTTCAAACGAATCCCAAGCCATTTCGTTGTGACGTCAAGACGAAACAGCATATTGCCCGTCCAATTATTGCACGCGCAGACACCAGGGAGAACTTGAACCCCTTCAAATACTGCAGCTGATTTCTGTGGATACTGGATAGCATCATGTCGAGAAGACGCTGTGCTCTACAATGTGTTTCATATTTGTGTAGGTATGTGGCTAACCGGCTAACTCACGTTACTGTATTACTGAAATACTTCTGCTAAACAGCTGCGGGCCACTATTACCTAAAGCTGTGTCTATTAATGCAGATTGTCTGTAATTCTTACTACTTTGAGTAAAGATAAATGATGGAGCAAGATTTGTTTTGCAAACTTTAATGTTACATCAGTCATTCATGTTAGTGCTGGGCTAAAGTATGTGCTGTTATTGATACAGTTCCTGCATGTGCACTGCAATAAATTAGAAACACACACACGCGCACACACACAGGTTTGTTGATGGACGCACACTTGTTAATGCTGATGGTGAGGAATTACAGTTGAAACATCTCATAATGTACCTCAAACTGAGTAGCATCACTGAGAAATGTCCTGCTCAAGGTTCGGGTTGAATAACTGGTTCTTCCATCGTTTCATCGTCGATTCGGACTCGCGCTGGGATTGATGTAAAATCGACGTCATCGTTACTGTCTTTACAGTGTGTACAATCGCTGAGCTTTAGGAAGCCTCCAGAAGGAGCTGGAGTTCAGTTAGGGTAATGGACGTTTAGCTTCCGAAATACGCGCTGTATGCGGTAGACCAATCACAACAGACTGGGCCATCTGACCAATCAGAGCAGAGTAGCTTGCGAAAAGGAGGGATTTAGAGAGACTTGATTCATCCATCGAGTCGTTTGAAAATCATTGAACATTGTGGTGATGTGCAATGTATATTATGAGAAAATGAAACTTTGATGCATGTAAACATGTTGTTGGAGACCTCCAAAACTAAATTAGGAAACTTTAAAATAGCATAATAGGGGCACTTTAATATCTGCGGATAACTAATATGGTAACACTATATTGTGCATCCCTACATGAAATAAAACTGAAGATTATGTTTCGGCAAGCTTATTGTGGTTCTTTTTGAATGCTGACCAATAACCCAGAGGGCATGATCTATACCACTGGTTCTCAAAAGGTTTTGGGTCACAACCTATCAGTTGAGAGCCACTGGTCAGTACCCATCTGATAGTCATTATGCCCATGTGATGGAGACAGGGCAGAACCATGGCATGTGCCCATGCATGTGGCTTGCGTTGGCAGTGATTGGTATTGTGAGATGCTGAACATGGCAGCAGCTTTTCCCTCAGCATGCTGCTTTATTTTCAGCTTAAAAAAGGGTTTTATGCATTGGTAAGCTCCATGGTTAAGTAGGGCGAATGCCGCATTGGACTTATCTTTTCCTTTCATGGCCAGGTATGATAATCTATAATGGACAAAAGAAGACCACAGGTGCTGATTTCATATCTTTTGGGTTGGTGGGCGGCCGCCCTGAATTCAGGTGAATTACCTTTCAATATCATACCAATCTCAAAGAACATTTTGCTTCTGAAACTAAATATATATGTTGCCTTTTGATATGATTCCAAATGTGCATATTTTCCGTCCACAGGTTTGATGTGGGCTCTGGGATGGCAAATATTCGTTACCCTACTTCCATTAAACTGGGCGAGTTTCACACAGTGCAGCTCTATAGGAATCAGACTCAGGGCTCTCTTGTTGTGGATGGAGAAGCTCCTATAAATGGAACCTCACAGGTGCATATTCCTCTCTCCATATCCCTAATTAATATTCTGTGGTATCATAGCAGTTAAACAAATAGGAAACATGTTGTGTGTCCGAGCAGGGAAAATTCAAGGGCCTGGATCTGAACGAGGAGCTTTTTGTTGGCGGTTATCCAAACTATAGCATGCTTGCTAAAACTGCAGACCTCAAAACAGGGTTTGTTGGTGAGAAAACCCTTATGTTATTCTGTGCCGTATGAATTTCATAGGAAATTATCGTTTATAGCTTTCTTATAAATTGCCTTCTTTCACTTAGTTTTGGTCTTTCTTTAAGGATGTATCAAGCAACTGATTATCCAAGGTGATGAGGTCATTTTCAAGGACCTTGATAAAAGTTCCACTGGAGTTTCGAATTGTCCCACCTGCAAGGACCGCCCATGTCAGGTAATTTTTCTATAATAATGTCAAAATTATTCTTTGCATCAGCATGCACAATGACCCCAGTATATGGTATTTGGACACTTGCATAAGTCACACAAAAATATGTGAATTTTATTGCTGAATAAACAAAATATCAAGTAGCATGTCGTGCTAATCCTTGGGACTAATGTCACTTTTCTAGGCCAAACCACAGTGAATAAATAAATAAAGTCAAAGACCTTTTTTGTCTCAAATCATTTTTGTCTCTGACTTTTTGGGGTCAGTGTATGTATTTTGTGTTATTGGCCTGTGAAAACCGATTACCTAAAGTAATGTGTGTTTCAGAATGGTGGAGTGTGTGTGGATTCTGTAGCCAGTCTCTACAAATGCGATTGCCAGAGAGGATTCACAGGGAGCAACTGCCAGCATCACTCCTCCTTGCATTGCCACACAGGTCAGAACTTTTAAAAGCAGGATCGGGATTTGTAAAATCAACAACCAGCATCACTCCTCCTTGGCTTTATAAGCTATGTTTCCATCCAAAATTGGAATATCACATAAAACATTCACGAATAAAGCACCGTTTCCATCCCATGTTCAAGAAAACAAAAATCACCTATTCCTGAGAAATTGGCACAAAATATCTGTAATCCAAATGGAAGTTACCGCAATCTGCAGGGGAAGCCACTGATTAAGACATTTTATACACTATAAATGTCTTGTGCCTCAGAGCACGCAGACGAAATGCAATTAACGCTGTCAATTGCTAGTGTTTGGGAGCGCAATCATGCGAGACAGACCTGGGAAGTAATTATACCCAACCATTTTGATGACTTTGACTGTCACCAACATTTGACATTGGGTGCAATGAAGTTGATCCACTGGTTAGTCCAGTTTTCCAATCACATGATCTGTGGAGGCAAAGTCACATGAGTTTTATGTTGCGCATCGAGGGATTTATTTGGTAAATGTGTTTCCATTGTAGTTTCTGTGCATGTCTTCTTATCGGCCTCAGCCTCAGCCTCAGTTGAGCACATATGTTTTTTATGCATATTTTTTTAATTTATGTGCATAATGTTGTTTCCATCTATTTTATTATGTGATATCCAAACATTTGCATAAAACTCATTATTCTTTCTGCTCTTAACTGCAACAGAGGCCTGTGGACCAGATGCCACCTGCATTAATCGACCTAGTGGTTTGGGCTATGACTGCCGCTGTCACTTGGGCAAGTCTGGAATGAAGTGCATGGATGGTAAAGCTCAATATCCATTCACATTTAAAATTCCCTGAGCACTTTAAGGTCAACTGTGGTTCTCACTTACCCTCTTCTTGACAATCCCAGGTACTCTGGTAACAACACCATTGTTTGATGGAGACGTATCTTACATTGCATATCCTCCTCTCACTAATATCCATAATGACCTCCGCATCGAGATGGAGTTTAAACCCATGGATTTAGATGGGATGATGTTCTTTTGTGGAGGCAAAAAGATGAAAGTGGAGGACTTTGTGACGTTATCTATGGTAGACGGACATGTCGAGTTCCGATATGAACTTGGTACAGGTGAGAGATCGGATGATCAAATCATGATATATTCTTTGCAAAAAAAATATTTTTCTTTGTATTAATAATAAATGGATTATTTTCTATTAATTTGATATAATGTTTACAACTCTGTTACCCAAATTTTGAACATGAATTATTATTTTATAGTAGTAACCATTAAATAAACAACAAAGCTAAATGGTTTAAAAATATGTTGTTAGAATTTAATAGAATTTAACACCATAACCCCCCCACACACACAGATATAAATATATATTTTAAATGATATAATAATAATATATAATATAAAAGTACTTAATTAAATATATGTGTTTACTACCATTAATTTATTCAGTAGATTTTATATATATATATATATAAATATAAATTAAGTTATAAATATCTTCCTATCTTCCTATCTATCTATCTGATTGTCACAGTTATGACATTGGTATGATTTTAATTATTAGATAGTCAAGAAGATCAAGACCTCTGATGTGAGACAGGCCAATATCACCGTTTTAAGAGGAGGATACAGATATTTGATGCATTTCAAACGACCTACTTTTCATGCTAGGTTTTTATTGTTATTTTATATAATCTAGTTAATCTAATGTATCTTAAATTGTTACAACAACAACAACATAAAAAAAACTGAAAATGTGTGCCTTTAATCCTTTAAAAAGTAATTGAACTCACCTCAGAGATCTTGATCTGTCAAAAAAAGTAATTGGACACAAAAGTAAAAAAGTACCTCCTCACTGGAGAGCAAGGTAACAGATATTGAAACCTAGAAGCTGTATATAGTGCAGTTCAAGCTAATTACGTTTTCCTTTCCATGCTCTCAGGTCAAGCTGTTCTGCGCAGCCAAGAGCCTGTGTCTCTGGGTCAGTGGCATCGTGTGGTGGCCGAACGGTTAGATAAAGACGGCTCCTTGAAGGTGAACCATGCACGAGAGATCACAAGGTCCTCTCCAGGCAAGGCCCAAGGCCTTAATATCCACACACCCATGTATCTGGGAGGAGTGCCCAGCATGGACATCTTGCCCAAACCTGCTAATGTTAGCATGCTGTTTGATGGATGCATAGGAGAGGTGAGAATGTACTGCATTGACTTGTTGTTTCCATTACAGTCCACAGTCATGTTTGGAAATGAAATTGTTTCTTTTGGTTGTTTTTCTTTACAGGTCTTCATTAATGGAAAGAAGGTGGATCTCTCATACAGCTTCACTGAGAGCAGAGCCATCAGCCAGTGTGAAGAAGGCAGCCCATGTGACCGCAGGCCTTGTGTTCACGGAGGCACATGTATGGCCAGTGCTGAGTATGAGTACCAGTGCCTCTGCCCTGAAGGATACGAGGGTAAGTTGCTCAACCAGCTTTCAAGTAGAGAGGCATAATATAATATAATATTGTGTGTGTATACAGTACTGTGTAAAAGCCAGTTATTTCTATCTTTTGCTGTAGTGTGTAAGTAGGAAATATCAGTTTACATTTCCAAACATTCCTTTTGCCATTAATTGTAATAATCCAGTGAGATTTTTCTATGCACAAGTAGTCTGACAACAGCTAGTATGATCTGATCTCACCTTCATCGAGTCTGTCTGTGATTACATGAAGAAACCGACTAAATCCAGAAGAACTGTGGCAACGTCTCCAAGACGCTTGAAGAAACCTTCCTGCAAAGCTACAGTACTGTGGAAAGTTTTAGGCACTGTCATAAATAGATTTAAAATGTCATAAAAATGTCATAAATAGATTTGATCAACTTCTATTAACTAAATCAAATCAATTTGTGTGACCACCCTTTGCTTTTAAAACAGCTTTTGGCCTAGGTGCACTTGCACATTTTTCAGGTAGATTTGCAGGTCGGTTTCTTCAAGCGTCTTGGAGACGTTGCCACAGTTCTTCACAGTTCCAGTGTAGACAGCTTTTGACATGCCGCAACACTCACATCCAGTGCAGGCAAATGTCAGCCGCTAAGCGAGGTCTATGGTGCGAGGTCCATACTATTACATACTATTCATCGTTGTCTTGCTCTGGAGGAAGTTATATGATAATGTTTTTGCCCATGTGACGTCACAGGTCACCTAATATCAAAACAAGCTGTTTTTGGAGCTTGATTATATGCTTTGTTTATAATGAGGAGGACATTTTAAGCTATGAAACTTGCAGGATATTTTAACGGTACAAAGACCTCTTATATGTCAAAAGATCAAGTATAGTTTGTTAATATAGTTGCTATATATGTTTGCTAATATAGTTTGTTTGGCACTTTCGTTTCGCTGTCAGGGTTTATTCTGTGATAACAACCAACTAAAGTGTTAAATGTGTACCCATTTTAGCCTCCGAAATTGCCCAACATTTGTATTTAACAGAGATATTGGTATTAATATTGACCAAGATAGTACTTGGTATTGGACTGAAAAGTGGCTTTGCTCATCCCTACTGTCAAGGTTGAAAGGAAGTTTATGTTTAGCTTGCTCTGAAAATCCTCATTATTACATTTTATTTCTAAGAATAGTTTAATCCAGATTTTTTTTTTCCTATTTTCCAATTTTTCTTGCTTGGTATTCTTTAGGTGACCGCTGTGAAATAGTGAGGGACACCTGCCGAGATTCTTCGCAGTGCCAGAATGGTGGCAGCTGTGTGAATAACCAGTGTGTGTGTCTGGCCGGATACACAGGCCAACACTGTGAGAAAGGTCAGTTCACAACTGCTAGATGCTTAACCCATTGTTTTGCTAAATCTTCTTACATATGATCTTTGCCCTCCGATTAGCAGCTGCATTGCTGCAAATGTAGGTATATTTGCTGTATTTTTCTATTATATTGTACATAATTGTCAGTGCTTTCTATCCAAAGTCAACTTTATCATTAAGAACATATTATAAGGGGAGAATGGTGCTAGTTATTATATTTATCAATGTAGGCTCATTTGATTTGCAGATTTGACCCAAATAGATATATGAGCAGAAATATGATGATGTTGAAATGTTAGTGTGGGGAATTCACAAAAATTATTCTCCCATACCAGTGTTATTTTAGTATTATTCATATACTATTATAGTATTTATTAATATTCTCAATAATATTTAATTTTATTTAATACATTTAATATTCAATCTTTTTTAGGTTTTCATTCTAATTTTAGTTTAAGTTTTAGCTAATTTGTTATGTGCTTTTGCTTTTTTTTTTTTTTGTATTTCTTTTTTTTTCTTCCGTTTTATTTAGCTTTATTTTAGTTTTAGTAATTTTAGTACTTCGGCTTAAACTTATTTTATTTCACATATCTTTTCTCAGTTAATGGAAATTGTTTTTATTAGTTTTAGTTTTGGTTAACAATAACAGCACTGTTCCATACAACTATTATACATTAAATGTCTTAAAAAATGTAATTTAAGATGAGATGAACATGCAGCTAACTAATGGCAATATATGTGCAATGTGACTTTTAAATTGCTTTATTATTCTTATTCGCTCTCTTTACACACCATTTGCCTCATTTGTCATTTAACAGAATTCACTAAAGACATTTCTCTGTATCATAGCATTAAACTGAAGCACAGCTGTAAGTGATTCATCATAAAGCACCATAGGGAAATAATTGTCTGTTCTCCATAATATACCGTATCGACATCAGTCAGGCTGCCTAACGTCATCCAGCAGTGGCGTGTTGGCCGGTGAAAGGCCACGTGTGAATGTATCTCACCCCTGCACTTTCATGGCTATATCCCACACACACAGGGCAGGAGTCCAGCTTCACCGAGGCACTGTGGAATTTGGAGGGTAGTGGGGGAAATGGTACAGTATGACTGCAATCTGCCTGACACGCTCGTCACTAACCAGGGTAGAGCGTCCTCCTCAGGGCTCCCTCAGCCCATCTAACATCACAAATAAAACAACAACAAAAAAACGGCTACAATGGGGGGGGGGGACACGCAAGACAGGAAGTGAAGCATTTTAGGGGTCTGTTTACAGAGCTTTTATTAGGACCATCTGAAGCAAGGTCAAGCACATTTCTGATAAATGCATTCATTGTGGTAAATGCATTTTTTTTTTTATTCTTCATCAGTGTTGGTGATTTTAAATCCTTATTAAAATGATCTTAATTTTAAAATTATCCTGATAACAGTAACTTAAAACAACCTTAAAACAAGGTTTTACAGATAATATCTTGAATTAAGTTTATTTTACATTTAGTGAGATTTAGTCTTTAAACTATTTGTTAATGGGGGAAAAAATATTTTCTGAAAGATCATGTGACACTGAAGACTGGAGTAATGGCTGCTGAAAATTATTTATTAATTTAGTTATTTTAAATTGTAATAATATTTACAGTACTTCTAGTTTTCAAATAAATTAAATAAATGCAGTCTTGCTAAGCATAAAATACTTCTTACAAAAACATAAAAAAGTTAAAAAAAATCTACAGTAATGTACAATGATTTAATGATGTAATGAATCTAATAGGTGCTTGACTTTTCTGTAAGTGTTCAAAAGCAAGAAAATACAAACAATATATAAAAGCTTACTGATGCCTTGTAAATAGATCCCTGAAATAATGTGCTATTAAAATGAATGGTCTCATCTGCACTCAATTGGTTACTGTGTCCTCTGTGAAATTTTTATTTTAATGTTGAGGGGGAATTCTGTGTCTTCATTGTAAAACACTGAAGGTTTATGGTACTTTTTGGTGCAGTTTTTGTGGGTAATGTTACAATTGTGACGGTTGCAACACCGTGACATTTTCTTAATGCATAGACATATACACAGAATTCCCCTTTTGCATCTCCTGAGGCGTCTTGTCCGGTCAGTCGCTCAGCCTCTTGCTGCAGAATCTCTTTCTCATTAAATCCATGTTTCTCTTTGTTGCGAAACCAACAACCAACATCTTTTCCGCACTGTCACTTTCACCTACAGTAACGTCTGTAAACAAAATGTCCTCACACTGTGAACAAACACATGTTTTTAGTTACTAACCACCGAATGTCCTTCGTTTACACACTTGAGCTAACTAGAAAGGTGAGTTTACGTCCAGAAACATTGAGCATGAAGCACTTATTGATGAGCACTCAACTGCCCGAGGGTTATTACTTGGTTCGAGAGAATGCTTTGTGAGGAATGCACAGTGTTGTGCTCAACTGTCAATGTTACTTCAACAGCAGTGTGTATTTGCATTCATTTTTATTTATCTCATCGAGATAAATCAAATGTATGTTGGATTTTATCTGTATTTTTTTTTTATTGCTTATGATGCACATATTTGTATTTTTCTCACAATGCAACGCGCCTGATATTTGGGATCATGCATTTTTAACTTTATAAAGATAAAAAGTAATTCATCAGGTCAGATGTGATTTAAAGGTACAGTAAGCGATTTCTGAGATCGGTACGAGCACCACAACACACTTGTAGCCAATCAGCAGTAGGGGGCGTGTCCACTCATGATGGGAGTGAGCAAGAGGAGATTTGAAGAAAGACTGTAGAAAGAGAGATGGCTGAAAGACATTACAAAAGAGAAAAGGTCAGGAATATCACTAAAAAAAGAAGGGTTATAATCGGGCAAGAGATTTAGGAGCTGGTGAGAGCGGAAAGGCCTGAAAATGGACATAGACGTTGCGTTGTTTTCTGCTCCATACGTGAGTAACATTGGTTTTGCTATGATTCACAGAACCGAGATATGCTGGTGTTGTGATGTTAGCTATAGTGACAGGACAGTTTTGTGCCATTGTTTGTTTGGAGCTGGTGTGCTGCTGCCGACTAACAACCAACTCTTGTGTACTGTATGCTCATTTTTGTCCTTCCTTGATAGTCGTTTGCCATCTTCGCTTTTTTTTTGCGAAATATTATTTTGCTTCACTTCAGATACTCACTGTAGCTGAAGCATTGCGTGTTCGTGCATTTTGGGGGCGGAGCAATGAAGGGAGGGGTGTGTTTGTTTGGGTTGATGTCAAATATCAACAGTGTTTCTCAGAAATCGCTTACTGCACCTTTAATGTAGTCGTCAGGGGTCAGTTCTGTTCATTGTCTGCTTATTCTGCTATTTGGTGGAGCTCCACAGGGTGGTAGTATAACCCAGAAAGTTGGCACCTCTTTGCAGTTTGAGATTCATTTTTTGGTTTCTCTTTTGCAGACTCTCCCATTGAATATTCTGCATATTTCCATAGTAATGGATATCTGGCCCTTCCAAAGCCCATGTTCCCACGAAGGTGAGGGCACTCCATATGTGAAACTAACAAGAACTTTGTTCAGTGTTCATTTAGACTGACTTAATTAGCCATCTGAATGAATGCCGTCAAGTTCAGCAGTTTTTACCATAGGAAACTTGGGTAACACTTTAGTTTAGGGTCCAATTCTCACTATTAACTAGTTGCTTATTATTATATTGGCTGTTTATTAGTACTTATAAAGCACATATGAATGCCTTATTCTACATCCCATAATCTTACCCAATACCTTACTAACTATTAATAAGCAGTAATTAGGAGTTTACCGAGGCAAAAGTGAGAATTGGACCCTAAACTAAAGTGTTGCCAAAACGAGTTTTGTGTCTGGAACCTTCCTTTTAAAAGGGTTTTTTCTTTTGCAAACGATAAGTATTGATTGTTTTGTTTTGATTTGTTTAATGCTGTCCAACACTATTGACTGTTTGATTTGTTTCAGTGCTCCTGACTCTCCAGAGACCATTGAGTTAGAGATCAACACTGTGTCTAAAGACGGCCTCATCCTGTGGCAGGGAGTGGTATGTTTGTACACATGAGACCCCTGCTGGATCTTAGGACACATGCACTCAGGGTCCAAAATGAATAACACTTACTGGCCAAAAATATTTCTTAGTGGCCATATTTTTTTCAAGGCACCCATTTTTACATTTAATTTTGGACCCTGCATATACTCACATTCTGTGAGTATAGGCAGGGTCCAAATATAAAACGTTTTACATTTCTTATTCAGCCTCATTTGACTAAACTGAGTAAAATGAGTTTGCTTGGAGCTGGTTTGGAATATGCTTTTGTCCTTCACCTCTAAAGCACATTTTAATGGCTGCACTGCATGTTTGCCTGGCTAACTCACCTTCATCCTCCTCAGGAGCCTGCAGGCACTCTAAGCCTCCGTAAGAAGCATGCTAGTATAAAGGTATCCACTCTTCACAAGCAGTCAGAGACACAAGTATGTCTGCATTAGCGTGGACGTATCATTATCTCCGAAGATATTAACATTTTTGCTGTAATGCAATATAGCTTTGACCTTTACAGCACTTCAAACATTTAGACAACAGCCCTTCTTATATTTACCTTTGATTTATCAGATGCATTTTTCACTTACAGTGCACTAATTGCTGGCACAGTTGCTCAAGAGCACAATTATACTAAAGATTTCAGTTTTTGTTACATAACTTGGTTAATCACTGCCTGTTAACTGTGAACTCATTTGTAAATGACACACTCAGGCATTATCAATCAAAAATGAAATTTTACATCATTTATTGTCTGCATGTGTTATGTGTGATTTTCAAATTTTAGCCTTGTTTGCATATTTATCACCTGCTTTTCCACCTGTTCAATCAACACAGCTGTGTTACTGCAACAGTTTATCACATTCATTTGGCACTTTTAACAAATAAGGTACAAAATAGGGCCTGAAGGTTGTTTCACCTTCAGAAATTGCTGACTGTTAATCTCAAAACTCTGTTAATCAAAAACATATTTTATGTTTTTGATTAAGATTAGTTTATTAATTAAACTTTTCCTGCAATGGATTTAATTTCAGCAAATTGTCATACATTTGATGTTTAAAACTAGGTTACTAAAAGTGAAGCAACTTTCAAGTTCACTTTTACTAGATTATTTCTTACAGTTCTCACAACAATAACAACAAACATAGAATTTGTGCTTTTAAAATGTCATTGGACACCAAAGTGTACCATACATGTGAAAAGTGCCATTAAATTTAACCATTATTCCAGGATTTCCAAACCTTGTACACCATGTTATGAAAATTAATATATTGATAATATTTTTGTTTTTAATTACCGTTTTTTATTTATTTTTTATTATGTAATCACTAATATTAAACATATGAGAAACATTATTCATAGAGACATTTTCATCAGTATACACTATTGTTCAAATTTTTTTTTAAGAAATTATTTATTTTATTTAGCAAGGATTAAATTTATCAAAATGACATTAAATACATTTATAATGTTACAAAAGTGTTGTTTATAATGTCAAATAAATGCTGTTCTTTTGATATTTCTAAAAATGTATCACAGTGTCCACAAAAAATATTAAGCAGTTTTACCTAAACATTAAAAATGTTTTTTTTTAACGCTAAATCAGCGTAATAAAATGATTTCTGAAGGATCATGTGACACCTGAAGACTGGAGTAAATTCCATTAAAAATATATTAAAATAGAAAAGAGTTATTTATAGTATATTGTAATATTTCACAATATTACCATCTTTCCTTTTTTTTATTTGTATTAAATAACAGCCTTGGTGAGCATTAGAGACTATTTGTTTATACTATTGACTATTCGTTATTTGTTTGTTTGTTTATTACTGTGCGATTAATGTTTTTAAATGAAAATGTCTGTAGTATAGAAGTGATTCAGTTGCCGAAACAGAGATCCACACCCATTTATTTCTGACATGCAACATAGTGTAATTTTGGCCTGTGGTTTGCATCCATATTCCTTCCCAATGACTCAGAGAGACTGACTTGAATATTTCACTGGAAATACTTTCTAGGAGCTAGGACATCAAGGAAAGGGGAAGGACTTTATAAGTCTTGGTTTACAAAATGGACATCTTGTGTTTAGGTGAGTAAATGAGAACATTTGCACATGAACAAACCACATGGGTTCATGGGTAGAGAGTCTAATATATGATGACCTGACGTTTGATCTGGTTAAAAAAAAAAAAACAAGCTCTCAAGACTTTTGTTCTTAGCTGCTACAACTAAGTATAATTTGCTTACTGATCTAGATCAGTCCTTTTTAGCTGGTCATAATGTGCCATTGTTTCTCTGATAGTTACCAGCTGGGCAGCGGAGAGGCTCAGATTCTCTCCAGAGAGCCTGTCAATGATGGACAGTGGCACATGATCACTGCAGTTCGGTAATGCTCCTTAATGCGCCAAACCATTATAGAAACCATAATAGGTTGTAAGAAAGATAATTGTGAGTGTTCTTTACATGTCTTGAACAGAACGGGTAAGCAGGGCTACCTCCAGATCGATGGAGGACCTGTCGTCCAACGTGGACAATCACAAGGCAAAAGCATTATGGTGAACACCAAAGGCAACATATACTTGGGTAAGGATAATATAACAATTGCATTTGTTTCCTTGTGTAATGTGATGAAGATGTGTGCATTTAGTTGTGTGTCTATTAAGGTCCACAATGTCAGCCATGCAGTCTGTAGACTACGTAGCCTAGATGTAATTCTGAAAAAAAAAAAAAACAGTAATAAAAAAATATATATAAATATCATGGTTTCCACAAAAAAATTAAGTAGTGAAAACTGTTGATAATTGATAATATTAAGAAATGTTTCTTGAGGATGATTTTGCATTTGCAAATAGTTTCTCACCTATGGTATGACATTACAGAATGTGTTTATATAATATTTGCTTCCAGATTTATTCACACAACCATATACATAGTGTCTCAATTTTTATAATACTTTTGGGGCAACTTGGCTCTATTTCTCTCCAATATGTGAAACATGCTTTACATTCTGATGCCCCCTAGAGATGACATATAGAAATGGCTTTTCTTTGTAAAAGAAAGTCATAACCGTTTGAATCTGAAGTAAGATTGTTTGTATTTGGACTGTAGGTGGGGCTCCAGACATGAAAGCATTGACCGGTGGGAAGTACTCCTCGGGTATCACGGGCTGCGTTAAGAACCTCTCGCTGATGAATGCTCGACCGGGAGAACAGCCAGCGCGACCTATTGACCTGCAGGTCCACGCAGAGGAGGGCATCAATGTGGAGCGCTGCTTAACATAGACGCAGTACTAAAACACTACCAGAGACTACAGAAAAAGAACCCTCATCCACATTCACACTGAGAAACTTGCATTTCTCAGATGCTTACAGGACAAACTACAGTCACACTTTGAGACACACACTGATATGTGTTTCTTGGTGCTTCACCGCAACCAAAAAAACACACACACACATAAAAGGATTTTTTAAACCAAAAAAAGAGAAAGAAAAATTAATGATATTAACAAGTCTTCAATTTTTCCGTGTTTTATGCTCAATGAAGGACTTATTAACACAGAAGCTCAGTTTACATGCTCCGAACAGTAGCTTTTTAGCCATGAGAAAAAGATGACAAAAGGTTTAAAAAAATAAACATGATGAGCCTTCTATGGTGGGTCAGATCCTATGGAATCGGAGATGTTTTTACAGCACTGAATTTTTATTTATAAGCATAATAATCTATATATATATATATTATATTTGTGGGGGAAATGCAAGATAACAATAACCTGCTCATTTGTTTTCCTAGCAGTGATTCTAGGCTCTAATATTGCGTGTCTAAGGTTTAGTGCCCGAGCTGTGTTAATACTTGAAGACTCCGTTTTACTCTGTATTAGGGCCGGTGGGGGTGAGCATGCTTGGATACCACGAGGAACGGGTCTCTGTGAGGTCACAGCACAGGAGACATCAAGATGCATCTCAGGTGAAGATTGTTAATAAAAAATAAAAATTGGGAGATTATATATATATATATATATACGGTGTAGACTGTATATATTTTACATGATATACCTTCCATGTTTGGTAACATTGTTATGTCTGGTAAATGTGTCTGGTAATAACAAACAAACATATGGTGCTAAATTCAGACATGACAAAGGCAACAAAACAAGCACATAACCACCGTTTCAGTATCATGTAATATTTACTTCTCTGGAAGGGTCTTGTTTGTTCTAAGTAATACAAGCCACAGCTTTACAATAAAATTAAATACTGTTTACTGGTTACAATCCCTCAAGCCAAAGTATTGGGACTGAAGTTAATTTTAGTAAATTCTAGATTAAAAAATGGATGTAATATCGCTAAATAGTGATTTTTGTTTTTTAATAACAGGACTAGAATTATTCAAATTAATGTAGTGGATCTCAAATGTTACAGAAACACATTGCAGCAGTTGTTTAAATGTATGTTTTTTCAGTCTTATCTATTTCTCACAGTTTTGCTGTTAACAACCTCACTAACATTTTTCATGATAGATTTGTAAAAAGCATTTAGGTGTCTTTACATTCATATTCTGTATGAGTCTTACACAATGTGCATTGAACAAAGGAAGAAATGTGTATGTCATCTTCCAGACCCTCCGGAGGGTTAATGGAGAACTGCTACATCTACGGCGTACCGTTCAGGTTCATTATCTCAATCAGAGCGTGCAGGAAGTGATTCTTTCTGGCTCCTGTCATTGCGTAGTGAAAATGAGCAGGTCTGAAATGGAGAACAGAGAGAGGGGGCAGAATGAAAGGTCTACAGATGAAATGAAGAGTAGAAATACTGCCTAATGAAACCCCTCTTTTATTAGTGCTGTGACTTGAAGCTCTAATGAGCATGCTCGCCCATGGGCCAGACAGGGCTCAAAGGTCACCTATGCCCTGTGTGTCTTTTTCACCATTTTATATGATTAAGGCTTGTTTGTTAATTTTCTTTAAACAAAAAAGAGCATTACTGCTTGATTAAAGTTGCTTCACTTTTATTATTATTATTTGATTCTGTCTTTTGTTATCACTGATTTCTGAGCCTGAAATGGCTTTAAAGCATGATCTCACAAGCTGGTGTTTTTTCTTTTGCTAATTTGTAATGTGTAGTATGCCTACTGCACCACTCAATCTGTGCTTTTGTTTGAATTTTGATATTGAGATCCCATAAGATATCAAGATTGCAGAGGGATCCTGTTCTGTCTCCGTAGGGGGGTATATAGTAATTGCCCCAACCCAGTATACATGACTTTGTGAATTTAGTTTTTGGCAGGCTGGAACCAATAGCCTCTTTAAAAGTGGCTTTTCATGTCAGTTCAACCCAATTTTCTTGATGAGTAAAAAATTCTAATGTAAACATCTCTGATGTTATTTATTGAGGTTCATTGTTCTCACTGTTCTTACTAATGTTGTAATGCATTAAATGAAACCTTCACACTACACAAGACTTATATTAAGCCCTATTAAGCTCATTTACAGCCTCATAATTTTGTTCAGGGGGTCTACTAGAATAGGTTTCAGGATTTGTTAAAAAAACAGGAATGTTAAAAAAAACTCATTCATTTACATTGTTGCAGCACCTGGCAAGCCTGAGGCATGGCAATGAGACGCAGTGTATCAGTCCCCTTCTCAGGGAACTGGGTTGCATGCGCAACCTGAGAAGTCTCCTGAAGTGTTTTTAGATAAGTGTGCCATACACCGTTCAGCCAACGGTCCGTGGGTGTGACGTCTGAGGCTGAGACTAGGGAAAACCTTACTCCCTGTCTCTGCGCAAAGTGCTAATCAGTACTTCCAGACTGAAAATGCTGAGATAGGCCACGGATGAAGAGTGGACAGCCACTTGTTTCTCTATGATACAGTCCATCTCTACTCTGCGCAAGCTACAACCTTCAATATTGCCACCCATCCAAGGGGGAGCATATGTCCCTACCAGAGAGCATCCGGGAGGGAGGGAGGGAAAATAAGAGAAAAGAACATATTGCAGTTTGCCCAAATAACTCTCATTAACCAGGCTCTATACCCCAAGAAAGTCACAGGGGAGCTTAGGCCCAATAAATAATTAGGGAGAGCGGCAAATAAGAGAATGGGAAGCTTATGTGGCCTGCTTTTTTACTATTTTACCAAGCTCATACCCTGACTTGAGAAAAGGTACTTTCCAGAGACCTGCTATAGCTAGCGAACTCTAGCGCTACACTATAGTAGGCGAGAGATAAATAAGGAGGGACACCTACCAGTGATCCACCTCTAGTATCAGCACTTTTAAACACTGATCATACTAGAAGAGTGTATAGGGGAGTGTATATCCCTACTTCAAACCCCAACAAATAGGTAACGAAAATAGAGGGACACTTACAGACTGCCCACCATAATTCTATTTACCTTGCATCAACCCTAAGGAGGTACCTGTCTAGAGGGAAGCGTTTAGTTCTAAACACCAATTAATAATTGGAGAGGGTGGTAAATAAGAGTATGGGATGCATTGCGTTCTGCCATCACAACTCCCATCTACCAAGCAACCCTCCCACAGGAGAGCGTACAGTTCTACCACAACCCAACAAGGGAGAGTAAATAATTTCAGAATGTCCCTCAAGAGGTGATGACGAATGATGTCACAAATGACGATGTACGGTCTCTAAAACACGGTCCCTTACATTTCTACCAATCTGCCCATCCTCATATTTCTTTCTTACTCTGGACAAGGCACGTTCTATAATAATAATAATAATTTGTTACATTTATATATCGCTTTTCTAGGCACTCAAAGCGCTTTACATATAGAAGGGGGGAATCTCCTCAACCACCACCAATGTGCAGCATCCACCTGGATGATGCGACGGCAGCCATATTGTGCCAGAACGCCCACCACACACCAGCTTATGGTGGAGAGTAGACGGAGTGATGAAGCCAATCAGTATATGGGGATTATTAGGAGGCCATGATAGACAGGGGCCAATGGGCAGATTTGGCCAGGATGCCGGGGTTACACCCCTACTCTTTTTCTGAAGGACATCCTGGGATTTTTAATGACCACAGAGAGTCAGGACCTCGGTTTTAACGTCTCATCCGAAGGACGGTGCTTATTTGACAGTATAGTGTCCCCATCACTATACTGGGGTGTTAGGACCCACACAGACCACAGGGTGAGCACCCCCTGCTGGCCTCACTAACACCTCTACCAGCAGCAACCTAGTTTTTCCCAGGAGGTCTCCCATCCAGGTACTGACCAGGCTCAGCCCTGCTTAGTTTCAGTGGGAAACCAGTCTTGGGCTACAGGGTGATATTCTGCCTAACACCTCCAGCTATGCTAGAGGGAGGGACCGGTAAAAGCGAAGGGGAGACATCATCTCATTGTGACCAACACCTTCAGCAGCCCTCAATAGCATGCTGCCTCAGCAGACACTACATCAGAGGAGCATGCTGAACAACAGCATTATTCTGGACCAGTTAAGATAGCGGATCGCATCATCTTACAGCGACTTCCGCTCTTTACATTAGACCGTACTGTCATAACCCGGCTCAAAGGTTATGACAAAAAAGTGGCATGCAAGGATTTAATCAAAACATAACCAATTTAATTAACAAACGAAACCATAATTAAACACAAAAATGCCGGCAGAAACAAAACATAGGGAAAGGGGGAGAGAGAAGTGCTCTCTCTCTTTCCTCTAGGGGAAAGGCAGGAAGCTTTTATACTGAAGGAAGGACTCCATCCACACTCGGACTGCAGCCACACCTATTGAAACAGAAATAGCAAAGCCAACACAGCAGACAAGTATGCAGGCCGTCACACTCCCCCCTCTATAAGAATGGGGTCCCAAAGGGAATCCTGACAACAACCCACAACTCACAACACATATACCACTCCAAATTAAACTCGAAACAATTATCCTTATCACCAACATTCAAAAAGAAATGAATAAATACTAGCTGTTACGGTTCCAACCCTCAGCATCTTTCATTCCTACTTCTGATTCAGCAACCGATGCATCTAGGAAGCAATTTTAAGAATCCAGAAGAGGCAGAACACACATAGGACAAAAGCAGTTACACTAGAGGCGCTCTAGACAGCACATCGGCAATCATGTTGTCAACTCCAATCACATAACGAATATCCAAGCAATAAGACTGCAAAAATAATGACCATCGAATCAATCTTTGGTTCGGACACTGCAAGGAATTCAAGAAGGTCAGGGGATTATGGTCAGTAAAGACCACCACAGGAGCACTGCCACTAACATAAACATCAAAGTGTTTTAAAACCATAATCAAAGCTAGCGCTTCCTTTTCGAACACTGAATAATTCACCTGATAAAGATTGAATTTCTTTGAAAAGAAACTAACTGGCCTTTCAATGTCACGGTCATCCTCCTGCATGAGGACTGCCTCAGCACCTACATGGATAGCATCCACGTACACATCTCAATGTGGTGCCGCTAAAACAGGAGCCGTACATAGGAGCATTTTGACACACTGAAAGGCACTTTGACAAGCTAGAGACCAGACGAATTTAACTTTATCCCTCAACAAATCAGTGAGAAGCGCCACAACACTGATAGTAACCTATAATAAAATACCAGGCCGAGAAAACTGTAACTGTAACTGCTTCATTTTTGCATTCACCGGACGCACCTGACCATGTCCGACTACACGGCCAAGATTGGTCATGGTCGCCCTCGCAAACTTACACTTTGCGAGGTTGACCGTGAGATTTGTCTCCCACATACGTTCTGAGTGAGTATGAATAAATGCAGGTGTTTGAATAAATGACTTCATCGTCAAGGTACACAGCGCAAACCTGCATGTCACCTACAACACGATTCATAAGAAGCTGAAAGGTTGCAGGTGAATTTCGAAGCCCGAACGGCATTACTTTATAGGAATATAGACCCTTTGGAGTAGTGAACGCGCCAATTTCACAAGCAAGACTAAACAAGGGGACCTGCCAGTAGCCTTTAAGAAGGTCAAATTTACTGACAAACTTCACAGACCACACCTGATCGATGCAGTCATCCATTCTCGGGAGGGGAAACGAATCCGGTTTTGTAACAGAATTATCTCTACGAAAATCAGTGCAAAAACGCGTAGTGGCATCCGACTTGTAGGTTTCGCAAGGTCATTTTCCAACATGTAGGCTAATTTATCCGTTCCTCCATTCGCTTTTTTCCCCCACGTTTACCCGATATAATCTGTTTATTGGTTTCACATCGCCCACCTCAATGTCATATCAGATCAGTGCACATAGGAGAATCAGATAATAAACAAGGAAAACTATTAATATACTCTCGCTGCGCCACATGCGGTGGCTATTTTTGGTACAGCGCCTAAACACAATCTCATGGGAACTTCAATTTTTGTGATATCAACTTCAAATTTGGAACACAACTTGGTTAGACATATGGCTTTGATTGTATAGTAATTTTAGAGTAAAAAAAATTGTAAAATATAAATTTTATATAAAATAAAACATTTTTAGTACAGTATTTTGAATTAACAGTAAATTGAAACTTTTTCATATTTTCATCTTTTGAATTGCTTTCACTTCAGCAATAATCTGCCGAGTGTCATCTTTAATTGAAAAATAGTTAAGGTGTATGGTCACATTTGACCACCAATAAGTATAAGTGTGACCAATTAGTAAGGAATACCTGAGGGCTAAATACAACAAAAACATTAACATTAATGTTAACAATGTTGCATCTCCATCACTCTCCATAATAAAACTATACTGTAAATGTGGTTGACGTAATAATCAATGCACACTGTGCTGTACAGTTTACCAAAAATTGCTGCAAATATCTGTAATAGTGAAGCTGTTGTCTATCCGCTTAAGCCATTCAAATGTATTGACACAGTGCTGGTTTGAGAGCTCCATGAACCACGTGACCGCCGGGAGATGTCGCAACTGTTTTTCAACGGCTCTGGCTTTAATGCCACATTAAACGGTATTTATCGTTTGAATTTCGTAATAAAACTTAAACAAATTTAAAAGCTTAGACTTTGTTTCATATCAAAATCAGGTTTGGCAATTTGGCCTGAGATTTACTTGGGCAGAGTGAGAGCGTGAGACAGAGCCTGAAAGCGTATGTCTCGCGCCAAATGCGTGAGAGTTGGCAACCCTCGGCAAAGGATGACATTAAATGAATAAACATCCACACGCGATGCTTCTTTGCCGTTGTTTTTACGTGAATCAATTTAAACATTGATGAATACGAAGTATGTAGGCCTACATTAACACAAATGCATACAGTCTCACACTTTTCAAAAAAAAGTTTGGAATTATGTGCTGGTAATGTAAATATGTTATTCATGCCATGTATGTACATTCAGGTTCACTCAAATACATACTCATAACGTCATATACATCCTCACACTATCGGTGAATCGGCACGAAATAAACCCATAACACAGAATTAATGAATAAAGGATAACATGAAACGCATACAATAACACTATATTTTCGGGTCGGCCGCTGGTCACGGATCCGTCAGAGATGCAGCTCTAAGTAAACGTGAACTGTGCACCGTAAGTCTTGTTTTTTAAACATTTGCTAACTACAAAACAAGTCGTGATGAGAAACCGCTAATGTTATACCACATAACGTTTCGTGTGGACGGATATTAACGAGTGTGACTTATGCCTGTTGGTCAAAGCTTATTAGTTTCTGTTATTGGTAAGTATCAATACTCCTAGATGACCAATACCAGCTTTGCTATTGCCTGATACATGATAATAATCTGTACAGTATTGTGATCTGAGCACAGTGTTCATATCATTAGCTAACACTGGTCTCTCACCCAAACACCTGCTCTGTTCTCCACTGTTTCTCCTCACACAGCAACTCCATTGGTCTCCTCTAATCGTTGTTCTGTCTAATCCTGGCCTGTTCCTAATTGTGTGTCATAATTGTATGGCTGTGGTCTGCCATATGAGTATTAATAAACATTTATAATTTCCTTAGCGTCCAATGTGTCGTTGCGATCCATTGTTTTCCTATCGTTGAAATTCACCGCACTCCCTCCCGTAACGGTTTTGGCATTTTTAGATGCGGGAGGTAATGCAGAATTTAAAATGTTTTAAAAAAATTCTCTCAGGAAAAGAGCCAACTGAGAGCTCAAATTGCACTTTTTCGGCAAGCAATGAAAAACAATATCTTCACACACACACACAGACAAAACTCAGGCACAATTTTATACTCACGGGCACCCTGCTGTCTGCCAATATTAGCCATATGTTTACACCTGCTTTAGACACCGGGCATTTCTCTACATCACAGTAAAAACTGTAAGTATGTTAACACACTGACCTGTACTGTTCAAACACCAAAAGGTTGTTTGTACTGCTGAGGAATAGTGTTAAATAAAATTTAACAACTGTTTCTTAAATTCCTTTGCCTATGGGCTCTCGCAGTGAAGAAAAAAAAAACGTTTCCTTCCTTGTGCGAATATGTTACCTGGTGACCGCTACGTTATGGAAATAATGGCAGTACTATCATCAGAGAAGTCATTGCAAGAGGGCACATGGTTTAAAAAATGATGTGCACAGATAAATTATTCATAATAATACTGCAATATTCTAAATATATATATATATATATATATATATATATATATATATATATATATTACACTCACCTAAAGGATTATTAGGAACACCTGTTCAATTTCTCATTAATGCAATTATCTAATCAACCAATCACATGGCAGTTGCTTCAATGCATTTAGGGGTGTGGTCCTGGTCAAGACAATCTCCTGAACTCCAAACTGAATGTCAGAATGGGAAAGAAAGGTGATTTAAGCAATTTTGAGCGTGGCATGGTTGTTGGTGCCAGACGGGCCGGTCTGAGTATTTCACAATCTGCTCAGTTACTGGGATTTCCACGCACAACCATTTCTAGAGTTTACAAAGAATGGTGTGAAAAGGGAAAAACATCCAGTATGCGGCAGTCCTGTGGGCGAAAATGCCTTGTTGATGCTAGAGGTCAGAGGAGAATGGGCCGACTGATTCAAGCTGATAGAAGAGCAACTTTGACTGAAATAACCACTCGTTACAACCGAGGTATGCAGCAAAGCATTTGTGAAGCCACAACACGCACAACCTTGAGGCGGATGGGCTACAACAGCAGAAGACCCCACCGGGTACCACTCATCTCCACTACAAATAGGAAAAAGAGGCTACAATTTGCACGAGCTCACCAAAATTGGACAGTTGAAGACTGGAAAAATGTTGCCTGGTCTGATGAGTCTCGATTTCTGTTGAGACATTCAGATGGTAGAGTCAGAATTTGGCATAAACAGAATGAGAACATGGATCCATCATGCCTTGTTACCACTGTGCAGGCTGGTGGTGGTGGTGGTGTAATGGTGTGGGGGATGTTTTCTTGGCACACTTTAGGCCCATTAGTGCCAATTGGGCATTGTTTAAATGCCACGGCCTACCTGAGCATTGTTTCTGACCATGTCCATCCCTTTATGACCACCATGTACCCATCCTCTGATGGCTACTTCCAGCAGGATAATGCACCATGTCACAAAGCTTGAATCATTTCAAATTGGTTTCTTGAACATGACAATGAGTTCACTGTACTAAAATGGCCCCCACAGTCACCAGATCTCAACCCAATAGAGCATCTTTGGGATGTGGTGGAACGGGAGCTTCGTGCCCTGGATGTGCATCCCACAAATCTCCATCAACTGCAAGATGCTATCCTATCAATATGGGCCAACATTTCTAAAGAATGCTTTCAGCACCTTGTTGAATCAATGCCACGTAGAATTAAGGCAGTTCTGAAGGCGAAAGGGGGTCAAACACAGTATTAGTATGGTGTTCCTAATAATCCTTTAGGTGAGTGTATATATATATTTTGTTTCATGGTGACTTTAACATGTGCTTTGTTGTGTAGCTACGTTGTGTTATGAGTTAGAGTGCATAATCTACATATTCGTGTACAGCTTTGTGCATTTCAAAAAGAAGATTGTGAAGCACTAAATGTCTGGCATGTGCTTTTAATTCTAATAGAAACATCCTAATTCTCATGGCATTGATCTTTATTTTAGATGGGTGAGTTTTTCAATTTTCAGGATTCTTTTCTTCACATCCACTGTCTGCAATGAGGTCCAATGAAAAGCTTGAATCTTTCCTTTGTGACGTGGTTTATTGTGTAAAGTATATTGTAAAGGATTACAATTGATGTATTGTCTCTTTCTAATGCATGTAGCATGATGAAATTTCACTTTTGACAATCTCTCATTCCATGTTTCTTAAAGTAAGGAACAAAAGATAAAGTCTTGGACAAGACGATAAATTATTCCTATTCAGGATCCACTAGACAATTGACAGCTTTTGCCATGTGAGATGGGTGAGGCAGAGACGGGTAGAGTGTTGGAGATGAATGAAGAAAGGCGAGAAATTAGGTCAAAGCTGACAACAGAGATGCTGCTGCAAGATGGTTTGGGAGGAGCCCACCGGTTTAAAAAGAGAGAATTTCAGCAGAGAAAAGGAGAACAGAAGATTTTGTGTAGATACTAACTGCTCCTGCATGAAGTGATTATCAAATATTGTGGCATATCACAAGATATATCCTCACTAGCACAATCATCACGTAAGATTGGATGAGTGGGTTATTATCTTCATTTTTTGTGTGTGCTTTTGGTTGTATTCATAACTGAATAAGAAGAAATTCAAATAGAAATGGAGTGTCAATTAATATATTCAGCTTTTTTTTTTTTAAATCTAGATTTTTAGCAATGTTAATCATTATTATTATTTTATAATTCCAGACATTGTAATGATTTGTCTTTCTTTAGTTTGTTTCATTTCTCCTATTAGATTCCTATACTGAAAAGTCAGAAGAATGAGCAGCAAGGTATGTCATTCCTTATTATATTATGATATATTATATATATGATATGATATGATATTTATTATATTAATTCATATTACTAATATTTTACTATTCTTTTCCAGGTATTTGCAACCTGGGTGGTTCTTGCTACAAGTAAGTTTGATTATGAAGATATTGGTAAAACCAATTAAAACTGACACTGCTATAAGAGAGAGAAAACAATATCTGTCTCTTATTTACAGGTACAATTATCACACTCTCCACTCAGAGTAGGTTTCATTTATTAAATCTTGCATGCTCTGTCAGCATATTAATATCCTGAAAGACTCTCATCTGGTCTACTTTAATTTTGTTTGGTATTTATCAGGTTGTATAACACAGTGGTTTGACCATGATGACCCAACTGGAAAAGGAGATTATGAGCTGTTGGCTGACCTTCTCAGTAT
Source organism: Rhinogobio ventralis (assembly GCA_039654625.1). Classification (NCBI taxonomy): domain Eukaryota; kingdom Metazoa; phylum Chordata; class Actinopteri; order Cypriniformes; family Gobionidae; genus Rhinogobio; species Rhinogobio ventralis. Next base: position 15,411,453 of record CM077203.1, read on the forward strand.
GTATCCTGGAGAAATATGCCCGAATCCAATCGGCATAGAGGCTCAGACTGTCTCCGGCCAACCAGCATCTCAAACAGGGGACGTCTTTCAAGTGTGAGGCTTAATTCAAGAAACAATGATCTTACTTGAACCTTTACAGTATATCTAAAGATTATTCTGTGTCTTTCTGAAGATACAATCCAACAACTGGGTTTTCTTGTGTAAACGCAAACCAAGGAGGAGGGTTTTGCGCCGATTACAAGGTGCGCTTCACCTGCCCAGAGGAATGGTGTTCAAGTAAGTGACATTTACACACAAAAACTGCAGCTGATTATGGAAATCAAAGTGAAATATTTTCACTTTAGTTACTAAGGAGACCATTAGCTATTATTAAGTCGTCTCAACTTAACCTTTACCTTTAACTTCACCTTCCATTAAATTAAGTTGTACAAGTGAAACAAAATATATTAAAGCACTAAAATAAAGTGAAGTGTTCTTTTTTACAATTGAAGTCAATGAAATGATCTTTTGTTGGTCATGAATGAATGATACCCACTCAACTGGTCATCCTCTGTTAGAATGTAGGACACCCTGGTTTGACCGAGATAATCCCGGAGGACTGGGAGACTATGAGACGCTGTCGTTAACCCTGATAACATACCCACAACAGGTCTGCGCTCAGCCCATCGCCATTGAGGTCACAACCATTAGTGGAACCCCTGTACTGCCGACTGGAAACAATTTTCAAGTGTATGGTGAACATGTCATATTCTTTATGCTAAAATTCTTTAAGATTAGACAAATAATAACATGGATGTATTATGAATGTGAAATCTAGACACAATGTCCTTATCTCACCAAATATTTTGCATTACTTTTATGCATTGAATATTTTATGCACAATTCTCTATCAGTCTAGTCCTTGGTGTTTTCAGAGTGGGGTGGGCATATTACAAAAACTTTATATTTTAGGTCCTAACCCAAGATATGATAAGCTAATTTATTAATCTTATTTTATGTGTAGTTGGGAAATCTTAACTCTCTCCATCCAGTTCGATAATCAACTAGCCTGTCAGGTCTGTTACAAAGCAACCAAATACTCGCAAACTCAAAGCTGCTGCTGGTGTGAGGTAAGCATAACATTAAAATGGAGAAACAACATCGGCGTGCTTTTAATTTCAAGTGCGGCAGATATAGTTTCAATACTAGGCTATAGAAGTTGAAAATGGAAAGTCTATTCTGTTCGGTAAGTCTTCTTTACCTTCGCTCACTCACGAAGACAAAGAGTGGGCAAACGAGTTGCAGAAAACGTGTCTGCGTCTGCGGTGTCTGGCTTTTATCGTACTGTCCGGTTCGTGAACGAATCGTTTTTTTGAACCGGTTCTTTTTAGTGAACTGGTCGAACCAGTTCACCAAGTCGGACTGAATCGTTCTAAACGGTTCGCGTCTCGAGTCAGCGCTGATCCACAAGTTACTAACTTTCTGATATGAGTGAAAGTCACTCCAACTAGAAATAAACTAATATCCTGAAGTATATGTTACTATAGTAACTTCAACAGTGCTGAGAGAACTGATGAGAACTGCAGCTGATGCTGAGCATGCGCGTGTACTACCGAACGTAGCCTACAGCGGTTCTCGAGTTAACAGTTCTCGAATCCGAACTGAGAACCGTTTCTTTCGGACACGTTCGATGCTGGGAACCGATGAGCCGATTATGCGTGTCATTTGTTCAGAGGGACGAAATGCAGGTTTCAAGTGTATCAAATTAAACATAGGCCTATGTTTAAAACGTGTTCATCACATAATTGCTGTCTTATCACTGTATTATTTTAAAGTTTGGAAACACAATGCATGGATTGTAAAACGGTCAAACTAAACATTTATTTGTTTTATCAATAATGCATGATATTTTCAGGAACAGCTTATTTAATTTATATCAAAAATTGATATAAATCTTAAAATGTATTAATCAAAACAGTAGTTTTGATATAGACTTTAAGCTTGCAGCAGTTCTCAGCTCAGCACACCTGTTCTCGAGTCAGAAACGGATTGCAGCGGTTCTCGAATCACCAAGAATCGACAACGGTTTCTTTCGGACACGTTCGATTCTGAGAACCGATGAGCTGAGATACTGAGCATGCGTGATAGCACCGCCTGAACCGAACTGTTTTTCTCGGACAACTGATGCTGTGCTGATAACATGAGCACGGGTGAACCGGGGATTTGTGTAAGTTTATGTTATGTCAATATAAATTTATTTAATCTGTGTAAAACACCTGCGCTTGCACGACAGTGGCTGTATTGAGTGCTTTTGCAAAACATAAATGTAAGAAACTTATACAAGATGATGATGACGATAATTATTATACTAAATTATGATTACAAATTACTTTGTATTAATGTATTTTCATCCGCCGGGATGATAGAACTGACGTCATTATGTGAGGACGTAAAAGAACCGGTTCATTGAAACGAACTGTCCGAAAGAACCGGTTCGTGGAAAAGAACCGAACTTCCTATCAGTAGAATCTGCTCTATGATTGCTTATAATGGCTACCGTAATGTTGGTCGCAATTTGTGTTTTAATTGTAATATATGAGTTGTAAGCTAAGTTTTGAAGTTAGGACACCAGAGGGGTTATCCTAAAGTTAAGAGTTTTTTTGTCGAGTGAGGATGCTTCTGTAATACTCTCTCATCTGTAGTTAAAATAATGCACTTAGGAAATGTTATTCTGTAATAGCCTTTGTCCTAAATGTGGTCTTAACTTAAATTGCCATGGTTCCCAAACAGACTAGATATGATTCTAAAGTTAGGATCTTTCTGTAATACGCCCCAGTACAATTTGTACTTCGGTTTTAGAGCAGGTTTTTAGAGAATGCATGCTCATTGCCCTGCCTGCATGCACATTTAAATTCAGAGAAATGTAACACTTGGTAGCAGTTGTGTAGTACTTGCTTGTAGGACTGTGCTTTTTCTGAAACACACTTTTGCATATGCAATTGCCCAATTTTTTTTCTATGGATATAAAGAGCAGCTTAGCTTCTGCCAAGTATCTTGAAAACCTGATTTATAGACACAGTATGTTAAATTGGTGCTTCAAGAGCAGTCATGCAATAAAGTATACTGTGTTCCATACCATTTTACAGGTTACACTATGCAAAAAGTTAAACTACTTTTTATGAAGTTATTTTGTTCTGTTTTTGCAGATATGATCCAACACAGGGCTTTGCTTGTGTGAATGCACAACAGAATGGAGGGTGTCAGGACTACAGGGTCCGTTTCACATGTCCAAAGAGTTTTTGTGTTCCAAGTATGTATCTTCATTTCATCTACTTTAATACTGTATGTTTATATATACACCAAATCCAGGAAAGTTGGGACATTTTGTAAAAATGCACTAAAATATATGATTTGTTAATTCTCTTTTAACTTTATTAAACTGACAAAAGTACAAAGAAAATATTTTCACTGAACGACTTAATTATATTTTAAGTTGACAACAAATTTATTGATTCACAACTCATTTTGATGGCTGCAACACACTCCAAAAAAGTTAGGACAGAGGCATGTTTACAACTGTGTCACATCCCCTTTCCTTTTAAATACACTTTTTGATCAATTGGGAATCGAGGATACCAATTGTTGCAGTTTTGCAAGTGGATTTTTTGCCCAATCTCGCCTGATACAAGACAGCTGCTCAACAGTCCATGGTTGGTCACCGTTGTCTGATTCTCCTTTTCATGACAGACCATACATTTTCAGTAGGAGACAGATCTGGACTGCAGGCAGACCAGTCAAGCACAACCACTCTATGGTGTAGAGTGTCTAGAAATCACTCTGTTTTAGCATGTGCAGAATGAGGCCTGGCATTGTCTTGCTTCCCAGGAAAGATGTCATCTTGATGCCATTAAATGTCTCTGTACAATCCCAATATATGCCTCCACATCAGTGGTACCTTCACACATAGGTTGACAGATGTTTGCTTTTGTACCTGTCACTGATGAAATTCTGGATGGTCCCTTTCATCTTTGGGACTGAGAACTCAGTGTCCGTTTTTCCCAAAAACAAGTTGAAACGTGGATTTATCTGACCGCAGCACACATTTTCACTGTGTTTTAGACCATCTGAGATGAGCTCATTGAACAGATGTATAGTTTTCTCCTCACGTAACAGAGATTCAAATGGCATCCCTTGATGCAGTGGCAGACTGTATTAAGTGACAACGGTTTTCCAAAGTACTCCTGAGCACATGTTCAGGCTATATTCAACACAGCATTACAGTTTCTCATGCAATGCCGTCTGAGGGTTCAAAGGTCACACACATTCAGAGGTCTCCTGCCTTGCCCTACATGTACTGAGATGTCTCTGGATTTCCTGACTCTTTTCACAATATTATGTATGGTAGATGGTGAAAGACCTAAATTCTTTGCAATCTTGAATTGAAAAATGTGATTTTTGAGTTGTTTGACAATTCTCTCATGATATTTGGCACAAAGTGATGAGCCATGACCCATCTTTGCTTGAAAAGACGGAAATGCTCGTTTTACACTCAATTATGATGCCCTCACCTATTACCAATTCACCTGCTTATTGTGGACTGTTTCAAAAGAGTTTAACATGGATATTATATAAGCTTTTCACTTTTATTTAGCCTCTGTCCCAACTTTTTTGGAGTCTGTAGCAGCCATCAAAATTTTTTTATATTTACACGATACATTGGAAATCTTTTCTTTGTACTTTTGTCAGTTAAATAAAGTTGAAAGAATTAACTAAATCACAGATTCTTGATTTTATTGCATCTTATAAATGTCCCAATTTTTTTATTTTTTTTATTTGGGGTTGTAAAATCCAACACACACACATACATATTTGTACATGTATTTTTTTGGCATAACTATTCTCTCTGTACTGTATTTATTAAGAGTGTGTAACCAGGTGGTTTGATTCTGACAATCCTAATACAAATGGAGGCGATTCTGAACTCTTGAGTGACCTTCTCAGTTTGTATCCTGGTTACATTTGTCCGAATCCACTCGGAATAGAGGCTCAGACCATCTCTGACCAACCAGCATCTCAAACCGGAAACGTCTTTCAAGTGTGAGTCTATCAAAGGATCTGAAATAAAACTTTGTGTAAATGTTTTTTTTTTATTATGTTCTAAAGCAGGGGTCGGCAACCTTTTTGTCATGAAGTGCCATTTTTATGTTTCCAAGTTAATCACTGTGCCACAACCCTTATAACCTCAACCCCCCATCCCCCACATTATAAACACATAAACATATTTTAAATACTCATAATGACTTACATAGAAATAGTACAGAACATTAAATATTTCAATTTTTCATAAAATTAGTTTTACATTTTAGAGAGAGCAGCATCAACACTCTTAAGATAATTTAGTCTCATTACTTTTAATGAAGCCGACTCTGTGTTGAGCTTCAGGATGTGACGCTGAACTTTCAGTTTCATTTGCAGTAGTTTGCACGTCGGCTTGCTGAAGAGATACTCAGCTGCTCCTCTGCAGCGGGCCATATCTGTGTGTTGTAGCGCTGTCATAACGCTCTCGCATGTTTATTATTTATTTTTTTTACCATTTTGGGAGGAGTAAAATTTACATATGTGACTTCAACAACCAGATACATTTTGTCCAGTTTCATCTGGAATGTCAAAAAATCCCCTCTCTTTCAGACTCTATATACAGGTGCTGGTCATATAATTAGAATATCATCAAAAAGTTGATTTATTTCACAAACCCCATTCAAAAATGTGGGGGAGATTCACAAAGAGTGGACTGCAGCTGGAGTCAGTGCTTCAAGAACCACTACGCACAGACGTATGCAAGACATGAGTTTCAGCTGTCGCATTCCTTGTGTCAAGCCACTCTTGAACAACAGACAGCGTCAGAAGCGTCTCGCCTGGGCTAAAGACAAAAAGGACTGGACTGCTGCTGAGTGGTCCAAAGTTATGTTCTCTGATGAAAGTAAATTTTGCATTTCCTTTGGAAATCAGGGTCCCAGAGTCTGGAGGAAGAGAGGAGAGGCACACAATTCACGTTGCTTGAGGTCCAGTGTAAAGTTTCCACAGTCAGTTTTGGTTTGGGGTGCCATGTCATCTGCTGGTGTTGGTCCACAGTGTTTCCTCAGGTCCATGGTCAACGCAGCCGTATACCAGGAAGTTTTAGAGCACTTCATGCTTCCTGCTGACCAACTTTATGGAGATGCACATTTCATTTTCCAACAGGATTTGACACCTGCACACAGTGCCAAGCAACCAGTACCTGGTTTAAGGACCATGGTATCCTTGTTCTTAATTGGCCAGCAAACTCGTCTGACCTTAACCCCATAGAAAATCTATGGGGTATTTTGAAGAGGAAGTTGCGATATGCCAGACCCAACAATGCAGAAGAGCTGAAGGCCACTATCAGAGCAACCTGGGCTCTCATAACACCTGAGCAGTGCCACAGACTGATCGACTCCTTGCCACACCGCATTGCTGCAGTAATTCAGGCAAAAGGAGCCCCAACTAAGTATTGAGTGCTGTACATGCTCATACTTTTCAGTTGGCCAAGATTTCTAAAAATCCTTTCTTTGTATTGGTCTTAAGTAATATTCAAATTTTCTGAGATAGAAAAGGGGAAACATAAAAGAGTAGCTAACAAATAAGAAATAAAGAGCAAAATAAAGACAGACTAGACTAAAAATTCAGGAACAAAGAAAAAACTTTATGAAAATAATGAAATACAAATCTAGAACTGACAGAGACATTAAATCTTCAAAGGACTTGACAAGATATGCACGCAAGGACAAGAGGGAAAGGAGCTCAATAAAAAGGGATCAGCACATGAGGATCAGGTGAGCACAATTAGAGGAACAAGGACTACACAAGGGGGCATGGAAACAGGAAACAAGGAGGCAGGACGAGAGTAACACATGGCAAAGACAGAGCCATGTGCTAATCATTGTTATATAGCTCAACACAGTCTTATTGTTTAAATCTCGTTTTCTTGATTTACCACGCCTAATATTGATCTAGCTAGTCGTGTGCAACAAGTGTCTCAAAGTAGCCGCAGAGCGATCGCACAGAGTAACATTATAACATAACTTTCAACACACTCAAATGTATTTAATATGATAAAACAGTGCTGCGTTTCCCCACATACGCATAACCGGAAGAAGCGGAAGTGGTCGTCTGGAGACATAATAAAAGCTCCACTGTTCTCGAGCCGTGTATCACGCATCTCAATAGCAATCGCTCCAGCGGAAGACAACAACTCCCATGATTCCACGAAATCAAGGCGTCATCAAGCTATGCCTTTGTTTTGAATAAGCGGCCTCTAGTGGCGAAAATTACATATTGTGCCTTTAACTATTTACAGAGGAAAAAGCTGTAAGCTATCAGTCAGTAACTTGCGTGCGCGTGATGCGCAGTGGTTGTGCTAATGGTTTGTCAGAGCTTGACTTGCGCAATAAAATTCTCACACTTAAATAGTATTTATAACTCCCAACTTAATAAGCTGTGTTACTATGAGGAATGATTACCTCAAAATAAAGATCTGTATGCAGGTGGGGAGGTACATTATCTTAATGAAACACATACGCCTCTCACGCTTTTGCTCACGTGCCAGCAATTAGCCCTCTTGGCACGCGTGCCATAATTTGCCGACCCCTGTTCTAAAGCTATTTTTATTTTCTGAAGATATAATCCGATAACTGGATTTTCGTGTGTAAACGCAAAACAAGGAGGAGGGTTTTGCGCTGATTACAAGGTGCGCTTCACCTGCCCAGAGGAATGGTGTTCAAGTAAGTGACATTTACACACAAAAACTGCAGCTGATTATGGAAATCAAAGTGAAATATTTAATATCACTAAAGTTGTTACTAAAGAGACCATTAGCTATTATTAAGTTTTAAGTCTCAACTTCTTTACCTTCCATTAAATGAAGTTGTACAAGTGAAACAAAATATATCAAAGCACTAAAATAAAGTGAAGTGTTCTTTTTAACAATTGAAGTCAATGAAATGATCTTTTGTTGGTCATGAATGAATGATATCCACTCAACTGGTCATCCTCTGTTAGGATGTAGGACACCCTGGTTTGACCGAGATAATCCCGGAGGACTGGGAGACTATGAGACGCTGTCGTTAACCCTGATAACATACCCACAACAGGTCTGCTCTCAGCCCATCGCCATTGAGGTCACAACCATTAGTGGAACCCCTGTACTGCCTGGAAGCAACTTTCAAGTGTAAGGTTTAAATATATAGTATATAGAAATTTTACATGTAATTTTGTAATGACTGAAAGGCATCTACTCTGATTCTGCAGATATGATCCACTACTGGGCTTTGAGTGTGTGAATGAACTGCAGAGTGGATGGATCTGTCAGGACTACAAGGTCCGCTACACGTGTCCGAAAAGTTTCTGCAAGATTCTCCCAAGCCTCTCATTTGAGGTCACAAACATGACTGTAAACTAAGTTTTCAATTTAAATTTAGATTAGAAAAAAAAATTATAATAAACATTTGCTTGCATTACTCTTCCTAGCCTCCTTAGTTCATATTGTGGTACAAATTGTGTTGTGAAATGCTAAGAACATTAGAAGAAAATTTCAATTTCAATTCAAGACTCTGTTACTATGATGATACCTGCATGTCAAACACCTGTATACTTGTAATATAGACTACAGTAAAATGTTTATATTATAGGCCTATAGTTAAATTAACAAGTCAACCATATTGCTTTGTCCTCATAAATAACAGCAAGAGTGAAAGTTAGCTGATTATGAAATTCAGACACTTTAAGTGAATTGTCTTTTAATTTAAGATAATTAAATTTAAATTAAATTTTTTAAATCACATTTTGACTAGGCAAAAAGAAAACCAGGTGGTAGAAATGATTTTTATTTTTTAAATGTTGATATGGTAATTACATCTTATAACGTAATGAAACCATTTTTTACAGTGACAGTAACATTTATCCCACAAATACTAGGTTACTTTAACATTTTAAAGCTGAACACAAAAGAAGATATTTTGAAGAATATGGGTAACCAAACAGTGTAAATGTGTAAACAGTGTCAGTGGAGTCCATCAACAGTTTGGTTATTGACAATCTTCAAAATATCTTCTTTTGTGTTCAGCAGAAGAAAAGAATAATAATCCAGGTTTAGAACAAATGAAATGTTGACAGAATTTTCATTTTTGGGGTGAACTATCCCTTTAACTCAGAATAACTTGTTTTATTTTATTGTAAAGAGGCAACACACAGTACATTAAATAACACATTAAAATAATATTTTATAATAAAAAAGATTACAAAATATATGTGAATATGACTTCTGTTGACTGTCATGTATAGTGTTCCTGTACACATATGGGAATCAGAAAGTGTCTGCACCCCCCTACCCCTCCTCTCTTCTGCAACCCCGTATTCTCGCCGATCGACCAGACTAGGTACAGTGGATGCCGAACAACAGGCGTAGAGAAAGTGCTAGAACTATTTCGATGTCATTTCCGGTGGAATATTCCAGTAAATCCTGCCTTTAAAAGGAGACGCGCTGAAAATGCGAAGTGCGTTGTCTGTGACAGGTGCAGTCTATAGCCTATTATAAATGTCATCTTCGTCCATTAAAGAACATAACTGTTTTTGGGGAACCACTGAATGTGAGTAAAACTAAAATACTGTGTCGTCGATATATAAATCCAGCAAAAGGCGTTATTTGTCGCTCTGAGCTTGACCTTGAAGGTAAGTTTTGTTCTCACATTGTGACATATCAAGTTTTAAAATAATGCATTTTGAGATTAGGGGCTTTATATTCGTGTTCATATAAGCAACGTAACAGTATTGTTATATCGAATGTCTCGCGCTCAGTGCGCTTAATTTAATGACTTGATGGGAAAATGCTGGATAGGGCAGAATAAGAAGCAGAGTAACGTTATATTCATTCAGTATATAATGTACAGTAATAAAGCGCAGAAAACATTCAGACGCGGATTTCTAACGCTGTAACGTAGGTGAGTGCAGAAACACTGGATAAAGATACAGGACATTCCCGATAAGTTGTCTGATGTAGAATACGCAGTTGTATTTAGACCTACAGCAATGAGATCATGCAGTATGCGCAGACATTACGCATACGCAGCCTTTTCAATTGCATAAGAATTGTGTATGTTTTACTCATAAATGCCAGTTTCTCAATACATATGGTCTACTTCCTTATTAATAACGCATTAGTCAAGTGTAGTTAACAACTTGTTGGATAAGCAGATTTTCCTCATAAGTAAGGCAGAGACAGTATCCGTTGTCTATGTAATTTATGACGTTGTGCAACAGACTTGTGGTCCTGAGGCAGGAGTCGACGTGCGTTTGAATGGATCTCTGGGCGTGCGGCCATAAACTGCGAATGCTCTGCATGCCCAAGACATTCGTGGACTCTCTTATTAGTATTAACACTATAAATGTCCTTCTTTGGGGTGTACCATAAAGCTTACATGATACATTTTGGTAGTACGTATGTAACTGTCTTTCATTTATTTATTTACGATGGTAAGCTGCCGGATCCACAACAGCTTTGGCACCTACGCTCTGTTGTTATGTATCGTCATCATTGTCCCGCGTTCTCATTGGTTTGCTGGTTGATGAGGGATTTAATGCGCAGGGACTGTGTGCGAATCGCTCGCCAAAGCAAAATGAATATGCTTTTGCTGCCAGATCTCGATCAACGAAAATCACATTATATTTGCTAAATAGACGAAATCAAAAGAAAAAAAGTCACAACTTAAACTATTCTCACAGTATTTCATTTTCTCTATAGGGATTTTTTGTTTTACGAAAACGTATAAACTGTTAAAGAAAGAGCTACTGAGTAGAAGTTGTTAATCTATAGTCTATGCGTTTGTTAAAGACATTGCATTATTTCAACTTGTTTTTTAAAGAACATTTTTATTTATTATACTTATATTTATTCTAATTATATTTTACTTATTTTAATAGGCTACTAATAATATTTAAACAAGGCTTAAGCGGATGTGCCATACCGTTTAAAGGTGACGTTTGTAGTTTCTGTGACACTAGCGGAAATACTAAAATACAGCATATTTTGCAAACAGCCCTTTCACACAGGATCTGTCTGTGTCCCGCAATACAAACTACGCCCCTGTAAGTTACACCTACTACAACATGTTATGGTGTGTGTGCACACCAAAAGCGAAGCGAATATTCGGTGACAATTCTCCATAAACTGCGCCTGGATGACAGCTGCTTCCAGTGCTACTTGAGGATGACGGGTGCCCAGTTTCATAACCTGTCAAAAATGTCAATAAGCTTCACTGATTGGCTTGCGCGACTGTGCGATTTTCCGCACGGAAGACGCGATTGAGGCGAATATCACGTGTTCGCGGCAAACGTGTCGCCCACTTCGCCTCATTTGCACCGACCGGTGCATCTATTCGCGTCTTTGCATTGACTTTGTATATAATCTACTTGCACAAATAATTAAAGTCGACTTTAATTATTTGCGCGAGTAGATTACGTAGCGGATATTCGCATCACGTTACTCGCTCGAGATAACTTGCAAGTCGCGGGATTACTTGTTTGTGCGATGAAGGGTCTCTTCACGACGACAACAACAAATGGCATTTATTCCGCCATCAACCATGTTGGAGATAACTACTATTGCTGCTCTGTACCTGTTGTGGAAGTCCCAAATACGGCGGAAAGCCAAACGCAGACGTGTCTGGGTTCACCATTCAGAGGCGCACATAACTCAGTGAATTTCTCGGTGTCTTCTCCAGGAACTGCACCTGATACAACTGGACATGTCGATAAGCTCTTCGCTGATTGGCTTGCGCGACAACGCATCATGTGAATTTCCTGCTGGAGTTGAAATGTTTCAATCTGCATGGAAGCTGCATTTGAGGCCAAGATCGCACGTTCGTGGCAATCACGCCGGTCTATTCGCGTCTTTGCATTAACTTTGTATGTAATCTACTCGCGCAAATAATTAAATTCACTTTTGGTGTGCACACACCATTACTCCTCCCGCGAACCAACAAGTGTGAATGCCATTGACTAAAACAATCTTTTGAAGTTAATTTTGTGTTATTTATGATAATTTAGTTATTAGTTCATACTATCAAATTAATACAGACTCTCAAATTAATACGGACTTATGTTACTAATAGCTAAAAACAGTGCTCCAAACTGAAAACGAAGGCTCAAGGTTTGCAACAAATGTCAGATTTGTGTTCTGTCAGTCATTAAAGGCCGCATTTGAGGCAGTAAATTCAGCATTACGTTTTCATCAACTTACAGGTTACAAAGTTTATTGTAGCTATGTGGGCGTTCAGTTTTTCCTGTCGTTAAATACATTTGGCCAAAATCTTGTGTGTAAAAGATAAAGTGCTATGCACAGGCTGTATTGGCTGTGATTAGAGGGCAAATACCACTGACACTCTTCTCGCTCCTCAAATACATAAAACATTAGCCTTTACAAACAAGTTCCATTCAAGTTCTGATATAAAGTTTAGGCAAAAAAATTAAAATAATATTTATATTTAAAATAACATTATTAGTCTGTTTTTTCTAATCAAACCATTTTGGGCCTGTACTGTTAAAGAAGGAAGGCAGAACCGTTTTTAAGCCCTGGCTAAAAATGTTCCCCCCAAACCTAAACCTTACTCTAAACATACCCTTTCCAAAAAAAAGTTTCATAATTAAAATATTTCAAAAACTGATGAACAAGATGATTTCTGGCGTCTGGTGATCTATGTATATGATCTTTATGCCTTATCATTAGGTGGTGATAGTGAAGCTTAAAAAGCGAGAAAAGTAAAGTAGAAGAAGAGCAGTAGTGACAACATCAGTGATTTCAGATGGAGGGGCTCTGACTTCTCGAATGGCTGTTTCATTGTAGGGGGTGTAACTTGAGGTAGGAGGCATAATTAGTAGGGCCGTGGCTTGTAGTATTGCGGGACGCAGTCGGACACACTTGGGAGAGTAGGCTACTTTAAAGAAAAGGCATATTAAGAATACTTTTAGCTGTGTTGCTATGTGTAATTATGCACCAGTAATTATGATTAACTTCCTAATGTGATTATATGATAATTTTGTATCTAATAGATATATAGTTGATGGTTTTCTATTACAAGGTTTCTGAAATGTTATGTTTAAATATGCAAGTGAGGCATTGTCTAATTATTTAACCCAGTGGTTCTCAAACAGTGGTCCTGGGCTGAATCCGAAATCACCCCCTATAACCTTAAATAGAGCACTATTGAGGGGACAGCCATTTGTAGTGGTGTCCGAAACCATAGTGGACGTTATTGAGTGCACTCATTCTATCCCATATTGCACTGCAATAACGAGCGTACAGCCAATGTATACACAGCGGCTGTCCGAATTCACTCACTTGTTTTTATTCACTCCTTCAAGTAAACTGTATTAATGGATTAAAGTAGGGAATAGTGATTGAGGGTTTAGGGGGTGATTTCGGATTTAACCCTGGAGTATCACCAACCCTGCACATTTTGTATGTCTCCCTCATCTATCACACCTGATTCAACTCATGAGCTCATTAGAGACTGCAAGACCTGAAATGGGTCTGTCAGATATAGGGAGACATACAAAATGTGCAGGGCTGGTGATCTAACCCATACATGCTACTTTGCATTTATTCCCAGAACAGAAATCTGAACATTATAAAGCCAGGTTCAGAATTCTTGTTTCATTTTATTGTTAGAGTTAAAAATTATAGTTACAGAGGGGATTTTGGATCACTCCAGAAATAATGGAGTGAAATAGTGTTAACAGCCAGAAAAAGTTTAACGGTTTTCAGAATATAATGGTAAATAAATCAGGCGAATTATATACTTTATGTGTCATGTCTCCTTTTGGTTTTGTTTTCATGTCTTTTATTTTTGAAGTTTTCCCATTGTCATGTTCCTGGTTTGTCATGTTATTTCCTTGCCCCTACCATGTGATTCTGTCGTGTGCTTCCCTATTCTCATGTGTAATGTTCTGATTGGTTCCTTTTGGCTCGTTTCCACAAAAAAAGTGGACGAATTCCTATGCAATATGCAGTATTGAGGTTTTTACAGGAAACAGGAATTGATTTAAGAATATAGTTGTTTTTTTGTTTTTTTCTCATTTCCCATTGATGTTCCACACTCCAGTTCAGTTGGTGGCGGTAATGCACCGAAAGCTGGTCTGCCAACCGCCAATAAATTAAGAAGAAGAAGAAGGCTCATTTCCACCGAGCGGTACGGTTCAGTACAGTACAGTTCAGTACGATTCGGGACGCTAAACCCTGATCCGGCTTGCATTTCCACCGCCAACAGCACCCTTACATGATAGGCGTGGTGTAGCGGTCGACGTCATTCTCATGCGAAGAAGAAAGCGGCACAGTAAACAACAGTGGAAGAAATATAGCAGATCTTGTTCTGCTTCTCGGCATGTGGCTGTTTGTCACAAGAAGACACGCTTTGTTTGAGCCAAGGCTGCAGGCTGCAAGGAAAAACACAGCCGAAAAAGCAAGCGCAAGTGACGATTCTCTGTCAACCAATCAACGTTCTACAGTGAGTCTAGCTCCACCCTTTAGTACCAGACTACTGTGCTAGGTACCCCAACGGAAGGGTGCCAAAAAAGTTGTACAGTACGGTTCAGAATTAGGGTACCATTCATAACTTCTGACAATGGAAACATCAAAAATTGCATACTGTACTGAACTGTACTGCTCAGTGGAAACGAGCCATTTGTTTCTTTGTGTATAATGTTACCATTGTCTCTTGTCTAGATTTGTCTTTGTAACCCACTGTTGTTTAGTCCATGTTCAAGTTTATAATTTAGTTCATGTTTTAATTCAGGTCTTTGTTTATTTTTTTGATGTTTTATTTTAAATAAACTGCACATGGGTTCTCACTTCAACTTGTCTTCAGTGGACATTCATTACAGAAAGCTAGACCAACAGCCATGAACCCACCAGTTGCTCTGCTTCTCCTCCGTCAAGGTGATTGGTCCTTGGAGGATTATGTTGCCGAATTATGTGAACTTTCTTGCCAAGTGGACTTCGAAGATCTTTCCTTAAAAGATCATTTTCAGCATGGACTAAATGACTTAATGAATTACCTAATGCTGGACAATACCCCTCATTAGTCTGCTCTGTCACGGCCAGGTGGGCCGTCCATGTCTCTGCTCTGCCATGGTCTCCTGAACTGTAAGGGTCTTCTGCCCCGCTGCAGTGGTCTTCTGTGCAGCCGCCATGGTCTCCAGCTTTGCGGGCTCTCCTCTGGTCTCTTTTGCACCATCAGGTCTGTCCTGGTGGCCTTCTGTTCTGCCTTGGTGGTCTACGGATCCAAGCTCAGCTCTGCTCCACGGTTCAGGCCCGCCTCTGCTTTATGATTTGGGTCCGCCACTGCTCCATGGCCAATGGTCTAAGCCACCAGTCCACGATTCTTGGTCTCAGCCACTGCTCCACGACCCAGGCCCTGGATTTGTCATGTCTGTTTTTGGTTTTGTTTCATGCCCATGTTTTCATGTCTTTTATTTTGAAGTTTTCGCATTGTTATGTTCCTTGACCCCATCTTGTGATCCTTTCATGTGCTTCCCTAGTCTACACATGAATGTTCTGATTGGTTCCCTTGGTTTATGTGTCACTTTCTTGTTGGTTTATTATTGGTTCATTGTGTTTAGATGTGTCTTGTTAAGTCATTAGTGTTTGTGTATATAGCCCTCATGTAACCATTGTCTCTTGTTTAGCTTTGTCTTTGTAGCCCACTGTTGGTGAGTTTGTTTAGTCAATGTTCAAGTTTGTTTATGTTTCAAATCAGGTCTTTGTTTATTTTGTATTTTGTTCATGTTTTTTACTTTAAATAAATTGCACATGGGTTCTCACTTCAACTTGCCTTCAGTGGACATTTGTTACAATATAAACAAACCCTTTGTAACCCTATATAGATATAGAAATCTATATTATATGTACAGAAGTTGTTGTTGTTGTAAGCGATACTGAAGTGGAGAATTTTGGCTCAGTGCATGAGGGAAAAAATGCTTTTAAAGTTATGTATTATAATTAATATCTACAGATGCAAATGGTTAAATTAATAAAATAAAAACACTTAAATGTGTCTTAGATGTTGTCTTTCCACTAGTCTGAAAGAAGACCGGTTATAGAAGCAAATTAGCCCAAAAATATCAAAATTGACCAGTGCAAGAAAAACAATTGTTGTAAGGTGGGTCTTTAAGAGTGAAATTGGCACTAAAACAAAGAAAAAATACCATGTTACAATAGTACATATTACAGTGGTGTGTCTTGATGGGCTGGTCCACTTGTGAGGCAAGATTTGAAAGTGCACAATAAACTCAGTTTTTGCTGTAATACATGATATTATGTTGTTCTTATTGCCATATGTTAAAACTGATTTTCTTATGTGGTTTAGTTGCAGTGCTGTTTGACTTGGAGAAATTTGGAGACCATCATGATCCTTCTGACTCCTACATCTGGTATGTAGATTAATCACAGTATATGCAAAACAGTGCTACTTGTAATTTCTGCTCACTGTATAGCAAAGAAAATGGCTGTTTGTTATGTTTTGGATTGTTAATAATGAGTGGCACTTGCTGTGTTTCTGCGGTCATTAATGATTGGCACAAGATTGAAAGTAAAGCGTGGACTTCCTCATATGCTGAGGACAGCTCTAGGTTGCACTTTAACTCTGTATCTTGAGCTGGACTTAAGCCCATTTTGACTATTTATTTATCCCCAATAGTAGTTTCATAGTGGTTGGCCTGTATGTCTGTTATTTAGAAAAATATGGGCTATCATTTTGCATGACTTATGGTGGTATTTGTTCTGAAGTTGCTTATACTTTTTAACTTGCCTATTTACACTGAGGTTCAGTTACGCAACTGAAATGATGGGTTTCCTATGGACAGTATAGACAGTATTAGTGTTCTAGAAACAGATAATCATTAATCCTGTCAATCCGGGCTTTTGTCACATGGAGCAGAGGAACTAGACCTGCAAGAAGACCTGTGGTAAAGGCTACGCGGGGTCTTTTAGCAAAAGTTGATATGGTCTTTGATGTTCCTGTCATTTGTTAAGATTACACTGCCACAACAAAAAGGAGGTATTTTCCTTATATCAACTCCCTTTAGACTTTGGACTAAGTTCTAGCTCTTTCTCTAGGTAATATGTAATTTGAGCTTTCGTACTGTCCATCTAGTTTTATCAAAAGGTCTGTAAACAGGAAGCTACTGTAATTCTGTATCTCACTTATCTTAAAGTGCCCCTATTATGCTATTTTAAAGGTTCCTAAAGGTTCCTTTGATTTGGAGGTCTCCTACAATAGGTTTACATCCATCCATGTTCAAAAAACACTTTAATTTTCTCATAATATTGCACATCACCTCATTTCTCAAAGAGTCTGAAACAATTTGTTCGAAGATTCAGTCTCTCGAAACTACAAACCTACTGATTGGTCAGATGGCCCAGTCTTTTTGTCATTTGTCTACTGCTTACAGCTCTTGTCAGAAACTAAACTGCCATTACCATATTTGAATTTCAACTCTGGAGGCTTCCTCAATCCTCAGCGATTGTACACACTGTAAGGACAGTAACAATAGCATTCATTTTACCATATCATTTTGAGCCTGAGTCAGATGATGAAACATTGGAAGAACTAGTTGATCAACCCAAACTTCCATCACAAGAACGACTTGAGCATGACGTTTCTCAGTGGTAAGTGTTTGCTCAGTTTGTCGTACATTATGAGATGTAACTGTGTAATTTCTTTACATCAGCATTAAGAAGTATATTTCCATCAAGCCGATGTGTATATTTCTAATTTATTGAAATGCACATGTGGGAACTTTATCAATAACGGTACATACAATAGCCGATGTAGCACTAACATGAATGATTTTATGTAACATTACAGTTTGTAAACCAAAATCTTGCTCCATCCTTTACTCAAGGTAGTAAGAATTATTCATTTGCATTAATTGACACAATTTTAGGTAATAGTGGGCCCACAGCTGAAAAGCAGAACTATTTCAGTAAGACAGTGGGTCTCATTCACCTAGCATGCATATACACAAATTTGTGCATGAACGTTTTCATGAACAAATCACGATTCACCAAAAACGTATTTACTAAAATGTATTCTAAATGTGCGAAAAAATAAAGGAACAACTGAAACCACGTACGCAAAAAGCACTTTGTGCAGACTTATACTCGTGTTAAGAAGTTATATTTCATTTTAACATATATTATATTATATATAAATTAATAAATAATACAATTTAATTTCATCTTAAATATATATTTTTATCATATGCAGTGAAAGAGTAAGAAAAGCTGTGTTATAGCTTCAGCTGCAAGGTTTCTCTGAATAACGCAGATTTATGTGACTGTACAGCTGGCTAATGAGAGGTCTGAAGTCTGGGTCTATATAAAAGGTGTTTATTGTTTAACTGGTTTTGAGAATGACACTCTTGGCAGGATCTGGTGAGAGCGTTTCTGCAGAGAGCGGCATATGTTTGACAAGAGTGACAAAAGACTTTAAAGGATTATTTAGAATACTCCAAATTCCCTAACATTAGAATGAGATTAAATGAGAATGAGAACGTGTGTACGCACGTGTTGTGAATTAGGCAGAGATTTTTCATGAGAAGTTCTCCTGTGTGTACAAATACGAAATAATTCACACAATTATTAGTGAATGAGACCCATTAACATGAGTTAGCTGATGCACTGGGTGTACACAATATAAAACACTCGGTAGGAAATATATACATCAATAATTAATCATACTTGCAGGTTGTGATTAAGAGGAGCAAGTTGGCGTTTTGTAAATCCCGGGTTGATCTTGCCAAGATTTGTAAAATGACAGGAGCACAACAAAAAGCCTATACTGCTGTGGTCATTTTAACCACGGACTCTACACATCCTCATCCCTTGGATGTTTTTACAAAGAGAATTTGCTTTAGCAGCACAGAAAACAGCATCTTCTCGACATGTTGACAACACAAACAAACTACAGTGTTTGAGGGCGGGTCAAAGTAGATATTGTTCGCGGGCAGCCAATAAAGACCACAGGATGGCATTATGCAAATTTGTTACATACAGGTACGTAAATATGTTATGGAAGTGAGACTGGAATTACTGACGACTCGTTTCGGCAGTTCAGAATGGAATCTTTCTTTTGGGGGAAAATAACTTTATTTGTCCTGCACTTTGATCTTTAAAACTTTGCAGACCTTTTACTTTCACAAACAGCTACATTACACACTACATGAAAGGTAATAATTGATAAAGCATAATGGGGGCACTTTAATATAAGAAATATAAAAAAAAGTTACTTTCATAGTTTACTACAACACTGTCATGCCACATTTCATCAGTTAGTCCAATACTGGTGTATTTTGCATCATTTTGTGAGAGGCATTTCGTTGAAACTTTTCACATATAATAGGCCATCCTGATTTTAGTTAAAATCCTTTTTGCATATACATTTACTGTAAAAATAAATATTACTTGAGACACTATTTGGTTGAAGTATAATAGGTCTATACACTACTGTTTAAAAGTTGGGGATCGGTATGTCTCTTATGCTCACCAAGGCTGCATTTAATTAAACATACAGTAAAAACTTAATATTGGGAAATATTGCAATTTAAAATAACTGTTTTCTATTTCAATATATAATTCAAAATTTGATTTATCTGTGATGACAAAGCTGAGTTTTCAGCAGCCATTACGCCAGTCTTCACTACCAATATAATCCATATTTACTTACTTTAAGCAGATTTATTAATTTAAGGTTATTCTCAATGGATATCTCACATGCCTTAATAATCCTTACAGACTTTAAAAAACATTTGAAATGAGAGGTCTAATTGCCTTAATATACAAATAAACATCAAGCTCTATGGTGAATTATGTATGTTGGCATGTGCTGTGTCTCATAGACTGTTTTCTTTCAGATGAAGAGTCGCTTGAAATCGACTGGCTTTGGAATCACATCAAGTTCAGGTTACAAAACACAATAGTAGGAACCTTTCCTTAAAGGTGAAGTGTGTGATTAACTCCTAGTTTAATATGCAGAAATGGTTATAATAAGCCATTTTTTTATTGATTCCCCCTAAAAATGTCAATTCTATGGTTTTGTGGCACTATCAAAACATCACTCTGTTGGTTTGAGCAGCCTGATGTAGGGGGGAGGGGGGGGGGGGTGTTCGTTTGCTAGTGACACAGAAATTACACACTTCACCTTTAAACCTTTTTGATGTCTTTGTGAATGCTATAGGCAAGATTTTTTGTATTACTGAGCTTAAAATATTTACACGTAATGTGCATGTGTTCTTGCATGCTTCCCTCACCTAGAAAAGCAGCACATGCCAAAGAATGAAAGTTGCAGGGATTGTCTTGCATTCAAATGTTTGTGTCTTTTGTCATATATACATTTTTGGATAAATCTGCAAGTGGGGGACTTGAGTCTCCACATGCATTCCAATGAAGATATTTGATAGCTTATTGCATAATGAATAAAATGTGACTAATGATAATGTGAATTTCTCTAGGAAAACACTCAAGATTTTATGCCCACTGATTTGCTCCAACACAAAGACTTCTTTGTGTTACTTCATTGAAAATCACAGCAGTGTTCCAGTGGCAAAACAGTTTTGGTCGCACTTAAGGAAAAGCACTAGAATTGTATTTCTTGCTTATTTACCTGTTTTGAGAACATTCACTGTTAATATTCTTTTACTTTTGTAGCACAATGTGAACCTGAATGTACAGCTATCATCTGTGTAGTGTAACAATTTCAGTAGCAAATGGTTGATTAGTAAACGATTTGAGAATGCTGCTTTAAGATTGAAATCTGCAGTGCACTGCATGATTGTCGGTAGTTGTGGGTGTAAGCAAGCCTAACTTGTTTTACAAAGACAGACATCTCATTGTCAGCCATTTTTAATACTCCCTCAATCAACTGATTGCTGACCACTTTCTAAACATGGTCGTCAAAGCAACACTAGATTCTCTTATCCAAATGAACCGAACTCTGACGTCAATCAAATCCGGGTGCGCGCCAAAAGTGCTAGTGTAAAAGCACCTTAAAGGTTTAAAGATTTGTAAAAATGTTATGTTAATGTTTTAATTTGTTTAAAGATTGTATTTGAACAAATTGTAGTGTAGTATAAACAACTTTTTTCCAAAGCTTTAGTTTCAGATTAGAGGGCTAATGGTTGTAGATCAATGTGATGTTTGAATTTTAAATGAATCATAACTCCAGTAATGTTTTTTCCCAAAAAAATCTTTTTATTTTCTGTTTAAAATGTATAATTTGCTATGGTAATAGTGCTTTGTGGTTTTAGTGCACAGAGGGACAAACAGTCATTTGTAAATCACATTTGGTTGTACTGGAGGGCAGAGGCAGAACTGCAGGCTTGTGGGACTGAGGGGGAAACAGGGACTCGGCAGACAGTGGTGAAGACGGAGGGAGTGAGGACAACGGTGGAGCCGGAGGGAAGGAAGAGCCTGGTGGAGCCAAAGGGGTTGCGGGACAAGGCATAGCTGGACGACCGGAACCAGGTGGCGCAGCTAGGGTGATGACTGACCAAGGTGAAGCCGGAGGGATAAGGGAGCCTGACGGAGCTTGAGAGATGACGAGCCACGGTGGAGCCAAGGGAGTGTAGAGCCAAGGTGAAGACAATGGGTCGACAAGGCAAAGTGAAGTCTGGGGCTTGGAGGCTTGAGGTGGAGCCAAGGAAGCGACCACAATGACACAGACTTGGTGCTGGGCGACGAAACAGACTGCAGCATCAATGACGAAGGGAGACTTGGAACTGGCTGACGAAAAAGACTTGGACCTGGACAACAAAGGAGACTTGAATCTGATTCTTTTACATTCTTCAATAGTAACACCAGGTGTCCAATTTATCACACTCACCTCAGGCTCTGGAGTATGTGCAGGGCTCCACGCCATACCCTCATACTCTATTAATACCACCACAGGCATCGGCTCACACACCTGATCAGACTCCTTTTCCAGCTTGAGCTTCAGAACGACTGTGGCCTCAAGAGGACACTTCTGTGGAATTGAGTGGATTGTGGGCGCTGGTGATTAGTAATCCTCCTCACTTTCACAGATGGTGAAGGGGCATTCAGACTGAAGTAGCACCCAGTCGATGAATTCTTGAATTGCTTTCGTCTTCGCTTTGAGCCCTGCCTGGAAAAACACACTCAGGCTGACCGCTGGCATTGTCATAGTGGATGAAATGGAGCAGGTCTAAGAAGTCTTGTGTCTGTTCCTTGAGGGAACGATCCCCCTGTGAAAGGATGACAATTTGTACCACTGCTAAATCCATTTCTGTTGGGTCCCATCTTTCTGTCATGACATGGTTGATGCAGAGATGAGGAGATCAGGATCTATTTGCAGCAGTTTCTTATTTATTAACAAACTCAAAAAATAAAAAAGGTACTCAGGATATACTGGAATCAAAAACTACAAACAAAACAACCAGCTAAAAGCAAAGAAGATGGAACCAAGACTACCTGAAAACAGACTCAATATATATACTAACACAAACCATTGAACAAAATGAGAAACAGGTGCAGTGCATAATCAATCAATGAAAAATCATGGTAACAAACACTAACGGAGGCCACAGAACAGAAACGACTCAAACTCAGATCAAATGTAACAGACATTATTTCACATAATTATACTATTTATTATATATTTATATTGTTTTATTATTCACATAATAATGAGAATACAAAGATTGTTTTTTAACAAACATGGCTTTAACACTTTTTGCAATAAGTGAGAGAATCATTTGTGATCCTTTATTTAATGTTAATAATTCTATGTTAATATGTTTTAGAGAGGATAAGTGAATAATTACAAACATCATATGTTTAGACTATGGAAGAACTTGCACTTTAGAGTTAATTAGCAGATATTTTAAATAAAGTTGAACTGGTTGATTTCAGTGGAATTCATTCAATTCACACTTCTTTAATATATATTTTACGTAACTGACAACTCTTCAAACATGCACTGAACTCGCTGTTGTGTAATTGCTCATGTTTTTTTTTTTTGTTGTTGTTGTTTTTTTTGGTAGCCTTTTTCCAGGACGCTAACAAACTGCTTCTAAACGAACAGGCTAACTGGGTGCATCTAAAGGAGTTTGCCCGGAAAAATGCTGCCAACGCTCTTTCTGTTGCCAACATGCTCATGGGCATGGCCTCAATCCTCTGCAGTCTCAACGGGTATGCATTCATGCTTTTGATTTGTACTTCACAGAGAAAATCCAGTGCATAAAGAAATATAACTTGAGTTTTTTTATTTCAAGAAAAGTCTATTTGACTAGGTGACAATAACAATTCATTATGAGAATGTTGTTAGAGTAGAAGCAAGTTAAAAAAAAGTTTGAGCTTAAATTAAAAAAAAAAAGTTTGAGCTTAAATTCAGTTTAATTTCTTTGGCTTGTTGTTTTGTGCTTTCTTTCTTTATATCCCTGCCACCATTGTTATTCACAGCCATCATCATGCCGCGTGCTGGCTGGTTCTGATCGGTTACCTGCTGGATTTGGCAGATGGAGCGGTTGCTAGGCAACTGAATGCGTGTTCTGCACTGGGTGAGTAGTGTTAAAGTGTTCTTAAGTACAAGTGAGTGGGGCCAGAGGTGAGTCTTGTTGCTTAGATCCTTTTATCTACAGTCCCCTTATAAATAAATAAACTGTATATAAACTTATCAATTTAATAATTCAAACATAAACATGTAAAGAAAAACAGTTGTAAAATTATATTTTGAAAAGCTAAAATATATTTTGTGTTATTCAACTACATTTTGCAGTGAGATACAGTGTGTACACAGGGAAACGAAAACAGGACCACAGTGCTACATAAAAACAACACCAGACAAGACTGGACAACTACTAAAACACTAGAAAGATCTTGAACTAAGAACTACAAAAAATTGCAAACAGTGCAGATACAATAGCACATAAGGCACAGTGAGGGCAATCCAACAATTTAAAATTAAGTGTTTTTAAATATACCTGTTAATTTGTCAATTTTTATTTTTTAATTGATAAATTGATCATTTATTCGACCCATTTTATTCCACTGCTTTAGTACACTTCTGCTAAATTAAATAAAAAAACATGAATAAATAAACAGAATTTTTCTGTTACTCAGTCAACATCTAAAATTAACTTTAATTCAAAATAATACATTCATTTAAAGGTACACTATATAATGTTTCATCAATACATCAATCCTTCTTCCAAAACGTGTTTTTATCTTACCCTAATTCACTATGGTAAAACTATAATAAGTGTTTATATTTTTAGACGAGGCTTGGCTTTATGGAGATGGCGAGAACTGAGGGTTTAAAATGTTGCAAAAGCAAACTCTTATAGAGTTCATTGTAAAGCATTCTAAAGTGTTTGCACATGGATTTTTCTTAACATTGTTCTTATGTTAATGAATTTGGAGTATTCTAAATGAGCGACCGCATGTCCAAGATTATGAATTTGCATAAACCATGTCCATATAAGGGTTTTCCAGGGTATATAGACAGTGAATGTATATATATATATATATATATATATATATATATATAATAATGAAATATATTTGATGTGATATGTATGTATTAAATGTAATCTTAACCCGTTTATAAGACCACCCAGAGTATGTGACTTTTGCGTACTTGTGGTTTCAGTTCTATGTAGAATAAAATTTTGAACGAAAGTTGATGAATCATGATTTGTTCGTGAAAATGTTTGTACACAGATTTCACACACAAATCCGTGCGTACACATGCTTAGTGAATGAGATTTTTTAACCGCTAGAGGGTGGTTACATTTTCTGTAAAAAAACAAAAAACAAGCAGGTTTTCTCTTTTAAACCATGAGACCTTGCCAACTCGGTAGTGGGAAACCTGTGGATTGTGTGCAGGTGGTCACGTTCCCCCAGCTGCCTGAAATAGCTCTGCAATGCCCTCACAATGCCAAGTCAATTGTACTCTTGAGCTGCTTACTGTTGTCGCTCTGTTGTTCTGCATGACCTCACTGTTGGGTGTTGTTTTGCCTCCCTTTTATGGCAATTGAACAGTTCATTTGTGATTAAGCAGCCTAATTCAGGGGGATCATGTTCTGATTGTTTGTTTTATCCTCGTGCTTTGGACCACCAACATATTTGACATTGCTCAAATTGTTGACCACGGAATTGGAATACCAGTCCACTTGTTTGGACACACACTCAAATGTCCCAACCTAGTGAAAACATGCCCCCACTTCACTAGCGATAAAGAAACTCCTGAATGTTGTTTATAGCTGAGGATAATGAGCTAATGTGGACTGGCATGAATATTTATCTTTTCAGATTGTATTAATAGTTTAAAGCTTTAAATAGCTATTGCTCAATGTATATTAATAGGAATGGAACAGATGGTTGACTGTTAATCCAACAACAGACTAATAAAATAGCATCACAATAACTGTCAGCACTAGTGAATGAAAGTTCAACTCATTTCCGTCCATCGGTTCTTTAAAAGAAAATGATTCAGCAACTCTACATTAAAGTTGTTTAAGCCAATGAGTGCTGAGCTGTGATTCCAGTAACTCGTTTCCCATCATGCTTTGAACCATAATGCCTGCTGTACAAACTGTGAGCCAAAACTTGTGATTTTGGCATGTCAGCTAGTCTCAGCCTCAGACGTCATGCCCACGGACCATCGGTTGAACGTCTGATGCATAAAATGGGAAACAATTCGGGAGTTTCGAAGTCGTTATCTGATTGGAGACGTGTGTGTCACGTTTTTAACGGCTGTTTACAGCTGTGACAATGAGAGCTTATCAGGATCAACTAAACGTTTGGTTTTCAAAAGTATGTGAAGTTTGGGGCGCCATTGTTGCAGTAAACTTGCACAACGTTCTTGAATTAATATTTTATTAGATGCACGTCGGTCTGTTATTGTAGGGACATCGACTTTACATTTTTACACCCATAAACATGACATGGAACAAAACGAACTGTGATTGGTTGCTTTACGTGTCAGTCAGATGTCCTCTTGGGTGGTCCTTGGCCAATGAAAGCTGCAATAGAGTCCAGACCTTATGCCGTCAGTCTGAAGGTCTGGCTACGGGAGACTACATGTCAGCATGACGTCACATCAAGTATGACAGCATTTCTAGGAGGCATCCTTGGCAGTTGCTTTGAGTCTGTTTTTTTTTGTTTTTTTTTCATTGTCTTGTGCCATGACTGTTGCATTTTTAAGAAAGTGTTAACAATGTGGGTTTTTTGTTTGTTTGTTCTTTTACTGCAGGTGCAAAGTTGGATGATTTTGCTGATTTCACAACATTTGGAATAGCAACATCTCTCATCTTAAGGACACCCAGTCTACTGGATAACATCCTGTGCATGTTGTACGTGCTGTCTGTCTTTACTCGTCTCTGCTTCTTCTCTAGTGGTGAGGAACTTCCACCATGTTTATTTACATACATAACACACAACTGTCTTTAGCTGAACCCTGGTTGCCAACCCAAGTGAATCTCACTCAGATATAATGATTTAAAAAAAAGAAAAGAAAAAAATAAATTACCACTTTTATTCAGCAAGGATGCATCAACTTGATCATAAGTGACAGTAAACACATGTAATATTACAAAATATTTCTATTTCAAATAAATGCTGTTCTTTTCAAATAATCCTGAAGTATCACTATTTCCCAAAAAAATGTTGATAATAAGAAATGTTTGAACACTAAATCAGCATGTTAGAACGATTTCTGAAGGTTCATGTGACACTGAAGACTGGCGTAATGATGCTGAAAATTCAGCTTTGCCATCACAAGAATAACTTAGAAGTATAGTCAAGTTGAAAACCTTTATTTCACAATATTACTGTTTTTACTGTATTTTTGATCAACTGCAGCCTTGGTGAGCATGAGATACTTCTTTCAAAAACCTCCAAACTTTTGAATGGTATGTATCCCTAAATAAAGTGGCTGTCAGTTAGAGATGTGTCTGCTGTTTTCTGCAGGAATCCCATTCATGTACCGTGGCCTACCATGCATCTACTCCTCTGCCATCCTAGTGTGTGTTTCTCTGCTGACTGGAGGAAATATGGCAGTACTGAGAATCTTAGCAGTGGCCATGATTATCTTCATGGTCAGTCAGAACTTCTACCCACATGACAGAGTACTGGAGTCTCAGGCCTGGAAGAAGGTGGTCTACATCGGAGGTAAAGCCAATAGCCAATAAATGGCAAACTAATAAATTAAAGTTCTACACTATTTTGTCCAAATGAATAAAAAATTAAACACAAAAAATAAAATCAGGCATTTTAACTTCTGCAAATGAATTTAGGCATTACAACATTGTAATGTACAGTACAGTATAAAAAAATTAATATTCATTTTGAGATTAAAAGGTTTAAATTAAAATTAAATTCTCAAAATTAAATTTGAGATTAAAATAAGATAAAAGGTAAATATAATTCAATTATTGCTGATTTTAAAGGGATAGTTCACCCAAAAATGAAAATGAGTCCATGATTTACTCACCCTCAAGTCGTCCTAGGTGTATATGACGAATACAGTCGAAGTTATATTAAAAAAATGGCTCTTTCAAGCATTATAATAGCAGTGAATGTTGCAGAGGATAGAGCAAAACAAAACTTGGTTCTCGCGAGAACTACCATATTCTCACCGGAGCGTCCTACGAACGCATGGCTTCGATGCACTTTTATGGACTTCAAAACAGAAACAGCAATTCACTGCCATTATAAAGCTTGAAAGAGCAAGGACATTTTTCAGTATAACTCTGATTGTATTCGTCTGAAAGAAAATGTCATATACACCAAGGATGACTTGAGAGTGAGTAAATCATGGGCTAATTTTCATTTTTGGGTGAACTATCCCTTTAAAAATTAATTTAAGGTGATTGTTCAAAGTAAAAAATAGGGAAATTAGCATGTACAATTACACATTTACCAATGTTCACCAAATAATTGCATTCAACTTTTTTTCTCTGTTTAGGAATTGCCATGGTGTTTTGCTCCTCCTTCCCTCCTGCTTGTGTTTACTACTTGTTATGGTCAGTTTCCTACATACTGTTTCCAACAACCCTTTGGAGCTGCAAAGTGTAAAGGAGTAATGGCCTATGAGGCTTACTTGGCAGAGAATCCACCTTGGGCTTCTGCGAAGAAAAATAAATCGAATCTAAATCGAATTTAGAAAATCAGAAAAATCTTTTTTTTGTTTTGAGGTGATGAGCTTCATGAAATCTACATGATCTACAGTAGGAGGCCTACAGTACGGACATTTTGATTTGCTGCTGATGTTTCATCGCTAAGGATGAGAAATGCTCTTTGCCTCTGCTTCACACATATTTTCATGTGTTTGAAGGTCATGTTGACACAGTAGATGGTCTCTGATGATACACTATGTGTGGTGTTTTTTGCACAGTTCAGCCTGACTGAATTAAATCTAAAAAGGCAAGAAGCAGAGTAGAGATTGTCAAATTTGCTGTGGAATTGATACTTGTAGAATTATGTTTTTTTTTTTGGTTATTGTTTAAGAGACTAATCCAAAAAAGACAACTCAACTCTTAATCATAATGATATTTTCTGCTTTCTTTATTCTGATTACATTGCCCTTTTAAAAAAAATAAATACCATAAGGGAATTTTATGCATATGATCTGTGTCATTTAATGTAAAAACACTACAGTGTGAATAATGTAGTGGCTCATGTAGTTTATCTGGTGCCTGGTTCATGTGTGACTTTGATCAACACTTTATGTCCCATATAATATTAGTTAGGCCTTTCAAAACAAATGCCTCAAATATGAAGAATGTGGCAGTTGGTTTAATTTTGATAAATGAGTTTATCTGTATCAGTTGGCCTCTGTTTTAAGGGGTCCTGCTTCCTGACTCAGTAATTACTTGTTTAGCAAGTGATCTTCCATTGGATTTGCTATGTACTGTTCACGGGTTCAATGGGAGATTGGTACACTGCAACATAACAGTATTGAGGCATTATTTTGTGTTCTGTGCACCACTTGTGGTTACTTTTTATTAAAATTTAGTTGGTGTTCAAAAGAAAATGTCTTTGTGGTTTTTAAAGGTCAAACTGTAATGGATTTGGCTGGTATACCCTTGTACCATGGTATCTATTTCCATCAAAATACTGCAGTACTTTTACTGCTGTGCAACAGCAAAATAACTAGAAATTTAGTCAATCAAATTAAGTTAAACCCAGTCTCTTAAGATTATATGTCCTATGACAGACAAAAAAGGTATTTTTACTTAGTTATTTTAATGGTAAAATCGCACTTGAATTGTCAAAACATTTACATGTATCAATTTAGCAGATACTTTTATTCAAAGCGTCTGTAAAGGCGGACAGTAACATGAAAATTGTAAGATAAGGACAAAAAAAAAAAGCTTTTATGAAACACTAAAACCAGAGACAGCTAGAAAAAATACTGTAGTGAACTTAATGTTTTAAAATATTATTTTCAGTTTAAGTATACACCTATACTGATTAGGTACTTCGAACTTCGGGTAAATTTTACATAGTTTACATAGTAGCAATAATATATTAAAAAAACATTTGCCTCATTTCCGTTTAGGCTATCTTTGACAATTCAAAGAAATAGGGCGACATCTAGTGACATTCTGCTCGTCATGACATGGCTAGACCAGACTAGTGCCATTTTTACGCACTGTAGAAATGATCAATTGGAAATCCTCTGAATGTGTAGATCTCATTGAGGCAGTCCTGCTTTCCTCCTGTATTCACAGATGTCCATTTGTTGTTCAGAGCGAAGCGGTTTTGTGTCAGCGATGTACTTGTATGAGTCTAGAAGCCGAATAATGGCAGAATACACAGGCCGGTCCTTGAAGTTCCACATGCAGCAGTACTTTATTAAGTCATATCTGCAAGATATGCCAGATAAAATAAATGTATATGTTGTTTAAACAAGATTTTCAGAATTTCTTAAACACTTGCAGCTCATAGAGGAGCAGGACAACTATTTACATGGCCAATTTGTTATATATATATACACTCACCTAAAGGATTATTAGGAACACCATACTAATACTGTGTTTGACCCCCTTTCGCCTTCAGAACTGCCTTAATTCTACGTGGCATTGATTCAACAAGGTGCTGAAAGCATTCTTTAGAAATGTTGGCCCATATTGATAGGATAGCATCTTGCAGTTGATGGAGATTTGTGGGATGCACATCCAGGGCACGAAGCTCCCGTTCCACCACATCCCAAAGATGCTCTATTGGGTTGAGATCTGGTGACTGTGGGGGCCATTTTAGTACAGTGAACTCATTGTCATGTTTAAGAAACCAATTTGAAATGATTCGAGCTTTGTGACATGGTGCATTATCCTGCTGGAAGTAGCCATCAGAGGATGGGTACATGGTGGTCATAAAGGGATGGACATGGTCAGAAACAATGCTCAGGTAGGCCGTGGCATTTAAACGATGCCTAATTGGCACTAAGGGGCCTAAAGTGTGCCAAGAAAACATCCCCCACAGCATTACACCACCAGCCTGCACAGTGGTAACAAGGCATGATGGATCCATGTTCTCATTCTGTTTACGCCAAATTCTGACTCTACCATCTGAATGTCTCAACAGAAATCGAGACTCATCAGACCAGGCAACATTTTTCCAGTCTTCAACTGTCCAATTTTGGTGAGCTCGTGCAAATTGTAGCCTCTTTTTCCTATTTGTAGTGGAGATGAGTGGTACCCGGTGGGGTCTTCTGCTGTTGTAGCCCATCCGCCTCAAGGTCGTGCGTGTTGTGGCTTTACAAATGCTTTGCTGCATACCTCGGTTGTAACGAGTGGTTATTTCAGTCAAAGTTGCTCTTCTATCAGCTTGAATCAGTCGGCCCATTCTCCTCTGACCTCTAGCATCAACAAGGCATTTTCGCCCACAGGACTGCCGCATACTGGATGTTTTTCCCTTTTCACACCATTCTTTGTAAACTCTAGAAATGGTTGTGCGTGAAAATCCCAGTAACTGAGCAGATTGTGAAATACTCAGACCGGCCCGTCTGGCACCAACAACCATGCCACGCTCAAAATTGCTTAAATCACCTTTCTTTCCCATTCTGACATTCAGTTTAGAGTTCAGGAGATTGTCTTGACCAGGACCACACCCCTAAATGCATTGAAGCAACTGCCATGTAATTGGTTGATTAGATAATTGCATTAATGAGGAATTGAACAGGTGTTCCTAATAATCCTTTAGGTGAGTGTATATATAAAAAAGGACAAATACAAAGGCTTACAATGGGGCTCCACAGTTTTCTGGTCTTTTCATCCGGTAATGGGCTAAAGTGTTGGGCAGCACTTCAGACGGATCCAGGTCAGGATAGGGAGGAGACCCTTTCAAAAGAGAAGTAAGGTAAATATAACAGCAGTAGGCCTAATTATATGTATAAGACATGCTAATTATAATATAAGGTACGTATAAGGCATGCTAATTTGTTTGCTTCATATTATTTTTTAATTTAAAGTAACAACTGGTGTATTAATATTACCCAGGGTTATCATCTCATAAAGCATGATTCCAAAAGACCATCTGAAGAAGTATGACAGCACAAATAAGAAATCAAGCACATTGGTCAAAGTGCAGTATTTTTTTAAGTTTTAAAAATTTCCTGATAGACTCACACATCACTCCTGTCTGTTAAGGGAAGCCTCATTATCCGTTCTGGTGCCTGCCATTTTACCGGCACACTGACTTCTTGTTCCTTGTCCACCATCCTCATCTGGCGGCTCTTAAAAGCCCAATCCAATCCGGATACTTTGACGGAGAACCCTGAACCGATCAACATGTTCCGGGCTGCAACATCTCCATGAATAATTCTGTGGTAGGAGTGTAAGTAGTCCTAAGTAAAAAAATAAATAAATAATTTAATAAACACCTTTCAGTTGATTTATGTTCTATTAAGTATGAGTATAAGGACATAAATGACTCACCAGACCTGCTGCTACCTGTTTAGCTACTAGATAAACAGACCTTTCTGAAAACACTTGGATGTTGTCACCTGCGCCACATCTGTCCTGTTTAGAAAGAGTTAAGTTGAGAAGAAAAATGAGTGATGTGACTTAACCCATGTCTATTCTTTGTCAACGTAGGTGTTTTTACTTCTCGAAGACTCCAGAGGAAATGCAGGAGGTTCCCTGGAAAGCTTGCCTCCAAAACCAGGTACATGGGCGTCCGGCGTGTCTGGCAGTGTAACATCTTCACTATATTCTCGTGTTTGCTCACTGCTGCATGGAAGAGGACAAAATCCACAAATTCTGTAGCCTCCGATTGATTTGACCGGTCTGAAACAACAACATATATCCAACATTTGCAGTCTTTCAGTGTGACTACAATCATAAATTCTACTTTTATTTTGTCTAATGTAAATAAACAGCATGGTGGAGCAGAACTATGGACAACAACAAATGAAGAAACTCTTTAATTCTCAGAAGCAGCATCTCAGAATGATTTATTTGTGTTGTTCTGTACCTTTAAGAGTTTTAATCACTACAGCAGTGGATGTGCTGTCTTGTTTTAGGTGACCCGTGCAGATTGGCCCATAATGTCCCATCTGAAGTGGCTCAACCCCCACCAGGGTGCATTGAGCAGGCATCTCCCATAGACTCAGAGCTTCCTGTGCAGGCCGCAGGGTCCTGACACCTGTATCCAAGGGTACGGGCTCCCCTTCTGAAAGATGGTTGATTCAGCAGATACTATTTCTCATGATTTTCCCTCAAAAAAGTCAGGCAATAAAACTGAAAACAAACTTTATGCATCTGACATTTGACACCAACATTTCAAAGTGTTGCCTCTATCACATACCATTTACATTTGAAGATAAGCCTGTGATAACCTGAGCTGATGATTTTTTGGTAACAAAGCTCCA
Organism: Rhinogobio ventralis; assembly: GCA_039654625.1. Lineage (NCBI taxonomy): Eukaryota > Metazoa > Chordata > Actinopteri > Cypriniformes > Gobionidae > Rhinogobio > Rhinogobio ventralis. Next base: position 15,444,389 of record CM077203.1, read on the forward strand.
TATTATCTGAGACACAACAATCAGGGTGCTGAGAGCCAGCAAGCTTGGGATAATGATGACCGCAAATGGACCTGATCCTTCCTCATCTGTCCATTCATACAAACACAAGGTGAAATACATATGCTAAATATTTCATCATTATATCTAAAAACAAAGGTAAAATCATTTAATGTACGTTGGACTCAATTGTAAGTACTGAAAGAAAGGTGGACTCTTACGTACAACCGACTGGGTCAGAGCCAGAGGAGCTGTTGCATTGGGCCTGTACAGCCATAAGGGGGTCTCTTTAACATTTCCAAAACAGGCTTGATAAAAGATAACTGAATTGAAAGAACATCTGTTATTAGAGATGAATCGGAAGAAATAACATCTAAATATCTCAACATATGATGTGAGTGCATATCATCCTTACCTTACTGGAGTAAAGGTGGAAGAGAAACTTTTAAAGAGGTTTGTGACTGCTTTTGGTAGCCGTTTTTATTTGCCTTTCTGTTAGCATAAAGTCTGATTTTGACTTTCAGAGCAATGACCGTGAGGGTGACTGCCCTCCACGTTAATGATTAACTTAAGTATAGAAGCCTTTTAACTGTTGCCAGGAGTGCAGTGTTTTTCTGAACTGCAGATTATTGTCACTCACCTCTCTCTTGAATTAGGGTAAAATGACGCGAGATGGACCTCCCCCACCTTTATTTATCTCTTGATCATAGATGGCACAAAATCTCATCTCAACACATTTAATTCATAGATATGCTCTGTTGTCATTTCACCCGCTGCGGCCGGACCGTCACCACACTCTCTTAACCTGCTTCTCTCAGTTCAGAATGCTGACGATGAAACAAATCCTCAAGCAGATTCGCCCGGGGGATTGGTTTTTCACAGTGGATCTGAAAGATGCATACTTGCACATTCAAATAGCACCCCATCACAGGCCATTCTTGAGATTCGCCTTCAAGGGGCAAGCTTATCAGTACACAGTCCTGCCGTTCGGGTTATCCCTGGCACCTCGCACTTTTACGAAGTGCATGGACGCAGCGCTAGCACCCCTGAGACTACGGGGAATGCGAATACTCAACTACCTTGACGACTGGCTTATTATAGCCCAGTCAGAGACGCAGTTGATAACCCACAGATCCTGGCTCCTCAACCATCTAGAATGTTTGGGTCTCAGGATCAACACCGAAAAGAGCGCACTGTCTCCAAAACAAAATATTTCCTTTCTGGGAACATTCATAGACTCGGTACGGATGAGAGCACAGCTTACGTCACAGCGCGCGCTCTCCATTCAGAGCCTGGCAGAGTCATTCAAGGCTGACGCTTACACTCCTCTCAAACGTTTTCAGAGGATGTTAGGTCACATGGCCTCGGCTTCAGCAGTGCTCGAACTGGGTCTATTACACATGCGCCCCCTCCAACGCTGGCTAAATTCCCGCGTTCCATCCCGTGCGTGGCGTTCGGGCCGGTTACGCGTCAAAGTGAACCACAGCTGTATCAAAGCTCTGGCTCCTTGGAAAGCGACCGCCTGGTACCAGTCGGGTGTGAGTGTGGGCACAGTCATGAAGTGGAAAGTAGTCTCGACAGACGCATCCAACCTAGGTTGGGGTGCCCTACACGAGGGCATGCCAGTCTCCGACTTTTAGGCAGTATCGGAGAAACGGCTACACATAAACTGTCTAGAGATGAAAGCGGTCATTCTATCGCTAAGAGCTTTCCTCCCATATCTAAAGGACCACCATGTCCTGGTCCGAACGGACAACATGTCAGTGGTATCCTATATAAATCGCCAGGGCGGCCTGAGATCAAACAGCCTACACTCTATGGCGAAACATCTCCTTTTATGAGCAAGGCACAACCTGAGCTCGCTGAAAGCATCTCACGTGCCGGGTATTCTGAATCAGGGTCCGGATATGCTATCCAGAGGCAGCATTCCCCCATGGGAATGGTCTCTTCACCCACAAACAATTCAGCTGATTTGGAGCATCTTCGGCGAAGCGAAAGTCGATCTATTCGCCTCAGAAGACAATACTCATTGCCCAACATTTTTCTCCAAGCACAGGGATACTCTGGCCTACGACTGGCCCAGACATCCGCTGTATGCTTTTCCTCCGATCGATTTACTATTTATATATTATTTTTGCACTTTAAGTATACTACTATGTTCCTATTTACATACATTTAAGTAGGCCTGTAAATTCCTGTCACTGTGTACACTACCAGTGGACTAGCCTACACAAAAATTCAATCCGGGCGTACACGGAGCAATTTTTGCTGTCGTACAAGATTTTTTTCACTCGCGTGGAAATTGTTGATGCTCCTATGGTTGCGGCTTGCAGCATGTGAGAGGAATTACGAGTCTAGCCGAGCAAGTTACGAGCACCTCGCGATCTCCCGATAATTTTTAGACATGTTTAAAAAGTTCGGGGAGTCGGCCCGATTTTCAACAGTGTATAGGCTGTTTCCTATTCGAAGCTATAGCTATAGCTGCAACATTGAAAGCTCAGCTCTGTGTTTAGCGCAAAAACTCGATTGCCTCCGGCTCGCCGTGAATAGTCGTGCCGTGTACCAGCTGCTTTGACGCAATTATCAAGTTAACTGACTTGTACTGTGTGCAATATCTCACGACCTCCCGATTGTCCGAACTCGCACAGTGTACGCCCGCCTTCAGATACTCAGTGTGGCAGAGGGGGCGTGGTTTAGCAAACTCTGCACGAAGAGAGAGAGTCAGGAGAGTGGCGGTGAGTTAAGCTTGGTACATACTCCGCAAGAACAAAGAAATTTGTTCGTTTTCTCGAGGTGGCAAGAACAAGAACAAAGTTCATTCTGGCCAGTACATTCCATACTTCACGAGAAAAGCAGGTGCCGAACATCTCCGTTTCTCTGCATTAACCCCGTCCACTTTAAATTCCTGACCAATCACACAATAGTTCTCGGACACCCACAAGAAAAAAGTTCTGCTCAGATGATGTGTTGAGAACAAGCTGCGAGAACTCCCAAACCAGGGCTGCGAAAACAAAATTATGTAATTTTGTTCCCACAGTCCTGGGAGCGAGAACTTTTTTCTCTGTTCTTGCGGAGTATTTAACGGCCTTAAGTAGCTCAAGTGCAAATGATAAACACCTGTGTTTGATTGCAGTGATTGGCACGGAGAGACGGTATAAAAGCCAGAGGAGAACAGACATCCGGGAGAGAGAGACAGACTGAGGACTCGTGGACTGCAGACGAAGTTGGAGAAAGATTGTTGTGAACAAGTTATAGGAAACTGACTTTATTTTTGTACCATGAGAGATTTGAATAAACCATGAGTCCCAGTCACGCCGACCCTGCCTTCTTCCTCCTTTATTTCTACGAACTTTGTTACAGTGGTGCCGAAACCCGGGAGGAAGAAGAGTGCCGCCACCAGGATGCAGAGCCCGTCAGGATCACCGTTTGCGGACGTCATTACATCACTCGCGGGCCTCCACCAAGAACAACAAGGCGCTCTTGGACATGAGAGAGGATCAGGAACGGCGATTCCAGATCCTCGTCCACACCCAACAGGAGGACCGCGAGGCATTCCGGAGCTGGATGGACCGGGAGGTTCGGACCGAGGCAAGAACATCAGCGGGCCCACCCACGTAGCTGCCTCTCACCAAAATGGGCGCCCTGGATGACCCAGAGGCATTCCTGGACTTATTTGAGAGGACGGCGGCGGCCAGTGGGTGGGACAAGGAGCATTGGCCGCTGCTCCTAATCCCTCTCCTAACGGGGGAGGCGCAAATAGCGGCCCAGCAACTGCTGGTCCAGAACCTCCTGGTATATAAAAACTTGAAAAAAGCCATTCTCCAGCAGGTCGGCCTCTCCCCCGAACAACATCACCAGCACCATTCGCTGGATTTGGGGGAAAGTGGCCGGCCCTTCGTATTGGCACAACAGCTCCGGGACGCATGCCGCAAATGGCTGGTGGCTGAGGGACGCGACGCGGACAAGATTATCGACCTGGTGGTGCTGGAACAATTCATAGCCCTACTGCCCACGAAGACAGCGCAGTGGGTCCAGTGCCACCGTCCGACGTCGCTAGACTCGGCCATCCAACTGGCAGAGGATCAGCTAGTGGCATGCCCTGGGGTCGGTGGACCCCTCCCAACAATTTCTCTCTCCACCCCTTCCCCTGTTTCTCTCTCTTCTCCCTCTAGGCCGGTCCCGATGCCTCGCACCCGCAGGAGCCTGTCACCGGGAGTCCCACCCCGATGGAGGAGTGGTGGGAACAGAGAGGCACCGAGTGCTGCGGCCGCTCCACCCCGGGAGGTGGGGCTGACCACTCTGGGACCCACCTATAACCCTGTCCCTTCCCTCTCTCCGCGCCAATACCTTGACCCGTTTCCTGCCCATAGAGCAGCGGGAAGGTCCGGGCCGGCCTGCTGGCATTGCGGGGATCCGAGTCCCTTTATCGATAGGTGTCCGGTAATAGAGGTTGGAACTCTGGTACAGGTCCCGGACGCCCAGAGGGCTGCCCTTGATCAAGCTGGGTTGTACCAAATACCTGTGAGTATTGAGGAGGGTACTTATCAAGCTTTGGTGGATTCAGGTTGTAACCAAACCTCAATTCACCAAAGCTTGATTCAACCGGGTGCACTTGATTCAAGTGGCCGCATGGTTACGGTATGGTGTGTGCACAGGGATGTGTTAAAATATCCATTGATGCCAGTCACTATTCAGTTTCGGGGACAAAAGCATAAGGTGGAGGTGGCAGTTAGCCTGCACCTCCGACATCCGCTAATTTTCGGGGACAAATTGGCCAGGGTTTAGTTTATTATTGGGAACGTTATGTGCGGATGTTTCTTGGGAAAACAGAGCGCGGAAGGGGCGCAGTGGTGCAGGTGGGGGAGGCTGAACCAGGACCTCTGGGAGTAACTTCAGGGGAAAAGAGCACTGTTTAAAGGCTAAACCTTACGGAGCGCAATGATTTTCCCCTGGAGCAATCCCAGGATGATCCCGGGGCTGCAGGCCGGATGGCTCCCCGGCCTGATTCGGGCGGTGGGGTATGTGGCAGAGGGGGTTTAGCGAACTCTGCACAAAGAGAGAGTGGCGGTGAGTAAGTAGGTCAAGTGCAAATGATAAACACCTGTGTCTGATTGCAGTGATTGGTGCGGAGAGACGGTATAAAAGCCAGAGGAAAACAGACATCCGGGAGAGAGAGACAGACTGAGGACTCGTGGACTGCAGACGGAGTTGGAGAAAGATTGTTGTGAACAAGTTATAGGAAACTGAGTTGTTGAGAGTACTGTGAGCGTGACTTTATTTTTGTACCACAAGAGATTTGAATAAACAAATCCCAGTCACGCCGATCCTGCCTTCTTCCTCCTTATTTCTACAAACTTTGTTACACTCAGAATTAGGATGTTTTCTTTTTAAATCAGTATTTTCAAACAATGTACGTTTATACGACTGTATGTAAAACTATGTGAAAAGTATTTAATAGGCTACTCAATCAAAAGATTAAACAAAACTACAAGCGAAGTATAATTAATAATTAAATATTTAAGTATCTCAATCAAAAGATTGAGTGCATGCATAGTCCAAATATACTTGCATTTCTGTCAGTATAAGTCAAGTATACTTAAGTGCAATTTTAAGTATATTTCTGAGAAGTACATAAAAAGACTGAAAGTATACTTTCTTATTTTTAGTTAAAAAGAAGTATACTAATAATACACTTGGACTTCTTTATCATAAAGGAAGCCAGGAGGCTTTTCTGTTTGGAGATTGCATGTTCTCCCTGTGTCTGCATGGGTTCCTCCAGGTTCCAAGAGATGGCCCATAGAAATCACCAAGAGTCAGATACAACTGAAATGGCTAATAAATGAATGAATACCTTAATTTAAGTGATAGAATAAATGTACCTTTCAGATGAATGAGTGATGATGAGTTGTCATAACACAAAACGTAAAATTATTCAATTTTTACCCCTTAACAACACACTGGCTGATGCATTATCATCCAACACACGTTAAACATATATCTAAAAAGTAAATAAACATTGTAAGGGGTCCATGTTCTCCCATCTTCCCCTACAGAGTGCAACTCTGTACTACAACAGAAGGTGGCACTATAATACAACATCAAGCATGCTTGGATTTTAACCCCTGGTAAGAATGTATTTAACTGTATTATCTTTGTAAAACTACCATTAATGCAAGAAAGAAATGACATGTTGATATTGTAAAACAACAATACAAAAATCATGTCTATGTGCAAAAATGTGTGTAACAGGTGGTGTGAAATTACAAGGTTTATATGCACAGCTGTTCAACACATGAACCCATAATAACAGAACAATATAGCTTATGAAGCTATTTATTTTCTTTTACATCCATGGTTTTCAAACAGGGTTCAGTGAACACCTGTAGGGCATTTAAAGGAAAAGTGGGAGGGAGTCTGTGGGCTAGATTTAAATAGGTAGATAGGCCTACATATAAAACATAATTCAAGTTCTATTTCATGACATTTCTCATTTATTCAATTAAAATATGTAAGGATTATTCAATTCAGTTTGATTGAAATGCGTAAATCTGTAAAAAATATGCTTAATCTTTTCTGAGTGCATGATCTTATTCTTATTATAAAGTGGGTTTCATCTTTAATCTTAATATGTTAATCCACCACATGTTATAATATTTGAAGTATTTAGGGCTTTTATTGTTTTTTATTGTAAATGTGCTATGCAAATAAATTATTGTTATTATTATTAAGAAAATCCCTTGGTTTACATTTTACCAGTTAGTATCTTCAAAATATATTTCATTAGGCATTTTCAAGACAGCAAGTATTTTTTTCCTCGACAGAGTCAACACCTTTCAGTCCTAGAAGCATGGCAGACAGGCTTTTTAAGTTTGGTATTGTGAAATAGTATGGGGAAGCCCGCCCTCTCGCTCTCATTGGCTGCCCCGCTCTCGTCCACTCTGCATTGGTGTCGGTGTGCGCCACTGACAGTCGCTGCTCTCGTTTGGCGCAAGTAACAAGGTGAAACCCTACAAAGTTGCAAACTGCGCCTACAAATTATCACCGACGGGCGATGACAGCTCGACACAGACAACAACAACCCACACAAGAGGGCGTTTCTACATGAATCAAAGGTCGTCGGACAGTGGACCTAGTTAGTCGTGTATTCCCGATCCAGGTATTGTTTATCGTCGTTTCCCGTGAACGCGCCGGTAGCTGATGTCATTGGAACAGGTGCGCGAAACCCAAGTTAACAACAGTCGCCCTAGATCGCGAGGGATTACACACGGATGTGAGTGTTTTTCTACGGCGTTTCATTCATGAGCCGGTATTACCAACCGATTCGAGGCTGTAACGATTAAAGGCTGTCCTGCCTCGGGTGGTAGTTTATTGCTATTTCTGTGTCTTTTTCCTCATAGAAAGCGCTTGTTTGGATCGTGAAGACGATATTTGGCGACACTTCTTGGTGAGCAGTGAAGTCTAGCATAGATTCTAAGGCAATGAAGAGCCCTTTTACCTTCGCTTGAGCTCGTGTCTCAATCCAGATGAATTTACGTGAATTTGACTAAACCATTCAGGGAATATATTTTAAGAACCGAGCGATGCCGACTCTGAAGTTTGGAAACCTTTTTTAACCTTTTTCACCAAGACATGGGAATGAAGCCGCTGTGCTTTACTGCGCTCTAAACGCGTTTGCATAAGGAAATAACCTGTTTTTAAGAGACTCGTTTGCGAAAGGGATTAATCATGTCCAAGACGCTGAAAAAGAAGAAACATTGGTCCAGTAAAGTGCAGGAATGCGCCGTTTCGTGGGGTAACGCCGGGGAGCTCAGCGCCGTACTGGAGATACTCGGGGGAGCCGAGCACGGAGAGTTCCCGCACCTCGGACAGGTGTTGTCGGACGCGTTAGTGTGCCATGTCGGCAGGCTACCTGGTCCCGGAGATGTGCTTCTGGAGGTGAACGGCACGCCTGTCAGCGGACTGACAAACCGAGACACCCTCGCAGTCATCCGCCACTTTCGCGAACCCATCCGTCTGAAGACCGTAAAGCCAGGTTAGTTTGTTAACCCAATTTCTAAAACCGAGTGTGCTACTAACATAGACAACAGTTTGTCACTACAATTAGCACTGACGTTTTTTTAAACCCTGACAAAAGCTAGTTTTGAAGGCAGTGGTAAGCAACGTTTATTTGAAATTTTGAAAGAGGATTAGCGTTTTAGCACTGCTTGTGCTCGAATGTTACGATGTGTTGTTTAGCAACAGACAACCAATCACGAACGGCCTCAGTGCCTACCTGATTAAATATTCATAGACTTTGTACAGTCCCAGAAACTTCCACGCGCTGTTTGTAGTTTCAATGTTTCAGAAGTCATTTGATTCTGTAGAGCTTCTTTACGGCTGAAACTGAATTAGTTTCGTAACTGATGATTTTTATAACATCAACACTATTATTTTCCCGTTTTTTAATGTGAAGCAATCTGTATTGTTGAAAACGCTGTGACTAGACAAAATACAACCCGAGAGGATATGAATGGCGAAATTCCTACGCATAGACAAGCGGTTATTATTGTACAATTGACATTATAAATATGCAAATAAGAACGATAACTAATGGCTCAGTGTGAAATATGGAACATGATAACGCAGGGTTAGCAACATTTCAGGTTAAAAAAAAATATTACTGTTATTTAGGCAGCTCTGTAGGTTTTTGAGAGAGCCAATATCAACTTCGTATTATATAACTAGCATTTGCTTATAATTACATAGTTGGCATTTTGATTAAATGGGACTCTCAAGGAAAAAGTGGATTTTAACGGAAGCCATTAATCACAGTTACCACAACAGGAGGAAATTGAGACTATCCATCATGAGGAAGTTTTGATACTACTAGTAGATGCTTTCTGTTTATGGGTAACCACAATGATTTCATTAATCGTGTTGCTAGTAGATACTTTTACTTTCCGTCAAGACTCCCAAGGTTTATTTAAGCTGCTAAAGCCAGGTTACAAGTGTTTGCAGGTGTTGGACTGTTAATCTTGTGTTTGTTGGAGAGAAATAATGAGGATTTACAAAAGGCAGCCAAGACCTGAGCTTTCAGGACAGGTGAGGATCAGAGGCTGTAAAATACAGTCATGATTCTAACAGAATTACCATGGTTGCCACATAACATAGGAATCTAGAGTAGCTTTGAATAATTGTGTAACAAGACCCGTTTGTGGATCATATTACAGAAACATCCTAACTCCGAATCTTATCTGTTTAGTCACCATAAGCATTTCAGTTACAATCTAATTTAAACCCTTGTCAGATCTTAAAATCACCATGAAATCAAAGTGGACTATTCTTATTTTTTTAAAGAATAAAGAATTGCTGTATTTATTATGTATGATTTATCCATGCACATTATTTTTAAATTCATGTGCCCTCAATCTTTAATCAAAATAACTTCCCCTCCCTCTTGCAGCTACATTTCTTTTCTTCTCTGATGGTGTGTTTACTGGTGTTTACGACCTGCCGCTCACGTGAGATCACACAGCAATAGCAAACAATGATCCAATCAATTCCCTATCAAGTACAAACATCAAGGACAAAATCAAGACCGGCCCCGCATTTTTTCTTGTTCGAGAAGCCGTTTCACTAGGATGTATACGTCACAATAGGATAGAAAAGATGATCACAACTTTATGCTAACTTTAAAGGGTTAGTTCACCCAAAAATCCTAGGTTTATATGACTTTCTTCTTTCAGCCCACGCGTAGTGGCACAGACAGCCTTCTTCAGGGTGTGCTGAAGAAGGCTGTCTGTGCCGCTATGCGTGGGTTGTTTTTTCCCATGTCTTTTAAATGTTCTATTATGAAATAGCCAGTAAAATATAGGCTTTTTAATAATTTTGAAGAAGAGTGCCTTGGATTTCCTTTTTCCTATTTACAATTTGAGTTATATTAAAAAATATCCTGGCTCTTCCAAGCTTTATAATGGGAGTGGATGGTAACTTAGATTTTGAAGCCCAAAAAAGTGCATCCATTTATCATTAAAGTTATCCATACGGCTCCAGGGTGTTAATAAATGCCTTCTGAAGCGAAGTGATACGTTTTTGTAAGAAAAATGTATTTATAACTTTATAAAGTATAATAACTGATTTCTGATAACGGCTGTACATGAGTCTAGTTCGGCCGAAGAGGGTGAATGCGACGTAGTGACGAATGCAGAAGCGCAGAGGATAGAGCAAAACAAAACACCGGTCACAAATTAGGCCCGGTCCCAAATGGCACCCTAAACTCTCGCTGTCTTCCTACAAGTCCACAATTTCATGATGTAATTCCGCTTTGACTGTCAGGAAGAAGTCTGCTGCAGAGCTCACTTCAGTTCAGGCTCGGCAAAAGTGCGCATCGAGAGTGCATATTGACACAAAATGGCTAGTTTTTATGGTCTCATGGACTTAATGGACACGTGCACGCGGCAGCCATTTTAAATCCACAAGACCGTAAGTGCATATGAAGTGTGCAATTTGGGACAGGGCCTTAGAAGTCTAAAACGAGAATTTTTAAATAGAAATGTCGGAGGAGCTTGACTTTATTGCCCAGCTATATTTGTTTGAACCGCAAGAGGCTAAGCTTACGCTACTCCTACATCCTACATCCTACATCCTACATCCTACGTCATACGTCTGGTCGTAGTTCACTCTTCGGCCAGAACTTGATTCACGTACTGCCATTAGCAGAAGCCAGTTATTATACTTTATAAAGTTATAAATATGGTTATTTTTCTTACAAAAACTCATATTTTTTAATATAACTCTTGTATTTGGCTGAAAGAAGAAAGTCATATACACCTAGGATGGCTTGAGGGTGAGTAAATTATGGGATAATTTTCATTTTTGGGTGAACTAACCCTTTAAGATAGGACATTTCATGAATAAGACCCACGCATCATATAGAAGTGAAGTTAAGAGTGAATGAGTACTCTTTTATTGTTTTAAGAGTGCATGACCCTTCAGTATGTATCTATGCGACTTCACATCACCAAGAGCCGATTCAGATGCTATGGGTATCTAAGCCATTCAGCTAGAAATTGTGTAAACTCTTTAAACATTTAGAGCTTTGAACTTGGTGTGTGTAATCCTCTTTGCCTGCAGCGCAGATGTCGTCTGATTTCCCAGCTTCCCCTTCACCCGCTGTCCACCTCATTTAGCGTGTTAGCCTGCCTAAAGGATCACTATTTGACTCCTTTATGCCATTATAATGCTCTTTTGGAGATGATTTTAATTATAGAGCTTTATGTTGCTATGGGCACTCTCTACGTCTGTTTATTTTGGGCTTGCAAATGAAGTAGAGTGGATTACCTAATAGGAAAATGTAGTTCTCCTTGCACTTCCTAATCAGTGTAAATTGGCATTAGTGAACAGGTTAGCATCAGATGTCTCTTACTGATTATTTTAACATAGTGTGAGTTTGTTAAAGCTGCCAAAGCCTGCAGCTTTGAACCGAGTCCAAGTCTAATGGATTCAATTACTATCTTAAATATGTGGTGTGCTGTCTGGCTTGTGACTCAGCAAGAGGACTGGACACCTGAAAGCTTGTATTCTATTAGAAATGTTCAGTTTTGGTCAGGCTGGTCAAGCAGACAGCAAAGTTTTAGCATCTCTACATTTTTTTTAATGCAAAACCAATTGTGAACTGCTTGCTTATAGATATCTATGCATATTAAGCCAGGATGAGAAAAAGAAGGTTGTTTTAACAGAAAAAATATGAAACGCTGGTGGTGTAACAATACACTCATGTGACGATCATTACCATACTTGATGGTAAATTAAATTTGTCTAAACTTGAATTTTGTGTGAACTATACACACGCAATACATGTTGTCGCTGTCCATGATGCATATTGTATGATTTTTGTATTGCAACATTGTTACACACCTATTAAACATATCATATAACGTTTACTTGCATGATTTTATGTACATTTTTTATTTATTGAATTGATTGGGATTTGATATTCGATATTGGCTATTTAAATGTGCATGCTCATTTGCTCTATTTTTACATTTGGTGTTTAACTCTAATTTGAAATGAATCTTTAAAAATATAATAAAATAATAAAAGTTAGATTAAATGAACCAATTTTTTCATACTGTACATTATACTGTTGTGATGTTTAAAGTCACTTGTCTTAGTTGGTGATTTTATTATTTGTTTAGATAAAATAGTATAGAATTTTACTTTTTTATATTGGCTATAACATTTTAATGTTGGAGTATCCCTAATTTTATATTTACTTCTAAATAAAGAGCATCTGAGGTCCTTATATGTTCTTGCCTCAGAGGCCATTTGTATGTGTGTGTGGCTGAGTGTTTTCTCTCTGTCCCTCAGTTTATGTTTAATTCATACCATCTCAATCATTGATGAGTCCATAGAAGAGGCCAGCTCAAAGAGATCAGATGGTACCAGGAGACCATTTAGCCCTACATTCGAGCTGCAAGTAACACTGACTGAGTGTTCAACACTGCTGATATGAAGCTCAAGGGCCTTCATCCTTTGGCTGGGCTCAACAAGGCTCCTATAGGCCAGTCTAGATACCTCAGGAGAGCTGCTGTTGGCATGTATACCATTTTTAATGGGAGGAATTGGTTTCTAAGGTGTAAGATTGACTGAAATGGCGGCGCATAGCTAAAGTCATGGTCAAATGTTGCTCAAGACAGTAAGGAAACAATGAAAGGAAACAGCAGAAGGAAGGAAAATGTGAATATTTTTTCAAACAGACAAAATAATTTGTGAAGGGTCTAAAGTTAGCCAGCATAGTTTGCCATGTGTCGGGGAGTTTTCTGTGCCGATGAGAGCACATTTACAGAGCCTTCTCCCTATCAACTGTATCCTTTCCTGACCAGTGGACTTGTGGCTCATGCTCATATTTTCCAGTCTTATCTGTTTCAAGGCGTGAAGCTTCTTGGCCTCCCACATATTCAGTCTAACTTGTCATGTCCTCCTCCGTTTTTCCTGTTTTTCTCCCCCACACCTTTTCTGCCAGCCCGCGGCCACATGTATTTGAGTCCTAAAGTCTGAGACCACACTGAAAATATGATTATGTTTAGAATATTGAAGAATTTAAAATGTTATGACATAATGTGAATAATAAATATTTAATATTCTGCACATTTTTGTAGACCAAAGGTATTCAATTAAAGCTCCAAGAGGTCCAGCCTCCATATTTCCATCCCATTAGAGGTCCAGGCAATACTTTTTTGGAATAGTTATACATTTTCAATGTGGACCACAGTAGTACTTTGTAAAAGAAAAAAAAAGTCCTAACTAGTAAAAATAGTCATCAAGGATAAGGGTATTCGGGGCAAAGCAGAGGTATCTCAAACAAAGAATATAAATTGAAGTGCGCTTGGAGCTAAAACGGTGCAATGCATAATGCATTGTCATTATGTCTTCTCAGCCTGTATGAAACCAATAACGGTCTGATATTTGGTGACATTTGTCACTAACCAAATAAGCTAGATTGTAATATTTTGTGAAACAATTGTTCAAAAGGAAAGAAAATTCTATTACTTTGAAAAGAACATTTCTATTAGTGGCCTTTCACTTTTGGACCAAATAGTATTTTACTTTAACAGATGCCAAATAGATAAACAAGCAAACACATTTTCACTATTGAACAAATTTTGCAAATTTCAGGGCTTAAATCATCTCTGAGCAGAAAATCATTGGATCTGCTATGAATTTCATAACCATAATTTTGTACTGCCGTCATACATCTATTCATTGCGGGGCCTTGATTGACCGCAGTGGTGCAATTTCCACACATTGTGTTAATGTGCGAGCAGAGGGAGGGTGAGGGAGTGTATCATCACTGACTCACAGGCTGACTTGCATTAGTCCTCCTGTCATGATGCTGTGTGGCATTATGAAGCAGTGATTGTTTTGAGACTTGTTGTTATGTTATCATGGCATTGTTTTTTGTATTAATCTTGTCTTACATATTCTTCCAAGTCCTGACAAAGGATCAATTGTCTCATTTTATTAGATCGTAGCTAAAATTACTTTCAGCACTATTATACTTTTTTTAGGATGTGTGCTGTATTGTGTCCACTTTTTCTTCAGCAGTTCTCCCGAAGCATTCTCCGCTAGTTGATTACAGTAGTTTATGGAGTAGACCGGGGTTATATCAGCTTTGTGAAACAGGGAGGAAGCTTTAATGTGGTTTCCTTTAAAATGTTCGCAGCTTATGAGCAGTCTGTCACAAGCAGCAGCTTTGGTCATATAACTTTACTTGACATACACCTATAAAACCGTACCACAGCTGCTTTAACATTCTGTTCAAGTCTGTTCATCTCTCTGAGGGCCTCGGGCTTGTTGCTTAGTCACCAAACAATGTTCATGCTATTTTTTTTAATGCAAACACCCTCAGTCCCTTTCCCAAAGTTTCATAGTGTTAGAATAAGAAATACATTTTTCAGTGGTAATCATCTCTAGTGGCTGTTACACAGAATTGACATGAGCAGAATGCATTTTCTCTCCCATCCTTGTTATATCCTCCCTTCAAACCGGCTTTTTTTTTATCAGTCAGCCTTGTGTAATTGAAAGTGTGTTGTTTGCATGTTTCAACCTGCCTCAGAGAAGCAAATACAACTTTCTGTTGGCAACACTTACATTCTAGTGTGGCTCTTCACAATTTGAGGAAGTTGTTTTCATTTTTCAGTCATTTTTCTTAATTTGAAGAGATATGAGATGTTTAATTGTGCTGTGCTGTCATAAAGATTCCTGTTGTGTAGTGCAAAAAGTCACAATCTTAATGTGTACATTTGTCCAATTTCCCAGATAAATTATATGTAAAGATCCTTGAAATGATAAATGTACTTGAAGATGCTCCATAAGATTTTAAGACTTGTTTTCAGAGACTGTATCTTTAAAACAAATGCATTTTTATTTTATAAATATATAAACAAAAGAATATATAATTATATAATATACATTACAAATATAAATCTGCCAGTGCAAAAAGAAGAAATGCATTTCTATTCAAGATACAATCTTTAAAAACAAGTCTTAAAGAGATTAAATTTGTCATCATTTACTTTCTTTCTTCTGTGGAACACAAATTAGGATTTTGGAAGAAAACGGTTTTTGTTTTTGGTGAGTAAATGTTGACAGAATTGTCACTTTTGGAAGAACTAGTCCTTTAATAGCTTATGCATTGTTATTATATAAGATACTTATCTTGTTTGACAGATTTTTTTATATTTTTCCTTGTAAACAAGTCAAAAAAGACTAATTAAACTCATTAAGAAGTAATTTTTTGCAGTAGTAAGAGAGATATTACCCCCTTACTGAGAGAAATTCAACAGGTATAGCAACATTTCAGTCAACCTGTAGGCTGCCAACAAGTAATTGATTGCAACATTTATGAAGTAAAACATAATTTGTTAAATTACCATTTCACCAGGCACATTTTCATACATCTACAACCGTAGTTTCATTTTAAGTAATGCCCTACAGATTTAATTGCTTCATTTCATTCAAAGAGAAGCACAACTAAAGTATATTTTTTGGTGCATCTATACACCTCCTCTCTGGAATCATTCCCGAATCTGCTCACACACCCCCAAGCTGCCCATGCATGGGGGGATGGGTGCGGCAGAGCCCAAGATAGGAGCATCTGCTTGGAATATTAAAGCATATCTCAAACCTCTCCCTGCAGAAAGCATCTCACACACTCAGCCCCTTTATCAGCCTTCCTGTCAGCGGGAGTATGCAGAGGGCTGCTGTTGTTGCACCGCCACTTGTCACTGCTTGTGATGTGGTGGAACATTCCACCATTCCAGCACTGTTCATCTATCTGTGGAGTTTTAATGACAAGCAATGACATGGAAATGAGAGTGACTTGCTAGAAACCCGGCTGAAATGTGAAGTGACATCACATGCTGTTGTCGTGGCTGAGATCACCAAAAGTGGCTTTTAGCGATTGTTATTTTTTATTTTATTTTATTTTCACAGATATATTGTATCTTCACTGTAAAAGGCTGCAGAATGAGAAAGTGGTTTCATTCAGTGTCATCCACAATCCCAAGAGGCATTTCCTCAATTTCATGCCAGCCAGTCGTGCATTCCTGTTTATGCAACTTAATTGGCTCGCATCAGAGAAGCCGCATTCCTGGTATTTATGCCCCCTGGAGATATGTGGTCAGTGTGACCCATGCCAACATTACATTTAGTCCTTCCAGCTGAAATCCACATGGCAGCTGATGGCCCGATCCAGTCCGTTGAAGCAGCCTGGGAGGTGTTTTTCTATTTCATCAAATCGCATCTCTCAAGTACTGTTATTGTCAAAAAGAGTAGGCTTTGATATTTTCAGTCTGATTTGCAGTAATCGTCTGCAGTTTCTCGCTTTATGCAGCAACAGGAAATTAAAGGATGCTAATGCTGCGAGGGGAATGGACATGAATAATTAACTGACAAATGAACGCAGAATGTTTGATTGTGTTCGTGCCCGTCATCAACAAGTGAGGGGGACAAAGATTTCCTGTCGCTCTTGGTTGTGACAGGAACTTAAAAGAGCTTTACTGAATGAATAAAAGGGATCTGGATTAGGAGAAAAGCAGCTGTGGAGCCGATAAGGAGATACAGCATTACAAAACATTAGAGAGATGAGAAGGTGATTTCCAGTGCTTAAAGCCAGGCGTGTTGCTGAAAATTACTGACCTGTGCATGCTTAAAGAGGACATTTTACATTGTTTACATCGTTTACATCTGTCTTCATTTGCACAGAATAAGAAAAAGAACTGAAAAAATGTAGCCATTCCTGGGGAGATGTGGGGACAGCTTTTATTTAAATATATTATTTATTTTATTTTAATAAAATAAATGTATTGTGTACACTCTGCCACTCTATTGCTCTCTTGCTATTTCAAAAAAGACAATCTTTTGCTATATGTGTGGTTAAATGCGCTGCTATTCTTGTGTAAATTACTTTTTATGCCGGACACGTTTTTAATAGCTCACTCCCAATTGCCATTTTATAACTTATGGCCATTACTAAAGTAAATAGTGATGTAATAAGACAGACATTGCTTTATTTTCAGAGTAGAGATACAGCAACACTGCTTGCATGTGGAAACAGACCTAAGACATCAAAATGGTATAAGGTCTCCTGAGTGGACAAAGCAAACTCTGTAACAAAGATAATGAACCAAATTTATATCTTCAAAGGACAGAGAGGTGGTCTGTGCTATAATATCCCCCCCAGTTGCCTTATTGTTGCTGTTTCTGTGATTTAGGGGTCTTTATTATTCTTGTGCTGGCATGTAGTGCATACCACCAGAGAATGAGAAGTGATGGCCTTTTGAAGTCTTAATGCCTGCAAATAACTTGCCCTTCTCTTGAGCACTCAATGTGTGTGTGAGCATGCTTTTGCATGAAAATGAGAAATTAGGACAGGAATATGGATTGTTCCTCTCTAGTGCCCTTTTGAGATGAAAGGTAATTACACTGATAGGATTTGTGTGGTCCTGAGGGCTGTGTAGACGGTAGCTATTTGTTTGCTCACTTTGTGATTATTCAGATCTCCACAGATGTTTCCTGCCGGTCATATGTAGCTTTATCACAGGTGCTGCTCCGTACAGCTTTATTTACAGGAGGCTTTTCTTGCCGTGTTTAAAACGGATCATGTTAGTTTCACAGCTGAAATCGTCTCGCACCTGTATAAACATCCCACCTCCCCTTTGAATGTGAATCTTACTTCATGCTAACAGCACACTGACTGAATGACTGAATCTCAAACCGCTGCTGTGTTTGTCTGCTTAAACAACATCTGACCCTGGAGGACGTTAAGAGGATGTGGAGGTATTTTAAGCCTCTCTCCTTTATATAATGTCACTGGAGGAGCTGCATGGGAGGTCTGCGCTTTGAGTCTTTGAGATTATTTTGATCACTGCATTTACCCAGAGTCCCAATGTCCCAACATACCTTGAAAAGTGAGTTGTATGGTGTAGGGGTGGTAAACACGATTACGGTAGAGATTTACGGTAGAGAGCCTAAAAGCCGGCCGTTGCCATCTTGGCATCGTGTCACTCCTGGATAACTGAAAATTGGCAAAGAGGCGGGATGGAGCTGAAGTGCCTGGTTGCTGAAACCACGCCCGCCTAGCTCGACCATAGTGGCAATCCATCTGTCATGCAAGTGGCCACGCCCTTAATTATGCAGAAGTTTAAGGCTTAATATAATTTAAACAGATGAGTTATAAAAAAAAAATCACCCCTCTCACAGTCATGAAGGGCAAAATTAGCTGTATAGACCAAAACCACTTTTTTTTACCAGGCTGTAAACATTTTTTTTCTGCTGTAAAGGCATTTTAACTCCCTCCTGGAGCCTGTCTGTAGCAGCCAGTTGATGAATTGCAGTTCAAGTCACTTCCGTGTCGGTTTCAAGAGAGACCGTGGGAGGTTGCCGCTTTTGAGGGGGAGCAAAATGCGCGGTTTTTGTGTGTGTCCCTTTAAAAGCAAATGAGCTGGTGCTCCCAGGCCCCTTTCTAGAACAGGACGGAGCTTCAAGAGCTTGTGTTAGCAGCTCCGATTACTTCACGCAGACAGCAAACCGAAGTCGGACAATGAAACATGTAGAATGCAACAGGACGTTTCTAAATGGTTGATGAATTTATGTAGCTGATGTGGAGTTAACTATCTACAAGTCATCGATTAGCATATTCTGTCATGATAATCTATAAATCGCTCGTATGGGAACTGACTTCCTTCTGTACTTCCTTCCTGACTTCTTTCTGTACTTCCTTCCTAACTTCCTGATGCCATGCTTCGCTTTGGAAATCTATAAAAGCATACTTTACATTGGATAAAGCATGTAATTGTTTATTGGACATTTGGCTTTAAATCAATATTTTATATGCCCAACTGGAAGCCCGGCAGTTTTATATAATGGTTGGGTGAGTTGTAAAATGGGTGGGGCTTTGCAACAAATGGCTAATAATTGAAACTAACCTGGCTTCATGGGGTTATACAGTTGTTTATGCAGTTGGTAGAGCTTTAAAAGATACATAACCTCTCACTCTGCATTAAACAGTAGTAGGACAGTAGTGCTTCATGATGGGGCGGCTGTCTGTGAGTTATCGTAAACTCAATCTAAATCTGAAATGGATGGCCTAGAGACAATCTCCTGCATTAGATGACAGTGAATGATTATATTTTTTCTTCTAACCTTGCCAGCGTACAGTAAACGCTCCACTTATCTCATTGCAGCAGCTCATCTCTACACCCACAAGATTAGTACCCCATGTCCTCATCAGAATTCATGGATGTCAAGATCTCTGCGCAGGCTATCGGCTAGCCGTGATGGTTAGGTCTCTTAACAGCTTATTGATCTGGCTAGCCTTGTCCTGTTATGTCAGCATTCTAGCTACGGATTTGAGGCCAAGGTGAAGGGTCAGGTGAAGAGCAACCAAGACCACTAGCAATCCATATGGTCTTAAATAGGATAAATGCAAATGGATTTCCCAGCCCAGTTCAGCTGACGCTACAGAGAACACATATTGCTTACTTGACTGCGTTATCAGGCCACATCATTGTTGCTTGTTAACATTTATATAATAATAATAAACCATCAAAGTGAAATGACGTTAAACCAGAATACTCAATGCAACCTTTGATGTGAACAATGTCTCATAGATCAAAGACGTTTTTTTCCATTTTTTTTAGGCCTGTGTTTAAATGGCTTTAGAATAATGACCAATGATCTCTTTTGTCCTTACTTGTCAACCTGATCTTATTTTACGAATGTGTAAAATCTTGTCCTACGACACTTTGTCATACAGTACAAAACAAGAAACATACAATTATATTATGACAGCATTGAAGATATAGTTTCCAGTTGGTGCTTCATAATTGACTTTCATTGTTATGGCACTTGCTAGACAGCACTGCATTGATAATCAGTGTATGGGATACTAATTGAATATCTATTAGTATCAACTATTACCATCTTTAGTATTGATCTTATCAGGTAATTTCGCTTGGAAACTTTGTTTTAAAAAGTTTAAAATTATCCCATTGGCTTAGCTTAGCACTTAAAATATATCCAACAGCAATGTTGTGATATTTGCATATAGAGTTGTGATTTGAGTATATGTGTGTGTGTGTGTGTGTGTGTGTGTGTGTGTGTGTGTGTATGTTATGTAGCTGTTTGTGCATGTATAAGATCTGCAGAGTTACAAAGCTCAAAGTCTCAAACCCAAAGAGATATTCTTTATAAAAGTTAAGGCTCAGCCACACCTTCCTAAAACACTTCGTTCAAACACGCCCCCCACAAATCTACGTCAGTATGTGGGGGCAGAGTTTCATAACACCGTCCAAATGTATACGCAAAGAAAGAAGGCGTAACTTTTATTCTCGCTGTAGTATTGTTGCTGCCGGCGCTGCCATGTCATGGAGATGCTGTGTTTTTCACTGCAAAAGCCAAACTACTTTGTTTGTCCTTCCAAAAGAGGGGACAATTAGAAAACAGTGGTTAAGCTTTATTTACAACACTGTTCCAGAACAGTACAAACCAAATATTTGACTGTGCTGCGCATTTTTCGGAGGACTGTTTCTAGCACCTGGGAGAGCACAGACCGTTTCTACGTCTTTGTCTTTGTCTAACAAATGCAAACTTACCAATCTGATACTTTCTGGTCCAGTCGCGCTGGCAAAGTTGATCGATCAGCTTGGTCATCTGCATCATCCGGATCAGATTCTATATACAAAAGAATAGACAAAAGAATAAATATATATAATATTATTTTGTCTTTATTTCATATGATCCTTTTATTCCTCGATAAAGGATTTGACACAACTGCCAAACCCTGATAATGCATCCAGAAAAATCACTGCTACTATCTGGCCGGTCACGACTTTACATGCGCATCCTCATTTTGACAGCCCGACGTGTCAACATCTCAAACAAAAGGTCTCTCAGAGCCCTGAAATCAGTTTTAATTTGATGTAGTGTCATTCTGTCCACATTCTGTTCTTCACTCAGTACTCCTCAGCTGTTGCCTCTCTCTGGGCTCTCATGCTTTTCAGAAGAGTCTGAGTAGTCTCCTGACTCGTATGCTTTAAATGGTTGAATAACCACTGGACCAGCTTTTCCTACAGTCCCTTATCAGCATAAGCTTTCTAGTTTCATGTCTTCTGAGACTATTTTTCAGCTATAAAAGCCAAGTTCTCAGATAATAAACCAGGATGCAGGGATGGTACTGTGGTATTAATATGAGTTTGATGCTTGGAGGCAGATGTGCCTGCACCAATATCCACAAGTGAGGTTTTTTTTTTTTTTTTTACCTAGCCTGCTTTATTATCTATAGAATAAATAGTAGACTGTGAGCGATTGCAGCAGCAGTGGTTTAGTATTATGGCAAGTCAGCTCCAGTTACAGAAAACAGAAATACATTATTTAACAGGGCTTTACAGATGAGCACATTGAACTATGTATAATGTGGTAACCATTGTTGACCAAACAAACTGTACCTTAATGTATTTTAATTAGCTGAAATGAAGAATGACTATTGTATTTAGATGTAAATAAGCACTCCAAATTAATTCTAGGTAATATGTTGATGTCAGCGTATATTTGTCTGACTAACGGCTCATGTGTTTGCATGAATAGAGAATTCAAGATAACAAGGGAATGTGAAGAATGCCCATTTGTACACATTGTTCCACTGATGGAAGGAGCTTACAATGGCTTATTGTTAACAGGTGTGTGCTCTGGCTGTGTCATACAGCAGCGCTTTCCTCAGAGACCCTGTAGATTCAGCATGATGTTATGTAGAAACTGTAGACCTCCTTAAAGTTTACTTAAGCACACTATTGTTGTTACTTGTTGTTGAGCACTTTCTCTGTCATTGTTTTTGTATTTTTACAATTATAATTTTAGTAAAAATCATATATAGAAATGAATAGGATTATTCCATGTCAAATCAACCAAACTTCAGAATCATCCAACTGAAGTGTTTGATTTTAACACTTTTTCTGATGGAAGACATAAATGATAATCAAAATCCAAATGAAATGCCATTGATTTAATTTACAATGTAATATCATTTAAAAACATTTTTAAAGAAGTCTCTTATGCTCACCAAGGCTGCATTTATTTGCTCAAAAATATAGTAAAAGTTATATTGTAAAATATTATTACAATTTGTAATTTTCGCAGCTAGAGGTCGCTTATTCAAAACAAAGGCGTAGCTTGATGGGAGATGTTGTCTTCACCTCTACAGCCGGTGGAAAAGAATCTGACGGGACTCGGGCAGAAATCATATTAATGGATGAGCTAATGTATTAAAAATTTATTAATGTTACTGTAGTATGAAGCAGGGTGGGACTGAAAGCCGTTAGAGCGGAATGAGGCTGCTGGAGCGATTGCTAATGATTGCTAATTGATAATGCGATACACAGCTCAAGAGCAGTGGAGCTTTTATTATGCCGCAAAAGACCACTTCCGCTTCTGGTCATGCGTATGTGGGGTAACACAGCGCTGTTTTATCATATTAGATACATCTGAGTGTGTTGAAAGTTATGTTATAATGCTACTCTGTGCGTTCGCTCGGCAGCTACTTTGAGACACTTGCACACTGCAGTAAGCTAGATCGATATTAAACATGGTACTCGCGGTAAATCAAGAAAACAAGATTTAAACAATTAGACTAACTGTGTTGAGCTATATAACAATGATTCATTTTCTGTCGATGAATGTATCCAAACAGTTACTCACCTGTCTAATAAAACACATAATATATTAAAGTGTCTTTGGTGTTTCCATGGTTTCTACAAAATAAAACCGAAAAATTGAGGGTAACGCGAGTATGATGTCATTGATATGCGAAATTGCTTATTTCTCTGGATTTAAACATTCTTGGAAACTGTAATTTGGGATACTGTAAGTACACTAGTCAGAATATGGTTGTCAGTGCTGTATTTGAGTCCTTTAATATGGTTACATTCACACACAGTTCAGTTAATTACGGGAGTGACAACCGCATTCTATAATGGGACTCACACCCATACATTTTCAGGACTCACAACTGCATTCTCAGAAAAACTGCGCTGTGTGAATGGAACCGGACTGGACAACTAGTTGTCTGTGACATCATACAGTTCCAGAGAGCCACTCTATGCTGCACAAATGTGTGTCTACTGTGTGTGGTTTTGCTTTTGGTAACTTACAGCGACGGAGATAAGAGCTGTATGTCATCTGAAGGATTTAAATTCAGTTACTTCTCCAGAGCTGCTCCTGTCAGTTTTGTGCTATATGTGCGACTCAAATTCTCCCAGATATAAAAGGTTAATGAAGATTTGATGGATAAACTTGCGGCCTGATTGGACTCCTGACCTGTCATATCAAAATTCATAAAACTTTTCAGTTTTATGGATGTCGCCAACTTTGATATTACTTTGGTCATTGTCTCTATGGTTACTGGTAAGAGAATGCGGGCTTGACCCCTGTAGCATAGAGACAGTGTTTGAGATGCTACTGTAAGTTGTCATACAGGACATTTCGAGACTCATACCTGTAAGTAAATGTGGTTGTCAATACCAAAAACTGACAGTTAACGTGGCCTGTTTACTTTATTTAAATAAGTTATTAAACAGACATCAAGCCACACCTATAGGTGTCAGTATAAAATTCAAAAATACTGGGACAAAGAAAAAACGTACTGAGTAAACCTTTAACTGAGTGTTTTTGTAAAGTTTTCTAAGGGTCATTAAGCACCCAAGATCCTTGTTCTTACTTGCCTCCACCTTCATCCACTTGTTTCAGTATTTGTTGGTGTATTAGGGGATCTTTTCTGAGGTATTCCTGGAAAGGGGTCAGTAAGCAACATGCCTTAAGCATCTGAGCTAATGTTTAAAAATGCCTTTAATTCTACACTTACATGAACTCATTCTTTAGCACAACCTTTTGGACTTACTCCTATTGTGTCGTTCTGAGAATTCCATGTGAAATCCCTTTCAGCGTGTCATCGAGAAGGAGGTGGGGCGGGGAGGGGGGGGGGGTGTTTCCAAATATTAACAGAATGTGGTCCGACCACTAGCATGGTGTCATCACGCAGGAATGTTGACCTTTTGAATCGAGGTACTTGCGTTTGCGCAAGCTTCCTCTGTTTGTAGGTTCTTGTAGCTTCTTTGTGTATTGCTTGTTTGCCACAATATAAAAAAGCCATGCTACATTGTTGTAAATCTCAGCTGTAGCGGAGACACACACATAGCAGATCATCTGTAAACGAAAACATTCCCACTTTGACCTTGCAACCTGAGCTGAATTCCAAAAACATGGACACACTCACACAGGGTAAAAAAAGCATCTCATCTTTCTCAAATGGAAATGCCTTCGATTAGATGTATTAAGCTTGCATTCATGAGCTGCCATCGCTCACAGGTCGCAAATATCGAGGGAAAACGGGCACCGCCAAGACTGCAAATGAGCTCCTTGGGGGTCACGGAAACAGCCGAGCTCTTTCACTGATTCAACACTTTTTCAGCACTCGCTTTATGGCTTCGCAAGCACCTCCCAGATAATGGATAAAGTTGAAATAGTTGTTGACAGCCACCCCCCTTGAGAGTCACAACCTGCCTGACCCAGATCCAAGGACATAATGAGAGGGGTTTTGGACATCTGGCGTTTTTGGACACGAGCTGGTCGCTGCTTGCATACAGACAAATGCCAAACTAGTTTGGATTGGGAGGATGATACTGTTGAAATTTTGTCATTCCTGGCCTGCAGCCAGTTGAAACCAGAGTAAAACTAGGCAGTCAAGTCTTTTTTTCCAGCCCCTGAACTCAAATCCTCTTATAAATGAATCATGATATTAAATAAGCTGTGTGATGGCATGGAGGTCCATATGAGCCCAGGGTCTCTGTGTTCTGATCGTTGTGAAAGGTCCAGTGTGTCTGACTCCAGCTGCCTCCTTTTTTCCCTCTAGCAGATGCATGGCAGCTTGTGCCTCAGTGGGAGAGACTTTTCGTGCAGCTGGAGCAGACCTTGGCCACCTCTGTTCCTTTGCTTGTATCATGAGACCAAACTGACAGTGGCCGATTTACGACCGTCTTAGGCCCGGATGAACTGTGTCTGACAGCTTCCCTTTTCCTAAGGTTTAATGCATAAAACATTTTTCTAAAAGGCTTCATCAGTGGAATGTACAGCCAAGAAATGGGATTCATTTTAAATATAGCAACGGAAAATTGGCAAACATTTTGAGAAACTCCAAAGGGAATCTTTAAATCATAAGTGTCTTGCCTTTATCAAACTGCTAATTCAAAACAAAAATGTATATATTAAAATGCTATAGCACAAAATAATCAGGAAAGGTGAATAATTGGCCTAGTTATTTAACCGAGAGAGATTGATAATTACTTTGTTGTTCAGACAATGCATATTTTAATGTATTGTTTTTATAAAATTTGACTTGGCAGCCATTCATGCTTGAGTGATATGTGTTAAAGAAATGCTTGACACATAGCATTATTGTTGTTGTTTTTGTTATTATTGTTATTATTACAATGACCATTATTAAAAGAAGAAAAGGGTAAGTCTTGGTTGGATGGAGGCAGATATGAACATGAGCTTGCAGTTGAATGTAAGAAAGGGGCGGGGTTTATGTCCAGTATACGCCACCAGAGAGAAGTCTGTAGTTTCACCAGAAGGTCGAGTTATGACATTTTGATTTAAAAATATGAAAAATAAAAATGTAAAAATGAAAGCATATGCTTAATCTTTAATTCTTTATCGCAGCAATAAGATCAATAACATGCATTTGGAAAATAGATTTCCATTTCATGCCAACTTTCATGCTATTTAGGCATTATTTCACTTCGGTTGGGCTCAAAATTTAATTAATTTTAGTTAATTCCCACTTGATAAAAATGTAAAAAAAAATACTACAAATAATTTAATTATTACAACTACAATAATACATTTAGCTAAATTACACAATTATTTTAAAATCATAATAATCAGCTAAATGGTTAATTAATTTAAATTAGTAATATATTAAGAATAATATATTCAAATTAATTAATCATAATTTAGATAGATATTGGTATTATTATTATTATTATTATTATTATTATTATTAGTTGTAGTATTTTTATTATTAATAGTGATCAGCTAATGATCATCTAAATTATTAATATCGTTGTTATATATTAGTAATTTAATTTAGCCTATTATTATTATTATTATTATTATTATTATAAAATGTGAATACAGTTGTTATTAAAATATTCATGATGCATATGTTTTGATTGGTATAGTATTTATAGTATAATTTAAATCTAAAAATAATTGGTATTGTTGTAAAAAACATGAAGCTGGAATGCTAAAGGAGAATTGTACTACTGCATTAACATGTCAAATCCTACGTACCTAGGCCAAGTGATCCAGGACTGCCACAGGTGCCCCCTCAAAACAAGTAGGTGCATGCTGCCCCTAAAACCATCTGTACTGTATTGCATATCCACAAATCTTCAGCATGCATTTTAGAAAATTTGTTTATGATTTATTACATGACTTCCACATACTGCTTGTCTGGCTAATTGTACAAGAGGTTTTTTTCTAACAACATCAAAACAACAAAGCAATCACTGTCGCCGGGGGACCTCCTCTTACTAGATTTATGAAGCACCACGACTATCATGTAGACCTGCCAGCTTGCTTACCACTTTGCCTCATTACACTTAACACTGATTAGATTAGCTAGAAAGGACTGGAGATGCGCCTTTAGCCGCAGTACCTGCAGCCCTCCCTCTCTGTATCAGTGTGTGCCAGGCCCTCGGTTTGTTTATCCAGATTTATGGATGCGTTTTATCGCCTAGCTCCAGCCAGCTCTGTGATATGCAAATATATGGCCAGCTTTATTGTCTCAACTCACTGCTGTTAGCAGAGGTTTGTATTCAAAATTGGTGATCGAGGGTTGTAAACACACCGAGCGGTGAACACTCTTTTCTCAGTGGCTTCAATTTATTTAGTCGCAGAGATTTTCCACGGCAGTCATTTAGATTAAAATGTTGGTGTGCCACACTTGATTTAGGGTTTGAGTTACTTCTTGTTTGGCTCCTGGAAGCCATGTTTTATAACTTT
Source organism: Rhinogobio ventralis (assembly GCA_039654625.1). Taxonomy (NCBI): domain Eukaryota; kingdom Metazoa; phylum Chordata; class Actinopteri; order Cypriniformes; family Gobionidae; genus Rhinogobio; species Rhinogobio ventralis. The sequence continues at coordinate 15,471,485 of CM077203.1, forward strand.
GCACCTTTTCGTCTGCATATTTTGACACTTGAAGCAAATGGATCCAGTGCAAGCCAGCCAGGGTCAAAGCCCTGACCTTTCCTCTTCAAATGCCCCCCCCAGCCACCACTTCACGGTGATCATCCCAACCGCTCTGGTCAGTTCTATTATTGGGATGCTCTTCCATTCATTCATCAACCTCTCTGGTCTGTGATGAGGGGTGGCAGGGCGCATAAATGACCCCAGCTCGCCGGTTTCACTTCTCTCCTCTGTCCTTTCTTTTTTGTCTTTTCTTGTCTGTCCTTTCTCCTCTTTTCTCACTTATCTTTTCTGACCTGCCATCTCTCGTTCTCTTTTGTGCTCTTTTTAGCTCTCTGTCGCTCTCTCTCTCTTTTTAATTTCGCCATTGTTTATTGTCCTGTGATGTGGGAAAGACAGGAAGCTGAATAAATTGGGCCATTGTTTCTAGGGAGGATGAAGGGGGTTGAAGAGGCCTGTTAATATAGAGGAGGATTATGGTGATGGCTGAGCTATAAGAATGAAAGAGACTGTCATTCGATCGAGCAACTCATCTGTGCAGATGCAACACTGCATTCATTTACCTGAGGAAAAAAGTCAACACAACCTTAAAATGAACCCCATTTTCATTCTTAATGCATGTTTCTAGTCTTATTGTGAATGATTCATGAAAGGAAAAACAAAAAAGTTTGGCTTCATATTTCATTTAAATGTAGTAACTTGCTCTTCCCCTGAAACATTTCTTTTCTGATGACATCACTTAAGCCAAGGATATTGGATCATGTAAAAGTTGTGATGTAACAGAAGTAGCGATAGATCCTTTTTTTTTCCATATTGTGGCGTGCATTCAAGTGAAATGGATTATCGAAAAGAAGAAAAGGGTAAGTCTTGGTTGGATGGAGGCAGATATGAACATGAGCTTGCAGTCGAATGTAAGAAAGGGGCGGGGTTTATGTCCAGTATACGCCACCAGAGAGAAGTCTGTAGTTTCACCAGAAGGTCGAGTTATGACATTTTGATTTAAAAATATGAAAAATAAAAATGTAAAAATGAAAGCATATGCTTAATCTTTAATTCTTTATCGCAGCAATAAGATCAATAACATGCATTTGGAAAATAGATTTCCATTTCATGCCAACTTTCATGCTATTTAGGCATTATTTCACTTCGGTTGGGCTCAAAATTTAATTAATTTTTAGTTAATTCCCACTTGATAAAAATTAAATTTTTTATTGAACGTCCTGTTTTCCTTAGACGTTGAATTAGTTCACGTCAATGTGATTCTCTGTTTAGTTGGGGAGGGAGAACGGGTTCAGTTTCGGGGGGAGGGGGGGGGGGGGTCATTCTCAGTTCGTATCCACATTGACTACATAAACACGTTGAGTACATTCCTGTTTCGACTGATTGATAAGAAATGACTGCGGCTGAAAACTAGCTGCTCCAGTTCGTGGGTTTCGGGGAGTAACTGTACGTATTGTGTTTCCGGACATAGCCTGTATTTCCAGATCTCTCCATGGCCTCCAACAAAGCACCATCATTCCTTTACACTTGATTGAAGAGAACATAATTGTTGTGATCATACAAAGTTTGCTTCCTTTTAAAGGTATTTCCACAACAATCGGTATCTTTTTCAGGAACATAGCAACTATAAACAAAGCAACAAATGCTGCCTTTTACATTTCAGATTGCTTTGCTGTGTGAAAACAGACATTCGTCCCGATTTACGCTAGACAGATGGGATGAGTTTGGGATGAGTCGGAGATGGTAACAAAACCTAGACCCTCACACAGGTACCTTGTTACCAGCAGTCTGACAGATCTGGGGTGTAACTGATCTCGAAGTGAAGATGTTCATTCATAGCACCCTTGGCTTTGTTAACAGGTGGAAGCTCTGAAGAGAAGCTAATTAGTGTTCTGTGTGATCTCCCCTTAGCATGGCACTGTTACCTGTCCTTTGAACCCACCCTGACTGAAGGCAACGGCAGATCAGCAAAGCACTACAAACCTGCAGAGAACCTTGAACTTCCTATGAGGCCCACAAATACTTGTACACTCAAACAATCTGCTGACTTCTGGATAGTAACATTTAATAGAATAGATTCGCAGATCAAGGCTGTCCATTTGTCACAGGAATGTTTAAATATCTCTTTCATTAGTCTACCCAAAGTATGTGGGGTTTTAATTATTAACTAGTGGCCACCGTGTGAAAATATTTCAACAAGCAGTTATAAAAACTGCTTTTCATTTGGTTTTGTAAATTAAGCTTGTGGGCTTCATTAATGACCATTACTTGTGTTCTCTGTTTGAACTGGATCTCTCTCTTCGTTTATTCCATCTGTGGTGTTTCATTTATATTTAATGCGTCTTGCCGTGTCGAGCAACCCTATCGTTTTTCGTGCACAATGACTCATTTTACTGCCTACCCTGCTGCTGCAGTTTGGTCTGGTGAAAAATGACTTGTGAATGGTTCCCACTGTTTATTGTGCTGTCGTTTTCATCCCCAGGGAGCTCAATGAAGTGGGTTATCTCTTTGTCAAGGATGCATGGATACACAAACGCCTAGCAAAGACAAGCATTCACTGGCAGCTGGCTTTGCTATATTTACCTCTTCTAAAGACAATGCGTAAATGTCTACAACATGTGTCGTGAGCCATTTAAAAAGCAGATCATGCTTTTGGAGTATGGTATTTGTGTATGAGCACGTTTAAGGTGTTACCAACTTTGAATGATGAGAAGTTTTTGTTAGATAGACCATGCTCCTTGGATAAAGGTCATTTCTTTGAGATGAGTGGCGCTCTTTTTCTGATGAAAACAATACTAAAATTGTATTAACAAATGATGTTCCTCTGACTTAATGAAACTAAATTGGATTTTGATTGAATAACTTGACAAAGTAACACTAAAAGTCAATATAATAAGCACTGATTTGTTTAGTAAATGATTTTCATTTGCTCAACAGCAAAGGTCCTTCTAGTCTAGAGTAAACAAATTTGTTCTATAATCTTGTTTAAACATGACACATTGTTAGATTCAGGTTTAATACCTTCATATAGACCAGCTATATAGACTATGGTATGTTCCTTTTAATAGAGATGCACTGATATGAAAAGTCTGGACCATACCATTAATATTATTATTTTCATTTTATGCCAGATTTTAGGACTGCACGATGTATTGAAATAAAAATGATATTGCCATATGGCTGCGATTTTTTTTTTTTTTTTTTTTTTTTTTTTTTTTTTTTATTATTTATTTATTTATTTATTTATTTTTTTCAATTAAATAAATATGTGCTACATGTTTTGAATTGAAGCATGGCACTATGCTCATTTACATGTTTACAGCTTGTGTTTCTATTCAAATCATCTGGTGAAAATATTTTTTTCATACTGAATCACAATATATACTGCAGAGTTCTTTACTACTGTATTTTTTCAAAATTAACAAAACATTAAAAAGCTACACAATCATTTTAAATGCTGCAAGTGTGCATTTAGGCATCACAAAATTTTAATGTATGAAAAAATAATATTCATTACGAGATTTGATAACTATTACTAGTGTTTTTAAATTATTAGTGATTTTACAGAGTAACTTTAAGTGTGTATTAGATGATGGCAAAGGTTATCTAAATGTAAAAATAGGGAAAATGAGCATGAAAGATTAAATATAGAATATCGGATGATAAATATCCAATATGGACCAATATTAATAAATTAAAGAATGCTTATCAGCCGACGTCTGCTAAACTACAACATATTAATATATTGTGCATCACTACAGTAGCTGTTATGAAGTCAGTATGTCACTCTTGTGTTAGAATGTGTTGATTTAATTGTAGTATATTGTCTGAAAAAAAATTGTCTGATAACCGATATGGAATCTATATATAGTGCATCCTAGCTATATGGAGTTGCAATGTGTTTTGTGCTTGTGTTAGCTGTTAAAGTTGATTGAGTGCAAAACAAAAGCAACTCCACACACAAAGTCTTTGAAATTCCTCTTGTAAACTGCAACAGGTATTTGACAGTCTGTGGTATTAAGGAAGGGTAGGAATGCACTTGTGTGTATTTCCGGATGGTCCACTTTAATGAGACTTCTTTACAATCCTGTCAGGGAATTTTTGTCTTATGTTGGCCTTGTGGATGTCCCCATTATTAGTGGTGCACTGATCAGAAAATTTTAGGCCAATACCGATATATTTTAACACTAAGATCGATTGGCACTGATCGCAATCACAGATTAGCCATGAATTTAAGTAGGTTAGACCAATCGGCAATCACAGGATTAAGACAGCTATCGTCCAATTAAGATCGGTGGCCGAACGATTGGTGTACCCCTACCCATTATTCACAGGCCACACTAATCCAGTCCACATTTAAATATGGTTCTCCATGCATGCCTCGCTCTGAGCTCCCCATGGCCTGTTGGCATCCTTCAGAAAGCTCTTCAGGAGGATGTTTCCTCAGCATTGGATACGCTTGTTTGTCTGGGCAGGCCGTACCTAAATCTCATTCTTCCAGCCTGTCCTTCAATTGGGCATGTGTTTACAGATAAGGCCAGATCCTATTATGCTGCTAGGAGTTTCCAATAGCAAAGGCGCGGTTTAGTCGGAAGTGCAAAATTGGCAAACAGAGCGAAACGTGCGGCTGCTGTCTGAAATTGTAGGGGGGCTGCTCTGGGGGGGGGGGTGCTTAAGGATGTCGTTTGTGCAAGACTCGCATATGTGTGGATGCATATCAAGGCGACGCATTGCTTCTAGCAGCTCTATCGATCCCTGGCTTCGATCCTGTGTTTATGCTTGGCTGCAGTAAGGTGGTCTACGCTTGGTCAATACTGCAATAAAGTTTTGACTCTTGACTCCCAGGTGGTGCACTTGTGTTGAAGGACAATCCCTATGGTAATCATAGGCCGTTGGTCGCCTGCTGCTGTAGCTAGTGTACCCTGATAGAGAGTGAGAGATCACATTGTGTGCAACACAGCACTTGATGTTGATTTTGTGTCATTGCAAGCTAAATATTGTGTTGGTTTTTGATTGAGGGTTTGGATACGGGTCAAGGGACGCTCAGAAAATCATTCTGTGATTTGGATGAATGTAAGGGATTGAGCTTTTTACCATCACACTATTTCACTATTTCGCCTGTGGGATGGATTAATGATGATGAGCCTGGTTTTGATCGTCTCTGTTGGTTGCTACTAGGTCAGATCTTTTAGTTGCTTGATAATTCAGATAGTACAAAAATGTAGCACATTCATCAGAACAATAGATGCTTTGTGAGTGTTTGTCATATTTTCCTCAATAAACAGGAAATTGGGGGCACTGAGCTGAGAATGCCGCTCCAATTAGTGCCAGGTTCCTTGGGTCTGTTGTTTGGCTCCGTTTACACCAACTACACACAAATGCAGTGGACCTCACCTGTCACAGCTGGTGTCTAAACCAACACACCTGGAGGCTAAATGGGCTCCAACATTCCACTCCTGTTTTAAACATTGTAAAATATTTATTCCTAATAAGGATGTTTAATCTATTGTGGGTGTCGTGCAAGATCCTATCATCGACAAGTGGTAGTCATTTGTAATGCCTATCACATTCTCACAGTATCTTCTTTTGGGCTATTAAAAATAACCTTTCTGGTTATTGTTTTATTTTTGTTTTTGTCAGTGGTAGTTGCAAATAATAAGTAGCATAAACAAATAGCGGTAGTGTAGTAATTTGTGTATATGATAGGCTAGCAGGCTAATTAATTAATGTGCAAGGCTGGCAGGCTAATTAATTAATGTGCAAAGCTAGCAGAACAATCTGATATGGTTATGCTAAGCTAACAGGCTAATCAGCTTGTATTGTGCAAATCTAGTAAGTTAAACATTACTTCTATTGTTGTTGTTTTTTAGTTAGCTGGCAAGCTAAAGGTTTATTCAGCTTTGCCATGTCAAGTAACTTCTATTTCTGAAAATTTTGAAAATATTTTTTTACCTAAACACTGAAACTGAAATTAACGTGTCCATTTAGCCAAAACACAAAGTTTTGTTAATTAAATTTGTGTAATTGAGTAATTGATCTCGCTATGCTGTTCAGGCCACTATAGAGTGATAAACTGTGTAGCAAAGTTCTGCAACAAGCTGTCTCTCGATATTTCAGATATTGCTACTATAGAATAAGAATAATTTTGGTCATGTTGAAGTGTCCACACTTCTGATATTAACCTGTTGAAGCTTTTTCACATTCTGTGCACGAAATAGAATAAAAACCAAATAACTGTTTCGGTCAATGTTTTCAGCCCTCCAAAACTACCATATCTGGCTGAATATTTTCTATTTTCAATAGAATTGTTTTGGGGTCCAAGCAAGAGAGCATTCTAGGAGATAAAAACATATACTCTATTCTATTTTGGTGGTGCACAGTATTGGATTTTGTATGGCTTTGGATCACGTGGCAACCAGTCACCTGGAAAAAACAGCAGATTTATTCTGAAAATAATACCGTAAGCCATTAGTACTCTGATTTAGAAAATTGTATGTAAATAGATTTACAGGAGCACTCTAGTTTATTATGACTCCTGAACCGTACATCCTGTAACTTTTTTTTAATGGGCAAAAACGGCGACCTGTTTTATTTAGCCAAAATGAGGTACGTATTGAAAGAGTAACTAATTGTCCTCTGGACATAGTGCCTATTAGGGATCGATATCACGGTTTCAACAACTTCATTTATGATGGGATTCATTATGGGCTCATAGAGGGGCCTTTAGAAACATTGTGCTAAAGGTACAAGCCAAGTATTGATTTTGGAGAAGGGCTTTGTGTATGCCTGTAAAGAACACAGTAATACATAGGATGTTTTTTCTCCTCCAGGTAGGCTGTAGTTCTTGCATTTTATGTAGAAACCATTCTCAGAAATCCAATCATGCTTCTCTTATGTTTTCCTACAGTCATGTCAGGTATTCAGCACTATATGAGGATTAGAACCTGTTTATTTCAGTCCACCTCAGAGAGCACCTGACCTCCATACGGCCCCTGATTATATATAGCATACCTACAGAAGCAGAGATGTAGCTCTGTCAAAGTGACAGCCATGTGAATTGTAATCAATGGCTGAGATATTGATTGTGCTCTTAATTGGCTTCTTTCCAAGCTGTGAGTCTAGTCACAAACTGTCGAGGGAAGAAAGCAAATCGATAAATGATTCCTTTGATTTGCTGTTGGCGAAAATTAGTATTGAAGCTTTAACCAACAGTTCGGTAGCTATAGGTAAACTGCACATGCTCCTGATACTTCAAGACTCTTGACATGTCTTGAGACTTAGATTGTTAGAAAGTTAGTGGCCCTGTTTACACCTGGTCTGTTTTGGTCGATCGACTCACAAGTGGACGATGCTAAATACAGATGTAAACGGGGTCTAAAACGTTTTGAGCTTGTCAACATTTGACCGCTTCCAGAGGTTGTCGAAAACTCATTCGACCGGATTGCTTTCATAGTGTAAACGTTCATGTGGTCGAATATGTTCGAACAGCCACAAAAGACCACCTACTGTCCTCCTACTGACTTAATGCCTAAACATTATGGGAAGCACGCTAGCCAGGCGGCTGGAGAGAGACCCAAGTTTGGTTTGAAGATGAAAAATGTACCAAGCACAATATTCTCTCACCATTCCTGATTTCTAACATGGTCTAACGTCCGGCATGGTATTGTGGCCATTAGAGCAGAAAATGAAAGCTGATGCTCTCTGTATGTTTTTCCGTCGTCTCCGGGAGCATTCATATGTAAATTGTGCGTGCTTATTTTGTCCATTAGATCGAAAGACCTGAAAAAACACAAATATTTACCCGCCCATAGACCCTCCCCTCAAAGAAATCAGGACAGAAATGGTTGAAAGTTGACAAAAGAGACGGATTAAAACACCAGGTATGAACGGGTATGCGTCTTCCTTGTCTGCTTGAGATCCGATTGACCAAAACGTATCTTAATACCAGGTATAAAACGGGATATAGAAATGAATTATGATTGATAGAAAAATATTATCTATCCATCCATCTAGCTATCCATCTATCTATTTGTCTGTCTGTCTACCTGTCATCTACAATAAATATTGATCGATAGATGTGGATTGGTATGACGATAGATAGATAGATAGATAGATAGATAGATAGATAGATAGATAGATAGATAGATGTATTAATCACAATAGATTGATTCATATGATTTATAATAGCTGAATACATATGTCTGTCTAAATATTTGTCTGTCTGTCATTGTATTGATAATTTAGATCCTTTCTTCAACATATTTATTTATATTTTGTACATTAATGTCATGTCCTGTAATAAAGAAGAAGCTGGTCACCTCTATGCTGTGGAAACTAAAGAGGTCGAGATTGGTCTGTCTTTGCAGATTCTGTTAAAAGAGTACAGGACGTTTATATGTCATCAGGTACATAGACGAGGGCTTTTTTGATGGCAGTTTGCTAATTATTATGTACTCGATGAATATGGAGTAAGGAAAATTTTCTTTAAAGGTAAGAGCCGGGAGGCTTTGAGGGACTGAAGGGTGTTCTTTCCTAGATCCTTTGAGGTATGGACAGCGACCGACAGAAAGATGAAAAGGTTTTGAGGGTAGAGCAGGCAACAGGTGCTAGGTTGCCACAGCAACAGCATGGCTTGTAGGCATCAATGGCTTCTGCGGATGTTTGAATGCTCGCTCGCAGCAGGAACACAAGTGTTTTACAGTTGGCACAGTTGGGCTCAGTTTAACATTATCCCTATCTCAAAGGAGAAGACGCCAGCCAGCTCTGCAGTCAATCCTGCTGCTCGCTTGCAGAGGGAACAGCAGGATGGAGGCTGGCAGGCAAGTCACTCATGACTGCTTGGGTCCTGCCCCCAGCCCATAGGAGATATAGGATGGCTGGTGTCTCTGTTTATTATCTTCCAGTGCGTTATCCATAGGCACCTGCTGAGTGAACAGTATTGATGCCAGCTCCGCAAAGGAGTGGATAAGCCGTTCTCACCCTTGATGTCTTGTCAATGGGTCTTAGATCTTCATCCTGACATTTCCATCATTGGGTCTATTGATCTTGGATGAGGGCCGGCTCTCTTAGGTAGATAGACAACCTATGTCGGGCAGTTTGTATGGGGTGAGGGAGTGTGGAATACAAAAACCAGGACCGCTTTTATGGGTCTCTACTAAAATGAGCAGCTTTGTAGAGTTTATTTTATTCTTCTCAAGTTGAGCTTATTGGGGTTATTGGGGAGGGCAAATATCCAATAATGAAGTAATTCTGAGGCAGAAATTAATTCAGGAGAGGCTTTTTTTCTGTCTGTCCTGGCCTCTGTGATCTTTTCTTAAAGGTTTTAAATGGATATAAATGGGCCTTAAGCACTTGAACGTAATGGGAGGTGCATTACACAATTTCGACCCACTTTAACTAGCTCTTCTGTCTCTTTTCGAGGGTTCAGAGTTACTAAAGCCCTTACACATGTTCTTCTCCCCCCTCATTTGCTCTTTAGACACAGCATATGCCCTGATCTGTTTAGCTAAAGAGATTTGAAGTCTCAGGCTAATTGGCAGCAGGCTTATGGCTGCACGACCCATAATGAGTGTACGCGTCCAGTCTGTTGCTTTCTAAAGGAGGGGGAACATGCGTTCAGGTTGCGGAGTATGAACTACAGAGGGGATGTAGAGTAGTTTTTGGTCTGTTAACACATTTGAAGGATTAGCATTGAGTGGTTGATGACCTGGTTTTATGTCCTTTGTGCATGAATTAAATGCAGTGAACTGTCTAAAATAATTGTGTATTAGCAAGATGTTTTTTTCTTTATTGTTTCCTTTTATTGCCATGTTAAAATAATTATTTATTTATTTTTAAATTAAGAATAACATCATAATATGCCTAAGTAAAGTCATAGCATTAAATAATTAGTTGTAATATTATTGAGAAATGACTTTATTCCTGTAGTTTTGACTTTTTTTGCTTTTTTCCTCATTGTCACAACTTTATTCTTAACATGTTTTTTTTAAACATGGCACTAAAACAGTCATAGCAGACTGTGTGGTTTGATTGGGATAATTCATAGACAGTCTGAATTACATTTGAGACCTAAGAAGTACAATGTAGGCTTAACCGTTTTCCCAGGCTTGCACGTCGGGGGCGACATTTGTAAGGTCCATAATGAGAATAGCGTATTAGAGATGCATTCGTTTCCCCAAAGTTCTCCCAAAAGATTTCTTTCTTTTTTTTTGGGTTAAAGCCAATTTCTGACTGGATTATATTAATCCTACTGGATGCGTTTTTAGGTAATGGAAAATCTGGAAGCTGCAATCTGGCCAATATTTTTTGGTTCAGTGGGTTCACAGTATGCACAGTTTGGGAAGGAGCTGATCTGATGAAACCAAACACCCCGGGGTTTCATAATGAACAGTGATGAGCAGTTAAATGTGCTTGTTGTGTAACATTCCCCCCATCACCACCTGTTTATAGAGATCATAATTGTGATGTGATTTCTGGCTCATCATCGCAGAAAAGACTCACATTAGCAGGTTTACCTTGTAACTGTGTGGCCCCCCTACCTCAATGTTGAAACTGTGATGATGTCGAAAGAAGTCAATACGACCTGAGTAAATCTTAATGCACTGCAAAAAATGTTTTGGCTTGTGTTCCAGTAAAAACATCCCAAATTGAATTTATTTGAAGGGCTTTGTGTGGCATTGAAATGTTTTCTTTTGTGTAAATTTAAATGATACATTTCTACTTTAAAAATGTTCCACATTATGGACTGTCTTTAACTAAAAAATAATTGCAAGACTTTAATTAAGTTATGCATCCATTGCATGCCCCCTTTGGGTCATTGTAAAGTCAGCAGATGTCTACTGTGAGTTTGCCAGAAGAGCTGGGATTGAGTGAGAACTACCTGAAACTCGCAGCTCCTTGACAGATCAATGCTGCAATCTTCCCTCCGACAGCCTCCAGCACCCTATGTAGCCTTTATTAAACCTGCCACAGTGGCCTATTGTGTGTCTGTGAAGCTCGCAACGACTCACATGCAAACACGATTACATATTAGAGCTGTGAATTGAGCTGTCACTGCCTCACCTGTGAAGAATCAGGTTATTGATTGATGGTACACCGGTGTGGACCTGATTAGCAGTTCATTGTCAGTGTTATAATTGAGCCCATCTCCTGCCACCCTCAAACACCCGCTACCAAGGTAACAGACTGTCTCTATGTGGTTTAGACATCTGATAGGACCTTCTTTGGGTAAAATTAGATGTTTGTCAGATCTATTAGTTTCCGTGTTGAACCTGTTTAATAAGCAAGAACTCAAACTCAATTGTGAGAAAAGGATTGTGAATTCTTTGAAATATGATCTGTATTTTTGGACAATTGCCTGTGGTCTGAACCTCACTTAAGCCACAAAATGACACATCTTTATTGTGTGATTTAAGACATCTGAACATCTGTGGTACCTGCTGAAATGACAAGTATTTATTATATTTATGTATTTAATAAATATTATGTATTTTTTTCATTATATATATATATATATATATGCCAGATAACAACACACCTATAACACCTATAACACCTATAACATATATATATATATCAATGCCACGTAGAATTAAGGCAGTTCTGAAGGCGAAAGGGGGTCAAACACAGTATTAGTATGGTGTTCCTAATAATCCTTTAGGTGAGTGTGTATATATATATATATATATATATATATATATATATATATATATATATATATATATATATATATATATATATATATATATATATATATATATATATATATATATATGAGAGAGAGATATAGAGATATATAGAGATAAATAAAAATAAACAACATTATGTCCGGTGAAGTGAATAACACTGATTATCTCTTCATCACGGCACTTGTTAGTGGGTGGGATATATTAGGCAGCAAGTGAACATTTTATATATATATATATATATATATATATATATACACAATATATATATATATACACAATATATATATATATATATATATAAAATGTTCACTTGCTGCCTAATATATCCCACCCACTAACAAGTCTTCAACTGTCCAATTTTGGTGAGCTTGTGCAAATTGTAGCCTCTTTTTCCTATTTGTAGTGGAGATGAGTGGTACCCGGTGGGGTCTTCTGCTGTTGTAGCCCATCCGCCTCAAGGTTGTGCGTGTTGTGGCTTCACAAATGCTTTGCTGCATACCTCGGTTGTAAGGAGTGGTTATTTCAGTCAAAGTTGCTCTTCTATCAGCTTGAATCAGTCGGCCCATTCTCCTCTGACCTCTAGCATCAACAAGACATTTTCGCCCACAGGACTGCCGCATACTGGATGTTTTTCCCTTTTCACACCATTCTCTGTAAACTCTAGAAATGGTTGTGCGTGAAAATCCCAGTAACTGAGCAGATTGTGAAATACTCAGACCGGCCCGTCTGGCACCAACAACCATGCCACGCTCAAAATTGCTTAAATCACCTTTCTTTCCCATTCTGACATTCAGTTTGGAGTTCAGGAGATTGTCTTGACCAGGACCACACCCCTAAATGCATTGAAGCAACTGCCATGTGATTGGTTGATTAGATAATTGCATTAATGAGAAATTGAACAGGTGTTCCTAATAATCCTTTAGGTGAGTGTGTGTATATATATATATATATCTCAAGATAATTTTGTATATTGTAGATATTGGTTTTTTTTTTATATAGTTTTAAGAATATTTAGATTTTTAAAGGATAATTTTTTTTTGCAGTGTGCATGTATTAACATTCCGAGTATATAAACGAATACATTTAGTGTTTATAGTGTATGTTAAATACTACATGGTTCATGAGATTGATCTATCTATAAAGCCCAAAGTATAAACCCATGTTTGTTCTGTGACGGTCCGCACCTCCGCACACACAGGAGGATCCGTGCACACAGTCTGCGTGCAGCCCAATGTTTGTGTCCGCGTGGACGGTATGCGTACAATGGCGCATGTGCGAGTGATTCGAGTGCTTGAAAACAAAAGTCCACTAGACGCTCACTGCCAAGGAATGTACTTTGAGAGGCTCACACGCTCAACTGTGTGCAAGTCTGAGCGAAACGTGTAAAATGCAGTATACCCAGGGCTTTAGAAGTAAAAGGCTCTATAAAGGCCCTGTGTGATAGTATAGAGCCCTTTGAGTGACAGGTTTAGAGAGGGCATCTCTTAGTCTCTAGTCAGTGACAGGTCCCTCTAGACCCAATCAGCCCGTCACATGTGTCTGGGGCAGGTAATTGTGCTTCTGGCCTCACCTCATGCCTCCTGATCTCTTCCCTTCTGTTTTTAACTCATCACTGTCCCTAGGCTTTCGTCCTTCTCGGAGTTCAGCTGCCAACCCCTGGCGCTCTCCAAATTGTATTTTTTTACCCCATTCTGAGAGCTCAGAGTCACTCTCCGCCTCTATCTTTGATTGCTGATGAAGAGGAGAAGGTCCTTGTTTTTTTTGTTCCTTTTGTTCTGCAGAAGGACTTTGTTTATTAAGAGCAGTGGTGTAAATGTCAAGGGAAGAGTTAATTGTCTCATTACCCAGCTCATCTCTATATGACCCTCATTAATTTGAGCGCTGATGGGATTGTGCTGTCTTGGATTTGTGTGAGTGTGTGTGTGGGCCTGTGTTTATGGTGTACACTGAGGGTATCTATCTCATGTTTAATTGTGACTGGCAAAAACTTGCATACACAGTGTATCTGTGCCAAATCGGTTATCTGTTTTAGTTGTTTTTAATTTATTGGTAAATATTTTGCGTATACATTCCCCGTTTTATGTTAAATGTAATCTTTAGAAGGTCTAATTTTTCATTTAATCTTAAAATAGAATTTTAATATCAGCTATTTATCAGTTATTGGGGTCTAATGATATTTCATGCATTCTGACTTATTTACACTGTTTAAGAGTTGGATTCTCATGCTAAACATGGCCAAAATGTAAAAAAATCAGTTGGACACAAAATCAACAATGTCACTAAAGAAGCATGTTTCTTGTTGTGAGGGAAAGAGTTATTCAGGGATAATGCCATGATGTTTTGAGTGTGTGTGTGTGTGTGTGTGTGTGTCTGTGTACTATTTAGCTCCACCCTCTGCATGCCTTCACAAGCTCGTTTGCTTTCGGAAAGAATCAGTACAGAGTATCTGTCTTTTATACATATGATAAAACTAAAGACTCTTTGGAGATATGAATGATGCAATACTACTTTATAGTAGAGATTGGCAGAAACTGTGTGTGTTATGTACCCATTAAAGTAACAACAGCCTAATATAAGAATCAGTAGAACGTTTTTAATGTTTTATTTTTTCATTTTATTATTCAATTTCTTACTTGAATGCTGCTTTTAGATATACCTACTTTACCTGAAAATTGAAAGCAGTTTTTTTTTCACTTGCATCTTTCTTTTATTGTATTTTTGATATGAAGAGAATATGAAGTAATATGAAGAGAACTGGGTCCTTTTTCATTTGGTTCACCTCTTGGTCCACTTAAAGGAGTCTGAGTTCCGTTCTTTTTCTTTTTGACTCAAGTGTGAAAACACCCTTACACTCACCAGCTGTTGTATTGCACTCAGTCGTACATAAAAAGTGTGATTAACTTATCCGAGGACCGATCTTTCTACAGGGCAGACATTTTATGCTGTAACTATTTTCAGCATTGTACTCCACTGGCCTGATGACATGAAGCTCATTGTTTTCCTGAGGGGGTAAATGGGAGTGTCTCTGGTTGTTGAAGAACCTTTTCCTTCCAGGTTTTGTTAGTTGTCTTGAATATATATATATTTTTTTTGGAGGAAATCTCCTAGATAAGAATTTGCCCCTTTCTGGAGTCATTCTTTAAAAATGAAATGCAACAGCTGTAAAGAAATTCTATTTTTTGAAGGCAAACTTTGACACGAGGTTAATGAAACTCAGCAAACAACTTCACCATGAAAATCTCTCAGTTCGAAATATTAATACGTTTATTATGCAATTTGTAGTGAGAGCGAAATGTGTTTGATGTTGACAATTGGTATCAGAGGGATTTTGGAAAAGCAAGCTTTAGATCTTTTTTTATAGTTCACATTTTGTCAGCAGAAGCAGCTTAAATTTAAAGAATTCGTGAGCCCTCAATTTTACTAGCTTTGCATTTATTGCTTATTCCCAGGTGCACCACTAAAAAGTTGTGATTGATTTTATTAGAGGCTTTCGTGAATTAGAAATTGAGCAGGATGCCAGGCTCAGGAGATGTTTCATTATTACAGCTCTAAATACATGTTTCTTTTATGTCATGAATAATATCCTGAATCATCTAAATAGCACACAGATGATTCTTCTCTTGTTTTCAATAAATAAAGCTCTCTATCTTCCATAATACTTCATATTGCCAAGTATTTAATGTGTAAATCTTGCCTTGACTCTTTACTACGTAAATGATGTAGCTCATCTGTGGCTTTCAGGCTTGCTTTGACATTAAAAAGCGACAAAACCCCCAGTCATGAGCTGTCTTGTGCTGACATCAAAGCGCACTGATTATTCATTCCCACACTTTGTATGTTATTTTCTCTTGTTTGGAATATTAAGATGTGTGAGCTGCTAAATCCTCAGTGGACCATTAAAGGGTCACAGCTTTTGCAGTTACATAACAGCTGAATATTCCTCCAAATGATGCCTGTGATCTATATAACCATCCATTACCATAATACAGGGCATCAGAATGCAGGTGGTCCCTCCGGCACGGGCTTATGAGATGGCATCTCCTCTCCTCTCTTGATTCTATAATTAATGGGAAGAGATTTATTCAGGCTCTGCTTGCAATATGGGCTATGGGGAAGGTCATTCCTCACCTTGCTTTTAAAGCCGAATGGAGTGTATTGTGAACTTCCCATGCACTGCAATGTCTCTCCACACAGCTCTGCAGAAAATCAAGGCTGCATTTACGTCTTGCCGCATCCTCACTGAATTTATACTTCGACCTTGGCGTCTACAGAGCTCATTGGATTGTGCGGATCAGCTCTTAGTCATTTGCGACTGGTTCTCTGAGTTGGCACTTTCTGTCTCATCTTTCAGCTACTGCAGTCTCTATTCCACTCATCTCTATTTAACACAGTGCCCGCTTACTCAGGGTTACCACTATAAACCTGCCATGGCTTCTGTTCCTCATATCAAATGCACCCATATTAAAATTCTGTCCGATACTGAAAAGCTGATGATATTTTTCATGTTATGCGAGATAACCTACAAATAGGGGATATTAATGTTTTGTACTATTTTGTTTATGTAAATTACAAATAAAACTGAAGTGGAAAGTGAATTTAGGAATCACAATATTATAATGTACAGTATGATTTTTTTTTTATTTTGAGATTTGCTGAAGATTATATTTAACTTGTTATTAAATTCTTAGTTTAAAAAATATTACATTTAAGAAGGTGTTAGATGATGACAATGGCGATCTACAGTAATGTGCAAAAGTCTTAGGCACGTTGGTATTTTCACACAAAAAATGTTTTTAAGCCAGTTATTTATATCTTTTACTGTAGTGTGTCAGTAGGAAATATCAGTTTACATTTCCAAACATTCATTTTGCAATTAATTGTAATAATCCAGTGAGATTTTTTTATTTATTTTTATGCACAAGAAGTCTGATAGCAGCCGGTCTGATCTCACCATCATCGAGCCTGTCTGTGATTACATGAAGAAACAGAAAAAACTGAGACCGACTAAATCCAGAAAAACTAAGGCAACGTCTCCCAGACACTTGAGGAAACCTACCTGCAAAACTACAGTACTGTGAAAAGTTTAGGCACTTGTCAGAATGCTTTAAAGTGAGAATGCTGTCAAAAATAATAACATAAATAGCTTTTATTTATGAATTAACTTCTATTAACTAAATCAAATCGATATTTGGGGTGACCACCCTTTGCGTTTAAAACGGCTTTTGTCACCTGCATCTATTCCTACACCTATTCATGTAGTTTTGCAGGAAGGTTTCTTCAAGTGTCTTGGAGACGTTGCCACAGTTCTTCTGGATTTAGTCCATCTCAGTTTTTTATGTTTCTTCATGTAATCACAGACAGACTCAATGACGAGGAGAACAGATCTCCATGTGGAGCATAGAGACTATTGTCAGACTCTTTATGCATACAAAAATCTCACTGGATTATTAAAATTAATGGCAATTAATTTATAAATGTAAACTGATATTTCCTACTGACACACTACAGCAAAAGATATAAATAACTGGCTTAAACCCACTTTGTGTGTAAAAATACTAGCGAGCCTAAGACTTTTGCACAGTACTGTAAATAAAAATGAAACATCATTACTAATAATAATGATACTAGTAATAGTAGTAATAAAAATCAGCTCTATAATATAGTTATTACTAGTAGTAATTTTATATTAGTAAAAGAGTATTAAGTAAAAAAAATAAAAAAAATAAAAAAATAAAAATATAGTCTCCACTCCTAATATTTGGTTAACCGACAGTTACAGAAAAACAACACACACAAAACATGACACTAAGCGGTACAGATAGTGAGGGTGATGGATTGCCCAGTGGTCTCCTCCTCACCCCTTTTACTCCGCAGCCTTCTCTTGCAGTTTCATCTGCTCATTTGTAACTCGAGAGCCTGTGTGGGAAAACGGGCTTGTGAGCAGGCCTAGTTTCACAGCAGGTTTTTGTAAAGCCAGGATGGTGCATTCACAGCTGTTCAGGATGACTTTGAGTTTTGACCAGTCTTGTTAATGAGATCCAGAGTGCTCAGCGGGTCGTTCCTGTCCGAGAGCCAGATGTGGGGGGGGTAACGTGACTTAATGGGCCCACTCAAGAGAAGCGTGATGAGAACACACTGTCTGAATCAGTCACACTGATGAAGCATGGCACAGCAGTGCGAGAGCCTTTTCGCTGAGAACCACCTTGACCCCCCCCCCGACTTACCCCCTCTCTGACCCTTTAAACATATTTATGTGTGCTTAAAAAAAATTGGGAAATGCATTCTTATCAGTTAATTATATGCAATGATAAACCACTTTTAGCAGAAAATGACCAGAGAGAATTTTTGACAGTCCATTTAGGATCCTGTTATGTAGAAAAGTTGTCAGGGTGTGTAATGAATGAACTTTACCAATAGAAGTGCAGGGCAAGAGCCGAAAGCTCTTAGATCAAGGTAATTGGATGAAGCAGCAGTGTCATTTCCTTTTGAATTTGTCCAGTCAGTTTGTCTTTTAACATATGACAAAGCTAACAGAAGAACTGAAACAAATTATACATTAGATTTAGCTTTCTCTTGTTCAGCATACTTCCTCTCACAGACTAAAAAAAATCCTTCTTCTTTGGCCAAGCCTGTGCCAGTAACCAATGAGTGTTATTTAGTTTTATGTGGATTATTCATTACAGATTCTTAAAGGGTTATTTCACCCAACTGTTCTTTTATTAATTACTCACCCTCATGTCGTAAGACCAGGACCCAAACCCATAAGACCTTTGTTCATCTTCGGAACACAAATGAAGATATTTTCGATGAAATCCAAGAGCTTTCTGTCCCTGTAAGCGCAAAAAACGACGCAATGAAACTCGTTACTCTGGTTAAAACTGCTGATTCCTCTGGATTTAAACATTGTTGGAAACATTTTGGATATACAGTACTGTGCAAAAGTCTTAGACACGTTGGTATTTTCACACAAAAAATGTTTTTAAGCCAGTTATTTATATCTTTTACTGTAGTGTGTCAGTAGGAAATATCAGTTTACATTTCCAAACATTCATTTTGCAATTAATTGTAATAATCCAGTGAGATTTTTATTTTATTTTTATGCACAAGAAGTCTGATAGCAGCCGGTCTGATCTCACCATCATCGAGTCTGTCTGTGATTACATGAAGAAACAGAAAAAACTGAGACCAGAAAAACTAAGGCAACGTCTCCCAGACACTTGAGGAAACCTACCTGCAAAACTACAGTACTGTGAAAAGTTTAGGCACTTGTCAGAATGCTTTAAAGTGAGAATGCTGTCAAAAATAATAACATAAATAGCTTTTATTTATGAATTAACTTCTATTAACTAAATCAAATCGATATTTGGGGTGACCACCCTTTGCGTTTAAAACGGCTTTTGTCTCCTGCATCTATTCCTACACCTATTCATGTAGTTTTGCAGGAAGGTTTCTTCAGGTGTCTTGGAGACGTTGCCACAGTTCTTCTGGATTTAGTCCATCTCAGTTTATGTTTCTTCATGTAATCACAGACAGACTCAATGACGAGGAGAACAGATCTCCATGTGGAGCATAGAGACTATTGTCAGACTCTTTATGCATACAAAAATCTCACTGGATTATTAAAATTAATGGCAATTAATTTAGAAATGCAAACTGATATTTCCTACTGACACGCTACAGCAAAAGATATAAATAACTGGCTTAAACACACTTTGTGTGTAAAAATACTAGCGAGCCTAAGACTTTTGCACAGTACTGTATATATATAACATTAGATATTTTAATCTAAAATTTTTACATACTGTGCATTTAATTGTATTTTTTGTTGTATTTTTAACAAATTTTAGGTTTAGGATTTAGGTGTTTTCAAAAGGACAATACTACTGATTAAGAAATGTATTTTTAGTCATTTAAAAATAATATTTATGTATATAAACAAACACACACACACAGATGCATGTGTATATATTTTAGAAAAAAACATTTATATATAAAATATTTATATTAATATATAATATAAATTATTTATAAATGTATACACATATATTCAAGCGAATATTTATTATACATGTACGTGTGTGTATTTAAATATACATCATAATTATACACAGTATAGACATTATGCAAAAACAAACTTTATAAAAAACATTTAGATGTTAAACATATTTTTATTTAGTTTATTTCCATCATATAAAATATAGTTGTTTGGTCATCATTTTTCTTAGTGGAATTAACACTACAGTGTGAGTGACTTAAATCCACCCATTTGTTAAGTCCAGGAAAACAATCGAAGTCTTGTAATGAACAGGCGCTCCATGGCCTCCAGTGCCTGTGTAACACCCTGTATGTGGAACTTGAATTATGCTCAGCCAGAGGCTTCCCTGCTCTCACATACAGCCGTGTTTACCACATGTACATGCAAGCTCGCAGTGCCTACATTTTTCTCTGTGGCTCATGTGGATTCATGTGAGTTATTGCACTTTTTGTTGATCCCAGGGGATTTTTGTCCCACCTGCAGTAGATTTGACCTTGACCATGTAATGCATTTTCTATACCATTCCTCCACTATGTGCTTCTCGTCCTCACCCTGATCTTTAATGTTTTATTTTCCCCAGAGATGGGAATTATTCATTCTGTCACCACACTTGAGACAGAAGAAAGTTTTTCTTTTTTTATGATGAATCCAAGCAAGCTGTAATCGAATTGAAAGAATGTGTACATGACACAATGTGTGAAGCAATCTAGTGGGTAATGGAATATTGCAATAGCGCAACAATCACAAAAATGCAATGGAAAGACTGGAAAATACAGAAAATTAAGATTTCTGCAGTTAACAGTGTGAACTGTATTTCAAAAAACATGTTGTGATCTAGAATATGAATGCTGAGGCTTGTTTTATTTGAATATGCACCAACCAGAGCATCCATATCAAGGATGTGTGAGCAGGCAAAATTCCCACAAACACCAAGTAATGAGACATCCTGGGTCACATGGGTTGGGCTTCAGATATTATCATGAATTGCACAGGCTATTCTGATCTCTCACAGTCAAGGAAGGATGGAAGCGAATGCCTGGCATATTTTATTCACACAATAAAATGTTAATATACAGGGATTTTTTTAAGCCATAGTTTTTGTCATAGCTTTTAGCCATAGTTTTTGTTGAAGTGGCATGCAAGTTTAGTCAACAAAACTATCATTTTAGTTTATTTTTTAGATAGATGGATGGATGGATGGATGGATATATAATTTTATTATGTAATTTCATTATGTTTTTTCTATCATTGATGGTGGATATGATGGAAACAGAACAGAAAAGCACTTGATTGGTCCTAAGAGGATTTTCTCATCAAAGTACCTCATCGAAAGTTTTAGTCAATAGCCCAGAGAGAATTCGATTGTCATGTTCTGTTAAACAAAGTCTGAGGCAATAAAGAGAGACCCATCACCCTACTGTTCTGAGGGTCCTATACGTTCACTATTAGATCTGCCCTTACTTCATTATTACACAAAGACATGTTGCAGATGCGTAATTGACCTGTGTGTTATTGGGCCCGCCGTCTCAAGAGCGCAGTGTGCCGCAGCTTGACACTGCCTTTGCTGCACTGCATATGTCTCTGTGCAGGCTCACTGGGGTTTCTCAGCCTCTTTACAGGTATCTTTCTTCTATTACAAGGCTTTCAGCACAGACCCACCTCAGCAGACACAAGTTAATTAAGTGTATCGTTTCTCTGGCAGACTCAGGCCTCTGGAGTTTCGTTCGCTCAAGCCTTGATTTATGCCAAGCTTCAAGGACGGCATTATGCACTGCAGCACAACACTGCCTCTGAAGCCCAGCCTACAGCCTCGCCTCAGCATCAGGAACGGTCTGAGGAGATGCAAAGCATTTTATATTCCTCTGTCCTAAATGTCAACTCGTACAAAAGTTAGATGTGGTTTGTATCAGTCCGTTTGTCTGCGTTCGCAGTGATGCAGGCATACTGTAGGTTAATGCATCAACTTCTTTTTGAACAATTTTAATTGACAGAGAAAAAACATACTATCTTGATGTTTTCTTGTATGAACTGTTGAACAGCATTAGCAATATCATACGCAGTTGTGTCATTTGAACTAAATATCGGCTCAGCTATGATGACCACTGTGCAGTTTTAGTGAATGAGGACTGGAGTTTAAAGCTTCAAGGGTACCCTAAAGCACATCAAATAACATAAAAGTGGTCAATATGTCCCTTGTGCTTCTTTTTATGTGATGAACAGTCATACATTTAGTAAGTAATTATTCACTAATAATTTTCCAATATAATGAGCTGGTAATCGTTGTGACTAGGTCATTGAGTAAATGCGAGAGTTGTATTAGTCAGATGAATCATTTTAGTATATTTGTGTGAACAAGATCAATTTAATTGGTTTTGTCTTGAATTGGATACTTTTATTTATTTGTTTTGTGAATTGAATTCATTGAATATCCGAATCAGAATGATTTTCTATACAACCATTTTGTGTGATGAACAGTCATAAATTTGGTAAGTAGTTATTCACAAATATTTTTTTCAGTATATTGAGTTTCAGTTAGCCATTGGGATCACTGAATCAGTGAATTGCATGTTAAAGCTATATCAATCTGATTTAAGAATCATTTAGTCTGTTTTGGTGAACTGGAGCAATTGAATTGTTTTTGTGAACTTGATAATTGATTGATGAACTTGAACAAATGTGATTGGATTTTTGAGTCAAACAAATAGTTGTTTTGTATGAATAACAGCTGTAATATTATTTTAATTTGCATTCATACATTTATTCACCAATAAATTTCCACTATAGAAAGCTTTTAACCATTCACTGTCCATCATCATGGCCTCCTAATCATCCCTATATATACTGATTGGCTTCATCACTCTGTCTCCTCTCCACCAATAAGCTGGTGTGTTGGGTGTGTGGTGGGCATTCTGGCCGTTGCATAATCCAGGTGGATGCTACATATTGGTGGTAGTTGAGGAGATTCCCCCCTTCCATATAAAGCGCTTTGAGTACCCAGAAAAGAGCTATATAAATGTAACGAATTATTAATATTATTATTATTATTATTATTATTATTGTTATTAATAGATTAACACACAGTTTCAGCCAATCTCATGTTAATCTTGAGTAGCTACAGAGTAGTATTGCAACCTTCATATCTCAAAAAAGTCTTTAGTTTTATTAGATTTATAAAAGACAGATAAGCTGTACCGACTCTTTCCGAAAAAGGCCAAACTCCTGGAGGAGTGCAGTGGGCGGAGCTAAAGAGACGCACATACACACACACCTATGACAAACACACACACACAATACATGCATGGCATTATCCCTCCCTGGATAACTTTCTATTCACTATATGTTCGTGTTGTTTACATTTATATGCACGTACACACCGATTGCCAACAAAACATTTGATGCAGTTTCGACTAGTGACCGGGAACAAACACACATACTTGCAAAACTCTGTTGCTGCTCCGGAAAAACAAACTGCATCCACTGTTTCCTTAATGCTGGGTTATTTGGGAAGCTGAACAAGGTTATTTTCCCCTCACAACCAGAAACACTTCTTTAGTGACATTTGTTGATGTTGTGGTCTAAAAACAAAGCACTGCCGACGGCTACCATAACCCAGATGAAGCTCGTTGATGGGCGCGCTCTCGTACACGCTCATCCGGGAGAAGTGCCCATACAAGGAATTCCACCCATTTTGACGTAATACATGGCCCCCCCCCCCCCTTTGAATGACATGAGGGTGAGTAAATGATGACAGATGGTTAATTTCAGGTTGAACTGTTCCATTAAGACGGCATCTGAAGAAATGTAAATGGCAGGTTTAGAGGAGCAGTAAATGGTGAGGCAGCTCAGCTCATTAGGCGGCCTGTCAGTCTTGAACACAAGCCCACTTGGAGAAGCTTGTAAACATGGCCCCAGATGGTCTCCAGACAAAGGGTAGCAGCTCTGCATTGTGTCCCCTGCTGTTTGACATCATGACCTGACAGCAGAGGTCAAAGAATCAGTCGTATTGCAGCGTTGTCGTCATGACCCCCTCAAGTGCAGTCTTACAAAATCACATTCAGATCATCGTCAGCTGCTCTCATCTGATGGGCTCTGAAGAATCTGGAATGCTTTTGAGGAGAAAGTGGTTGCGCTGCTGGGAACTCGAGGTGCAGAATGACGGTAAAGTGGGGTTGGAGAACCCAGGCCTTGCGTGAGGTTACAGCAGATCATTAAAATTATGAGATTCTGTGGGTCAAACGTTTACGAGCGAGAGTGTTTCTGACTGTTTGAGGTCCTACTTTGGAACCATTTGCCTCTTTTAAAACCACAGTAATGAAGTTAGGGCAGCACAAGGAGGTGACGACTCATGATTTGGTAAACCACTTTGGTATGACTGAGCCCCTGATCCCTTAGATGATTATATGTTTCACAAATGTCTGCCATAGATTGATGTATAAAATATATTGTAATGTTTCCAAGGTAAACCAGGCTATTAGATGGGCAACTTGTTTGAAAATACAACTGAAATAGAAGATTATATTGATATTATCAAATTAATAGTTACAATTAAACACCTAAATGAAACCAATTTTGAAGATTTTTGTGGTATTTGAATACATTTTGCAGTTTATTAAAAACTTTAACTATTTTTGTTATTGTTTTAAAAAAAAAGTATTTTACCAATTTATTTGATTAAAAAACAGTACAAAAGTAGTATTACAATATGAAGAAGACAAATATATATATAATAAATATATATTTTATATATTATAAAATGAAATTTATTCCTGTGATAGCAAAGCTGATTTTTCAGCATGTAACATGATCCTTCAAAAAAAAATCATTCTAATGGGATTTGCTGCTCAAGCTGCATTTCTTATCATTATCAATGTTGAAAACAGTTGTGCTGCTTAAAAAGTTAAAGAGAACAGCATTTATTTGAAATATATAATTTTTTGTAACGTTATACATGCCTTTACTGAAAATATTTTTAAAAAAATATTGATTTCTTAAAAAAAAGTCCTACTGACCTCAAACTATTAGTGTAAAAATGACTCATTTATACTATGAAAAAAATATTAGACATTTGTAAATTATCTGGAAAATATTTTTATTAATATATTTTATTTCATTATTTTTACACTATATTTCTCTGAACTTGCAGCTCTGTTGTTAAACTTCTGTTTTATTATATTGTTCTTGGGTGCTGTTTTATATTTCATGTCATGCCTAAGAACC
The DNA here is from genome assembly GCA_039654625.1 of Rhinogobio ventralis. Classification (NCBI taxonomy): domain Eukaryota; kingdom Metazoa; phylum Chordata; class Actinopteri; order Cypriniformes; family Gobionidae; genus Rhinogobio; species Rhinogobio ventralis. Next base: position 15,496,442 of record CM077203.1, read on the forward strand.
CCCCCTCATCCGTGGTAAAATCACTGTACCACATGCCCTCTCGTGTGTTATTACCTTTATTTCAAGTACATATTTTCATTTCATTCTGAGGTCTTGCACAAGAAGTTCTCGATTTTGCGATCATTCCAGTCTAAGAGGATCAGTCAGCATAGTAAAGAAGGCTTATTTGAGATCTGTTTACACTCTCCCAGTGGTTTATTATTAACCATCTGCAGGGGCAAGACTTAGATCCGCAACTGAGCTGCAAACTCTGAAGGGCGGGTTCTCACAGCGTCAGGGTCCTTGCTGCACATAGTTCAAGGCCCTCGAGGCGCACTACCATTCTATTGTTTGTGTTATTTTTAGCAGAGGCCCGTCAAGCTGAACTTTGTGGGCTTATACTGGCCGGTCAGCGCTCATTAGAGTACAAAGACCGCGAAGTGAGCTTCCATTGACGATAGACCTTTTCCTATGTGGTTTTTAGGATGCAGTGTGTAGTCAGGGTTGTGCTTTTGTGAACCCTCGTCGCAGACTGTACCCGCTCCACCCTGTGTGTGAAGGATAGTGTTTCAGCCCATTCAGGCTTGGCCTGAAAAAGCAAGCCCATTTCCATACGCTCGCTTTATGTCGGGTAAGAGAGAGAGGAACTGATATTTTATTTGTATGCTGGCGCTCCAGTCCTCTGATTACATTTTCCCCAGGCATAGATGGAGTTATGTGAAATTTGTCTCAGCAGGTGAGCGATGGGAGACAAACATTCAATAAGGCTTTGTCACTCACATTGTGAGTCCCGAGTCGAAAGAGAGAGTCTGTGGCCTCATGAGAAATCGAGGGATACAAAGAATATGCAAAAAGCTTTTTTTCCCTTTTTTTTAGGGAAGGGAAAGCATTGTTATGGCACATAGTGACTAGGCTAATATACAGGCTTGGGAGATTATTTAGTTGGAGAACAACAGGGCAACCGTTATCGGTTTTAAAGGGGACCTATTATGCCCCTTTTTACAAGATGTAAAATAAGTCTCTGATGTCCCCAGAGTGTGTATGTGAAGTTTTAGCTCAAAATACCCCACAGATAATTTTTTTTATAGCATGTTAAAATTCCCCTTTTAAATGCAAATGAGCTGGTGCTCCTGGCCCCCTTTCAAGAAGAGGGCGGAGCTTCATGAGCTCATGCTCTGGCATACCAGCAACAACAAAACAGGACAATCTCACGCACTGAAAATGTCAGAAACTGTCAGTAGTGGTGTTCAGCCTTTATATGTTTGAACTGGAGTCAGAGTGCCAACAAGCTCTTTCAGAAAGGCAATTTGGAAGGACGCACAACATATGTGTGATACTTTGTCTGGATCTGAAGTTTGCGCAGAAAGCTTTGGTATTGACCTGTCAAATGAACCTTTTTAAAAATCCAGTGTTGAAAAGCCTCTCGTTTGTGAAGCATTCCAGCGCAAAATGATTGACGCAAACGAGCAGGATATTTCCTTCGAAAATTACATTTTAACCACAATGTCCTCAGTGACTTAGATGGCGGGAGACCCTTATGTGCATTGCTACATCCCAAAACACAACACTTGTAAGTCCTCTTTAGCGCGGACATTGTACAACTCCAGCTGCTACAGCAAGCATACAGAAATGGCGGACTCTGTGCTTCTCACTCAGGGCTGTGTCTATGCTAATAGGCAGTGTTGCCAACTCTCGCAAGACAAATAAGCAACCGCAGCTTCAAAAACAAGCCCAAAACAAGCCTAATATTATTATATTATTTACTGTCATCAATATTATTTATGATCAATTATTTTTTATCAACAAATGAGCCTGCAACATATTAAACTAAAACCTCTCGGAGTTTGAAAAGCAAAAACAGATGTGATTTTACAAAAATCATCAAATTGCAATAAAGGGCAGGCAATGGATCCGATCAGCTGTGAACAGAATAGGTTTGGAAATGGAAAAAGAGAAAAAGTGACGTGAAGGCCATATGGTAACATAGTAGGAGATAGTGCACACATATTAGGAGCAGTGAGTAAACACACACTGTAAACCGTGAAAAAGACAAGCCCTGCATCTCAATGTGCATACTATCTGCCCTAAATAGTATGTGACATTAGTAATTTCAATACTATTTAGGGCAGATAGTATGCACATTGGGACACAGGCAAGCACTAAGGGAGCGCGGCAATATAGTCACATATTTATAATAAAATAAATTCGACCCATACCTACTGTTATTATTAGTATACTTGTTTTTTTTATTATAGCCTGTAATGATAAATACATTATAAAAATATTTTTAAAATTAAATTAGGTGCCTCTCCTCCCTGTTTCCTCTCCATCTCTGTACAATGATGTCATTGTAGGGGGGAATCTGAATCCTCTCCTGTGAAGAGACTGTTTTTGATTTATAAAAAAATAATAATAAAAAAAAATTAGTAAGTGGATTTTTACCATATGCAGCCATAGGCTGGTTGTTCTCAAACACTGCGGACACACATCGGTGTTCAAACACCTTATAAAAGTGAATTTTGCATAATAGGTCCCCTTTAAAAACATAGTCAACATGAAATCAGATTTGACACCATTTACTTTCTTAATGCAAATTAAATAAAACATTTTAGACATTTATTTTAGCGAATAGTCATTCGTCTGGCTTAATTCTGGTATGTAATGCTTCACCATTTAATCAATTCCCAGTGGATAAAATCAAGTCCTGCCCCAATCTCTTCTCTTGATTTTTTTTCTTTTTCAATCATGGATGAGTCATATTATTCAAGTAAAATGGGTTGTAAATTGCTCTTTGTTGATTTTGTTGCTGCTTTTTTTTGCATTCTCTAAGGGAGCCTGTCCATGCAAACATGATAAATTAGGTGAGAATAGTGGTACACAATCCAGTGTTTATTTTCAGTCAGAGCGAGAGAGAGAAGTGGAGTACATGTTCACTGCTCCCCACACAATAAGCAGGAGATATTTCTCTTCACTTGAAAAAAAAAAGAATGCCCTGCAAGGTCACCAAACACATACATAACGTCATACATTGCACTGATAGGTGTATCAAATATGATGACACACTATAGGTAAAATATGTCCTGTGTTTTGTTGTTTTGAAGTTCCATATGCTGTTTGTAGCGCCCTTTGGACTGAATTGTATGCTTCCTGTGAATTTGGAATTTCTCTTAAGATGGCCGAATACCCTGTGTGTCCACTTTAATCGGCACTTCACTGGGCGCTTGGAACGTTCCCACTGCAGGGGTGAAAGAGGCAGCCATCTTGGCTCAGAATGAAGCCTGCTTTTCACTGACTGAATGGCTATTGAGGGCCATTGGGAGAGCGACACCATTTCCAAACGTTTTGTAATATCACATCAGACAATAGTATGTAGATGTCCACCATGACACCACTCTCGAACCACCAGCTATCAGTCTCAAACACATTCCCACCCAGCAAAGACGTGCTGGCTGAGACAATGTCTTGAATAATTTAAAGCTTTTCTGTAACTGAATAGTGCCTTGACACAAATTAGTTCTAGAAGTTGAAGCTTAAGACACCCAACATCTCCCAGAATGCCTGGCTAGCTAATTAGCTAAAGTAATTAATGAGTGAGAAGCGTATGGTTGTGGCTCCTGTGGGGTGTTTAACAGTCCTTAAATTCCCAGCCCAACTGCCCTACTACTGCATGGAACAGACTGTAAGTGAATGGATGTATTGCAGTAAATTTACATTTGGAACAGATTTTATGTCGTGAGCTTACAAATCAGTATCAGAATCGTCTGGTTTTTATGATTTCGTATGATTTGCTATTCTGAGGAGAAGGAATATCCCTATACTTGACCGTATGGAAGTTTCTCCGCCTCACCAAATGTTCTTTCAACTGCCTCTGTGAGCTGTCTAAATACATTTTTATGACACTCCAGATATGTGATAAAGTCACAGAGCAATACGTTAGCTAACGACATTAGGTCTGGGTAGATCTGGGTATCATTTTTAAACATTTACTGAAAGTGTTCCCTCTTAAATAGGCTGTGCAAAAATTGTCTTTTTGCTTAAGGCGACCACTCAATGAGAATGATATGTGTGTAATAGCTATCATCCATCATGATCTAGTTGTGCAGAACAGCAGGTTTTGTTAACAAGTTAATGCTCTATATGAAGTTCTTGCTGTTTCTGTCTTTTGGGCAGTAGGGCTGAGCGCAATATTGAATATTCATTATATATTCCTAATGATTTGGATTCTCAGGGTGTGTAGTTTAATTAAAACAAATTAAACTGGTGTGATTGCTCTGTTAGTGCGGTTCATTTGAATAAGTGCAAGCGCTGCCACCCGAATCCTGGTGTGGACCAAGACTACTGAAAAGATGGGTCTCAGTCCGCTTCCAAACAAACTCTGATGCGGTTCGAATGAAATATGAACGCAACAAAGACATGTAAACGAACCACAAACTGGACATGATGTTATAAGATGTGACCCTTAAAAGGACAGAATGCTCAAGAATACCTGTTTTTTTCTTGTCATAGTTGTGATGTTGCCCATAACAATTTGGTACAGGCAGTAGATCTTCATTTGTGTATGTGACGGAGGAATTCCTGCCACTGTTTTGACTCCTTTACACATTTTATAAGTTCTTCACGAGTTCTCAGCTGGTCAAAATACCATCATATGTAGGCTACACACACATACAACGAGCGCATTTAGCCCAGCAAACAGCATTGTTTTGGATGTTCTGTAAGTTCTGTCACAAAATATACATAATAAAAGCCGACCAATCAGGTTGTGAACATATCCCTGTGCCTTTAGGTTCGGTGTTAAAATGCCACAGTGTGTAGGAACAGGACTAAATTGATTTATTTTTTGGTCCGGACCAAACGAACCAAGCGAACAGAACTACAAGTGTGAACACACTAAAGGCCGCATCATTGTCTCGGAAGTATTAACGCTTTAAGACATGTTTTAAAAGCATATAGTATTTAAACTATATTATAATTTAAACTTGAGTAGCAAGAGTTGAGTTGGAGTTGGTATGTTTGATTCATTTCTGTGACTGTGAATTGATGATTTAAAGCCTTTTTTTTGCATTACCTCTCTATGTACGGTAAATAGAAAAAAATGTTAGTAAATAGTAATATTTTTTAAATAGTACAAGTAAATATATAAGTAAATATTGCTGTTTATTGTAATGTTGGTGCATATAATTTAAAATTATGGAAACCAAATCATGATTACTAAAAACTAGATACTGTATTTACTGTATTTTACGTTTTGCATTAAACATTTTAAATCAGCTGTAATTGTCAGCAATATACTACCCATCTGGGCATTAAAGGATATATTAGTATAAGTAAATTTTGCAACATAAAATGTTGTTTTATTGTATTATTTACACACTATTACAAAACGTATTCATATTTTGAATTTGCTTTTATTTTTCTATTTTCAGTTTTAGTTTTAATTTTCGTTTAAGTTTTAGTCATTTTTGTACTTGTCATTTTTATTGGATCTTGCTTCTTAAATATTTGTATTTAGCTTTATTTTTGTTTTAGTCTTCATCATATTTCAATTTATTTCAGATTTATTTCAATCCACAAAAAAAAGTTTGATTAGTTTTAGGTAACAGTACACACTGCATTAGGCATCAAAAAAAATAATTCTTTTTGGCTCTGAATCTACTAGTTTTAATCAGCGTCTCAGTGAATCTGTGATCCCTTGTGTAAATCCATATTTACACATGGTCAGGTGTTGCAGGGATTTTGAGAAAGAGAGCTCAGAGGGTCTCTGTATGGTCTAATCATCAACTACTGTATTCAGAAATTATTATTTAATTAAAATAATTTTTAATAAATCATAATTTCATTTAACGCCGCTACATTTTTAAAAGGTCAGATGGGCTTAAATGTTTTCAAGCCTTCTGTTTGAAAGTCTTCTGACTTTTTTTTAATTCATTTGACAATTTGGTAACAAATTAATCAAGTTCCCTTCTCAGAGAAATATCTATTTTAGAAAAAGTAAAAAAAAGAAATAAAAAAAAAGAAGCAGTTCCATAGCTCAGTCTGTTTTCTGCCTGTAGTGCAGCTGTTGCTTGTGTGAAATCAAGTAAATGACATTCATACTCGATGCGGTATCAAGTATCAAGTGGATTGGTGGTTGTAAACACTCTAATGAGGATCTGTGGATGTCTGTGTTACCAGTTGAGTGGTTGAGTCACTGTTTGCTCAGTTAATCATACCGATGTTTCCTATCCTGAATTGAGGTGCAAACGAGTGGAGATAGATTTAATCATTTATGCTAATAGTTTACAGAGCATAAAGCAGGAGTTTAAGATAATCTACAAACACTACACTTGGAGGACAAACACCTGTAAGGCTATTGTATTACCTTTCACTAAAGTTACTGTCTGTTCCCTCCTTGATGTTATGAAAGGTTTTTGGTGTTTTTGATTTGACTGATAGCTCTTAGCGTTCATCTCATGGGAGATTCTCACCCAACTCCCTCTCATCCTAATTATGCATTTCTTTCCAGATGCCTGAGATTAGTCCATGACAATTCAGGCTGATTCCTGCCAGTAAAAATGTGATGTAATTCCCTTGAGTTTCTTTGTTTCAGCAAATCTCTATGGAACTTTGACATTTTATAGGCTTCAGTAACATGGGCAGTGTAGCCTAACAGTTAAAGATCTGTGTTCGGTGACCCACATTTGGGTAATTTGCCTCTTATTCAAGCTTTAAATCACTCATTTAGTGCCAAGTCAACTCTGTTGCATCTGTTCCAATTTACAGCAAATCGTAAAGGAATACAGTTTGAGATACAATGATCATTTTGATCTTGATTAGGGTGATGTCATGATTGTTCTTTCCTTCATCCATGAAATACATGACATCCCATTGATTTCTGGGAAAGTCCTTTTTGTGTAATGACAGCTTTGATGGCAGGTTCAGGACGGTGCTTCATACTGACACTCGGGTAATGGTGGAGCAAACATTTCTTTGAAGGGCCGGGACAGATGCAGCTACACCGGTTGACGGGTCCAGCCTGCCCTGACAGCACTACAGACACGAGAGCCGAGGGTGGAGCGGCTCTCTTCTGCTCTGCTTTCATCTAACAGGGCTCTAATGATCAGGAAGACAGCACTGGCTCTGGACATGATTGAGAGAGATGGATGTTGCAATGGTGGAATTGTTGAAGAGACAGAATGAGGTTGGGTATAAAGGCAGCTGTTTATGTATGCCGATGTACCAGATGTACGATTTAGTCAACATGAAATTAAAATCGACAATTCGTATTTTTTATGGAATGTTGCATTGTTTATTAAATGATTTATCTGTGCACACATCATTCTTTTTTAAGAAAACATGCTTTTCATTAAAAACTTGCCCGCACATCTCTTCTCTGAAGACATTTACACCTGTCACTCACATGCTGTTTCACTCTAATATGTCACAATAGGGAAGAAAAGACCGTCTCTGTTTCCGTATCATGCCGACTTCAATGTTTGAAGGACTTATATATTCTCTGTTTAATTCATTCATTTTTAGATAGCACGTTGGTTTATTTATTTATTAATTTTTTTTATTCTTGCGGTTTTCTAGCAATATACTTACATAAAATTAAGTTAATTAATTAAATACGTTATTTTAAATATGAAATAATATAAAAAAAATTTTTATTAATAATATTGAATAATAAAGCTATGACAGAATGGGTGAAAAGGTTGCAAATTTAGCCTAAATTAAGCGGTCACTCAGTTGAGGAACTTTAATGTGTTTAAAACTATAGATATCTATACAGAATTACCACATTAGCAGCTATTCATATGGGCGCCTATATATGTAAGCCATTCGGCATATTGGAGCGGTAAAGGTGGTCCTTATACTCTCACGAGCAAGTTGTCTGTGTGTCTGCAAACTAGTTATTCACGTGTGAAAATATATCTGCAAAAGTCTTTAGAAGCTGAATGTCACACAAATTAATTTATCATTAATGTAAGATAATTCTGCATATAGTAAATATAATAACGTACGAATATTGATTATAGCCCTTATAAATATTATTGATCTTCAGTTCAGCGTCTTAAATGTTGATAGTTCACTGATGTGTCTAAAGCAGTTGAATACATGTATAGATATGTGTTTAAAACTAGCTACGTCATGCTACACACATTTTATGTTAAGTATTAGTAGTATTATTTAATAGTTTTCATAAGCAATGAAGCGTATGGGATCTATGTATCTAATGCTTTTTAAAATGTAATGGGACGCTGTTGAGGTGCCAGATGCTTACTTACTACATGAAAATCCCCCTGGTGTAACCTGAGGTACTTTGCTCAGATGCACTCTTGGCTCATGACTTCCAATCCATCCAACCATCAAGCTTCTATTTACAGATAACAGATTTGTTGTTTTTGATTGTTAGTCTAAGTGAATAGACATGCAGTGGGCTTGATCAGGATGACAACAGTGCCATAAGTGCCCATTTCTTTAAAAACAACCATAGGACGTCTGCATTAAACGTTCTGTTCCTGATGCCACACTTGCCAGAGTGCCAGAGTGTGTTATTTAACATATGTTAGTGTGAGGAGAAACATTAGCAGCAGTAGGGTATCATTTCTCTGCGTTCAGGAGTGGTAATGAGTTGTTAAAGTCTGTGAAAAACAAACAAGGTCGTGTTATCTGTCCTTGCTCTGTGATTGCAGCTGCTGGCCGCCAAACAGAAGGCCTTCCATCTCCCTCCAGAGTAATTAGTGCTTGCTAAATGTTGCGCGGCTGCCTGAATTACCACCTTATGCAGCTGGTGAAAGTCATTTCAGCTGTGCTTATTTTCATACCTTTTAGAATGAATGTTGTGTCGTTCAATTGTATTATTGCCTTTTTATTGCAGCGTATAGTTTTAAACTCATGCCACATTTAACACTGCTCTTTTTCTCAGATTTAGGCCCTATGGTGCAAATGATGTGTACTTGAAGTGTTATGGACTTGTATTGGACATCACATGTCCATGATGTCCACAAGACTCTGGGGGCTTTGGGGTCATCAAAGTAGGGAAAAAGGAGGATTTAAAATTCTGGGTACGATCGGGTATGTTTCAGGTCAAATACACTAATCAGATTCAGTAGAATTCTGCAAAAATCAAACTATGAAAAACAAAAAGAAACAAAACAATTGGTAAAAACTGTGGGTCAAATTTACATATTCCACAACACCTCACTGTCGAACCTTTGCAGCAATGTTCATGACTCCAAATGAGAAATAGATCCTAGGTTAACCAATATTTCTGACAACTTAAAATATATTTTCTTGTCAAATAGAATTTTCATGGCCGAAATCCAGTCATTTCAATAGGAATTTGAAGGATCTGGAAATTTGCGTGAGGGTGAAAGATTTCCCCATGCAGATTTCGCAACGGGTTCAAGTTGGTCATGTGGATTCGCACATCGACCATACAAAACTGCTTGGTTTGACTTCTGTGTGAGCTTTGCTTCATGCACACTATTGACAATAGACAATTGACAGTTTTTGCCCGTGAAATGTTGCAGAAATTTCGCTAATGTGACGCACCTTGAGGTTGGCATTTGAGCTCGCTATTGAAAACATTTCTCAGATTTTAAAATGTTCTGATCACAGCCATATTCAGCTTGTCTTATCGTAGTCTATTGGCAAGCTCTTTCATACAGCAACCTCCCCTAGATCTGACTCCCTCTGGGGCTACAGGATGTTTAGATGGAGACCACATCGAGATTATGTGCATCACTGTGAGAGCATTTAAAGCAGCACAGATTTCCTAGAAAGCTGGCAGCCAGCACCAGGAAAGGTCACTTTCAATGGCACATAAACACACTCCCGCTTTATATGCTTTGCATTAAAGGTGTTTCTTTCCACTATGGGATGCTACTCATTTTCTGCACTGCCATCATTGACTCAGATGTTTCAAATGTGCTGCTTGAATAGACAAACCTTCACTGTCAGAAAAAAAAAAGTAAAAAAATTACCTTTAGGGGTACAGCAGCTTGTCTCTGGGACAGTACCCTTAAAGCAGGGGTGTCCAATCCTGCTTCTGGAGGGCCACTGTCCTGAGTACAGATCTAACCCCAATTAAACACACCTGAACCAGCTAATCAAGGTCTTACTAGGCATACTAGAAACTTCCAGGCAGGTGTGTTGAGGAAAGTTGGAACAAACTCTTCAGGACAGTGGCCCTCCAGGACCGAGACACCACTGCCTTAAAGGGACATCTTTGTACCTCATCCACCACTAAAAGGTGCATATTAGAACATTTGCGTAATATGTACCCTTAAGGCAGTGTTTTCCAACCCTGTTCTTGGAAGCACACCAACAGCTAATCAACACCTTATCTGACCCGTCTATTTATGGTCTTGGGCTGTGTCCGAAATTGCCCCTATACCCTTAAATACCCTCCTTCAAGTAAACTATATTAGTGGTCTAATGTAGAATAGTAAATGAGGGTGATACTTTTGGCGTGCCTCCAGGAACATGGTTGAGAAACACTGCCTCAAGGTATTATTACTATGAAGCTTTTAGTGGTTGATAAGAGACAAAGTTGTTCCTTTAAGGGGACTGCCCCAGTTACAAGCTGTTGTACCCCCAAAGGAAAATTTTTACACTTTATTTTTCTAAGAGTGCTGGTAAATTCACTTACATACTCTCTGTATCTTCTATAAATAAAGTGGATGGGGATCAGGAATGGTCGTCATGAGGGTGAGTTAATGGTACATTTTAGGTGAACTATCTCTTTAAGTGAAGTTAGATGAGACATTGCATACAGTTTTGAAACCAAGGTGCACAAGGTTCCTCCATAATCTGTTCTCGAAGATAGACAGTTTCTGAAATCTCAACCTGTGATCTGTATTTCAGGATGGGACTTTTGGGAATTTAATGTCAAGCAGTGTTAGATCGTCATACACCTCACAACCCGAGAATCCAATTCTTTAGTGTTTGCTTCAGTAGTTTCTCTAGTCTAAAAAATGCTTTGTCTCACTGAGCACTGGTCGCTGAAAAACAAAATGTTTGTGCTTGAATCTGCCGTTTTGAATCAGTGAATCTCTGACAAAACATAAGAATTAATGCCAATTAAATGTCTTGAATGTAATTGCGTTTTTAATGAAGTATTGCAGAGTACTGAATGAACATTGATCTGATGGTGACTTTCTCTTCTCTTTCATGCACACGTGGATCTTGGAACCTCATCATCACAGGTAATTGGATTTGTTTTATTTACATCTTCTGCTTGCAAAGAAGCATCAGATGCTATTTCTTTTCTTACTTATGTGCAACCATGTAACCAAGGGCGCGCATGTTGGAAAGGCTTTAGACATTTTGTTGTACTGAAAAAGGACTGTCCTTGCATGAGCTGTTGACTAACGCAGAGTTTGTGAGGGGAATAATTGTGGTCTTGACTCATTAGTCATGAAGCTTCTGTCACACAGCATTTACGATCACAGACAGCCATAGATTTACACCCACGAAGTTAAATAGTAGTCGTTTGAATTCTCTTAACTCCTATTGAATGACATGATCTGTCAAAGTACAACTACAACTCTGTTGGCAAGCTTGACACCTTATAAACAGGAAGCATTTTGCACTTGAGTGTAATTTATTTAGTGAGACTTTAATAACAGTTTTTTTTTTTTACAGTACAGAACTGCTTTATCATTCATGTTTAGGATATGTTTTTATTGTGTTGACAGTGATGTAGCTAATTAGTGCTTGCTATTTTTAAAGGAATAGTTTGTGCATGAATGGCAATTCTTTCATCAATTCTCCTTCCAAACTCTCATTTCAAATCTGTAATTTCTGTCTTCCATGGAACCTAAAGAAGATGCATTGCAGAATGTCAAACCATACAACATGATGAAAAAGAATGTGGACTGGAGCTGAAGAATAAAAAAATTTAAAAACAATTCAATTAGTTAATATGCACAATATTATTAGTATAATGCCATAAAAATTGCTTTTTATTTATTATTTGTTTCTTCAAATTCAATAAAATTTTCATTTGATTCTATTTACATTCTATTCATTGTTGTTATAGATGCATTTTTTTTTCTCAGTTTTCCCACCACCCATACATACGCTACTATTCAAAAGTTTGGGGTCAGTAAGAAGTAATATTTTTTTTTTTTACATTTATTTACACTACATTGATATTAAATTGATCAGAAATGGCAGTAAAACATTTATTATGTTACAAAAGATTTATAGTTCAAATAAATGCTGTTCTTTTGAACTTTCTATTCAGAAAATAAACCTTAAAAAATACGGCTTTGCCATTACAAGAATAAATAACATTTTAAAATATATTAAAATATGAAACAGTTATTTTACTTTAATATTTTAAAATTACTTTTTAAAATATTTTCAATAAAATATTTTACAATATTACAATTTGTACTGTATTTTTCATCAAATAAATGCAGGCTTGGTAAGTATAAGACACTAATTTAAAATAATTTTTAAGTTGACCCCAAACTTTTGAACGGTATTGTAAATAAAAAAAAATTAAACTAAAATGCTTAAATGCTCAAATATACACTCACCTAAAGGATTATTAGGAACACCATACTAATACTGTGTTTGACCCCCTTTCGCCTTCAGAACTGCCTTAATTCTACGTGGCATTGATTCAACAAGGTGCTGAAAGCATTCTTTAGAAATGTTGGCCCATATTGATGGGATAGAATCTTGCAGTTGATGGAGATTAGTGGGATGCACATCCAGGGCACGAAGCTCCCGTTCCACCACATCCCAAAGATGCTCTATTGGGTTGAGATCTGGTGACTGTGGGGGCCATTTTAGTACAGTGAACTCATTGTCATGTTCAAGAAACCAATTTGAAATGATTCGAGCTTTGTGACATGGTGCATTATCCTGCTGGAAGTAGCCATCAGAGGATGGGTACATGGTGGTCATAAAGGGATGGACATGGTCAGAAACAATGCTCAGGTAGGCCGTGGCATTTAAACGATGCCCAATTGGCACTAAGGGGCCTAAAGTGTGCCAAGAAAACATCCCCCACACCATTACACCACCACCACCAGCCTGCACAGTGGTAACAAGGCATGATGGATCCATGTTCTCATTCTGTTTACGCCAAATTCTGACTCTACCATCTGAATGTCTCAACAGAAATCGAGACTCATCAGACCAGGCAACATTTTTCCAGTCTTCAACTGTCCAATTTTGGTGAGCTCGTGCAAATTGTAGCCTCTTTTTCCTATTTGTAGTGGAGATGAGTGGTACCCGGTGGGGTCTTCTGCTGTTGTAGCCCATCCGCCTCAAGGTTGTGCGTGTTGTGGCTTTACAAATGCTTTGCTGCATACCTCGGTTGTAACGAGTGGTTTTTTCAGTCAAAGTTGCTCTTCTATCAGCTTGAATCAGTCGGCCCATTCTCCTCTGACCTCTAGCATCAACAAGGCATTTTCGCCCACAGGACTGCCGCATACTGGATGTTTTTCCCTTTTCACACCATTCTTTGTAAACTCTAGAAATGGTTGTGCGTGAAAATCCCAGTAACTGAGCAGATTGTGAAATACTCAGACCGGCCCGTCTGGCACCAACAACCATGCCACGCTCAAAATTGCTTAAATCACCTTTCTTTCCCATTCTGACATTCAGTTTGGAGTTCAGGAGATTGTCTTGACCAGGACCACACCCCTAAATGCATTGAAGCAACTGCCATGTGATTGGTTGATTAGATAATTGCATTAATGAGAAATTGAACAGGTGTTCCTAATAATCCTTTAGGTGAGTGTATAAAAACGATTAAATAATTTTAATTTCAAATGAAAAAAGTGTGTAGAATAATCACAATCTGAAAAAAATAATTTTCAGTAACCATTCATTTTGATTCTATGAAAATTAGCAGGCTGGACGTGCAAAATATCTTTCACGTTCCACAGTTCATACACATTTGCAACAATATGATGTTGAATGCAACGTTGACAGAATTGCCATTTATTGCTTCTCTTGTGGACGATTTATTAACCTATTTTCTAGATTCCTAAGAAACACCTCATGGTTCCCTAAGCACACTCTTTGTAGTGCTCCCATGCCTTTTAACCACATCCCTAGAAGAGAAACCTGGAATTGTGATCTTTGCTGCCCAATCCCTGGAGAGCAGTTCCTGTCAGACAAACCCACACATAAGCTCACAGATCCTCTTTGGACCGAGCTTACCGCTACACAGTCCCCTAAGACCAGGTCTGCAGCCAGCCATCACAGGCAGACAGCATGTACCTGCACAGAGGGAAAGACACTGGAGGAGAGAAGCAGAGAGAGTTGAAAGAACAGAATATATTAAAAGAATAGCACTTTAAGATGAGAAATGATGTGGAGAGAACCTCTAACAAGGTCACTGCAGCATCTCCTCACGCTTACCGCGCTGTTCCTCACTGAAGTGCATGTTCTATCTTGAATCATTTACATTCCACGGCTGTTATAATGTTATCACTGAAGTGAGTGGATCAGATCATCACGTATCTTTGCGACGTATCCGTTGCCGACCTGATATGCTCGAGCAGCCAGAAAACCCTGACGTGAGGTGCCTGAAAATGAGTGGTTAGAAGCATTCATACAGCATTCACCGTTCAGACTTAAAAGGTTGAACTGGCTTTTGATCTCAAAACTTGATAATTATTGCAGTGAACTGCTGGTTGTTTGTCACTGTCAAGGAGCTGAAAATGCTTATCACTTGGGATGGGAATCTTAAGGATTTGAATGATTCTGGTTCTGGTTCCTGTAGTACTAGAAGAACAATTGGTCACTGTTATATACTAAACAAACAAAAAAATGCTGCTTTTTGGTAGCATTTCTTTTTAAACTACATACACAGAGCTATGTTCTGAATGTACATCTTTAACAACCAGTAAGTAACTATACAGATGGAAGTCTCACAAACTCCAATAAGACCATGACAGTAGCACCATTTTGATTTGGACTCAATAAGTCATTTGTTTGTGAATCAGACTACGTTCTTCGTGCTGTATGTTTGTTGGTGTGTGCAAACTGTTCAATAGAATTTTCAGCTAAAGCTTAGATTCTTTTACCATGATGTTGTAGATTCAGTAGCAGCTCGGTGCTTCCGCTGTATAGTATTTCTGGAAACACTGTCAGAGTATTTTAGGGTGCCAATGGCAGAGCAATGCAGACAAAATTTCATGAAAAGAATTTGGTTGTCATGCAAAATCCTTTTCCTCTTAGACTCCTGAAATTTAGCCATTTGTAATGCCAGAACAAAAAGCGAAGATGTGATAATGAGAAAATAGGGTAACAAAATGAAGGTTATTAACAGTATAGCTATTAGGGAAATAGTTAGCTTGTCAACCACAATCTGACTGAAATCACAACATTTTTTTACATTTTATTGACACATTTTGATGATTAAGATGGCATCCACTAACATTCAAGTTTGGGATCTGTAAGATTTTTTAAAAATGTTTTGAAAGGTTTTTTAATTTTAAGTTCATTAATTTGAAATAGGAATCTTTTGTAACATTATAACTGTTTTACTGTCACTTTTTATCAATTTAATGCATCCTTGCTGAATAAAAGTATTAATAAAAAAATCGTATTGACCCCAAACTTTTAAACGGTAGTGGATATTAACAATTGTGAACATTGTGATATTGTAGGTTTCCTAATTAGGCACCATTTAGGATTTGGCATGAAACCTTTTTTTCATTTCATAACCCTATTCATCACACATACTGTATGTGCCTATGAACATAGACACCTGGGGAAAAAAAAACATGTTGTTGATGTTGGCATACAGAGCCTTATTAATCAACTCCTAGAACCATCAGTCACGGACAAACTCAACAATCCCTCTCCCTCACACACAGACACACACATTTGGATTGATTTTCTTCACTCTTTTGATTACCTTTCTCCCTCTTCATCTAGGCTTCTGTCTTATCATCCTAGCAGATTCCTTAGGGGGGCTGAACTTATCCAGTGAAAACAGTACTAAGAAGGCATTCAGATGCTAATCTGACTCTGGTGGAGTCTTTTCTTTCTGCTGGCAGAGGTTGGGAGTGTATCATTTCTCAATTATACAGACGCACAACTCTAGCTGTTGAAGTTCCTCAACACTCCCTGCATACTGGTGCCAAACGTGTCACAGAACAATGCATCTCAATCAGCACGAGTTCAATCTAATTATCATCATCGTTAATATTAACACTGTTGTCATTTTGAACATTTCTTCCTTTGTTGAACTTAAATTAATCATGCACTGAGAATCTCTAGTAGGACTTACAGTTGATACGGAGTGTTTTGATTGCATATGCAATTACTGATTCATATACTCAAATAAATGGTCATTGTTCATCATTGTTGATCAGCGTTCATGCACTATAAATTCCTGTCAGTTATTCATAGAAGCAAGTGATTGCCAATGTCTTGCATCAGTTGTAGTGTCTTGCAGATTTTTGCACCTCCTGGACTATAATATATCTGTAGCAGCAGTTTGTTACCTATATTTTTATAGGAATACAAACTTTAATGCGTTTTGGCCATCATTTACATGACGACAGCGTTTTTGGGGCCTGAAAACGGGTTTCAAAGTGCAAGGATTTGAAAACGACGCCTTACCGTCTTAATTTATAAAAATATTGACGTCATGCACGTGCACACATGCATATTACGTGTTCACGGCGTGTTTCTTGACAAAGTGACATCGCCGACTACTGACCTGGCATGCATAATACAGCCTTTTTATTCATTTTCGCAGATCCATGTAAACGGGGATCATTTTGACAATGTTGTCGTCTGTTTTTAGTACATCGTTGTTGTGTAAACACCCTAACATGGCGTTGTACAAGGTTAGCGAATGACTGATAACATCATTTTTTTTATTAGTTTATAAAACAATTTTTATTAGTGTATAAAACAATTTTTACAATTTTCTGTCATATTCAATTACTTGTACTGCTGTTTTAGTTTTTTTGCCGTGGTATCAACTCGAGATTTTTTTAGTGAAGTATCGTATCAAAGGGGTGGGGGAAAAAATCGATACAGCATAGTATCGCGATATTTTGTGTAGGGATATTGTATTGATACAAGGACGGCAAGTATCGATATTTTCAGGAACTGAAAGAAAATTTTTACTGTAAGCTCTGCGATTTTTAATAATAATAATAATATTAATTTGAAATATTCACAATCAGTCACGTGCGCAGTGAGCTGTGTGTACAGGAAGTGCATTCTCACATATTTCTGAACGTGGACCTCTCTGTCCCTGTTTATGTGTTAGTTAAGTGCAAGTGTAAATGGTAAATTACAATCAAAGAAGCTGTCTATATTATGCCATATCTACACTGTCAGCACACTCGTTTATAATACAACACAATAGGCTTGCTGCGATAGTCGGTGTTGCCGGTGTTCAGCCGCAACACCTGTAACATCACTTACCTGCCGCTCCACCGACGTTTCAATTTTTTTTCAATTTTTTTTCAATTTTTTTTTCAATTCTTTTTCAATTTTTTTTCCAATTTTTTATAGTAGTAAAAATCATTTAGTTCAGTTAAAGAAAAGACACTACAATTAAAAACTGAACGTGCAGCGTGAGCCGAACGAGAGTCGCAGCACAGACCAGCAGCAGGAGTCCGATTTCATTCGAGCTGAATGACAAGACGACGGTGGAAGATTTGGGTTCAACGCGAAATGTAAAAGCGCCTATTTAAGTAAGTTTGTCATTGTATTGTTTTGTTGTTGTGTTTTCATTAAAAATAACAACGAACCCACCATTCAAGCAATTGCCGCCCACAAATTGGCACTAAATCTAAAGCGAAAGTAAAATGGCCGTATTAATATGTTATTGCAATACTCAGCATATCGCAATTTAAAAAAAAAAATCGCAATAATATCGTATCGTGGCTCAAGTATCGCGATAATATCGTATCGTGGGGCCTCTGGCGATTCCCACCCCTAGTATCGAAGCCATAATTTTATACTCAAAAGGATGATTTAGCACAGCTCAGCAATAAGGATGACCCTGGGCAAGTGTGAGAGAGTTTTGGGATTAGTTGATGGAAGTGTTATGTGACCTATTTGGCCCCATACTTGCTTTTTACGTCCCAATGCAAACTTAAACATTTGGTTTCTTTGCAGCCAGTGAAAATGTTGGCAGGCCAGCAGCAAAATTATTGTTGATCTTTGTTTAGACAAGTCTGCTGCTTGAGTAACTCAAGCCATTTTTACTCAACTTTGCAGATTAAGATTTTGCAGGTGTATACATTTTTTTCACAGTCAAAATATCTGGGAATAGATGCTGCTTCCATAAGGTTCAATGAGTCCGCTCATTAATTTAAGCCTGTGTACAGTGCGTGCTCTCCATGCTTTGGGTTCTGTGCTGCCGCCAGCTTTGAAGCAGCTGAGGCATGACAAACACACAGTGTCCCATGCTCATTTCACATCGGCGTGACAGAGGATGGAAATCCTGCATCAGCTTGGCATGTCATATGGCCTTTTCTGTCTTTCTTCATATGAGTAATGATGTCACAGTGACTGGTGTGAGTGTATTTTTTATCTTCAAGGTTTATGCGCTACAAATGTTTATTAATAGCAGTAAGTGGAGTTATCGTTCAGGGCAGGACTGTTATCAACGATGTTGGCTGCTGTTTGTTTTGCCATTCCCATTGCAGTCTGTTCCGCCATTGTGCGTTTGGTTTGCTCGTGCTAAGTGAAAAAGGCACAGTACAATAAAACATGCAGATAAAATAGAGCTGCTAGAGTCTAGACTGATATTTGCTAGACTCCCTGCAGCAAGTTAAGAAAATCGAATTAATTAGGGCTGCCAATCAAGTATAAATGTATACAGTGTTACTCTTGTGTTGGGTGCAGTGCGTTAACATTTTTAAGAATATTTTTGAATAATATCCATGTGTGTGACTGCTACATTTTCACATTTTATTATTTCACATATTCATTTATAATTGTATTAGTTTTTAACTTTATTAAGTGAATTCATAATTTTAAAGTGCATTTTACAATTATTTCCAACTTTAGTTAATTAAAAAGTAAAAAAAAAATATATAATATAATTAGTGCTGTGAAATCGATTAATCGCATCTAACATAAAAGTTTGTTTATATAATATATATGTGTATTATATACACACACACACACACACACACACACACACACATTATATAACTTTTATGTTAGTTGTGATTAATCGATTTCACACACATATGTGTATATATATAATATGTATATATGTGTGTGTATATGTGTATATGTGTATATATATATATATATATATATATACACATATACATAATATAATGTGTGTATATATATATATATATATATATATATATATATATATATATATATATATATATATATATATATATATATATAATATAATGTGTATATATGTACACACATAAACCAACTTTAATGTTAGATGTGATTAATTGATTTCACTGCACTAAATGTAATATAATATAATATAGTATTATATAATAATGTTTTAGTGGAATATAAATACCATTTATATTTTATTGTAAAAATGTGTATATTATTTATTTATGTATATGATGCTATTTTTGATGGAGTGAAAATGTTGGCAGGCCATTGCATTTTATTGATAGCTGACACACAGCTCTGTTTATTATAATGGACAGACTAATTCCATGATTAAATGTGTTAATTTAGCACATTATGTAATAGTTTATTAAGTGTATAAATAATGTTTAGTGAAATATAAATATATTTTACTGTAAATGTTTTGGTGGCCAAAAAAAGAAAAAAAAAAAAAAAAACCTTATTGTTGACATTGGTAAAGGCTTAAAATATATGCAAATTCCTTTTGATGAGCCCCATGTTGCCCCAAGGTCTCCCCATTGCTGTTAAGAATATTGGCTGTAAGTGTTTGTCTTTCTGAGCTAAATGGTTCTCTAGGTCTTCCATCCGCCCGGTCAGTTTGCTCGCTTTGTTCATATCCATAGTGATTCATCTGGATGGGAGTCCTCGCTTACCTTCCACGTTTTTTTTGAGAATCAGTCCTATTTTGGGCTGGAGAGTAGTTTGTAGCTTTGCTGATTTTTAGATGAGGCTTTGATAAACTGCATTAGCCTGGCATCCAGGGTAGGTAAACTCAGACTGAGAGGGGCTTTGGAACATGTAATTTTGGATATTTCTGTCTTTCGCTTGAGCAGAAATAGCTGGCCAGGGGTATTACAATACCGAGATGGACTGACTTGCTCTTAAACCGATTTTGGCACCAGTCTCTGCAGATTTATGCTGAACATTATTCACAGATCACATTAATTCTGTCAAAGCCTCTCTATGGTGGGCACTTTAAATGGAATCTGTACACATGCCATACAAAATCATAGCCGTTGATATGGCACCGCCACCGGCCAATATTCTTCCTCCGTACAAAACCCGCTGTCATCAGGATAAGTATGTTGTGTAAGATTACAAGACACAGGTCTCTGGGCACATTATAGCTGCTCAGCTCTGTGAATGTGAGACTTCACAGATCTCTTTTAAACCTGTGATCAACCCCTGATCGTTTCTTTCTCTCTGATGTTAAGAACAGCATGTTATAGTGCTGCTGGTGATTCTCATGACAGCCGCTCCAGTGAAATGGTTCTCACATTCTCTCTCTTACTATTATATTCTACAGGTCATTTGGTATCTATGCAGCATTTGGCTTAGATTTTCAATCTGTTAGATTCTCTTCAGGTCTTTTGACCAGACTGCCTGTTTAAGGATGTTTTGGGTGTTTATTTGTCAGACCTGCTTATAAAATACATATAGAATGGGCCTTAATGGACTATATCTTCTAATGAAAAGATACCTTAAATTTGCTTAAAATAATAAATGTAATGATTAGGGATGCATGTCATGGTTTAGTTAGGTTTGCATAATGTATTAGTTATCATCCAATATTAGAGATTTGTTGTCATGTCAAAATTGGATAATGTTATATACTGTATATTGGTGACACTTTATTTCAGTAGTCTACTTTAGACATTCTACTAACTATAAGTAACTTTTTCTACTAACCCGAACCTAAACCCTAACCTTAACCAAACAGTCTACTAATATTCTTAGAGTTGACAGAATGTATAAAGCGGCCTATCAAAATAGTGTAACCAATATATTCAATACATATCACAATACTGATCACGATTTTACTCCAAGACATATGGTAAAAGGATAACAGAAAATGTACTGTTGATTAAAATGCTAAATTTGGTATTACATTGGGGGTGGAAATGAATAGACTTGGAGTTGGTGCTGGTAACCCAATGCACAGGACAATGTTGACACCAGAATAAAAAATATTCATGATTCTGAAGCTGAAAATACAAATTATTTTAGACGAATATGCTTGAACTCTGTCACAGCGCCCAGACATTACCAACGCATCCCTGAAGTGTCTGCAGAGACCATGTCAATTAGTCTACCCTCTGAAATTGCTCATCGACATGGCATCCTCAATGGATCCATCTCCGGCGTGATGACTCCGATATTTCGAATATTCCTATTTAATAATTGTTTAATCGACACGCCATCCTCAATAAACCCGGCGTGATGCCTCCGATCTTTCGAATAATCCGATCTAATATTACTTCTGACCTATAAGGCTGCCAAAATAATAATCATACACTGTTTGTTAATTGGCCAGAGGAGAACTGGCACCCCGACTGAGCCTGGTTTCTCCCAAGGTTTATTTTTCTCCATTAGGACACCTGATGGAGTTTTGGTTCCTTGCCACTGTCGCCTCTGGCTTGCTCAGTTGGGGACACTACATTTTCAAATAAATATCCAAATAAATTTAATTACTAAACTAAATTATATCAACTACATTACTTGAATATATATGATAATTGAAATGAGCTGATGACATCACCGTTTTTTCCAGAGTGGCTGTACAGCCGAATCAAATTCTGTTGCATTATTTTCCTGTTTAACACTGTGAAGCTGCTTTGAAACAATCTGCATTGTAAAAAGCGCTATATAAATAAAGTTGATTTGACTTGACTTGACATATAATGCATATATATATTATATAATTTGAGTTTAATTTGATTAAATTTGTTGTTTTTGATGACACGGCTATCCATCGAAAGCAAAGCTTTATTCACTTACATAAAATATAGCAAATTATAAGCATTACCTGAGTGTTGATTTCATATTAATGTGCTGTGTAGTTGTAAATCACAGGTCGGATTGAGAGAGCGTGGTGTTTTTCAGCATTTGTAACGATGCCACCACCTGTGACTGCACAGAACATTCGTTCGCTGTGAAAATATGGTGCTTCACACATGCTGATTCATGAGTGCTGTAGTGTATACTAGAGGCAGAGTTTCATCCCTGCACTGTTTTAGCCTGATTATGGGAAATAGCTGCAAGGCAACATAAAACTCACTTCACCCTGAAGTTTGGTGACTTGTTTTACTGCATCAGCAGTAGGATTTTTCTCCAGTTTGGAGTGCTATGAAAGTGCCACTTTCTATTTGACTATGTCTGTGAGGGTGATTTCTTGTTGACCTGCTACTCAGAGAACTGCCTTTTAACATAATAGTTCATGAGGGATGTGAGAGAGAAAGACCCTGCTTTTGTGGTCTCTTTAAATACAGAATCAGCTACCGGACCCTCAAAGAGTGGCTGAAAAAGGGAGATATAGTAGGTATTCTTCTCAAGACACCTGTTCATGCCACTATAAATCTGAACCGTCCCTGGGAGGGGGTCCAAAAGGCCCTTTCAAGACAAGGTTATCTTTTTCTGCCAGGGATAATGTAACATTCAGTATTAAAGCTGCCCTGTGGAAGATTAGTCTCCCGTTTAAACTCAATAGGCCAAATCTGGCCTGGTTAGTGTCCCAGACTTGTGCAGCATTCAGAATTCAGAATTGAATTGAGAATGCCCTTTAAATTCCAAGGGAGAAAACCAACATGATGCAGAATTGTCATTCAAATTTGAATTTAAAGAAGTAGAATTTAAATTGAATACAATTCAAAGAAAACTGCAAGTAAATAAATGTTATTTATTATAACCCATAAACATAAAATATATCTCCAGAAACCTTTGATGATATAATTGGCAACAAATATCTCTATCAGCCATGTTTGAAAGTTCACTTTACCACAAAGTTCACTATCTATATATATATATATATATATATATATATGAAAACACACAGTCCAGGAATATGTACAATCTAAAGACATTCTTATATAAAATATGACTGCAAACACGCACAGATGTATTCTTCAGTACCCTCTACCCCAAAACACCAAGGTCTTTGAGGTAGAAACTCAAGTCTCCTTGGTTACAGGATCCAGAGGAGAGATGGAGACAATTGAGGGGGGAAAAAGATCACTCTCTTTCTCCATTTCATTCCCTTCCCTCCAGCTTCAGCTCCCACAGCTAATCCTGTTTGGAAATATTTTCAGAGAAAAGAGGATTATGTTGTAGTGTGCTACGAATTTTAGCACAGTTCACTCACACTTAATTAAATTCATCATTGTCTACTAAAAGCTTCCTTTCTTCTCACAATAAATAAGTCAAGGTGCTGTAATTAAGTCAAATGGGTTCTCCTCATCTGGGAACTTTAGGCTACGTTCAGACTGCAGGTAATTGTGGCTCAAAAATATCTGTTTTTGTCATGACAGTGTGAACAGCACAAACCACATGGAATCTGATCTTTTCAATTCCGATTTGGACCACTTCAGTATGTGGTTCTAAATCCGATACAGGTCAGATGTTTTGCAGTGCGACCTC
Organism: Rhinogobio ventralis; assembly: GCA_039654625.1. Classification (NCBI taxonomy): domain Eukaryota; kingdom Metazoa; phylum Chordata; class Actinopteri; order Cypriniformes; family Gobionidae; genus Rhinogobio; species Rhinogobio ventralis. The sequence goes on from CM077203.1 coordinate 15,520,160, forward strand.
AGTTTGAACAGTCGGAATTGATGCGACTTTTACGTCACTCTAGATCGACATTCGTCACAGTTCTGTTCTCATGGGAGTCGCTTAAAAGATTTGACATACCTGAAGTTTCAGAAGGTAGTCAGTGGAAGAACAGAACTTATAAATATTACAGTGATATGACAGCTCTATATACAAGCAAAACATGAGGGCTGGTATCATAAGTGTTAAAAAAAAATCTACTCTCTTTTTTTGCATTCCTCGTCTTAGTTATAAATAAGTGCGTAATCGCTTACTTTAATGTCCTCCGTGTTTACTTCCGTATGACAATATGCTCCGTGTCATATTTTTATCATTCTTTTGCACATGCGGTTCAGTCCAGGACCATGATCTGTGCACACTGGAATCTGATATTGGCCACATTTAAAAGCAACAATGTGAACATGGGAATACAAAAAAAATTAGATCAGAGCAATAAATTGGAAATTGAGCACTAAGGCTTGCAGTGTGAACGTAGCCTAGGAACCTCTGAATTAGGATTTTCTCAAAGCAAATCTGTTTACAGCAACTAAAAAATAAAGAAATTGCAGTCTAGATTGTGAAGTCACAATGCTGCCGTGCAAAGGTAAAATGCAATATTTTTGCAATATTATAAGTTATGGCCTTTTTTTCATTAGGTCTGTTTCAAGAGCATCAGTATTTCATCAAGACATTCCCATAGGGGTGTGCGATATCACGATTTTAGATTGTGAACGATTAAAATGTCTCCACGATCTGCCTTTGAAGAGAGATCATGCTACAGTGAAATAAAATAGTGAAAAAGATTTTGGTCATTTTTTCCACCCCTATTTTGGCCTAAAGGGTCTGTCATTCTTTCTTTTGTTACCATGTAAGGTTACATTTTTAAAATAGGGAAATTGGCTTTGCTGCTCATTGACTTGCAAAATAGTTTTAAAAACCAACATGTAAAAAAGAATCTTGATAAGATCGTGGATTGTGATCCTGCCTGAAAAAAAAAGATATATTTTTGCCATAATGTCGCCCACCCCTACATTCCCATGTGTTGCTGTATTGAATTATTGATCTCATGTTCCTCAGCCTCCAGTATGGACCACCACACCCTTGGACTCAGGACATCATCCAGAAAATATTTCCTTCAATAACTGTTTCAGAGATATACTGCATTTGGTCATGTTTGGAGGATTGAGCCCTATAGTAGAATAGAACATACAAGCACATGCTGTCTGCCCTTTCATTACATTACAGTTATTATATCACCAGATACAATCTCCACTGTACAATGATGTCCGAAATCTGAGACTGTGGGAATTTTAGGGTTTTGATAAATTTATAACAATTTATTTTGACAAAATTTTGACATGAAATATTGATAACACTTTACAATAAGGTCCCAGTAGTTAATATGTAGTCATTAATATACATTAACAAACATTAACTAGAAATGAACGATACATTTGTTACAGTATTTAATTTAAACATTAATCTTAGTTAGCAGTAGTTAATATAATACAACTGTTAATTGTTTGCTCAGGTACATTAAATAATATTAACAGATAGAACTTTTGATTTTAATAATGTATTCGTAAATGATGAACTGAACATTAAGATTTTTTCATTGTTCGTTCATGTTAACTAATGCAGTTAATTAATGTTAACAAATGGAACCTTGATTGGTAAACTAAAAATAGTGCAAAATCAGAAATACACCATTTTTAAATCTAGGAAATAAAGACAAATCACTTCACCTGTGGTCTCAATCTTTTATACCCCACAATGCATCAATTTACGTGTCAGTTTCATGTCAACTTTCTTTACCCCTGCTCTACTACGGAAACCTGCTGTTGTAGACTCCAACTACAATATTTATATTGCATGTCAGGCATGTAACCTCACAAAAACCATTGTTTACTGCTCTTGACAGCAAGATTGGCTTTTTCCGGTCAGGTTGATAATGCGGTGTTTGAGTGAGCGCCACTCTTTCCTGGCTGGCACTTTCATAGTGGACTTCTCAAGTGTCACTGTGGTCTTGTAGCAGAAAAGTGTCCTCTCCTCTAGACAAACTGGAAGACTTGATAGCTGAGGACTCTTTAATGAGATAGTCGGTGCATGGCAACGTATTCATATTGTGGCCCCTCGCATTAGAGCCCAGATATTATTACCATGTAATGGGAATCTGAAAAGGGCACTGTAATTTTGGTCTCATTAGTTAGATTGAAGGTGTCCCTGAAGTTCTAGTGTTACTTGTCCCAACTAATCATGAGGCTTATGTGTGTTTGTGTCAGACAGCATGCAGACTGTGAAATGTATCAAAGAAGCTTCATAAAATACTACTAAAAATGCATGTGTATCTTTTGCATGTGTATCACGTTACTGATTGTTGATTCAAATACACTAGTTAGTTAGTTGTGTGTGTTTAGTGATCTGGTTCTTTTTAGTGAATCAAAAACATACAACATTTCCTAAACAAATGTCTGTGTTATTTTTTTGTGAAGAGTCATAAGAGAGTCATTTGAGACTCATAAGAGTCATTTGTTCGAGAATCAGACTGTACTTGTTGCACTATTTATTTTTGATCCAGTAAAAAGAACCAGCTCATTGGTTGCGCTGTAGTTTTGATTCCCTGAAAAGAATTGGCTCATAAGAGTCATTTGTTCGAGAATCGGACTACACTGGTCCCACTGCCGGTTTCATGATGTAAGTTCAGTTCCGGCCACATCAGGGAACAATGTGCATGTGAAACCATTAACAGATCCAAATGTCATTTATAAGAAATGATTCTCAGTTCCCAACACTTTGTGACATTTAACAGATCTTTATAAAATACATCCTATTGTCAACATTAGAAATGAGAATGTGTAATACCATTTTATGAGAGTAGATTACAAAATGGCAAACATCAAAGGAGATTTTTGTCTTTTCAGATGTGTGTGAAAAGATGAAATGGCTTGATATTCAGTCGATTTATTAAAAAGGTCATTTGAATTATTGGTTGAGAAATGTTTCAGAAACTTTACCTTTGTTAGGGACGTCCAGTCCAAGCCTATTCATTAATTGATGTTGCTTAGAACTTAGCATATACACTCACCTAAAGGATTATTAGGAACACCATACTAATACTGTGTTTGACCCCCTTTCGCCTTCAGAACTGCCTTAATTCTACGTGGCATTGATTCAACAAGGTGCTGAAAGCATTCTTTAGAAATGTTGGCCCATATTGATATGATAACATCTTGCAGTTGATGGAGATTTGTGGGATGCACATCCAGGGCACGAAGCTCCCGTTCCACCACATCCCAAAGATGCTCTATTGGGTTGAGATCTGGTGACTTTGGGGGCCATTTTAGTACAGTGAACTCATTGTCATGTTCAAGAAACCAATTTGAAATGATTCGAGCTTTGTGACATGGTGCATTATCCTGCTGGAAGTAGCCATCAGAGGATGGGTACATGGTGGTCATAAAGGGATGGACATGGTCAGAAACAATGCTCAGGTAGGCCGTGGCATTTAAACGATGCCCAATTGGCACTAAGGGGCCTAAAGTGTGCCAAGAAAACATCCCCCACACCATTACACCACCACCACCAGCCTGCACAGTGGTAACAAGGCATGATAGATCCATGTTCTCATTCTGTTTACGCCAAATTCTGACTCTACCATCTGAATGTCTCAACAGAAATCGAGACTCATCAGACCAGGCAACATTTTTCCAGTCTTCAACTGTCCAATTTTGGTGAGCTCGTGCAAATTGTAGCCTCTTTTTCCTATTTGTAGTGGAGATGAGTGGTACCCGGTGGGGTCTTCTGCTGTTGTAGCCCATCCGCCTCAAGGTTGTAGTAACTGAGTAGATTGTGAAATACTCAGACCGGCCCGTCTGGCACCAACAACCATGCCACGCTCAAAATTGCTTAAATCACCTTTCTTTCCCATTCTGACATTCAGTTTGGAGTTCAGGAGATTGTCTTGACCAGGACCACACCCCTAAATGCATTGAAGCAACTGCCATGTGATTGGTTGATTAGATAATTGCATTAATGAGAAATTGAACAGGTGTTCCTAATAATCCTTTAGGTGAGTGTACTCTTTATGTATGTACAGAAATGGACCAAGTTGAACATATTTATTAGACCGGTTGTGAACCCTGTTTTGTTTTCTGCCACTCGTCAACGGCAGCTGTCATAGTTGCTAGGCGACAAGAACAATCCTCCGTAGGCTAGACCGTCCCATTTAACAACACTCTGCTCGACTTTTGCGGCCTTCGAAGCCGTGGCCTTTGAAGTCTGCATCCTTGGAAGGATGAATGAATGAATGAATTGGGACACAGCTAATATGTGACTTTGCTCTGCCTTGATTAGTTGTGTATGACAGTCCAGCTGAACCTCATGGGCCTGGGCTTGACGTCTCAGATGAATTAAGGATCTGTGCTTTATCTCAGGCAGAATGACTTTTTTCTGCCTTTTTATTTTCTTTGCTGCCCCAACCTAGTTTAAATTCTTAATACTTGAATGCTGGATGACGTGCACTCAGCCAGATATTGACTTTGCACAATAAAAATTCTGTATGTGTAGGTCAACATTTAAAGTGCATTCACAACCTATTTTAATATACATAATCTGTCATACAGTATTTTAGGGTGAAGGCTATAGCATTTATTATTATTTATATACTATTAAATATTTCCATATATAAAAAAAAATTAGCTTTTAATTTTAATTTTAATTTTATATTTTATATTTTACTTATAGTAAGCATAGTATACTCTAAGTTTTATTCTTTTTAGTACTTAAACTTAAGATAAAATATTGGTATTATTGATTGGGGACATCAGCCATAAAGAGAAGTCATTTCAGAGGCCAAGCAATTTATTGCATTTGGATGCAAAATTATGAAGACAAAACTTTTTGTTTTTTAATAGATATATAAAATATGCACAATAAGAGCAGGAATATGGTTAATTTCATGTTGATGTTTGTCATGTTTAACTAAACAGTACAATATGTCTATTTGTTCCTCTGACGTTGATCTGCGCAGCTGGTTTTTAGTAATATGTTGGTCAAATGCAAAAGCTTCAATAGGTTAAACAATCAAAACTAAACTACTTACAGCCTTGTTTAAAAAAAAAAAAAAGATTTCTAGGGCTCACTGACATGACTCACCATTAATGAGAAGGTTGGCGCAGACACAGATGCGGTTTAGGCACGGGCGTATTTCAGGCCTCTCCCTAGGAACAGCTGGAACTCATGATATAAGCAATGTGTTACATTCTGAGGAATGAAGTTGGAAATGCTAGTTTTAAACTTAGAGGTCAGTATTATTTCCAAAGGCTTTGAATTAATGGCCACTGGTAAAATCATTTGTTTTAGTGCAGTGGATGACTGACTGACAGGTGTAGACGGTTCTTTACTGTTGTTTTTGATTAGCCTTCACTTATGACCTCTTTACATTTGTAATGTGTATTTAACCACCTCCAAATGTGGTTTGTGATCACAAAGCGTTTATGACCCAGTTTACACTTTTCAGATCACCTGAGATGGATGGAGACATTTTTTGCCCCAAACCCTGGCCCTGCTCCAAGAATTGAGACATTGACATGTCAAACTGTTTAAACAAACACAGCAATGTTTTCAATGTGCCACAGTGTATTATTTGCAAATTCAACTTACTCATGGCTTACAATTGCTGTTTCATAGAATAAAGCAGTTTATACTTTGGAAAAAATTGCACTTTAACACTTTACTTATGTTTGTTCAAGTGTTCTTGGCTTGAATACAATCTTCTCTAGCTCTGTCATTCCCTTCTGGACCTTATTGACTCTGCCATTCGGTTTGTGATTTAATCTGTTTTCTTTTAAGCAAAACAAAGCAGTTTCCACCAGCCTGAGAAAAGCAGAGTAGCTTGGCTTCCTCCTCAGATTGGCGGCCTCTGAACTTATGCGCTTCCCAGGAGTGAAAGACTGATGTAAACTGGACATCAACTCCATTGCTTAGTCGCCCTGATCACTTCACTGCAGCCAACTGGTTGGTTTCTCTTATGGGCAGTTACTGTGCCAGAGAGGTGATGGATGGCTTTAATGAGTGTGAGTGGCCCCTCGGGGAGCTCCCTCATCCTAGCCGAGGTGAACAGGGAGATTTGCGACTGCAAGATTCAGTCAATCTGACAGTGGAAAACATTCCTCTTCCTCCCCACAGAGAGAGCGACATGGCGTATAGCCAGAAAGACAAAACTGTGTGGTTTTGATATTAATCCTCTGGTTGTACACACTCGCGTTACACATGGGTCATTCCTGCTATGCAATGCATCTTAAGATCTGTAACTTTTTTATAAATGAATATGCCTTTAATGTTATTTAAAGAAGTATATTTTTGAAAGCCTTTGAAGTTTATTAATTATAAATTCACACAATGGCAACAACTAAACAGTAATGGAAATAAAGCGCTACATTTAGTCATTGATCATTAAGAGACTGAGTTTAAATGAGACCATCAGCTAATTATTAATATTATTTTTCAAATAAATGTATTTATTCCTGTGATGGCAAAGCTGGATTACTCCAGTCTTCAGTGTCACAAGAAACATTTATCAATGTTAAAGGATTCATTGATGGAAAAAATGTTCAAAATCTTTTGTAACATTTACTGTCAACTTTGATCAATTTAATGCATCCTTGCTGAATAAAAGAATCAATCTTACTTACCCCAAACTTTTGAATGGCAGTGTATAACAAAATTAATCAAATGCTAATACTGATGAGCTTCTGCTGTTGTTTTCTCACTAGAAATGATGTCACTTTGCGGAGGATGTTTAATATTTAATCCAGAATATTTTATCCAGTATATTATATGATGGAGGCTAGTATGAATGACCCATGTATGCATATACACTCACCTAAAGGATTATTAGGAACACCTGTTCAATTTCTCATTAATGCAATTATCTAATCAACCAATCACATGGCAGTTGCTTCAATGCATTTAGAGGTGTGGTCCTGGTCAAGACAAAATCTCCTGAACTCCAAACTGAATGTCAGAATGGGAAAGAAAGGTGATTTAAGCAATTTTGAGCGTGGCATGGTTGTTGGTGCCAGACGGGCCGGCCTGAGTATTTCACAATCTGCTTAGTTACTGGGATTTTCACGCACAACCATTTCTAGAGTTTACAAAGAATGGTGTGAAAAGGGAAAAACATCCAGTATGCGGCAGTCCTGTGGGCGAAAATGCCTTGTTGATGCTAGAGGTCAGAGGAGAATGGGCCGACTGATTCAAGCTGATAGAAGAGCAACTTTGACTGAAATAACCACTCGTTACAACCGAGGTATGCAGCAAAGCATTTGTGAAGCCACAACACGCACAACCTTGAGGCGGATGGGCTACAACAGCAGAAGACCCCACCGGGTACCACTCATCTCCACTACAAATAGGAAAAAGAGGCTACAATTTGCACGAGCTCACCAAAATTTAACAGTTGAAGACTGGAAAAATGTTGCCTGGTCTGATGAGTCTCGACTTCTGTTGAGACATTCAGATGGTAGAGTCAGAATTTGGCGTAAACAGAATGAGAACATGGATCCATCATGCCTTGTTACCACTGTGCAGGCTGGTGGTGGTGGTGTAATGGTGTGGGGGATGTTTTCTTGGCACACTTTAGGCCCCTTAATGCCAATTGGGCATCGTTTAAATGCCACGGCCTACCTGAGCATTGTTTCTGACCATGTCCATCCCTTTATGATCACCATGTACCCATCCTCTGATGGCTACTTCCAGCAGGATAATGCACCATGTCACAAAGCTCGAATCATTTTAAATTGGTTTCTTGAACATGACAATGAGTTCACTGTACTAAAATGGCCCCCACAGTCACCAGATCTCAACCCAATAGAGCATCTTTGGGATGTGGTGGAACGGGAGCTTCGTGCCCTGGATGTGCATCCCACAAATCTCCATCAACTGCAAGATGTTATCATATCAATATGGGCCAACATTTCTAAAGAATGCTTTCAGCACCTTGTTGAATCAATGCCACGTAGAATTAAGGCAGTTCTGAAGGCGAAAGGGTCAAACACAGTATTAGTATGGTGTTCCTAATAATCCTTTAGGTGAGTGTATACCTGTACAGTCATGTAATGGATTACAATCAACCAATCAGCTGTCAGCTGTTAAATTTAAGTACACAATTAGACAATACCAGTTTAGGTCAACCAATGACCAAGCAAAGCTTAATTTTGTTCAGTCTGTGGTGTAAAAGGTTGCATTAGCAATTCAAGAAGAAACACTTAAGCAAAACATGGTCAGGTCAAAGTGTCTGAATAATTTTGGTCCCAAATTTTTATAAATGTTACTGGTAGTCCACTGTATGAAGAATTTTTGGGTATAATATGCCACAGTTTACTTTATTTTTCTATCCTCACTTACATAAATGAACTATAGTGTCCTGCATCCACTAGTGAAAAATTATATCTGGTGTCTGAATAATTTTTGTATGTATAAAAACACCTTTTATTGAAAAGCACTTCCATTCACTTCATAAAAAGATAGGTGGGTGATACATTCCCAGACATGTATTCGGGATCACAGATCCACTTATGCAAATCTGCGTGGTAAAGAGACACACTTGAGATGGCCTGCAGGCTTCTCTTGGCTCATTTCGAGTGGCCGGCGTGTGGACTGACAAGGCCTTGTTTCAGTCAGACAGCACGAGTGCTGCATAACAACATGTGCTGAGGTCACGGCTCCGCACACAACTCTGTGTAACTTGTTTTTTTTAATGTTTCTTCAAAGAATTCAGCCACAAGTGCCACTGCTGTCTGTCATGAAAGAGATTTCAGCCTCCTCAGAATGAAATGAATGCTTCTCCATTTCAAACGCATGTTAAAAAATCTCCAGACATAGCTTCAGGATCATAGGAAGCCCAGCTTTAATTTTACCTATCTTTGCCATTTCAGTCTTTCTCCCAGATGGATCATGCAGGACCTTCAAAAGCTCCTGGATGTTCTGTGGCTCCATTGTGGAGCTGATGGGAAAGGAGGAGATGAGATGCTTCGATCTGGAACACTGTAGCACATCAGACACTACAAAGGCCGAATGGTCGGAATGAGGAGGCAGCCGGCGGCTCAAGATTTCTAAAGATCTCTCTGTGCTTGACTTCTTTGTGTGATTGTTCCTTTCATCTATGGATTCCTGTGACACTAGAGGCTTGGTTATGAATATCATGGGTGCACCTATGAGTGTTATGTTGGATGTTGCTGTTGAGATTGTGAATTTTTAATTCCGCCCCCTAGTTTTTCTCCTCGTTCTAGTGGTTGGGTTTTGTGCCAGTGCCAAGCAGGGCATACTCACTACTAGTTTGATGATTATTACAGACACAGGCATTTGAGTGTAAAACTGTCGCAGCATGTTATGGCCTGAGGGTGCTGTTGTTTTTAGCCTTTGTCTTTGTCATGGGAGTTCAGAACAGAGGCTGCATTCCAAAACCTGAAAAATGCCATCTTCACAGACAGTATAAATAGGTAGGAAGGCAACACGCATATGAATTCAATGTTTGCGTAGCATAAGATAATTCACCTCGTTTTTTTATTTGGCAGTTCTTGCTTTGAGATGTTACTCCACTTTTCCACCAATACACTTGCAAGTTCTTAAACATATCTGGGGGACATATGGTTACACCACTTTAGACATTTTACTAACAATAAGTAACTTTGCAACTGTGGGCTATCGAAATAAAGTGTTACCTATAGTACTATATAGTGTTACAATTTATGTAAGCAATATAAAACCTATATGAAAGGAATTTTATTTTATTACTGATTTTATGTGTGAGTGTATTAGTTCTGACAACCAGAATCTTTTTTTTTTTATCGAATACATCATACATTTTATGTTTGGAAAAAAGTTCCTTTTCTCTTTTTTGAAATGCAGACAGAAATTCTTCAGAAAACTTGTAAATGAATTGTGTGCACACTTTGGGCCCTGCAAGCCAACAAAACCCTGCAGATCTAACAAGCCCGGAGCAAGCAGTACCCGAGTTGCCAAGCACCATTTTCTGGCTGCTAATTAGCTCTTCACTGGGCTTCCCGTGAATCTCCACCGGACTACTGTCATAACATGGCCTTGTTAGTTCCCGGTGATGGTTTATCTGTGGCATTTATATGGCTCTTTAATTGAAAAAAAGAAGCGGTCTCAGCATGTGGCTTTTTCAGGGGTCAGGTGACTGTGTTGTGTAAGCAGTGTCCTGTAGGTGTATAGTGTCTGCACAACACATTAGTGGGTGGCTGACTATGTAGACTTCTCCTATATTGATAGTCATGCGAGAGTCTATTTGTGTTTCCTTTGTTTGAAATTGGCAAATAATAGAGTAGTCATGCCTGAAGATATGCTAGAAGGCATTGAGGTGGAAAGGTGCTTCCAGTTGGCTGTTCCGCCGATATACATGAAGAATAGACTCATGTGATCATGCAGTGTTTGCGCAAATGTTGGTGAGTTGTCTGAGCTCAGCCTTTGTTTGCTATAGTCGTCTTTGCGTGTACTTTGGAGTATTGTTCAGCTTGTACTGTAAATCTAGAAGATGCTGTCAGCTGGAAATATGGTGGTTGTTACCTTTCTGATGCTGATTTACTTCACTAATATTCCTGTTTTCTTCAATCTAAACATTAGCTGTGTGTTAATAGACCTTAGGCAGTGTCAACACTATATTTTGTGTGGCACAAAATGAAAATGAGGCTTAAAAATGTCATACTGTGTTGTACCTACAGTAGTGGCCCATCATTCAGCCAATGAAACATTGAAAATGTGTCTTTCAAAAATATCTGCTTTGGGCAAACACTTCAGAATGTACCAAATTTTTACCAAACTTTGTATATGACTTTGAACAGACTGAAGTAGGGCTGCACGATTATTTGGAATAAATATTTGGAACCAAAATCGTGATTTATAGCTTACTCCGTTTATCAAATCACAAGCTCTGCGATTTAGTTGAATAAATACCTGTATGTGCTGCGTGTTTCAGAGTGAGGCGTGGCACTGTGTTCATTTACATGAGAGCAGTTCATGATCCTGTCTTTTCAGTGTCTCAGAGTGGGTTGATTTGAAGTAAATGCCGCTCCTCATGAACTCTACATGTGCTCGTCAGTTTGAGTCACATAGAACATGCAATAAGGAATGCAACCATCTTCCCAAACTTGTAATGAGGAGTGTTTATAAACTGGCTGTAGTCAAGAAGCTTTAAAGGCTTAGTTCACACAAAAATGAAATTTCTGTCATTAATTACTCACCCTCATGTCGTTCCAAACCCGTAGGACCTTCGTTCATCTTCGGGAACACAGATTAAGATATTTTTGATGAAATCCGAGAGCTTTCTGACCCCACATAGACAGCAACACAACAATCACTTTCAAGGCCCAGTAAGGTAGTAAAGACATTGTTAAAATAGTCCATGTGACTGCAGTGGTTCAACCTTAATTTTATGAAGCAATGAGAATACTTTTTGTGTGCAAAATACAAACAAAAATAATTACTTTATTCAACAATCTCTTCTCTTTCGTGTCATTCTCCTACATGATTCACGTAAGCACCACAACGCATGCATGTGGTGCTCAGCCAATAGTGAGCCGACGTTCTGCCGTAGAACCCGGAAGCGCTGCACTGTGTGAATAGCCCAACAAAGTGAGTAGCGTAAGAGAGTGACAGGGAAGAGAAGACAAAGTCGTTAAAGTCGTTATTTTTGTTTGTTTATTTTTGCGCATGAAAAGTATTCTCGCCGCTTCATAACATTAAGGTTGAACCACTGCAGTCACATGGACAATTTTAACAATGTCTTTACTACCTTTCTTGGCCTTGAAAGTGGTCGTTGTGTTGCTGTCTATGTGGGGTCAGAAAGCTATTGGATTTTTATTAAAAATATCTTCATTTGTGTTCCGAAGATGAACGAAGGTCTTACGAGTTTGGAACGACATGAGGGTGAGTAATTAATGACAGAAATTTCATTTTTGTGTGAACTAACCCTTTAAAGATTCCCTGTTGTTTTCTAGTCTTGTTGTTTTAACGTTTGGAAATTAAGATATAAATATTATTATTGTAATTTTACAAATGTACTGTATAAAATCATGATTGTTATATTATTTTATTAAATACTGTATTTCACACTGAGATATTACAATATTAATATTTCTTATTTTCTGCACTTTTTAATAATAATATTAAATAATTATAATAATTATTATTATTTGTATTTTTATTATAGTCATATTGCTATATAATCAAAAAGTGTTGGGCCAAATTACGTAACCCCTATAAGCAAGCAATGCAATTTTTTTGTGAAATAAACATTTTAACATTCAACTGCCGTGCGAACAAAAATATAGCAGGCCACTCGTACAATGACTTTGGCAGTGGAGTGAAAGAATGTGCAAGTGGTAATCTTCTACTGGGCAAACATTACTTCATTAATATTCATGAGCCAAGCTAATAAGGTTTTTAATGTACCTCTCTCACTTTTCAGACTCCTACGCCCCTGGTCAGAATAAATATGGCATCTACTCTGGCTAAAGTCTGTATACCTCCATTTCACACTCCCACTCCCTGACATTTTAGCCTGTCTGGGGAGATATCACCTTCCTCCATGACTAGTGTAATTTAGTCAAGAGGATGAGAGCAGAACTATTGTAAGTCACATAGAAAGCGTTAGTTCAATAATAAAAGGATAAGTGCAGTAAAAAGCAGGGGTATCTTCGAGGCTTTTGTACAAGAATAGACCAGTGCAATGGTATTACGTCATGGATTCTTTTTGTGTCCATGCCTGACCCCCTCCACCTTGATGAGAATGGCTCTAATGCCTTGATGATGAGGCACAAAAGGAGCTATTGTGTCCCGTGGCTCCCATGGGCAACCTGGCTGGTACAGCGACTGGAACATGGTGCGGTCTAGTGGGAGACAGAGGGTGGCACCCCAGAGATATGACACAGCTCGCTAATGCTACCTGACAGCGTAGCCACAAAGAGCGCCTTGTTCTGTAAACAAAGACAAAGGCTGATATAGAATGAGTGTTAATGTGTAAGAATGTCACTAAAACAACTATGGCCACATCCATGTATGAGGACACACAACAGTGTTCCTATGAGAAACTGTGGGCAACTCTTTCAGCTGTATCTGGGTAAAGGCCGTGTTCATATAGCTGGGTTTATATAAATTGCAGGCATGCAGATTTTTGCTAGGGAACATGGAGCACATTCCTGCGTGCTACTGTACAATACTTGATAGAGGAAGTAAAGCTATTCAGTATGGCCTGACCTAAATTCCTCTCGTTTTACAATGTCCAAAGAATTACACAGTGTAGCTCTTGGACCTTGTCGTACAACTTAATTTGAAAACCATTGCTAGCTTTGAAAGCCGTCTCCACATAAAGAGCCCTTGTTTTGCTTTTTTTTTTTTTTATGTATGAGTGCTCAGTAATAATACCTTTTAGAATATTATATTTTAAAATGTCCCTCACAGATTTCAGTAAAGATTGTATGTGCGTTGCTGGAGGATGTGTCTTTATTTAACAAGTTGGCTAACATTGCTTATAGAATCTATAACATTTCTGCTCTATTCCAAAACCTATGCAGTTGCCTACATAGTCCGAAAAAGGAAGGGTACTTTATTATACTACCTCTTTTTGGTTAATGTTTTGGCGAAAGCATCCTTTGTGGAGAAAGCAATTATGTAATGCATTGTGGTAAAATTAACTCTAGACTGTGGGTGAAGCAAGAGAAATGTTGATGTAAATAAACTTATTTCCTTTCATTTTGAAAAATATTGATAAATAAATATTTATTTTATTTAATTAACAAAAATACATCAGTAATATCACAAATAAATATTTCATTAAAAAAATTAAAGTATGTTGCTGTAATATAACCATAAAAAGGTTAGAAGAAGTAAAATATGTCAGTAATTATGTTTTTATTAGGGTTAGAACAGTGGTTCTCAACAAGGGGGCCAGGGCCCACTAAGGGGCCTCAGTAAACTTCAGTAAAAGTCCTAAAATGGTTTACATTTAGTTATAATAACATAATTAAAATGCAAAAAAAAAACCTCCCTAAAAATAAAGATAGACTGGTAACACTTTACAACAAGGTCTCATTTGTTAACATTAGTTGATGTATTAACTAACATGCACTAACAATGAGCAATATTTATGGTAACACTTTACAATAAGGTTTTATTTGTTAATATTAGTTAGTGTATTAACTGATACGAACTAACATGAGCAATACATTTGTTACAGTATTTATTAATCTTAATGTTAATGTTAGTGAATACAAATACAGCTGTTCATGGTTTCTTCATGTTAGTTCACAGTGCATTAACTAATGTTAACAAATACAACATTTGATTTTAATAATGTATAAGTAAATGTTGAAATGAACATTAACTAAGATTAATAAATGCTGTAGAAGTATTGTTAATTCTTAGTTCATGTTAACTTAAAGTAGTTAACTACTGTTAACTAATGAAACCTTATTGTAAAGTGTTATTAATAAACTGAAATCATAATATTTTTTAGTTTGTTTAGAAAAGAGAGCCATAAAATATTGTCCTGGATAAAGTGGGGCCTTTGAGTCAAAAGGTTTTGATCAAGCATTCTAAAATACTATTTATTAATACAATTCATAATATGATTCATTTGCTTCGCCGCCTTGTGTGATTTACAGCCTCTCGTGTGATACTGACCACATTCCCAATGTGTTTTTAATGCTCTTGAGCTGCTGATTATTTCCAGGTGTGGGTGGCTAGAGCCGGTGATGTCAGTGTAAGAGGAGTTCTCTCCAGCATGACTCACAGAGCCTCCCTAGCGGTCCCAACTGGCCTCATTCAGCATAGATCAGCACTTCATACTGCGGCTCAATACGCACCCATGCTAGACCGAGATGCTCCCTAATGAATGGCAGCAGTAAATCATGTTTTACACTATTGGAAATGAGCACTGTGTAAAGTGATTGCAGAATGAAAAAGACAGACGCACTAATGTCTTGCTAAAAAGCCATAGAGGTGGAATTAATACCAGAACTCTAAATGAGAATGATGGGCCTCTTGAGCACATTTAGATTGGAGCAAATTAGTATGCGTCGAAGTCGACCAATGAAAAGAGGCTAATCTGCAATCACAGTGGGCCATCCATTTCATTCCCTGTGAGAGAGAATTGCTTGGGGAGAGACTTGTTTTGATTACCTTGCATTCGAAATTAGCCAGAGATATCACAACATGTTTGTATTCATTCTGTCTCGGGGCAAAAATGGTGTTTCTCTCAAGGCCACATCAAGTATTCGTCATTTCAGTTTGATTGGAACATTGAGTTTACAGTGAAGTTCATGTTCATTACAGCAAGACTTAGTACTTTGTTTGTCCCTCTTTTTGCTTCAATGAAAGCAGCATTCAAACTGCATGAACTCCACAAGTTAGTGTATCATCAGGGTAAAACCTGAGGATCATTTGCGATGACCCAAAAAGCATCTTGAGCTTCAATGGATGCGAGAACATCTGACCGTCTCTACAAAGATTCACATGATTAATGTCACAAATTGACTTTTTAATTAGTGACCTAGAAATAGTAAAGAATTCGAAATATGTATTATTCCTTTTCAAAATCGTAATGCTTTGTTTACTTAACAATGAACTGGGGCCAGTGTGAGAGCGTTTCGGGCCCTGTTGGTCTCATGTTGTGTTGGCCACTGAAAATTTTATGTTCATTGATCTTCTATCTATTTTTTTAGTCTTTGCAAACATAATTTTTTTTATGAAATGAAATGAAATTATATTATATTAATTATATTATATTATATTATTAATCTCTTATATTATATATCTCCAGCTTGTTGCATTATTTATTTTTGTAAAGAAAAAAAAAAAAGAATAATTTTAAAAACTTTTTTTTAACAAATATGAAAACTTGATTAACTCATATAGGTACATTTTATTACATTTTAAGTTTTATAATCGTTGATATTTGAAAATCTATTTTATCAATTTTTTTATGCATTGCAAACATAAATGTTTGGTTTTCTGATGTACTGTATTATTTGTGACATTGTTAAATATAAAAATGTAATGTAATATATAATATAATATAATATAATATAATATTATATAATATAATAGCTATATATCTCCAGCTTGTTGCATATTTTTTGTCAATCAAAATGCATTGCTAAAAAACATCATTCTTTTATATGATGTTATAAATGTTGAACTACGGAAAAATAAATGTGTCGTTGATGAGCTCTGCAAAATTTAAGACTGTAAAAGCATATGCTGATTCTAGATGTCAGAACATTGCAAAGGTATAACTGCTGAAAGACTTGACTCCTTTTAAAGTAGCGTGAGGGGCTCTTTTACCTGTTATGATATGTCACAATGTGTCAGGATCCATGATCACAGAGGGCTGAGAGGACAGCCAGGCGGGTTCAGCAGCTGTGGGGTACAAAACAATGCTTATTGATGCAGCAGCCATGTGACTGGCACAGTATCAAAGCACACCCTCCCCACCCAGAGATCATCAGCTGCGTATTACCAACAGCTGGAGACTGGAGCTGCTCAAAGAGGCGTCACTTTCTTGCCCTCCCTCCCATATTTTAGTCGCCAAGGGAAACTTGGCTCTGACTCTCTCATTCTTTAATTCAGAGGGTTGTCTCCTCCCCTCCTTCCTCCAGGATGGCTTGCACCGCCTCCACACTTCCTTGAACTCCGCCTGAACTTCTGGCACTTTGTTACAAGAGCAAAGCAATAGAAACCTGCATTGTTTTGTTAACGCTCATCATGCATTCACACATCTGGATGCTTGTGGAGGGAAGCCAGTAAAGTTTTTTTTTGTATTGCTAGAAACAGCTGGACCTCCTGCTGCACGAATCAAGGTTGTCATTTAATCATGAAGGAAGACTTGAGTTAGTTTCTAGAGTTTAGCATGATTTAGTCATATTCACCTCATTTGAAACTGACAGTGTTTCATTTTTGTTTGTTTGTATTTTGTTTGTCACCCACACAGCTGCTGCTAATGAGCGAAACTCATTATCAAATAATCACTAGATTAACACATTTCTATATCATAATATGAATCTTTATATGTAGAATACATGTATATGATTCTACAAGGTTGTGTAATGTAGTTTGCAGAACTTTAATCAAAGAATGCTCTTGTTAACAGGAGGCATTTTTTGTTGAGGAAGCATCTGGTAAATTAATAAATATAAACGTGAATTGTGAATGTTTGTGATTTTTAAAAAAAAAAAATTTTAAGACCATATATATATAATTTATTTTTTGAGAATTAAATTACTCTTATTTATAGTTTTTTTTTTTAATCTGTAAGTTTCAAATAATTTTCGGTTGTTGTCAACCCCTTCGCTCCAATCGGTCAAAACGGCTTCATTGCCAATTAAAAATGTTCATTCATTGATCTATTTTTGTTTTATGTCTCAAAAATACAACGCAGAAAACCAAACGTTTATTTTTGCATTATATTTTGTTTTATAAACAATGATTATTTTTACTCCATATCATATTTTTACATGTCATATAGAGAGCATTTTTGCTTGATCTAATCAGTTTTTGAAGAATAAAATTAAGACATGGTGGATGACATAAGAAAAACTTACATTTTGTGGAATAATAAATGAATATCCTGTTTCAGTCAGAATACAGTATTTCACAGTATGGATGTAAAATAGCTTGCAGATGCGGTTTCATGTACTCAAACTACCCAAAGTTTACCCAGATTCAATCTCTCTCTGCAGGTAAGGTGTTGAACACAGATCTGCGTCACTACCTCAGCCTGCAGTTCCAGAAAGGCTCTTTGGACCACAAGCTCCAGCAGGTGATCAGAGATAACCTGTACCTGCGCACTATTCCCTGTGAGTATCCCACACATTCACATGTCTTACCCCCTCTGATCCTCGGATCTCATTAAATGTGTTAGTGCAGGTCACACTGAGATGATTCTGCCATGACACCGGCTCCTCAGACAATAATTATGGTGTCAGTAACACGTCTTCTGCCATAATTTCATGGGTATGATGGGTACTGTGAACGCTTTAGGCAGGTTGTATTACAGTCAGCACTTTAGTAGTGTATGAAATTGCTCCCTGTTTCCCCATATAGTGCACTGTGTGGCATTCACTATATACACTGGATGAAATTATTACATGCAATCAATCTTCCGGGTTCTTCAGTCAAGCAGCATTTAGTGATGACATTGAGCAGTGCTGCAGTTCTAATGATCTGTTAAGCATTATATAATGCAATATTTATAAACATTAATTCATTTAAAACTTCAGTTTTATTCAGTATTTTATTTTGTGGGATAACAGATTGTGTAATACACATCTTGACATGTTAACGCTTCTAAAGCCACGTTGTTCAAAATAAAAGTATCCAGAAGACATGCAATATGAATCTTCATTACTGAAAAGCACAATTCACATCAACATTATTTTCAAGGATATACTGTGCAAAAGTCTTAGGCACGTTAGCATTTTAACACACAATAAAGGTTATGAGCCAGTTATTTCTGTCTTTTGCTGTAGTGTGTCAGTAAGAAATATCAGTTTACATTTCCAAACATTCCTTTTGCCATTATTTGTAATAATCCAGTAATATTGTTGTATGCACAAGGGAGTCTGACAACAGCTGGTGCTCCACACGTAGATCTGATCTCGCCATCATCATTTGATTTAGTTAATAGAAGTTAATTGATAAATAAAATCTATTTATGACATTAGTTTGGAAACCATCCTCACTTCACAGGATTTTTACAGCATTTTAAGTGCCTAAAACTTTCCACAGTACTGTAGCTTTGCAGGAAGGTTTCTTCAAGCGTCTTGGAGACATTGCCACAGTTCTTCTGGATTTAGTCGGTTTCTTAATGTAATCACAGACAGACTCGATGAAGGTGAGATCAGATCATACTAGCTGTTGTCAGACTCCTTGTGCATAGAAAAATCTCACTGGATTATTACAATTAATGGCAAAAGGAATGTTTGGAAATGTAAACTGATATTTCCTACTGGCACACTACAGCAAAAGATACAAATTTGGCTTAAAGGATTAATTCACTTCAAAATGAAAATGTCCTGATATTTTACTCACCCCCATCTCATCCAAGATGTTCATGTCTTTCTTTCTTCAGTCGAAAAGAAATTAAGTTTTTTGAGGAAAACATTCCAGGATTTTTCTCCCCATCACAGACTTCCATGGCAACCAAAATGTTGAAGGTCCAAATCAATGCAGTTTCAAAGTCCTTCGAAGGGCTTCAGAGGCTCCGCGCGATCCCAGACGAAACGATCGGTTATTTAAAAAAATAAATAAAATGAATATACTTTTTAACCTAAATTGCTCATCTTGCGCTGCTCTTCTACGTGCCAATGATTGCGCAATCACATCGAAAAGGTCACAGTAGATGTAGGCAGAAGAACCACCCCGTGTTTACAAAGTGCATATGCGAAGACTAATACAAACGCCCTTTAGCAAAAAAAAAAAGGTAAAACAACGATGTCGGACGAATTTGAAGTTGAAGATGGAGTGTTTTTTGGTAAAGGGCGTTTGTATTAGTCCTCGCATGTTCGCTTGGGGCGGTACTTCCGCCTATGTCGTGTGTGACCTTTCCGCCATGATTGCGCAATCCATGGCACGTCGCAGAGCAGCACAAGATGAGCAATTTAGGTTAAAAAGTATATTCATTTTAATTTGTTTCGTTAGATAAGACCCTATTCCTCAGCTGGGATCGCGCAGAGCCTCTGAAGCCCTTCGAAGGAATTTGAAACTGCATCGATTTGGACCTTCAACATTTTGGTTGCCATGGAAGTCTGCGATGGGGAGAAAAATCCTGGAATGGTTTCCTCAAAAAACGTAATTTCTTTTCGACTGAAGAAAGAAAGACATGAACATCTTGGATGAGATGGGGGTGAGTAAAATATCAAGAAATTTTCATTTTGAAGTGAACTAATCCTTTAAAATACTAACATGCCTAAGACTTTAACTAAAGACACTAAAGACTTTAACTAAAGACACTACATTTTCAAATAAATATCCAAATAAATTTAATTACTAAACTAAATTATATCAACTACATTACTTGAATATATATGATGAATGAGCTGATGACATCACCATTTTCTCCAGAGCGGCTGTACAGCCGAATCAAATTCTGTGAAGCTGCTTTGAAACAATCTGCATTGTAAAAAGCGCTATATAAATAAAGTTGACTTGACTTGACTTGACTTTTGCACCGTATTGTACGTTTTATTTGCACAATAGCCAGTACACACTAGTAATGGTGTTATATATATATTTGGCCTTATATTTGCCACCATGTTATTGCTTTAAAAGGTGAAATAAGTGTTTATTTTTATATTTCCAGTTTTCATTTTAATTTTAGTTAAAGTTTTAGCAATTTTGTAGTACATTTTTACTAGCTTTAGTTTTTTTAATATGTCTATATAGTTTTATTAATGTTTATTTCATTTTTAATTTTAGTTATTTTAGTACATTGTTAGACTAAATGAAAATAATTAATCTTGTCTTGGCAACTAGCTGAAATAAGTTTTATTTTATTTAATGTACACTTTATTTCAATTAACAAAAATGTTTTTTATGTTTTTTGTTTTAGTTTTAGTTAAACATATTAACTCTGGGTGGAATCAGTCATTTTATTAATTTTATTAGTTTTATTAGAGCAGATGAGATCTGATGAATCTGAATTATCCTAATCTGTGTGTGATCCTTTATTTGTCCTGATCCACCAAACAGAGTTGGAAATGGGGTCAACCCACACACAGTACTTTTTAATAATTTTCAGCTCAGTATAAATGGAAGTCTAATCTAAAACTGCTCTTTAGAATTTAGAAGTGCTGCTGCCAAGTGCTTGTTTGTACGCAGTCATTTCATCTAAATGGAATATTGAAAGAGTAAGTAGACTCAGCGTATGTTATCTACAGTTATCCACCTTCTAGAATATACTCTTCACCCAGCCCCGGTGCACATATACTGCAGCTGAGAGTCTTGAGTCAATAACAACACAGAGGAACGATATTGTTGGAATTCTTTTCAGAACGATTGTTTCCAGCTGATTGACATAGAGTGGTGCAGGTATGACATCACTTTGTAGGCCAACCGGCAGTTAGCATCGCACTGGTTCCCTCGAGAAAAACCCAATTGGATTTTCCCATAGGCTTTTGGATTATCGCTAAAAACAAGCTCTGTGATTAACAAAAGTTTATGATACTCGCATGTTTTGTCCATCAAGATAATTATCACAGATGAACACAACTTTTAGCCTAAAGTCACCAGAAGTAAAAAGCTAAAGGTAGGCTATAAACGGACTACACCATGGTCGCACGACTTCAACGTCACCATCACTAAGCTTCCGACAACTCTTTCAGTTTTCTCAGAATGTTTGAGTTACACTAGTTTATAAGAGCACAATAATAAGCATAATGAGGCCCCTTTAGCCACTTGTTAGCAACCGCCTTTTTCAAGACACGCAACAGCTTCAAAAAATCACAAGTGGGGTAATATTTGTGTATTTTATGTCATAGAATAAAAGTGTCTTGAGCTTGTGTTCACCACAGACCTAATTTCAGCCATTTAACCAAAAACCCATTGACTTCGGGATGATGAAACCGGAAGTGCTAAAATGCTAACTTGCTTCTGTGTTTTGGCCTACAAAGTGATGTCATACCTGCACCACTCTATTGACAGCTAATCAGAATCCACCTGACTTTAAAGAGTTGGTTATTTAAAGTGGCAAACTATATAACTGTAATAACTCATAATAAATGGAAGGTTATTATCTGTTGGTGTGGGTGCTAATATAGTTATCTTTATAGTTATCATTCTTGGTGTGAATGGGTATTTAATCCTGATTTCTGCCACTTGCCTGCTATAACAAGCAGATGCCGGAGGCCACTGATGCCTGTTTGATGACGATTTATTCCTTCTCTCCCTATTTCTCTTGTGCCAATTTTAGTTTCCATACTTCCAATGTCTGTACTGTGTAAGCTAATGTCACATGATCATGATAGATTAAACCTGTTAGGTAATGCAGAATTACTTGCCAGTATTGGCTCAGTAATTTCTTGGCAACATTTTTCAGATACAGACCATCTGGAACAGAACAATGATTTTTTTATTTTCTTAAAGACATCAATGCCAATGAACAAGTACATAATCACGAAATGTGTTTTGATCTTTTCTTGTACAGAATATGTGGTCTGGCCACAAACCAGTGAATTAGTTAAACATATGCCTTAATTACTTGCACATCTTTAATTAGGGATTTTTTTCTCTTGGGCTGGTGTAATATTTTAATTAGTGCTGCTGCTGGTTAAGGCTATCATCACTATTACTTGAGGTAAGATATACAGTACTGTGCAAAAGTCTTAGGCTCGCTAGTATTTTTACACACAAAAAGTGGGTTTAAGCCAGTTATTTATATATTTTGCTGTAGTGTGTCAGTAGGAAATATCAGTTTACATTTATAAATTAATTGCCATTAATTTTAATAATCCAGTGAGATTTTTGTATGCATAAAGAGTCTGACAATAGTCTCTATGCTCCACATGGAGATCTGTTCTCCTCGTCATTGAGTCTGTCTGTGATTACATGAAGAAACATAAACTGAGATGGACTAAATCCAGAAGAACTGTGGCAACGTCTCCAAGACACCTGAAGAAACCTTCCTGCAAAACTACATGAATAGGTGTAGGAATAGATGCAGGTGACAAAAGCCGTTTTAAACGCAAAGGGTGGTCACCCCAAATATCGATTTGATTTAGTTAATAGAAGTTAATTCATAAATAAAAGCTATTTATGTTATTATTTTTGACAGCATTCTCACTTTAAAGCATTCTGACAAGTGCCTAAACTTTTCACAGTACTGTAGTTTTGCAGGTAGGTTTCCTCAAGTGTCTGGGAGACGTTGCCTTAGTTTTTCTGGATTTAGTCTGTCTCAGTTTTTTCTGTTTCTTCATGTAATCACAGACAGACTCGATGATGGTGAGATCAGACCGGCTGCTATCAGACTTCTTGTGCATAAAAAAAAAAAAAATCTCACTGGATTATTACAATTAATTGCAAAATTAATGTTTGTAAATGTAAACTGATATTTCCTACTGACACACTACAGTAGGATATAAATAACTGGCTTAAAAACATTTTTCGTGTGAAAATACCAACGTGCATAAGACTTTTGCACAGTACTGTATATATAAAGAAAACACTGAATGTGAAGTATTAAAATAGACCCAAGTATTTTAATCACCCTTGTGTCATTCCAAACCTGCTTGACTATTTATCTTTTGTGAAACACAAAAGAAGATACTTTGAAAACTTTTTTCTTCATATTTTAAAAGTCAAATTTCATGGACAAAAACTGTTGAGATGTTTTTCAGAATATCTATACTTGAGCACCACAGACAAAAGAAAATCCAGAGCCATAGGGACTAGAATATCACACACTTGGGGTGGGATTTTATGACTTTAAGCCTATTGGATCATATTTGATACACACTCTTCTTTTTCTAATCCATCTAAGTGATCAACATGATCACAACTTTGCTGAAAAACTTGTACACAATCTACTACATGCCCTCTGTCTGATTGATAGTTTGATTCATTGCTTTTTTAGCAAGTAAAAGGACTTTTAGTATCATTCTAAAAATGTCCACATTTAGGTTATGCAAGTGTTTGCTGTGAAATCTGTAATGATTTTTATAAAGTAAACCTGAGAATAACCTTTATATTGTTGGTAATTACGAACAATTACTGGACTGAAGCAAATTAGGTTTACTTGATTATCCATACATCATTTGTTAGAAAAATAATGTTCAAATGTGAGTATCAAATACAAAGAAAAAAGTAAAAAATGTTAACAGTTCAATAAACTGTTCCATTTAAAAACTCTATTCAGAGTATTTTCAGTAAATATAAAAAACGACCTACTGTAATTTGGTCTCTGTCTGTTGATTTAGAGATGTGATGTTTTCATTAAGTGAGTCCTGCATGCTGGCATGTGGCTCTCTGTGATTTGGAATTTTAATGGACACAAGGCCTGAGCGGATGTTTCGTTTGCTGTGGCTCAACATTGCATGAGACACAAGCTCAGTGTGTGGGCCGACCTGGAATCTCTAATGTCATTCTCATCCACTGTCCTTGTTACAGGGTGTTCAGACCCATGACTCAACACACAGTCCTCCATTCACACTTTTCCATCCAGTATAATTATAAGCATCGGGCCTGAGAGGCAGGTGATGGACAGGTCTAATTATATTTAATAGCACCGGTAGTAGCAGTAATGTCAGAATTAACTGTCATAGTTCATCTTCCAGGCTTCAGTCAAGTAAAATAATCAAATAATGATTTAATTGAAAGTTATTAATCACTGTAAAGGTGAAGGACAGTAAGAAGCAGTATTGCCATTTAATTGCAGTTCATGTTTTATAATACATTGCTTGATTTTTAAAGAGATTTGATTTGAAAATCATTTACTCACTATGGGCCTCATTTATCAAATGTAGAAACGTTTCCCCCTCGGTAATAATCGCGTTCCGGGGGGTGGGATGGGGTGGTGATTGCGGGTGTGTTGGTTAAATCGCCAACGTTCGAAATCGAAAAGGACACTTTTACTTCCAAAGGGGCAGGGACTCAAGCCCCCCCGTGCACGCCACTGTTCCAAACCTGTATGGTGTTATTTCTTGAGGAACACAAAAGAAGATATTGTGTCCATACAATGGAAGTCAATGGGCTCCAATGCATTGTTTGTTTCCCTTTGTTCTTCAAAATATATTATCTTGGGTTCCACAAAGGAAAGAAAGTCATACAGGTTTGTAACAACATGAGGGTAAGTAAAAGATGGCAGCATTTTTATTTTTGGGTGAACTATCACTTTAAGGCAGTGGCACATTACCCATGTGATCCTGTGCCTAGCCCTAAAAATTTCACCTAAATATTTACACTTTGTGCCATTTCAAACCCCTTATAACTTTTCTGTATAACAAAAATGTTATATTTTAAAGAATACAGATTGAGTCAGTGAGTTGAAATAGAGAACCGATTTAGTCTGAATAAATAATTCAGTCAGATTTATAAATGGATCAAATGTTTAATTGAAAAGAACCAGTTCAAAAAGAAAGATTTGTTCACTGGTTCAGTTCGACTCAACGTCCTGGTCACTTCAGTTCTCAACTCGATACTTTATTGATTACAGCTCACTATAAAAGAGAGTCAGTGATTAATTTAGTCATAAGACTTCAAAAGATTTTTTGGGTTCTTGCGTAACAGAAGTGGTCACTATGAAGTGTGCTATAGAAAAGAGCAGCATGAAGATTCATAAATCGATTTCCTTCATGAAGCACTGACTGCACTGGCCATCATACCATTTGCTCATCTGAAAACTTCTGGAATGGAACTGTTGCACATGTCTCACTGGACATGGGGACAGAAAAGTCATTAAAGCCACGTCCTTAGAAAAAAGCGGGAAAGAAGAACGCCTGGAGTCCAAATCGCCACATAATCCTTGAAGCTCGGCTGAAGCCTCCATCTCCCTCCCTCCTCCTGCTGGCATTAATATCCGTTATGGCTCGACGGTAACCCCTCTCTGCCTCATCCGTAGATATATAAAAAAAAAATGAATGCAGAAATAAAAAAGTGCTCTAGGTGGTCAATCTTAAAGGATTGCTTTTTTTAGGCTTGTGCAGATTTAAGACTTTTCCAGAGCTTGTTAAGGGATCTCACAGATGACCATGAGCACGTAATGAGATGTGAATACAATTCATCCCACTTTTGATGTTGCAAAATAAACACCTCATTCTGTATTGCCAATATTAGTCTTCTGCATGATATAAAAATACTATTGCGTTTAGAATTCATATCTATACTGTAAAAAGTGACACTAAAAATGCTCTAAAGCAGTCTTTGAAGAGCAAGAATTGTTTTAAGAGAGGGCCAGGCAGGGTGAGTCTTTTTCTTTGTAGGCATTTATGATGTTTTGAAGTGTGCAGGGTTGTGCGGCAGCGTGCTGGGGTGGATAGTACGGTGCTTAAGCAGCTGCCGGTGTTTCATGTGGCTTGTGCAAACTGCAGAGATAATTGTTTGTTTATCCTCCCCCACCACAGAAACTGGCATCTGGGCTCTCGCCCCACAATAGCAGCTGTGTGACTGTCAGGTTTGAGAAACTTTAGTGATGAAGTAAGCAGAGTGTAAACTATGATCAAAAAAGAGACACTACTGCAGAATATCTGAATACAGATTTTTCATTGTGCTCTGTCTTGCACACAGGCCAACAATAAAGACCATAGTTAGCCAGTTAGCCATGTTGCTATTCTGTTCAAGGAGAGAGTTGCAGAGAGTTTCTATTTGCTGTTCCTCCTAAAGCAGAGAGAATGAAGTTGGAGATGAACGGAAAGAATTATGATGTCCGTTTATTTTTATTTTAGTGATTAATGCATATTTTAATGTAGATTTTAGTCATGTTTGCAGAGTGATGTTAAAAATATAGGAATGATTTAACTTCCAAATGTTTTTGTATTGTGGGGTGAAACTCAGATTACTAGATATTAGTAGATATTATTTTATTTATTTTAAATTAGAATTTTTTTTAGTTTTGGAATTAGACAGGTTTTATTTAGCATCTGCGAAATGTACAAAATGTATTAATTGAAAAATGTATGCAAAAATGTACATAAATATTTGTATCAATATTACTATTAATAATATAATAAATATTTTTAACACATTCTTCATTCATGTCTTATTTCATCTCAAGCATGCTTTTCACTAACTTTGTAACAAAGTGCACTAATATTTTTTTATGAAACTTTATCAGAAGCAAAATACTGTGATAGAAATTACACCAGTCATAATTTGTGTAAAAGTTTATATATGTATGTATGTATGTACAGTCAAACCAAAAATTATTCAGACAGCAGATATATTTTTTTTACTAGTGGATGCAGGACACTATAGTTCATTTATGTAAGTGAGGATAGCAAAATAAAGTAAACTCTGACATATTATACCCAAAAATACTTCATACAGTGGACTACCAGTAAAATTGATAAAAATTTGGGACCAAAATTATTCAGACACTTGTTCTTGTCATATTTTATTGCCATTTTCTAAACTATAGCGAATACACTGTGATAATGTGAGAAAATGTTGAAGGTGTCTGAATAAATGTTGGTTGACTGTATGTATGTATGTATGTATGTATGTATGTATGCATGTATGTATATAAATATTTTATAATCTTAATTTGAATTAAGATTGCAAGTGTGGGTAGGTACAAAGGTAAAACTAAAAATCTATACATTAAAGTTTTTTGAATAACATTTTTCCAAGAAATTTTCTATGACACCTTCCTAATGAATAACAAAAAGTTTTTAAAAAGTGCACATAATAGCTTTAGCGCATTAAGCAAATAGAATTGTCTGTAATCATTTGTTACTCATCGTTCTGTGTGCCTTCGGCAGGTACCACAAGGCAGCCTCGCGAAGGGGAGGTTCCAGGAGTGGACTATAATTTCATCAGCGTGGGGGAGTTTCGTGTGCTGGAGGAGAGCGGGCTGCTACTGGAGAGTGGAACCTATGATGGTATGAAACACTGTGTAGGAGCACTGAGAGTCAAGGGTCATTTCTTGTGGGCATGTTATACAGATACTTGTTGAGAGCACAATCTAAACTAGATATATTTTCAGAAGGAACTACTAGGGTTTGCAAGATGCATGGACCGAGAAAGGGTAATGCATTCTGCTACTAGCAGCATGCATCTTGTTTTCTATCAGCTGTGCATGAGATTAAACACATAACACGAGTGTAAAGGATAGATAACTATATAAAAGACACATACAACCAATCACAGTTTAGTATGCTAGAGCTGCCAAGCTGAACTTAATGTAAATAAGAGGTGACCTAATGTGAAGTTCAGGTGTTGGATTCAGCAGTCAATTTCAGAAAGCCTACTAGCAACCAACAGCTTAGAAACATTCCATAAAGGGATAGTTCACTCAAACATGAATATTCAGTCATCATGTACTCACCCTAATGGCGTTTTAAACCTGTACGACTTTCTTCTGTGGAACACAAAAGAAGATATTCTGAGATTCTTAGATATTCTTAGTGTTTTTTTGTCCATACAATGAAAGTCATTGTTGTCTACTGTTGTTTTGGACCCCACTGATCATCGCCATATGGACAAAAACAGAAAGGATCTTCTTTTGTTTTACAGAGGAAAGGAAGGTTTGCAGGTTTGGACCGAAATTAGGGTAAATAAGTAATGACAGAACATTTATTTTTGGCTGAACTATCCCTTTAAGACTAGAAATTACATTTACAAAAAAAAAAGTTTAATGGAGCCTGTATGTCTTTCGAGCTGAATTAATTGCATATGAAAAAGGAGAAAGTGGAATTTCTATACAGGCTCTGTAACTAGGTCATCTTAGTTGATGTTGAACATTAGTTTCCTTCACTCTTGAAGTATTGCTTTCAAATTCTGTAGATTACCAAAGCAAAAATTCATGTGGGCTACATTACTGTGTAGTTGCAGCATTGGTTGCTGACTCACCATGTTTTTTATGTTAATTAAGGGAGACAAGTGTGCTGAATGTTTGTATTGCATATCGTATACTACTTATTTTTCGTATACCTCCTCTGCTGACTTGAAATAGCTCAGAGCAGAGGGTGTTCACCTTGTGTGATTAATGATGTCTCTGTAACATGCCTAAAGGCTCTTAAGGTCTGAGTTATTAATGCCATAGCCTCAAAGACATTGAGTTCCTCACTGATAAACCCCAAAAATGCTTGGCAAGTCCCTAGCCTTTGTCCAGAGGTAGGTTTGGTTAATGATCCCCCAATGAGTCACTAAGTGCCCTTGTTTAATGGGAAGAGCTGCTTGTAGTTTCCAAGGTGTAGAAGTAAATCTGTCCAATGTGGATGTCACACTGGATGACTTTTACTGGGGCCTTTCTATCTACATGAAATATCTTGACTCTTGAATCTTGAATCTTGGGATTTTAGCCTGAAGGATAATTTCACACTCACCAATTCTGGTTAGTGATTTCTTGTCTTCCCATGACATCTGGCAAGAAAGCCGGTACATGCTGCTCTAGGATTTGATTCCTGAAACCAGCATGACTTATTGAGCCTATAAATGTATTTAAAATATTGGACTTGTTTTCTTCAGAATTTATTGATTTGTTGAGCTTTTATGTATTTGAAAATAATTTAATTGCAGTATATATTTAATTAAATATACACTACTGTATTAAAGTTTGGGGTCAGTAATATTATTTTTAATTAAATTAATACTTTCATTGTCACTTTTGATTAAATTGATATATATAATATTTAATGAGCTGTCTGTTCATCCTGAAAAAAATGTAGCCCGTTTCCACAAAAATATTAAGCAGCACAACAGTTTTGAATTGTATATATTATATTATATTATATTATATTATATTATATTATATTATATTATATTATATTATATTATATTATATTATATTATATTATATTATATTATATTATATTATATTATATTAGATCTTGAGTGAAAACACATTTTTATGGACCCGTCCTGTCCTCTATTATTGTTAACTGTTGGTTTGGATGAGCAGACAAGATTGTGTTCAACACCATCTCTTTACAAACAGGGAAAGACGTTCTATCCTGCTTACACTGAGTGTGTGAAATAAGACAATGTTCAAGCTTTTTAGCCCTTTAGGAATTTTCCAATGCCATTCACCATTCACAAGTTTTGTGCACTGGTATAAATTCAGGGCTATGCTCAAGAGCAAACTCTAAGCTAGAGATAATGTTGTCTGTATGCAATAGAGAGTGATTTTATGTGTTCTCCAGAGTTGAGTTTTGCTGTTTTCAGGCTAAGGAAATAATTGACCAGTTTTTCAACATGCCTGGAGCATGATGTAATCAATGGTAACTGGTTATGGCATAAACTCTCAGTGTCCTGTTCAAATGTTACACTGGGTCATGTCTTCTTACAACAGCGATTAAAAATAATGAGAACTTGCATTTGAATCCCTTGAGGGAAATCTCCTGCAAGTTCCCTTGCTTTTCTAATGGTTGTTTCAATGTCAAATATTGAAGGACGGCCACTTTAGAGTGACGCAGGTAGATAATGTTTATAAACCAGACCACGTCCACCCACAATTCCATGAGAAGTGAGCAATGACGACCGTTACGGCAATCATACCCTCTCTCCATTTCTCTCTGCCATGTGCCAAGGAGGATCATCTGGATCAGTGGTTTTCAACCTTTTTGACTCTAAGGCCCCTCATTGTCCACAACAATATAAGGCCCCATGACTTTTCCAGTTGACGTGATTTACAGTCAAACCCTAATTTATTCAGACACCTTCAACATTTTCTCACATTATCACAGTTTATTCGCTATAGTTTAGAAAATGGTGATAAATTATGGCAAGAGCTCAGTTAAACTGTGTCAGAACAAATTCATCTTGATAATGTCAGATAACTTTGATAGAAAGGTGTGTAATGGATTACAAACAACCAATCAGCTGTCAGCTGTTAAATTTAAGTACACAATTAGACAATACCAGTTTAGGTCAACCAATGACCAAGCAAAGCTTAATTTTGTTCAGTCTGTGGTGTAAAAGGTTGCATTAGCAATTCAAGAAAAAACACTTAAGCAAAACATGGTCAGGTCAAAGTGTCTGAATAATTTTGGTCACACATTTATCATTAATTTTACTGGTAGTCCACTGTATGAAGAATTTTTGGGTATAATATGTCACAGTTTAATTTATTTTGCTATCCTCACTTACATAAATGAACAATAAAAAATCCACTAATAAAAAATTATATGGTGTCTGAATAATCTTTGGTTTGATGGTACTTCATAACTTCATTAAAAAAATTCCTCACAATTTCGGCCCAATAAAATATATATTTTTTATATATAAAATTAAAGAAGACATTTGGAACCCTAGTTCTTCAAAGATAAAGAAAAAAAGGCAGTTGACAGGGGTCAGTTTTTAATGAAATTAGTTTTTTTTATTCAGCAAGGACACATTAAATTAATCAAAAGTGGCATTGTAAAATTTAGTGTTGAACGCTTACTAAAGCATCAAGCTTTGTGCCCCAAATTTGGGGGTCCTTGGCATCGAAAAGTTTGAAAAAACCCTGCCTTAGTGCACACTATGTCACATAGAACAGTTATAGTCAATGTAAATATGCTGTTTAGATGCACACATGCACATGTGCAATATAATTATCTGACTAAACTGCATGTTTTGATTAGTTTTTTAGTGCAATGATGTTTAAATTGCACTGCAACTTGGCCCGAGTGGGTAAAGGTTATAGATGTTTCAACTCACATTTTATTTCGTTTTAAGGGTGTGAGGCTGTGTGTGTGTGTGTGTGTGTATATGTGTGAGAGAGAGTAAACGTCATTCAGGGATAATTTCCATGGCAGGTCTGCATTTGTTGTGCTTGTTGATTGTCACGTGTGAAATGTCGTCCTCCATCAGTTCATCAGGGATGTGGGAGCAGGCATGATGTTATTTATTTGACATAAAACACTCAAATGTTAAATAACTACCTGCTATCCGCATGTCTATCTTTCCTCCTCTGCCATTCAGTGCACAGTGGTGAAAGGAAGACGGTTTCAAATCATCACCTTTCCTCTGACAGCACCCAGCCATCTCCCACAGATTAATGCTAACAAATATCATCACAGACCCCAGTGGACGACCCTTCCCTCCTCCTTGCTGTGTTTGCCCGTTAATCAAGGATGACGCAGTGCGCTGTTTATAAGCGATCCATCATGCTGTGGCCGCTGTTTGACAGGCGACCCTAGAGGCTGTGACATGGCATGATTATGGCCATGATTTGATCACACTTTTCTATTGTGCTGCATACTTGGGTATAATCAAGACATTTTCTGAATAACACGCCTTATAGTCATGAATTAGGGGTAATTGAAGGGCAGAGGTGTAAAAAGTACCTGAAAACCATACTTGAGTAAAAGTACAGATACCTTACAGCGAAAATGACTCCATTACAAGTCACAAGTCACCAATTCCAATACGACTTGAGTAAAAGTCATACCCCAGGTTTCACAGACGAGGCTTAAGCCTAGACCCAGACTAAAATGCATGCTTGAGCTTTTTTAGTTACTTGCACTGCTTAAAATACACTCACCTAAAGGATTATTAGGAACACCATACTAATACGGTGTTTGACCCCCTTTCGCCTTCAGAACTGCCTTAATTCTACGTGGCATTGATTCAACAAGGTGCTGAAAGCATTCTTTAGAAATGTTGGCCCATATTGAAAGGATAGCATCTTGCAGTTAATGGAGATTTGTGGGATGCACATCCAGGGCACGAAGCTCCCGTTCCACCACATCCCAAAGATGCTCTATTGGGTTGAGATCTGGTGACTGTGGGGGCCATTTTAGTACAGTGAACTCATTGTCATGTTCAAGAAACCAATTTGAAATGATTCGAGCTTTGTGACATGGTGCATTATCCTGCTGGAAGTAGCCATCAGAGGATGGGTACATGGTGGTCATAAAGGGATGGACATGGTCAGAAACAATGCTCAGGTAGGCTGTGGCATTTAAACGATGCCCAATTGGCACTAAGGGGCCTAAAGTGTGCCAAGAAAACATCCCCCACACCATTACACCACCACCACCAGCCTGCACAGTGGTAACAAGGCATGATGGATCCATGTTCTCATTCTGTTTACGCCAAATTCTGACTCTACCATCTGAATGTCTCAACAGAAATCGAGACTCATCAGACCAGGTAACATTCTTCCAGTCTTCAACTGTCCAATTTTGGTGAGCTCGTGCAAATTGTAGCCTCTTTTTCCTATTTGTAGTGGAGATGAGTGGTACCCGGTGGGGTCTTCTGCTGTTGTAGCCCATCCGCCTCAAGGTTGTGCGTGTTGTGGCTTCACAAATGCTTTGCTGCATACCTCGGTTGTAACGAGTGGTTATTTCAGTCAAAGTTGCTCTTCTATCAGCTTGAATCAGTCGGCCCATTCTCCTCTGACCTCTAGCATCAACAAGGCATTTTCGCCCCCACAGGACTGCCGCATACTGGATGTTTTTCCCTTTTCACACCATTCTTTGTAAACTCTAGAAATGGTTGTGCGTGAAAATCCCAGTAACTGAGCGGATTGTGAAATACTCAGACCGGCCCGTCTGGCACCAACAACCATGCCACGCTCAAAATTGCTTAAATCACCTTTCTTTCCCATTCTGACATTCAGTTTGGAGTTCAGGAGATTGTCTTGACCAGGACCACACCCCTAAATGCATTGAAGCAACTGCCATGTGATTGTTTGATTAGATAATTGCATTAATGAGAAATTGAACAGGTGTTCCTAATAATCCTTTAGGTGAGTATGTCAGTGCCATTGTTTTATCTCAAGATGCACACCAGTAATGTTTTTTTTCTTCTAAGGCATATCTATAAAAGCTACTTAAATGTCCTAACTGAACTAAGGTCTAGTCCTGGCTTAATATGAGCCCTGTCTGTGAAACCAGGCCTTAGAGCTTCTGATTTTAACAGTACTTAAGTATTTTACTCATATTGAATGTAGGCTCAAAGATGCTAGTCTTACACCTAAGAGACATGCCAGTGAAAAACAAAAAACAGTTGATTTGTGAGGAGAGAAATCACGTTTATTTTCTAAAATCTAAATAAAAACTTAACATCTCCATATTGCAATAAATCAAGGTCGACACAACAGCCTCTTAAATGTCTAAAAACACTCAAGTCTCAGTTAAGTTCAAGTGCTCAAAAAGGGAATAAGTAAAACAAGATCCTTCAAATGTCTCTTCAATATAACAGATAAATAGAATAATGTTAAGTAAAATTAAATACTCAAAGCCTACTTGCACTTGACATGCTGGTTTTGGCTGCAGTCATGTCCTCATCTCATATACACTATATTGCCAAAAGTTTTGGGACGCCTGCCTTTACATGCACATGAACTTTAATGACATCCCATTCTTAATCCGTAGGGTTTAATATGGAGTTGGCCCACCCTTTGCAGGTATAACAGCTTCAACTCTTCTGGGTAGGCTTTCCACAAGGTTTAGGAGTGTCTTTATGGGAATTTTTGACCATTCTTTTATTTTGTACGAGATGTTGGACAATGTTGCACTGATGTTGGACGAGAAGGACTAGCTCACAGTCTCTGCTCTAATTCATCCCAAAGGTGTTCTATCGGGTTGAGGTCAGGACTCTGTGCAGACCAGTCAAGTTCCTCCAAACCAAACTCGCTTATCCATGTCTTTATGGACTTTGCTTTGTGCACTGGTGCGCAGTCATTAAGAGTTCCTTTCACTGGAACTAAGGGGCCAAGCCCAACCCCTGAAAAACAACCCCACAACAACCCCACCCCTCCACCAAACTTTACACTTGGCACAATACAGTCAGGCAAGTACCGTTCTCCTGGCAACCGCTAAACCCAGACTCATCCATCGGATTGCCAGACAGGGAAGCGTGATTCGTCACTCCAGAGAACACGTCTCCACTGCTCTAGAGTCCAGTGGCGGTGTGCTTTTACACCACTGCATCCCACGCTTTGCATTGCACTTGGTGATGTAAGGCTTGGATGCAGCTGCTCGGCCATGGAAACCCATTCCATGAAGCTCTCTAGGCACTGTTCTTGAGCTCATCTGAAGGCCACACAAAGTTTGGAGGTCTAGCTATTGACTCTGCAGAAAGTTGGCAACTTCTGCGCACTCTGTGCGCTGTATCCGCTGACCCTGCTCTGTGATTTTACATTGCCTACCACTTCGTGGCTGAGTTTTTGTTGTTCTCAATTGCTTCCACTCTGTTACAATACCACTAACAGTTGACCATGGAATATTTAGTAGTGAGGAAATTTCACGAATGGACTTATTGCACAGGTGGCAACCTATCACGGTACCACGCTTGAATTCACTGAGCTCCTGAGAGCGACCCATTCTTTCACAAATGATTGTAGAAGCAGTCTGCATGCCTAGGTGCTTGATTTTATACATCTGTGGCCATGGAAGTGATTGCAACACCTGTATTCCATGATTTGGAGGGGTGTCCTAATACTTTTGGCAATAAAGTGTATAAAACATTTGCGATTCAGCAACCACTTGCTAATGCATTTGCATTCGTGTAAAGTAGCCTTGTTGAAAAGTTTGGGTGTGTAAGGGCAAAACGCACCTTCAATGCTCTGTAGATGGTAATATCACTTATTTTGTAACAGAAATAAACCGCTGCAGAAAAAGTTAGGTGCCATGCAAAATGTAACTAGTAATTGCATTACTTATCACAAATGTATTGGTGTAAAGAGTACATATACATATTTAAAAATGTTTAAGTCTAGTAGAGTGTAAAAATTTGCTAATATCTTTAAAACTGGACAAAAAAGATATTCAAGTACAGTAACTAATTACATTTACTTACTTTTATTTACTTACACCACTGTTGCAGGGCGAGATGGTCAAAGCAAGGTTATTCAGCTCTTAATGACTAAAAAAGAATTGCAATTTCTTTGCCAAATAAAGAGACCATTTCAATAATAAATAAACTTAAAACAATTCTTACAAAAGATGTTTACACTTTTTAAATAAATTAAATTGAATGCAATCCAATAATTAGCATTAAATATATTAAACCAGACAAACAAAATATGTCTGAGCACCCATGAAAAACATTTTATCCACTCAAAAAAGTTGGGAATCTCTCTGATTGGTGGATCTCACGTCGGGTCCCAGCGAGTCACAATACACACAATTCTACCATTATATTTAGCATTACAACATAACAACCTGACACAAAAGCTTGTGCTTTCTGGGGTTTTTTTTGCATTATGATGAATTGCATTTGATCTAATTTACTCCAAAAGCATCAGGTATATCAGCAAGAGAGCAACTTGTGACAACACACAAAAATTATGAAACTGCAGTGGGAGTCTCTGCCTACAGTACTGGCTGTGTAACTTGATACTCATCCCATGGAGTACTGGGATATCACTATAGAGGGTGTCTACAACTCATGATATGTTGGATAATAGATCCTTTTATTTCTACTTACCACTACATAGCTGTGTTCTTTAAAGCCCTTACTTTGAACTTTGCCATTTGGATACTTCAGTTATTCCAGTCACACATTTATGCATTTATGAAATCTGGAGAGGACACTCAGCAGAACTGTTTTGAGTAAGCAGGTTTATTTCATGCATGGCCTACCGCCTGTTGATGGAGATGATAACGGCTGTTGACCGTGCACACTTCTGTTAAAGCACTGTCCATCTGCTGTGCAGCCACGTGAAGTCCACGCCAAGTACAGATCGGAGGAAAATGATTATGTTGCAGTGATAACATGTTTCCATTAGATACAGTGGGCCCCAGAAGTCTGAGGCTATATTGAAGAATGGGATTCGAAATCTAATTTAAAATTAAAATAAATGGAAGCTTTATTATTTTGAATATATTTGAATATATTTATAAACAAGGCTGCATTTATTTGATCGAAAATGCAGTAAAAATTGTTATTGTTAAAATTATATATATACAAATATAAAGCCAAAATGGAAATGCCATGTGTGACAAAATAAGTACACCCCACTACTTCCATAGGAATTAAGAGGGTAAGTAGCATTCAGGCACTGCTAATCAAATGCCTTTGATTAATTGATCATATGCAAGCTTGACCAACTTTATAAAAGCAGAAGTTCTGGCATTTTGCTGGTCTAGAGCATTCAGGTGTGTGTTAACACAATGCCAAGGAGGAAAGACATCACCAATGATCTTAGAGAAGCAATTTTTGCTGCCCATCCATCTAGAAATCATTACAAGGCCATTTCAAAACAGTTTGTCCATCATTCTACATCGAGGAAGAATATTCACAAGTGGAAAACCTTCAAGACAGTTGCCAATCTTCCCAGGAGAAATTCACCCCAAGATCAGACTGTGCACTGCTCAGAGAAACTGCAAAAAACCCAAGAGCTATTCAGACTCCTGACAGACAGGCCTCAGTTAACATATTAAATGTTAAAGTTCATGATAGTACACTTAGAAAAAGACTGAACAAGTATGGCCTGTTTGGAAGGGTTGCCGGGAGAAAGCTTCTTCTCTCTAAAAAGAACATGGCAGCACGGCTTAGGTTTGCAAAGTTGCATCTGAACAAACCATAAGACTTCTAGAACAATGTCCTTTGGACAGACGAGACCAAAGGGGAGATGGTTGGCCATAATGCACAGCGCCACATTTGGTGAAAACCAAACACAGCATATCAACACAAATCTCATACCAACATTGATGCACAATGGTGGAGGGGTGATAGTTTGGGCTTGTTTTGCAGCCACAGGACCTGGGCACCTTGCAGTCTTTGAGTCAACAATGATCTCCTCTGTATACCAAAGTAGTCAAATGTGAGACCATCTGTCCGACAGCTAAAGCTTGGCCGAAATTGGGTTATGCAACAGGACAATGATCCCAATCACACCAGCAAATCTACAACAGAATGGCTGAAAAAGATGGCCCATTCAAAGTCCATGCCTCAACCCGATTGAAATGCTGTGGTGGGACCTTGAGAGAGCTGTGTATAATGAGATGTCCACAAACCTCAATGAACTGAAGTACCATTGTAAACAATAGTGGGCCAAAATTCCTTCTCAACAATGTGAGAGACTGATAAAGTCATATAGAAAACGATTACTTCAAGTTATTGCTGCTAAAGGTGGTTCTACAAGCAGTTGAATCATAGGGTGTAGGTGTACTTAGTTTGTCACACATGGCTTCATGATTTTGGCTTTATTTTTGTTAAAAAATAATGACACTGTGTAATATGTTGTGCTGCTAACAACCAGATGATTTTTTATTATGCCCTGATACATAAAACCATAGAATTCAAAAGTGTGTACTTTCTTTTTCACTTGACTCTATATTATTTATAATGTTTTGTATTTTAATATATTTTAAAATGTGATTTGGGAATCTTTCATAAATAGAAAGTTCAATACAACAGCATGTGAAATGGAAATCTTTTGTAACATCACTTTTGATCAATTTAATGATATAAATGCATTTCTTTTAAAACAACACAAACTTTTGAACGCGTGTGTGTTAATACATTATTCATATTTTTCTTTTTTTTTTTTTATGATTATTAATCATATTTGATCAAAGGATGCTTCATTTAAAATAAAAGCATCTTCATTTTTGGACTTTTGGACCCCACTATTCTTCAAATGCATAATTTAATGTGAAGTCTCTCATTCCCTTATCGTCACTTTAAAGTTAAGACTGTAATTAATAGGTATGCATAGACAAATCTGCTGTTAGGCATTCCCTCTAACATCAACAAACACAGCTGCAAGTAAATTATTAGCAGAGATGAGATGTAATAAATTCAAATTAACACAAATGCATTAAAACGAACTCTGTGTGGTGAGAGTTTTAAACCCATATTTATTTTTTGTGCTCCACATCAAGTGAAGACTAATGATGCAACTTGTCAAGTGATAGTGTAAATAAAGTGTAATGAAGTCTTTAGTGTGTGGCGCTTAAGGTTTATGAAGGGGTGTCATTTTATTATTTCAAAGGAAAAAGCGCCTGTCATTTGCCATCTTTCAAGCAATAAAAGGGATCTGTACCATGTTTAAAGCATAACTCTCCTCTTCAATTCAATGTCCTAATCGTCTATAATGTGACAGCACTTGTAAGATGGAGTAGATTGTGATGGCTTACTTCTCAGGTCTTTTCAAATCTTAAGGGTGAAAAATGAATCAATATTTTTTTTTATCATCCTGTCCTCCCTTCTTGTTTTGTCAGGTAGTCAATGCTTTTGTGAATAGTCGAGAAAGTAGGCCAGCATGAAGTGCTACATAGTTTCCCATACGTTGTACTGATACCATTCTCACCCAAGGAAGTTTATCAAGATGACACAGGACAGTAAAGCTTATAAGATAGACCTCCTGCCTCTCTGGGAAGTAGAAGCCACACAGTCTTAATCTCTAGTGGAGGACTGTTGCCAATAAATAACAACAAAGTGCCAGAGTGCTGCGTCGTGGTCCAGAGGAGCACTGCAGGGAGCAGAACAAACAAGACTTACAGCTTTACTGAAGAGCGGCAGGCTGCAGGATATATATAGTGGGTTCAATGTTGTTACAGTTCAGAGACCAGCCGTGCCTTGAAGACGCAACGCTTTAGAAGCACCCTTCAATCCGAATGGGGTTTGATCAACTTGGGTGTACAGATGATATATGTTTGGGAAAATGATGGCAGAACTTCCTCAAGCCATAGCCAAGCACAGAAGTTCTCAAATAGGGAGCCAGAGCCCACTAGAGGGCCTCAGCAAACTTCCCAATATTTCTTAAAATTACTTGCATTTAGTTATATTAACATAATCTTAATTAAATTGCAAAACCCCACTAAACAAAAGATGTACAACATTAAACTGACATCATATATTGGAGTGTATTTGTTTTTATTACAACAGAGATACCAGAGGTAACTATCAGCTTAGACAGGAGGGCCTTCAAATATTGTCTCGGAAAAAGCGTGGCCTTGAGTCAAAAAGGTTAAGAACCGCTGCAGGTAGTGCGCATGCGCTGACAGGTTGAGGCGTGGTGACCGTACGGGCGATGTGAGTTTGAACCTGACAGGTTATTTACAGCTTTTGTTCACCTGTTTTCTTCCCATTATTATGTGTCATCTCTCATCCATTATTATCAAGTGACTAAAAATAAAGTCCGCCCAAAATAAAACCGTG
This sequence comes from Rhinogobio ventralis, assembly GCA_039654625.1. NCBI lineage: Eukaryota > Metazoa > Chordata > Actinopteri > Cypriniformes > Gobionidae > Rhinogobio > Rhinogobio ventralis. The sequence continues at coordinate 15,559,922 of CM077203.1, forward strand.
TTTTATGTTGTTAAAATACATTAAAATATAATATGCAGTGTAATATTTAATTTTTAAACTCAACAAAAAAACATGAAATTTACTGTAAAAAAACGGCAGCTCTAATTACTGTGCCAGTAGTTGCAAAATCAGTGCAGAATGTGATTTTTTTTATTTTTTTATCTTTGTTCCTTTTCAGGTAATTACTATGGCACCCCAAAACCGCCTGCAGAGCCCAGCCCAGTGCAGCCTGACCTGGTAGACCAGGTTCTGTTTGATGAGGAGTTTGACGCAGAGGTTCAGCGCAAACGCACCACGTCTGTCAGCAAAATGGATAGGAAGGACAGCGCAGCTCCTGAGGAAGAGGAGGAGGATGAGAGGCCACCCATTGTCAATGGGCTCACAGGTGAGACTGGGAATGTGTGCGTTCAACAAGATTGAGTGAGTTAATATAGGTTCTGAAAATGTATGGAGGTGCAGAATTGTAATGTACTGCATATTTGGCCTAGTATACATTTATATGGAAGAGAATTAAAAAATCAATACTGTACAAATGGGTACAAATGCAACTCAGCAGAGTTGAAATATTGGAGATAAATTTGCAAAGGCACTGTCAGTAAGTGATTTTATCACTTTTTTTTTTTTTTTTTTTTTTTTTTTTTTTTTTTTTTTTATAAAGCTGCGCTACTAAATATGCTACATTTGTTCAATTGTGTGATACTAGATAGCTCAACAACTTAGCATTACCATCACCAAGCTAATAATTCCAATGGTTAGCAGTATAGCACAACAAAACAGTGCTTAAACATTTCTGTTCTGTATTGCTTTACAGCCAAGTGAGCTAAGACGCTAATCTGATGCAACTATACTTCTGAACTGTTTTCTCTCTCAAATTAAGTGTTGGAAAGACTGTTTTTATGACTAGCTTATAAAATTATGACTAGCTTATAGTTTGGCACGTTAGTTTCGAAGTAACTTCCCCAACACTGCACATGTAATGTTTAAGCATTAAGGTATGGTTTATATTTTCAAACCCGTGTGATTCACTGTGTTGGCAGCTTGTCTGCTAGGCTTTCATAAATGTATTACTGTAAATGTGTTTTACTTAATTTTTGCAAGCTGAATGACTTTCTGTGGTAATCGACAGGAGGACACATGCTGTCAATAGAGCTTAAGTTGTTATGGGCAGATTCGATTGTGTTCCCTGTGAGAGCAATATAAAGAGCTTTACAGAGGGGTCCTTGGATGTGCAGTCGGTTGTAAAGAGTAGTGCTCTGTGGTACTGAGGGATGGTGCGGCTACACTGTTAAAAAATGACACAGAAGCAGTCACTGGGATGGTACTTTAAAAAGGTTCTAATATGTACTATTTAGATACTAATATGCACCCATCAAGGGTAAATAAGGTACAAAGGTGTACCTTTTTAAAAAGTATCGCCCCAGTGATAAAAACACATGTAGTGTATTGTTTTCCACACATGCTGCTTCCTGTCATTCAGGAAGTCAGTTATCCTCTGTTGATCATGTCCTTAATAAGCTATCATGTAATTATATAATGCATAAAGCTAAAGTCCACAAAAATAATGGTGACAGTAATTTAAGTAATTGTAATTGATGATATTATATGTGAGGTGATGTTAGATAATTGCAGACTCTGTTCAGTTCGGCTCGCTGTGTGCAAAAGCATGTGGTGTTGTCTGATTTGCAAAACATGACTCTCATGGCTCTTATGAACTGACAATTCTTTTTAATGAATCAGTCAGAAAGATTCGTGAAATTAGAACTCAAAATTATGAACAGAACTTTAGGTTTAGTACAGTGTATTCAATGTTTAGGCCAACTTTTATTCTTTATTCAAGCATAGCAGTGGTGGTGTCGTCTGATTTTCAAGAAATGACGCTTATGAACTGATTGTATTAAATGAATCGGTTAAAAAGATTCACAAAATTCAAGCTCAAGGAATTCAGCTATTTGAATCAGACTCAAAGTGAATTGTTCAGAGGGTTTATTGAGTTATTGAGTCATTCTTTGGTTAGCTTTGATTCAGACTTGTGAACAGAGAGCCGTTACTGTGATGTACTTTAGGTTCAGTATACTGTGCATTCAATGTATAGGCCTATATTTTTTATTCTTATTTTATTTTATTACATTTATTTTTATTTTTAATCAGTATACATATACTGTATATATGCGACCTCGGAATACAAACCCATTACTTGTTGCTAGAGTCATGCTTTCTTTGAGCTGGGTCAATTTCTGGACCATGATACAATTTTTTTTTGTAAAGTGCTTTTCACAATACATATCATTTGCATGTTTCTACATTACAGTTTAGTAACATTACAGTTGTCCAAGTAATGGCCATATGACAGAAATGTACGGTTCTAAGATAATACAAATCATGCAGTTACCTAACATCATGTATACATTTAGGCAGAAACAATGATCTCATTAAAGCAGTTATTACAAGTTGTTATCATAATGATTACAATATATAGAACATTTGGCAGTTGTGCATGTTGATTGAGTTGGCATCATCTGAAGTCCTAGCAGGGGTTGGCGTCATCTCTTCACAGGTGTTGGGTCATCTGAAATCTTAATAAAAAGCTGGATCCAAACTGGAGCTGGCGTAATCTCTAGTTACCTAGAGACAGTAAAGCAAATGGAAAATAATTAGCGTAGCTGCTGTTCATAACATTTCAAGCAAAAGATAATCATGTGCATTTTATCTGATATAACTGGAGTACAATGGAGATTTATTATGTGAATGCTTGGCTAAAGAGATGTCTTTAATCTAGATTTAAAGGCACAATATATAAGATTGACAGTGCTATATATTTTGTTCACTTCTGTACTTGCGTTATCCCAAATGTTTCCAACAATATTTAAATCCAGAGAAATTTGCAATTTTAACCAGTGTAACGTCCCTCATCATTGTGTCGCCTTTCAATGGTGTCATGTCCTCACGTTTTCCCTGTAGAAAGCACGTCAACACAGTGAGTCTCAAAAAAAAAAATGCGGGATTAGCATTTGTAGCATCTAGCATGCATCTCTGTTGCTTTTCGCACAATCATCATGGACGACAATTATTCATTACGGTTTGCAACAGGTTCTGTCACAAAAGATAACTCCAAGAAACGTAAATGTACCGGTGAGTCAAATGACACAAGAAGAGTTTTGGACAAGAGGAGAAATAAAACGAGGATCAATACCGGTGTGGATTCCCTGGCAGTGTAATTAAATACAGTATGTGTTATACATAAATAGCAAGTGAGCCTTAAAACTGCGTGAAAAAAACATTTAATTCGACAAATAAAGTGACATGTTTAGTAATTTAGTATTAAACATTACGTTACTTGCGGATAATTCAAACGTAACAGTTATAAAATGTTATTTCATTACCTCATCCATGAACATGATTTGTGATTCCCATCGTACTGATTTCCATCAGCAGTGGAAGTGAAGATGACAACTCCCATGATTCCAAGCTCCTTCACAGCATCATCAAGCTACGCCTTGGCTATTGTTTTGAATACAGTATGTGACCTCTAGCGGTGAAAATTACATAGTTCCTTTTAGTCTCAGCCTTAGACGTCATGCCCACGGACCACTGGCTGAACGTCTTATGCATATGGCAGCCTTATCTGGAAACACTTCAGGAGTTTCGAAGTCGTCATCTGATTTGTTGAATTCTACAGGATGTCCGCGAGATGTGTGTGTCGCGTTTTTTATTGGTCAGCTTGGAAACATGCCGTAATGCCAAACTCCCTTGCAGAAGAAGAATGCGGTCATGTTTACAACTGTGACAATGAGCTCTAACCAGGATCAGCCAAATGCTGGATTTTCAAGCGTATGTGAAGTTTGCAGCGCCATTGTTGCAGTAAACTTTCACAATGTTCTTAAATTAATCATTTATAGATGCACGGCGGTCTGTTACTTCAGGGACATCGACTTTACATTTTTTACGCCCATAAACATGACACGGAACAAAACAAACTGTGATTGGTTGTGTTACATGTTAGTCAAACATCCTCTTGGGCGATCCTTGACCAATGAAAGCTGCTATTGAGTTCAGACCTTCTGACCTCAGTCTGAAGGTCTGGCTATGCGAGACTAAGTTCCTTTAAACTGAGAGAATGTGTCTAAGCCCCGAGAATTATCAGGAAGGCTATTCCAGAGCCAAATGTGAACCACTAAATGTTTTTAAATTACCTCCTTTAGTGGACATAGATATCCTAGGTACTACCAAAAGTCCAGAGTTTTGTGACCTTAAAGACCACCTTTATAACTGCTGATGGGCTGCAGGAGTCATAGACTAAGCTGTTTTAGAGACTGAACAGTAATTGAGCTTTTAAAGTAGGCCAAATGCACAGTGAGTCTGAGTTTCTTTTTTCAGTGATTATCCAGTGGCATAAATAGACTGTATTGAGTTCAAAATGAATGAGCTTATGGTTGGTATCACTTCAAGTAATGAGCATGTTAAAGGGACTGCTGTTTGCTATGAGGCATAAAAGTGTCTCTGCACTCTTTGCTCACAGTAACTGCTGTGCCGCTACCTATTTCTGACTGTTGAGTACCAGCCCCTGCACTCTGTCTTCTACCTTCTCATTAAAAAGATACCTCAGGCTTATTATTAGTCTTTTACAGTCATTTTTGTTCTGCATTAATGATTAGGATTGAGCCAACCCACTGCCACCCTAATGTGCACTCCTGCCACCACCCACCTAGGGTTGGATGATGTCACATTTATTTTTTAGCTCTACTAGTGTTTCTTACGGAGCCCTGCACATGGCATGTGGACAAAATATATATATATATATATTGTGGCCACAATCTACATAAATATTTAAAATACATGCCCTTTCTCAGAGATCTCTAGCTCTTGATTTTAAAACATAACCTACTTCCTAGAATAGTATTTCTTCTGCCAAGTTTGGGTCTGTGGGAAGACTTCTGGGGAGCTCGGTTGGAGTTCTGCTGCATCGTGCTGAAAGTAGGTAGGATTTACTGATGCTTCCTGCACAGCAAGTTTTCTTTCCCATAAATCAATGGGATACGGAACAGCGAACACCTTCAGATTATTCACGTGCAGCGATAGTGAGCATGAGGAAGAAAGTGCCCCAAAAATATTATATTCACAGCGCATTACCCCACTGCAGTTGCTCCTACTGTTCTGTTTGTGTTGCTATGATTGATTACTATGGGAACTGATATCCTATCCCATAATATTGGCTTCCTTTTGCTTTTCACCCTTCAGAATAGAATGAGTTTTAAACAGGTTTTCTCCTGACTGACTTTTACTTAGGATAAAGAGTTTGTTTAGGCTTTATGTTTTAAATTAATTTCAGTGAAAGTCTATGTAACTGAAAACCTCGCGAAAACCTCAATAAACATGCGCTATTTTTCAGAGGGTCACTGGAGGAAATCTGAATTGTTTCACCACTAGGACCAGGAGAGGTTTCTGGATGCACTGAGGGAGGCTTTGTTGGCCATGTTTTTCTAAGCAAATCCAGTTGGACAAGATGCCTCACAGCTGTCCTCCATTATGATTGGATAGAGCTTTGTAAACCCTCTGGCACCACTGCAAGGACAAGATGCAAATGGCAACAGTATCTAACTGGACTTTGCCAAGTGCAAACTGAGACGATTTTGCAACCCAGAAGCGTGTTTGTGGTTTTTATCGATTAAATTTGCTTTACTAAAATGGCTAGTTGTGTCTTTGCAGTGAGCCTCATGGGTTATTACTGTATGTTTGTGTATACATGCTCATGGACAGTTCTGATAGATACAGCCTCTGTCAACTTAAATGCAATGCAGTGATTGTGGTAAGCAGCCAAATGTAAGGCCTGAATAGATGTTTTTCCATAGCCTCCTTGTAGAAGCAAACAATCACCATTAGGTTTCACCATAAGCAACATCTCGTCCTACTTTCAACGCTCAATCTGCAACACATTGTGTTAATCTGTTCCTGTTACACTCTTTTCTGTGAACACACAAGTATGATTTCTTTTTAAAAACATTTTTATGCTCACCACACTCTACCCTCTGTTTATCATCGAATTCAGCTTCTTTCTCCACTCATCCACTCGACCACAAGCATAAAAGGCTTCTTATGATATTTGCTTTTCAATGCTAGAGCTTATGTTTCTGCGTGTATCGTGAATGGTGCCGCCATGGTTACGACACAGGAACAACAAGTGCTGATTCATCTGCCACAAATGCTGGCGTCCCAGCGCCAGGCTAGAATCATTTTGATGAACGGACTTTAATCATGACTATGTCAGCAAAATCATATCAAGCCTTTTTATGACAATATACACTTTTTCCATCACGTGTACAACCAGTATATCCACATCCAGAACAATACACAAACAGAGGCATGTTTTCCTCTGTCAATGTCCCATTAAGACTATCAGCTCACTCAGCGGCCTGTGCAACTATTTTCCATGTGTTTAATAGTACAAATAATTTCTGCTATCTATTTGATTGCAGAGAGTGCAAAATCTCCAAAACTGTGTGTCAAGATTAAGTTTTAATAATTGATTTTAAGTATCACAGCAATGGGATCCTAAATGTAGTTGCTTTAGCTCAAATCACACTAAAGAATGTATTTTTAAGCTATTATTCACAATACATTTGCTTCTAGAGTAAGCATATCTGTTTAAAAGACTATTGGCTACTTTACATTTGCATTTTAGAGTTATTTATTTGGCAGATATTTTTATAAATACATTTTATATGTACTGTACATATATAAAATATTATGTCCAACACCATTAAAAAATTTGGGTCGGTAAGATTTTTTAGAAATGTTTTTGAAAGAAACCTCCTATGCTCACCAAGGCTTTATTTATTTATTATCATAAATACAGTAAAAATAGTGAATATTGTGAAATATTATTGCTGTTTAAAATCACTGTTTTCTATTTTAATATATTTTAAAATGTAATTTATTTCAGTGATGGCTACGCTGAATTTGCAGCATCATTACTCCAGTCTTCAGTCTCACATGATCCTTCAGAAATCATTCTAATATGCTTAAATAGAACAATATAAATGTCTTTACTGTCCCTTTTATTCAATTTAATGCATCCTTGCTGAATAAGTATTCATTTCTTAAAAAAAACAAAAAATCTTACTGACCCTAAACTTTTGAATGGTTGTGCATATGTAAAATTATATTTATGTATATGTTTTATTTATACATTTTATCACTATGTATTGTTTCCTGGGAATCAAACCTATGACCCTGGCCTTGCTTCAGTAACATCATGTTTCAGGAACACATGCACTCTAGAATAAACAAAAAGACAACTGGCTCTTTTAACTGAAGGATGGTACTTTTAAGTGTTACATTTTCTCCCTCTTATTTGTTTTCTCATGTGCAAGCAGACTGTCTGTCTCACTCACACAAAGACAAACACTCACATTTGTTTATGTGACAGATATGGCTTCACGGAAGTGTTAAGCAGCTCTGGCCCTGCCCGAGAGGCGGCTCTCTGAACATCAGTCCTGGCATGCAAATCTAGTGGCTCTTGTTGTCTGCTTCTCTCTCCCTCTCTCTCTCTCTCTCTGTTTCTCTCTGTCTCTCTAGAGAAGGTTGGAAAGTTCGTTCTGCGTTGCTAGAGGGAGTTGAAGTATGTATTACTCCCCATTTCTGTGTTTTCTCCCCACCTCTTTCTCACTGTCTTTCTTTTTGCTCTTTCCACTAACAGAACACAAGGAGGGACCGGAGTGGAGGAAGGCTGTGCCCAGCTACACACAGTCCAGCAGCAGCATGGACTTCCGCAACTGGAACACGATGCCACGTGATGAGAGCCAGGAGTCTCTGCCCAAGAACTGGGAGATGGCCTATACGGAGACGGGCATGGTCTACTTTATAGAGTAAGTCCCGTTTGCCAAGTAGGACATGTTCCTGGACCAATATTCCAATATCAGATTTTAGGGTTTGGGATTCGGACTATGTTTGTTTGACAGAAATGTAGCCCCAGGAATTAGTTAAATGTGTTCACTTGTTTGTTTGTTTTTAAATGTTGCACTTTTTGATTATTTAATTTCACTTCTGCAAATAATAAATGAGCATAATTAAGAAAAATCTGCTCTTTTGTACCCGTTGAATAGACATTAAATACTGCACTAATTCAGAAATTAGGTGCTGAATGGAAGATGATTTTTTATGTCAGTGCAGTTTTGTGATTTGCTTGTAAATTTTGTGTACCGGTAGAAAAGTTTTATTGCCAAAATAAAAAAATGTAAAAAAAGTTTTGTGCTAAATATAACTTTAAATAAGTCACAATGTATTGATAGAAATTCACTTACGACATTTTTGTTTGTTTCCAAGATTAGGAAAAATTCTAAATGAAAGAACTTGCACTACTGTTCAAAAGTTTAGAGTCAGTAATGTTTTTTTTAAGAAATGGATGCTGTTATTCGGCAAGGATTGCTTAAAAAGTGGGTGAGTGGGGGAAGTCATGAGAAGTCATGTTTAACGTGATAGTTTCATCCTTAACGTTACATCTCCTAACTATAGCCTAATACAATATTGTCAGTCCCGGGATTCTTCACATAGATTTGCAATGGTCCAGTGGTAGCTACGTCTGGCGAGCGGGTCTGAGGTTCAGGTCTGGGTTTGAATTCACCATCGTAGTTTTTATTTCTCATGAAAACCAAAGGTGTTCATCAGTGATTCTGTATCAAGAGCAGGGACACCTTTGTGTACATTTTATTTTGTGATTTAACCGGAATGAATAGAGAGTCTGTGATGCGATGACGTCTTGTGTGTGTGTATGTGTGCACGCACGTGGTTCTTTAGCTCCACGCACAGCACGCCTTCCGGAGCTCAGCTTTTTTCTGGAAAGAGTTGGTACAGCTTATCTGTCTTTTATAAATCTGATAAAACTTTTTTGAGATATGAAGGATGCAATACTACTCTGTAGTTACCCCCCCCCCCCCCCCCCCCCTTAAAATGTATCAAAATGCAGAACAATTGTTTTCAACACTGATGATAATAAAAAATGTAACTTGATCACCAAATCAGCATATTAAAATGATTTCTAAAGGATCGTGTGACACTGAAGACTGGAGTAATGATGCTGAAAATACAGCTTTGCATTACAGGAATACTGAACTACATCCGCCATGTTAGCATTGTCAGCCATACACTGTTCTTGGCCTCATGGAAAGTAAAGTGTCCATCGGATGCATACTCCTGAATCTCAGCCGTAGCAGAATGTCATCTGGGTATTTTTCACCTACTGATTCATGAATATAGAATTACTATCATTTGACATGCTGCTTTTAGCTTACTGTATAGAAGAGAAGTGTTTCGTATTAAGTTTATGGACAATGCACAAGTGCTGTACAATGAGGAACACTGTGGTGTGTTTTTTAAACGGGAACAAAGAAAGATTTGTGGGTCCATCTTTTCAAATTCTGCCTATGATTTACTGTAACCGAGCCCAGATGTAGACAGCAGCTCTCCAGCTAAGGGCTCGCTTAGTAAACAGGAACTCCGGAACTCTTGCAGACACATGAAGCATGAGAGACTGCTGGGAATTGAAACAGCTCTTCTCTCGCATGCTGACGCCGAAGCTAGCTTACATTTTTCACAGCCTCTTCCTTTCAGTGTCCATTACCTGTGTCTGTGGTCGCAGCCCTTAGCCAAGCATCTCTGCTGTATCCACCCAGATGAAGAGAGAGCCAGCAAATCAATACTTCATTCTCTGAACAATGCAAACAATCGGCTAAATGGAGCCTTCCCAGCGGCCCTTGCTTCCACACGCGTGTCTGTCTGCATGAGTCTCGGAGGATGAGCTGCACCTTGCTATGAATATTTCAGATTTTAAACACATTTGCTTTTTAAATAGACTCCTCACCCCTCCGCAGCAGAGACAACTAAAGTGCTTTTTGAAAAGGTCTTGCTGATGCATGCTTGCATTTTTTAAAATATAAATAAGTGGCTTTTCTCCCCCATTATTAAGGTTCAAGTGCCCCTTCATCAACTCCAAACCAAAAATGTTTAACTAATATCATTATCATTTATATTATGTTACGTTGCGTTACAGTGCGTTGCGCTATATTATATTATATTAAGTATATTATATTATATTATATTATATTTAAGCTCTGCATCAAATTATATGATAATTAAGTAATAATTATTTAGTAATAATAAAATGTTCTTTCTGTGTACTGCTAAGTGTACAAAATCACTGCTTTGAAAATATGACAAAAACATCTTGCCATCTGTTATCAATCATTGAGCGTTGTTTATTGTTGTTTCTGTCATTTTTACAGTCGTAGTCGTATTGCTGTTGTTTTATGAGTGTTACACTGTTTGGCTAAGCTGCAGATGCACTCCAATTGTGTAATTAAGGGCCACGCTCAGAAGGACTACCAGGTGTTTGTTTGCTAATGCTTCTTTCCCTCTCTTTTCTAGTCATAATACCAAGACCACGACCTGGCTCGACCCACGACTGGCAAAGAAAGCTAAGCCTCCTGAAAAATGTGAGGATGGAGGTAAGACTAAGTTCGTTCATGAATCACACAGAAGAGTAAACAGACCCTAGCTGAACTGTGAGACATTAGCCTCTCTCTCTGGCCCGTCTAACTAATGGCTCACAGGAGACATGCTGAGAACCCATCAGTGTGTCATCTCACACAAGCAATCCCAGCACCACTTTTTGCAATGGGCATGTACGTCCATGTCAGTATGGTGGTTCCCAACAACTCACATCACATTGAAAGAAAACAAGTCATTTTCCATACAGCTTACTAATACCTGCACCCCCCTCGTTTCCTCTGCGCTCAGCCTTCTGATCTCTTCTCTGCCCAAACACGCATGCAAATGCAGACAGACTTATTGACCTACCTGGTATTAGGCTTCTCAGAAAATCACTGTCTGAAAATCAGACCCCCTGGTGTCAAGCACATGGGTGATTTGCATCTGTTCAAGCTGTCTCTGATATGCCTGTCTGATTCTCTGCAGAGCTTCCATATGGCTGGGAGAAGATTGAGGACCCGCAGTATGGGACTTATTACGTGGAGTGAGTATGCTTATATCATTTATGGTCCAATAAGAATGATGGATGAAACATTTTTGTCCACAACATCTTGGTTTGCTGTACGCTGAAGTTATCCGTTGTCTTTTACTTCTTTTTTTTCACTACATTTCTTTTTAAATCCAGCTTTTCAGAGTGTACAACAATAAAAGCATAAAGGGATTGTAACCCTCATCCCCAACCAAAGGAGACACAAACCAATTACAGAAGTAATCAAAAAAGTAATCAGATTACTTTTTCAAGTTGTGCGTAAAATAACGCATTACTTTTAAATTGACAACAAAATATCTAAGTTACTTTTTAAAGTAAGTAACACAAGTTATTTTGTTTTCCCATGTATTGACTGTAACCTCTCCTGTCCCCTTGTTGAGAGAAATGGGGAGGAAGTGCAGAGGCGTTGTGTGCGCTGTGTGAACATGATGGTTATTGTAGTTCTAGACCAGGGATGGGCAATGTCGGTCCTGCACTGTCCACAAACATCACATTTGTTTCATTTTTGTTTTTTATTGCTGAAGTAAGAGTGTTAAAGTTTCTTCTTCTGAGTCATTTCACTTTTGGTGTAAAAAGGCGTTAAAAAATTATTCTTTAAATTATTAAAAAAACAAATAAGCAAGCCAAGTCCAGGTGAGAAAAGGTAACGCAAAAGTAACGGAACACATTACTTTCCATAAAAAGTAACCTAAGTAACACGATTAGTTACTTTTTTAGGGAGTAATGTAATATTGTAAAACTTTACTTTTAAAAGTAACTTTCCCCAACATATAAGGGTCACGGTTTTCCCACACAATTGGGGTCGTGGAGTCGTGGGAAAAATGATGTTGTGTTTTTTTGGGGTTACTTTTATAATGTACCATGGCCGTGAAAATTTTTATCTGTAGGCAAAGGATCCTTTTACTAATCTGTATTGATCCTTAGAATGAATACCTGCCACCCTAGGACCACTGAAAGAGTGACTAAGCGAAACAGAGATGGTATCTGGGACATGTTTAATGTCACTCCACATATAGAGATTACGCAAGTTTTCCCCAAATCAGGAATTTTAAAGGGTTAGTTCACCCAAAAATGAAAATTCTGTCATCATTTACTCACCTTCATGTCGTTCAAAACCAGTAAGACTTTCGCTCATCTTCGGATCACTTTATATGCTAAACAGATTTAATTTAGGCTTTTATTCACATTCAAACATTCATCAACGCACACATCAGTTATGGTAAACGGAAGCTCAAGCATGCTTGCTTGACGTGCGAGAACCAATGAAGTTTAATCTTGTGTGTTACGCAGTGTTTGAGCTTTGCGCATCAAGCATGTTTGGTTGAGCTTCTGTTTATGTTCGCTGATCATTGTTTATGTGTATAAAAGCCTAAATTCAATCTGTTCATCATATAAAGTGATCGTGTATCTTCAGAAAATGTGACCACTCATATGATTTGACTAAACCACTCAATTCATATGGATTAGTTTTACGATCTCTTTATGAACTTTTTGAAGTGACAAAGTGGTAGTTGATATAGCTGTCAATGGAGAGACAGAAAGCGCTCAGATTTTATTAAAAATGTCTTTATTTGTGTTCCGAAGATGAACGAAAGTTTTACGGGTTTGGAACGACATGAGGGTGAGTAAATGGTGACAATTTATCTAACCCTTTAAAGTAGTTTAATTGAGTTTGGCATTGCAGATTAATTACACATTGATGCTTAAGTCTAAACAAAACAAGAGTGAATGTGGGGAGAAGAAGAGTGATGAAGAGAAAAGAGTATGTAGTCTATTAATAATAAGTTTAACATAACTAAGATTGCCAACCGTTCTGTATAATACTGAATCGTCCCATTAAGCAGTGATTCATTCATAAGCATGGATAAAAGCATTTGAAGTTTAAGACATCAAAATAGCATTCCATTTTAAACCCATACTGAATGCAGTTTGTCCCATATAGGCCATAGTGTAGTCTAGGCCATTTATACGCAGGCAAATGCAATATGACCTTCTAGTTTTAAAGGGATTTTGCATATGCCTAACCAGCCACGCAAAAAAAAAAGGGAAGGGAAGTTGTCTTTTACTATTGTATGGTATTGTTGTTAAATGGAGAAAAACATTGCACATTTAGCCTTAGTAACTTTTACAATTCTTAACCTTGGACCACATTGTTTTTTTTTTTAAAGAAACACAAACTGACCAATAAAGTCTTGATCACCACCACCAGCTCATACTAATTCTCTAAGTTCTCTGTAATATGAAAAATATGCATTTTCATTCATACAAAAACATTTTAGTTCTAAAGTGCCATTGTTTAAAATTGCTTTACTGACAGATGTGTGTGTATGCATAGTGGGGGAAATTGGGCTAGTTTCCATTCTTGTGAGTCTGCTTTGGGCTGGAAATTTTTCTGGGACCTGGCAACCCTGATGCCAAGTCATTGTATAAAGCATCATATTCAGTATGATTGTAGTACTTGGGATTGTGTGAGTCAAGAGCTTTTATAAAACATAAAAATGTGAAATTAATAATATGAATGAAGAATATTTAAGATTTAAAAAAAAAAAAGTTTTGCCAAATACTAAGACATTTAGAAATTATGTTTTATTTCGTTTCACTCACATATCTATGCTAATTAGATAATAAATAAATTAAAAATGCACAAAAAGTAAAATGTAGTTTATTATTATATTATTATTTTAAGTACATCAAATTATGCAATAGTAATAATATAAATATTATTAAATATTATAATAATCTATAATGAATTAAGAATATTTCACTACAATAAAAAAGGTCATTAGAACGTTTTGCCAAATACTAAAGAATTCTGAAATATTTTTTTTCTTTAAATTCACTCACCTTGCTATGCTAATAATTTTCATTAACAATAATAATTAATAATATATAATTTAAAAAAAACACAAAAAATGTCTCAGATTTCTAAATTTCCCTGATTATTGAGAAAAATATATTTTTGGGTGTAAATTTAATATGTATCTGAAATGGCAGACTGATCAGTGTCACTTATCGATCATCATATTGGCTAGATTTGCTAATTTTTTGCTCTTGAAGCATCGTAGGATATTGAAGTTGTTCAACATCAGGACAGCCGAGGGCTTTCATAAGCGAATACATGATTTGATTTTTAATGCCATTTATTTTGTGTGAGGTCAGTCCCTGCTGTGCCAGGATATTTATGCAAGGAGGTCAACAAAACGTTGTTTTATTTTTGATATGAATATGGCTTGGCACAGGGCCTCATTACGTTCTGCCTGAATTATCACAAACGGGAACTTCAGCAGTCAGATGAGAGCACTCAGTCTCTCGCTCTCTGTGGATTGGGTGGATAAGTCTCAGCATGAGTCACACACAGCAAAAGCACAAACAGTACCTTTCTTCTACAAATTCGCAGCACACCGACTGTTTTTACAAGGAATCTGTGGCTGTTAAAATCCTTCCTGAGGTGCAGTCACGACTGGCAGGTACAACAGATAAAGCAGAGTCACACAATGCAGACGAGCTGCTTATTTCACTTTACGTGCAACCTGTGGGGTGGGAGGGGCCGTGTGTTAGGATAAAACAACACACTCCCGCACTGAGCCAGAACCTCTGCAGAGGAAATGCATGTGCTGTGAAGCTTGTGTCTCTGGAAAGGCTTGCCAAGGTAATATTGATTTATTTCGGCAGCTAACAAACAAGAAAACAAATGTGGCATTTGTAGAGGGTGTGTACAGCAATTACAGATGGGTTTGAAATAGGGTTGTCCTGTGGTTTAATCAAGGATGTTTTTGCAGTGTTTTTAATGATAATTTCAGAAGGCCCTGAAAAGATTCACTGCAAAGTATATTTTCTTTATCAATGTTCTTGTGTTGTATTAAAACGTAAGCGATTGACCCTATTGCATCTCTGCATAGTTATTCCAACCATAATTGGTCTTCATAATCTTCAATCAAATCAACTCTATTTTCCTCTGATGTCGTTAAGGACATACATCTACTGGATCATTTTAACCAATAGCTAAATAGCTACTTTAGGTATTGTTTTAACAAACTCACTTTGTTCTGCCTACATTCTGGTATGTAACTCCCTCTTTTCGCAATCCAATCAATTTCCAATGCATACAAAAGTCCTACTGTAAGTTCTCAAGTTTCTTGTTGAATTTCCTGTTTTATTTAAATGTCACATTGTGGAAGTGAGAACAATTCACATGAACTTCAAAATATATTTTCAGTGAATATATATATATACTACATTAAATGTATAGTACCTCATTGGTAATTTTTCTGTTTTCTAACAAAAATTAGTGAGGTTTATGGTAAAACAAACCAAAAATCTCAGTAAGGTAAGAAAAAGAAATGTTTTCTGAAAACAAGTCTTATTATCTTAAATATTTTGGCTTCCCTGGTAAGGTTAAAATAATTTGTTCTGGGAAAAAATTTATTGTGATTAATCGCATCCAAAATAAAAGTTTGTGTTTACATAATATACAGTATGTGTGTGTACTGTGTATAATTATTAAATATATATAAATACACACACATGCATCTATATATTTAAGAAATATTTGCATGTATATACTGTATATATAATTTATCTTATATATAACTTTTTTTTAAATAAAAAAATACATATTTTTCTTAAATATATACATGCATGTGTGTGTATTTATATATACATAATTATACACAGTACACACAAATATATTATGTAAACACAAACTTTTACTTTGGATGCGATTAATCACAATTAATTTTTCCCCAGCACTAAAAATAATACTAAAGTATTGATTAAGAAAGTTTAGTTAAAGATTTTGTGGCAGATTGTGTCTTCTCATAGTTGTGTAGTTGGAAAGGGTTGCTTGCTTTCTGAGTCAGTTCAGTTCATGCCGTTTTTCCAAGTTTCTGTCTCTGTGGTAAAGGAAAAAGTGACTGCCTGGTTAGCAGATGACAAACAGGAAGAGATGCATGAGCACAATGGCTTACCTTTTGGCTCTGATACGGTTTTGTTCCTTCCTTTATTCATATCATTAAAAGACTGTTTGCATGAACAGAGAAGCATTGCTGCTGTTCTCTTTACCCTGAGGGTTTGTGCAAATGTGTATGTCATTGTATCTGCCATCTCTGGTCCTTTGCAGTGACTGTCTCACTCTTTCCTTCAGCCACATCAATCAGAAGACTCAGTTTGAGAATCCGGTGCAGGAAGCCAAGAAGAAAATCAGCCAGGATACGTCTCCAACCAGTCAGCCAATAGCAGCGACCGCAGGAGCAGTACCGACGCCCTTAAGTAAAAATCTTAACTTTCTTCTGCATTATTCCTCCATTTCCTACTACCTCTGTTTTTGCCACTTTATGTATCTACTTTAATCCATTTTTTTTATTCCTGTGATAGCAAAGCTGAATTTTCAGCAGCCAATACTACTTTTAGAAATCGTTTAATATGCTGATTTGTCAATGTTGAAAACACTTGTGCTGCTATTTTTGTGGGAACCATAATATATATTTTTCAGGATTCTTTGATTTAATAGAATGTTCACAAGAACAGCATTCATTTGAAATGGATTTGTAAACGTCTTCACTGTCACTTTTGATCAATATCATTTTTAAAACCAGCCTAAGGTGGTTTGCTGGTCTAAACTGGTTTAAACTAGTTCAAGCTGGTGTTTAGATAGTCGGCCAGCTGTTCTCCCTGCCTGACCACAGCATACTATCAAAACTGACCAACATAACAATTCAATGGGAATGAGATCAGGAAGTGACACAAGTCACATGCAAACTGTTTCCTGCATTGTCATGTAATGTGTTCTGTCCTCACTGAAAATGAATATTGTGTGAAGCAACAACATACAAGCTGAACATGTTTTATGCTTAATATGAAGATGGTGTCTAGGATTTGAGACTTCAGAGCCAGCCGGCATGATGTGACAAAAATAGAAACCAAGCGACCATCAAAATATCTAGTCACGCATTGCTTGTCAAAGTCATTGCTTGTTAGGACAAAAACACAGATTAGCATGGAACAGAAATGATTTATTTCTTGATGTTTTATCACATCACACACTCTCAGAAAAAAAGGTACAAAAGCTGTCACTGGGGCGGTACCCGTTCAAAAGGTCACTTTAGGTACAAATATGTACCTTTAAGGTACTAATATGCAGGTAAATAAGGTACAAAGGTGTACCTTTTGAAAGGGTAATGACCCAGTGACAGCTTTTGTAGCCTACACCAGATTCGTACACGGTTTAAGTGTGAAGTGAACTCATAAGAAATTCATAAGAAGGTCAGGTGTTGATTTAAGTAGGGGCAGAGCATTTCCATCAGGAGAACATAATCATGATCTGTGGTTGAATTCTGTCAGCTTGCATGTGTGTTTTACCATCTGCGTGTGTATTTATGTGTGGCTGTGTACTTGCTCAGTTACGCTTACCTACACCAACTTTTGTATGTTAATGTTTGCGTTCCACTTTGCTGCGGGTGTTTTACTGCTAATTTAAACGGTTAGTTCACCCAAAAATGAAAATTAGCCCATGATTTACTCACCCTCAAGCCATCCTAGGTGTATATGACATTCTTCTTTCAGACGAATACAATCAGAGTTATATTAAAAAAGTCCTGGCTAATCCAAGCATTATAAGGGCAGTGAAGCCCATAAAAGTGCATCTATCCATCATATAACTGCTCCTCACGGCTCCGGGGGGTTAATAAAGGCCTTCTGAAGCTAAGTGGTGCATTTGTGTCAGAAAAATATCCATATTTAAAACTTTATAGACTAAAATAACTAACTTCCGGCGGATTGCCATCAATATTCATGCATTGCCGTATCAGTTTCTTTAAAAAAAAAAATCTTACTGAGCCAGATTTAAATTTATGAGGATACTAATATAATATACTAATACTAATATACTAACATAGTTTATCTACTGCCTAGTACTCTGTCCTGGAATTATGTCCTGTTTATTCTGAATGATTGAATTGAATGATATATTTTATATTTTAACTGGCCAACACAAGACTCACTCAGTTACGCATAAAACACTCAGTTCAGTTTCAGCTTGTTCAAGGTTAAACCAGACTTTGGCTGTTTGTCGTTTGAACTCCCTGAGCTTTGCTGTCTCCTGTGTGTTCCTGTGTCCTCTGAGCAATGATTTTGTCCTCCTATCCCCTCCGGAAGGCTGGCAGTGGACGTCTGTTCTGTCTCATTAGTGAAAGCAGACGCTGACCCCCTATGCTTTGCTCTGTTAGCTGGCCAAGACACTTTAATGAGTGGATGGTGACAGTCTAGCTGAGAATAGGACAGGGACGATTGTGCACAAATATAAGCAAAAATATACAACTTGAGCGTGACTAAATTATGACATTATTTTCATTTTTGGGTGAACTATCCCTTTAATATGATTTATAAGCTGTTTCCCTCATGGGGACAAAAAAATGTGGTATTAAAAATTTGTGGTATTACTATCCTTGTGGGAACATTTTGTCCCCACAACATAGTGTTTACCAGGAACACGCGCACACGCACGCACGCACGCACCAACAGACAGTGCTCATACTACACTTTTAATTATACTCCAACATTTCATAATAAGACCCCTTTATGCATGAGAACGAAGCATAATAAAGTGAACATAAACCAATCCTCCCCCTTTTCCCAGAATTCCCTCACTGGCTGAATGTGAAACACACTTACAGGCAGAGAGAGAAGGATAAATCTAGTATGCAGCAATGGGTTTGTGTGTACCTGTGACCAACAACCAACTCGCACATACTTGTGGCGCACAGTTCAAATGTGTGCCATGGTTATTACAATCAACACAATCCTTTTCATAGGGCCAGTCCAACTCATCAATGTGGCTATTATGCAAATCCAATTCCCACCACACATGGTGAGATATCCATTCCTGCTCTCCTAATGAGATTGATGTGGCCTCATCTGATGCTGCTGGCACTCTCAAATGGGACAAAAAAAATAAAATAAACCGCTGTGTCATAAATGACAGTAATTAGTCTAAGATCCGCCATTTACAGCTGATTCAGAGTCTGTGTTAAACACCTTTATCTTAAAGGGATCGTTCACCCAAAACGACATGAAACCACAGTGAACTTTTAAGAAAAAAAGACTTTAAAAACAACTAGAAGACTGATCTAACACCAGAAGTGAAATGATGTTCAGACACTCAAACCATGTGAGAGAGAGAGAAAAATCACACTTATAATGTAGAGTTTATAAAAGATTGAAAATGCAGCTGTCGTATTCTCTTTATTTTTATTCATCAAACTGTAAAGTGCTACTGGTTGCACTTTATTTTACAGAACCTGCACTTACGTGTACTTACAGTGTACTTGCCTAAGAAACTACTGCTTTAGGGGTAGGTTCAGGGTTAGTACCTAGCTATTACCCAGTTATTGTAATTGCTATAATAAGAACATAGTGTGTACATGGGGAACAGGTCTGTAAAATAAAGTGCTACCATGCTACTTTCAGTCTCTATTGTTTCATAACTGTGTGTGATTATCTGATGAAGTGCTCAGTGCTGTTGCGCTTCACATAACTTGTTGAGCAGCAAGAAACAGGCTCTTTTA
Organism: Rhinogobio ventralis; assembly: GCA_039654625.1. Lineage (NCBI taxonomy): Eukaryota > Metazoa > Chordata > Actinopteri > Cypriniformes > Gobionidae > Rhinogobio > Rhinogobio ventralis. Next base: position 15,579,512 of record CM077203.1, read on the forward strand.
TTTAATGGATATTTTCTACAGATAATTTCCACAGTCCTCCAGGGGTTTTTGAAATATCTAAAAATTGTAGAATGGAATTTGGAAATGTGTAATATTCCTTTCAAGAATGGGAAACCATTATCATTGGTGAAGTAGAGAATGATACCCAAAAACTATTGTGCATTATTTGAGTAGTTTTTGTTGTTGTTATTCTTTTATACACTACCGATCAAAAGTTTAGGATCAGTACGATTTTTAATGTTTTTAAAATAAGTCTCTTCTGCTCACTAAGGCTGCATTTATTTAATTTAAAAAAATGTAACATTTAAAAAAAAAATAATAATATTGTGAAATATTATTACAATTTAAAATAACTTTTCTGTTTGAATATATTTTCAGATGTAATGTATTCCTGTGATAGCAAAGCTGAATTTTCAGCATCATTACTCCAGTCTTTTTTGTCACATGATCCTTCAGAAATCATTCTAATATGATGATTTGCTGCTCAAGAAACATTCATTATTATTATTATTATTATTATCATTAATATTATTGGTAAAAACAGTTGTGTACAATTTTTTTCAGGATTCTTTGATGAATAGAAAGTTCAAAAGAACAGTATTTATCTGAAATAGAAAGCTTTCGCATCACAAGAATAAATTACATTTTAAAATATATGAAAATAAAAAGTTATTTTAAATTGTAACAATATTTCACAATATTACTGTTTGTTTTATATTTTTAATCAAATAAATGCAGCCTTGGTAAGTATAAGAGACTTCTTTTAAAAACATTAAAAATGTACCGATCCCAATACATATATACACAGTCATGTGAAAATGTTAGGACACCCTATTAAATTACATGGTTTTCTGTTAACACAATGCCAAGAAGAAAAGACATCAGCAATGATCTTACAGAAGCAATTGTTGCTGCCATCAATCTGCAAAGGGTTACAAGGCCATTTCCAAACAATTTGAAGTCCATCATTCTACAGTGAGGAAGATTATTTACAAGTGGAAACATTTAAGACAGACACCAATCTTCCCATGAGTGGACTTCCCAGCAAATTCACCCCAAGATCAGACTCTGTAATGCTCAGAAAAATTGCAGACACCTCACACTCTACACGCCTCAGTTAACATGTTAAATGTTAAAGTTCATGACAGTACAATTAGATTTTTTTGGAAGGGTTGCCCGGAGAAAGAAAAACATGGCAGCACGGCTTAGGTTTGCAAAGTTGCATCTGAACAAACCATAAGACTTCTAGAACAATGTCCTTTGGAAAGATGAGACCAAAGGGAAGATATTTGGCCATAATGCACAGCGCCACATTTGGTGAAAACCAAAAGAGCATATCAGCACAAACACCTCGTACAAAAAAGTGAAGCATGCTGGTGGAGGGGTGATGATTTTGGGCTTGTTTTGCAGCCACAGGACTTGGGCACCTCACAGTCATTGAGTCGACCATGAACTCCTCTGTATACCAAAGTAGTCAAATGTGAGACCATCTGTCCGGCAGCTAAAGCTTGGCTTTCTGAAGATCACCAGCAAATCTACAACAGAATGGCTGAAAAAGAAAAGAATGAAGGTGTTGAAATGGCCCAATCGAAGTCCAGACAAATGCCCATAAACTGAAGCAATGTTGTAAAGAGTGGACCTAAATCCCTCAAGAATGATGTGAGAGACTAATAAATCATGCAGAAAATCATTACTTCAAGTTATTGCTGCTAAAAGTGGATCTACAGGCAATTAAATGATAGGGTGTCCTAACTTTGTCACCCATGGTTTTTGTCCAAAATAACAAAAAATAACTGTTTTCAGCATTGATGATAATAATAAGAAATGTTTATAGGGCACCAAATCAGCATATTAAATTGATTTCTGAAGGATCATGTGACACTGAAGACTGGAGTAATGATGCTGAAAATTCAGCGTTGCCATCACCGGAATAAATGACATTTAAACATATTACATGATTGGAGTATGGAAACATAATTTACACAGAAATCATTAGCTCACCAGAGAACGTTTTTTTCAAATGAAAATATCGCCAAATGTTGCTTGAGCATTTACTTAGTGGTTATTTATTAAAAGTTCTTAACCAGAACACTTTTATAAATATGCTGCTCTGAGGGTAAATGGTGAGGAGGAGTAATTGCGGTAGAGTGTAATGAATGGACTGCGATGATTAATTGAAGTGTATGTGGATATTTATAAAACAATCCCGCTATCATTCACTCATTTTGTAATGTACCTTTTGCTCTCTCTATTTCTGTCTTTTTCTGTAGTTCTCTTTGTGCCGCTGCACTCGGTTTCTTTCTGAGCCTGTTTTCATGTTTCAGTAGTGCAGTAATAAGCACTGCAGGAACAGATCAACTTCGTTCATTTTAACAAAAGTTTGAGATTTCTATACCAACAGCTTGCTTAGATGTACATACACCTTGTCTTGCCTAGTAAACAAGCTTTAAATTGTTAGTCTCAAATACTCTCTTTCTCTGTCTTTTAGATGAAGCTGGTTTGAGGGGATTCACACGAGACCCATCTCAGTTGCAGGGTGCTATCCTGCGCACAACTCTGAGGAAGAGTCCTCAGGGCTTCGGTTTCACCATCATCGGTGGAGACCGACCCGATGAATTCCTTCAAGTGAAAAATGTCCTACGAGATGGACCCGCCGCACACGATAACAAAATCGCTTCGGGTAAATCCGTTCATTTACCTCTGAGGGAACGTGTTACTTATTTTATGAATATTGATATTATCGATATTATTAATTGGATCTAAGTATAGTTAAACACATTAACACCCTGGCTCATTAAATCTCTCATTGTCGGATGCCACATTCTTTTACTTTGCACATTGCTGGGTTACCATATTCCAAGTAAATAATCATGTGAAAGTACCCACAGCAGGATCGCATAGATAGCGATATAATAAATCAAAATCGGTTAGTGAGCATCAGGGGAACTGGCTTTCCCGCAGAGTCGCGTTTGGCGATAATTGCAGCGCTTGCACTAACACTCACTACCTTTCATTATAATGTGAGGAAACAACTGCCAGTAAATTTCAACTCCCTGGAGACATTAGTCTGTACATAGCATTGTAAAACAGTTTAACCGAGATATACATTTCATTCTGGATTCGAGTGTGGCGCAATGAGCATGCTTCAGCTGGCTCAAAGAGGCATGCTGAGGGGTAAATTCATCTGCATCTCATTTCTTTATGCAAATTCTTACGTTTTTTCAACAAGCTATCAAAAAAGCCATGGAGGGCTGTTTTTGACCTGGCAATTGAATCCATTACAAATATACTTTAATTGTAGATTCTCACTGTTTACTTATGTTGGTATTTGTCTTGCACCGCCAGACTTTTGCCTTGCAGCATAAAATCTGATCCTTAACTCATTTAAGCTTATTTTGGCCAAGAATGACCCATTTGGATGAAGAGACCATCTGATTGGCATGCAAAGCAACCAATGACAGTTTGTTTCATTCTTGTGTGTTGTTTAGGGGTAGGATTCATTTAAAAAAAATGAAAAGAAAATGATTATGGCCAAAATTCACATAATGTTCAAAGTTTGGGGTCAGTATTCAGATATTCCAGTATTCAGTGTCAAATGATCCTTTACAAACCATTATAATACCGCTCAAGTAACATTTCTGATTATTATCAATGTTGAAAACAGTTGTGCTGCTTAATATTTTTGTGGAAACCGTGAAACATTTATTTTAAAGAACAGCATTTATTTGAAGTTTGCTGAAGTCAGCCAAACAGATTGAAACTGATGATTTCAGTCAGTGCTTTTTGTTTTTATGCAATATTTATTGGGCCGGTCAGTGAGAAATAATTGACATTTTTGTTAACATAACATCTACTACCATCGTGGCTAGTTACTTGTGAGTTACTGGTGATCGGAAAGAAACATTGATGCTTATGGCGCTTTGACAGGTTATGTTTTCCATGCCAATATTACTGTATAAGCAGCAGGATGACTTGGGTAGAATAATCACTTTCAAGAAATGAAGTGAGCCTGGAAGGATGCCATTGATTGGTCCAGAGTAGAAAAGGATGCAGGAATCCCCCAACGTTCTCTGCATTGATCAATAGACACACTTACCATTAGATAGACTGCATCAACTGAGCGGATCATTGACTTTAGCTCAAGTAATGGATATTTGGGGGCACTGCCTCTTTATCACTGCATATCATACTTATACCCCCATGAACAGAACAGAGGAGCCAAGACAGCTCTCATTGCTGGAATCAAAATGAACAGTTTAAACACTGGCAGGATTTGTGTTTGTGCCGAAATTGACAGTCTGTTGACACAGTCAGTCTGTTGTCTACGTGCACAGCTACCTTCAAAGTCAATATGCTGGGTAAAATTATATCTTATTTGTGACTGATTTAAAAGACTCTATATAGACTTAAATGACTTAAAACTTTAATGGTCACTCACATCCCACACACATATGAAGTGCACAAGTCTAATGTTGCTAAGATAAAGCAAATTGCATAGCACACACAGATATTGGGTGAAATTGTGTTTTGATAAGAACTAATTATGAACCATTTTTGTTGGTACTTTTCAGTAACTAAAAAATACTTAAATACTAGGTATATAACAAAATGACAACACAGAAAACTAAAAACACAGAAATATTAGGGTAAATAGTGGATTTTAATTACATGGAACAAATTGTCAGTACAAAATTAATGTCACTTTTACTGAGCTTGCATTTAGGCCAAAACAAGGTATCTTATGTGGCATAAAAACGTTGCTACATCCTGTTTGGAATCGCTTTTGCATCAAGATCACCTTTTGGTGCCTAAACATGCTTTCTAGGTAGGCAGCACACTAGGGTTTGGAACCGATCCGACATCTGCTTCATTCATGCTTCTTCTTCCTCTCTTGTTTAGGTGATGTTATAGTGGACATAAACGGTGCATGTGTGCTAGGCAAGACCCATGCAGATGTGGTGCAGATGTTCCAGTCCATTCCTGTGAATCAGTATGTGGATATGGTCTTGTGCCGTGGATACCCACTACCAGAGGACACCAATTCCAGCGAAGAGGGCGCAGGCGACAAAATGACTGCCATGCCGGGGATAGACGGGCAGCCCATTCATTCAGACGGCACCCCTTCCCTGCAGGACCTCCATTACATGACCACCGATAGCAGACACCCAGCTGCAGCAATGCCTAACGGACGCTACCCAGAGGCAGGGGAAACCACCCTGCTGCAGCCCGAGCTGGTCAGCGTGCCTTTGGTAAAGGGGCCGAGTGGATTTGGCTTTGCCATCGCAGACTGTCCGCTAGGCCAGAAAGTGAAGATGATTCTGGATGCGCAGTGGTGTCGAGGTCTGCTGAAGGGGGATGTGATAAAGGAAATTAACAGGCAGAACGTACAGACCCTCTCCCACGCGCAGGTGGTGGACATCCTCAAAGACCTGCCCATGGGCAGTGAGGTCAATGTGCTAGTGCTCAGAGGAGGTGAGTGATTATTTATTGACTTATTTTGACTACACCCCCATTGCATACCAGAGCTGGCCCTAGTGACAGTTAAAGGGATAGCTCACCCGAATATTAATATTCTGTCATCATTTACCAGTTATTAGTTATTCTGTCATCATTTATAGTTATTTTAGTATATACTATTGTAGTATTTATTAATATATTGAATTAATTTTTATTTTTATATTATTTTTATTTTAGGGTACATTTTTGTAATTTTGTTATATAAAATATAGATAGGCTAATCTTAAACTTAAAACTTAGAAATGTTGCTTTGGCCACTAACTGAATTAAAATAAGTTTTAGTTGAAAAAAAAAAAAGTAAAAAAAAGCTAAACCTATTAAAACTGACAAAATCGCATAATACATTTTTAAATATTTCTATTTAGGTTTCATTTATTTTTATCTCATTTTTAATTTTAGTACTTCAACTCAATTTTCAACTCTTTTTATTTCAGTTAGCTGCCAAGGCAACATTTCTAATTTTATTGTTTTGCACCTAATATTTATTTGTTATTTTATTTTAGCTTTATTGCAATTAACAAAAAGGATTTTCATAGTTTTAGCGGACGTTTACACAACACAAAACGCATATTACGCAAGCGGCAACCTCCCGTGGTCTCTCTTGAAACCAACACGGAAGTGACTTAAACTGCAATTCATCGACTGGCCGCTACAGACAGGCTCCAGACGGGAGTCAATGTTAAAATGCCCAACTTTACAACAGAAAAAAATATGTTTACAGCCTGGTACAAATTGTGGTTTTGGTCTATACAGCTAATTTTGCCCTTCATGACAACTGTGAGGGGGGTGAATTTTTTTATAACTCATCCGTTTAAATTATATTAAGCCTTAAAGTTCAGCATAATTAAGGGCGTGGCCACTTGAGTGACAGGTGGGTTGCCACTATGGTCGAGCTAGGTAGGCGTGGTTTCAGCAACCAGGCGCCTCAGCTCCATCCAAGATGGCAACAGCCAGGTTTTAGGCTTTAAAACTGCTCTTCGAAAACCTACGAGTGACGTCACAGACACTACGTCCATATTTTTTTACAGTCTCTGGTATTATGTGTTCAGTCTATAGGCACGTAGTGTTTCTTTACAAAGTGACTTTGCCAACTACTGTCCTGGCATGCATAATACAGCATTGCTAATCGTTTTCGTGGATCCGCATGAACGGGGATTCGTTGTCATCTGGACGCGAAAAACACTAAGGAAAAACGTTTCCATTTTTAGTACATTGTTGTTGAAACAATGTAAAAATTTACCCTTAGTTAACAATAATAGCTCATCATCCTAATGTTGTTTCAAACCTGAATGACTCTTTAGAACTTCTGTAGAACATAATTTTTTTTTTCTTTTCATTTTCTTTTTTTCCTACAGTGAAAGTCAAAGGGGTCCAATGAATGTTGTTTGGTCCTTGTTTAGTTTAGACATTTTTGTCTTCCACAGAAGGAAGTCAGTCATACAGGTATGGGATGACATGAGGGTGAGCAACTGATTACATTTTTGGTGAAATATCTCTTTAAAGATAATAAAGTATATTACATAAACTGAAGATGTGTGAAGAATAGAGTGAGAGACGTAGCAGGGAGGGTGACAGCTGATAGGGAAAAAGTTGTGTTTGTGAGTGAGAGATCGTCACATTTTAACGAGACTGAACTTCATATATCATCATGAGACTGAGAGTGTTCGCGCTTATGCGTTATGACACTGAAAATTGTACAGCAATCTCAGTACAGCAGGTTACTGGGGTGATTAATGTTCATTTGTGAAGTAATCAAGGTAAAGTGATGTCATTTCTAATTACTCTTTATTTATATACAGAGTCTCTCATTACAACTTTTGTGGCCGCAGTTTGTGGTCACTTTATCAATAGTTTATATACAGTAGATGGAACTCAACAAAACAATTGTTACACCAGTTCTACCATCTCCTGAACTTGCAGAGAAAACCCCCCGACAGCATTTTAATTGAACTGAAGCCTGTATTTGCATGCACAGCAGCAAGCGCATAGCGGCTATACACACAGATCTATATTGCATCTAGTCTGTGGTTTGTCTGGAGCCCAAGTGAAAATATCAGGTTCTGTATTCATTTGCTCACTTCCAAGATTCGGCTGTCACAGTGTTGCTATCGGGTTGTTGCTACAAAAGGTCAAGCGTATTCATAAGCAAGCTTTTCTTCTCTGATTTATACAAACACGGTTATATGCTCAAAAATCTTCACGAAGCACAGCATACAGCATACAATTTTTTTTTAATAAAGACTGCTAGGCGGCCTTATTAGTATTGAAGGTTAACATGCAGGGCTTCATCATATTGCACACACACACACACGCATACTGTACATAAACATGCTTGCCACAGGCCATCATACCCCACATTGTACAGTGTATATTATGTAATCTAATGCACTTTTCCAGTATACATACATGCAATGTGGAGTACACTGCCCCTTAGTGGCCACTGTATTAATATAAACAAGATTGAAAACCAGCTTCAGGAATTCAATTTTGGATTTTAATAATTTTTTTCAATTCCTCTATACTATTGTTCAAAAGTTTGGGGCCGGAAAGATTTTTTTTAATGCTATTTTAATATATTTTAAAATGTTATTTATTCCTGTGATGGCAAAGCTGAATTCTCAGTATCATTACTCCAGGATTTAGTGTCACACAATCCTTCAGAAATCATTCTAATATACTAATATGAAACATTATTTTTTATTATTATTATCAATGCTGAAAAAAGTTGTGCTGCTTAAGATTTTTGTGGAAACCTTGATGCATTTTTTCAGGATTTGTTAATGAACAGAAAGTTCAAAAGAACAGCATTTGAAATATAACTCTTTTTTTTATTTAGAAATGTCTTTAATCTCACTTTTGATCAATTAAATGCTGAATAAAAGTATTATTTATTAGTATTATTTTCCTACAACAACAAAAAAAATACTAACCCTAAACGTTTGAACGGTAGTATGTTATGTTTTTCACATGAAGACAGATGACATGATTCATATTTTGCAAACCTCTTGATATTGGTATTAATGGTAAAGTGTGCAAAACTTTTTTTAACGTTAAAATACAGTACTTTCTCTAGCTATATATACAGTGTTTGTAGTAAGTAAGCCATTTGTAGGCTGATTTCTACTGTTGAAAATATGCTATGTTTGTTTGAGCATCCCAACAGCAACATCTATCTCTTTCTCTCAAATCAGTTTATCAGACCAATGACAGACAAAATTGACAGACTCCACATTTAAAGGTTTTAAATGTAATGAATTAACTGATGAATTGCCCTTTTTCCAGCAATAAATGGCCCTGACTAATTATTTAGTCTCAGAACGTCCCTTTCCAACTGTTCATGCTCATTCTCATTTCCCTCTTTATATCTGTTTGTGCCTGCAGGTCAGACATCTCCTGTGAAGTCTCTGAAACCTGTAAGTTCAGCTAAATGTATTTTAATTACACAATTTTGGGGATTCAGTTCAGACACACTGGGGAATTTTGATGAAACAGGATGAATTATTTATCAGCCTCGTTCTCGTTTTTTCAGCAAAGCGGGTTCCTTGCGGTCGTACATTATTCACAGAGCAAGTGCCAAACGCTATAATGTTATTTTAAGAGCAAGATGTGGCGAATCACGTGGAAGCAAACAACAGCTTCTGCAGCGAACATCTCTGCTGAGTCAACAGGCCCCTCAGGAGCGATCCTAGCTAGCTTCTCTCACAAGTGATTCTCACACAGGCTCTAATGTTGATTATCAATTTCAGTGCAGTTTGTATAGCATTGTACTCAACAGTGTGAGCCATAAAGACACGTTTGAGTGACTGCAGGACAAATAATGACGATTCATGCATGATCAAGCAGGTCTTCAGATCAATACATCACATTTTCAATAAATAGGCTGTTTCTTTATCCTTTAAAGCATTTTACATAATAGCCTACTTAATATTAATGAGTGATGCCAGGGTTTAGGATAGTAATCTGGAGTACCTATAGAGTAGTATTGTATCATTCATATCTCCGAAGAGTCTTTAGCTTTATCATACTTATAAAAGACAGATACGCTGTACTGATTCTTTCTGAAAACAGCTGAACTCGTGGAGGCTTGCAGTGGTGCGGAGCTAAAGACACGAACACACACACACACGCGCACAATACAATACATCATGGCATTATCCCTGGATAACTTTTGATTCACTATACGTTCGTTTGGTATACATTATATGCACTTATGCATCGATTGCCAACAAAACACAGACATTTGATGCAGTTTCACTCACCGCCTGCGGTTTCGACTCATAACCGGGAACAAACAAACACACTTGCAGAACTCTGTTGCTGCTCCAGAAAAACAAACTGCATCCACTGTTTCCTTAACGCTGGGTTATTTGGGAAGCTGAACAAGGCTATCTTTCCCTCACAACCAGAAACACACTTCTTTAGTGACATTGTTGATTTTGTGCTCCACAAACAAAATGATAGCGCTGCCGACGGCTCCCGTAACCCGAACGAAGCACATTGACAGACAGGCTCTTGCTCTCGCTCTGGTTGATGTGCGCATGCGCTTATCTGGGAGAAGTGCTCAAACATGGAATTCTGCCCTTTATGTCATCATACAGGGCCAAAAACTTTCCGAAACTTGTTCGAATTCTAAAGGAGTGTATTTAGAACAGAAATACTTTTTGAAATTTTGGCCATGTTTAGCATGAGAATCTACCTCTTTAACAGTGTGAATAAGTCAAAAATGCATGAAATAGCATTAGACCCCCCCTTTAAGATGGTGTTATTCACTAAAGTGCTGTAATGATGATGAAGCTTGGGTAATGTTTGTTGCTGTGCGTGTCCATCTGTTCATTTAGATCACCTCAGCTATTCCAGTTACCCAGAAGCAGGACATTGCCACCAGCTCCATCAGTACTGAAACTCCCAGTCCCGCTGATCCTGCACCCCAGTCCCTCCCCTTCCCTCCGCATGCCATCCGCTCCAGCTCCCCAAAACTAGACCCATCTGAGCTCTACCTCAAGTCAAAAGCCATGCTGGACAGCAAACGTGAGTTATACTTTGACATGTGGTCATGTGGTCAATATTTATGGCTGACCGCTAACTTTGCTGTTTGTTTGTTTTTTTAGCCTCCAACACTAAAGAGCTGGATGTGTTTATCAAGAGGAATCAGGAGACGGGTTTTGGGTTCAGAGTGCTGGGCGGAGAAGGACCGGATCAGCCAGTGAGCGTTGACATGTTTTGCAGTGATTCATCACCATATTGTCACAACAAAAAATGATGTGACCTTTAACCACGCCGTCTCTCTTTAGGTGTACATTGGTGCCATCGTTCCTCTGGGTGCTGCAGAGAAGGATGGGCGTCTGCGGGCTGGAGATGAGCTCATCTGTATTGACGGCGTTCCCGTCAAAGGCAAATCTCACAAACAAGTTCTGGAGCTCATGACCAACGCTGCCCGCAACGGGCAGGTGATGTTGACCGTGCGCAGAAAGCTCACCTATCCAGGTGTGTACCCTGTTGCTGTGTATCCGTATATGATCAGGGCATGCCTGCGTTTATGTCTTGAATGCTGTAGACATCCTCCAGAGGTTTCAGTCATACCCAGAACTCATGTTTGGAACACAATCCACTCCCTGTGAGGAATGAGTGTTTCGCTCCATTAGTTTTGAGTGAAACACCCGAGTTGAGCTATAAAATAATAACCACAAAATCTAAATTTAATGACCAGTGTTTTCAGTCAAAGCAAAGGACTATTTATGTGCGAACAAAACAATGACTCAGAAGCACTGAGTAACTATAAAAGAAAGATGCCTCTAGACAACACACACTGGGTAATTTGGAAAAAACATCAATTATGAGGCCATTTATGAAATTTGGCTTTATGCCTCATAGCAGTTTTTTTTCAACACTTTCTTTTTCAGTTTTGTTAAATCACACAGGGATTTAGTTTGTTTGTTTTACTTCATGTTGAGCATTGTTAGAGGGTTTTTTTGGTTTTTTTCCCGATAATTCTTTCACGAATCATCAAGGCCAGATGGCATCGACTGTTTTGCAGAATGGATGTAAATGACAAATTGCGTTAAACAGGAGTGGGACTGGGTGTACAATGTTATTAGATGCTTAAAGCATAATCAAATGATCCTAACTATTTTATAAACAATTATTTTGAAGAAAAACATTACTAATTAACACAAAAAAACTTACTCTGGCTTTGACAAGTATTTAAAACAGAATTACTCACCAGCGACCAATCACTTTTGAACTGTAAAAATGATCTGCACAACTACATTTGTTAAATGGTACAGTACCAGTGTAACTAAAACAATAAAAAAATCATTTTCATTACTTAAAATATGTCTGAAATAAAATAAAATATAAATATTACTATATAAAACTTAAATAAAAAAAACTAACAAAGATTAGAAATGTTGCCTTGGAAACTAACTAAAAATAAGTTAAAGTACTAAAATTAAAAACAAACAAATAAAAATTATGAAAGCGCATAAAATTACTAAAACGTGAAACTAAAATGAAAAATAAATAAATAAATGCTAATTCAAAATATAAATAAATACTATAATGGTATATAAATACTAAAATAATACTGTACAGTACACATCTGTAGTGTTTGGCGTGGAACACACCATAAATCTTTGTTTATTTAAACACTGAATATTGGACATGCTTGAGCAGATAGAGAGGAAGATGATGGAGGACAACCTCAGGCTCCACAAGCTCCAGCGCTGGTCAACGGCTCACCCAAACCCCCCCACATCGAGGTGTCCGGCCACAGCCACCCTCAGCCCTACGAAGTCACTCTTCAGCGCAAGGACAACGAGGGCTTCGGATTTGTCATCCTCACCTCTAAAAACAAGCCTCCGCCTGGAGGTAAGAAATGACTTTCTAAGCTGTTCTCCATTAGTCTTTCGCTGGGTGTCTCTCCTTCTCACCCCACCCCAATTCTTCAGCTTTTTGCTACTTGGGTCAGACTGCACAACTTGTTCTATTACATTAGATGTGCAACTACAGACATTGTTGAAAATGTGGCTGAAATCTACATTACATCTTTCATCCAGTCACTCGAAGGTGTGATGTACTGTACAATGCAATTACAAAAATAAAATCAAAGCTAGCTTAGCTATGAAGTATAACAGTAATAAACCCAGAGCTATTCAGATCTAATGGCTATTACGAATAGTTCTGAATACGGGAAAATGCTGTGAACATTTGTAGACTTTTTTGTGATTTATGCTTTGTGATTATGGTTGAAATTTTTTTTTTTTGTGATGGCAAAGCTGAATTTTCAGCGTCATTATTTCAGTCTTCAGTGTCACTTGATCCTAAAATCATTTTAAGATGTTGATTATTATCAATGGTGCACACAGTTGTGATGCTTAATATTTTTGTGGAAAATGTAATACTTTTTTTCATGATTCTTTGAAAAGAAAGTTCAAAAGAACAGCATTTATTTGAATGTTTTGTAACATTTTAAATGTCTTTACTGTCATCATTTTAAAGCGTCCTTTATTTTATTTTAGTTTAAGAAAGTATTTTAACATTGAAAAATGACATTATATTTACACCTTTAATTACCATATATACCCTGGTGTGGTCATTTCATGTAATGCAGGGTGTTTTTCCTGATCATGTGACACAGCGTAATCAGACGGCTGTTTCTGGAGTTATTAAAAAAGCACTACTCAGTGGTTTATAACCATCTCAGATCTTGTTGTACTTGTAGTCTGTCAGTATGTCTAAGATGTATGAAATAACCATTGATCTCTCTGTCCCCAGTTATCCCTCATAAGATTGGTCGCATCATAGATGGCAGTCCCACAGACCGCTGCGGTCGGCTAAAAGTGGGTGACCGCATCTCAGCTGTGAATGGCCAGTCCATTATTGAGCTGTCACACAACGACATTGTGCAGCTCATCAAAGAAGCTGGAAACGCTGTTGCCCTCACGGTCGTGCCTGAGGAGGGTAAGCTTTTGTGAAAATATATTTTCTCTTCATTATTTTTGTAAACAATGAGCTAGTGGAAGGAAACAGTAGATTGCATATTTATTTTTTGTATAAAACAGAAAAGTTGTTAAAGCATTTGACTTTGAAGAAACTGAAACTTGGGATGGAGTTGTGTGTATATGTGTGTTTGCCACACTGATAATCCTATTTATTTTTCAGAACACAGTGGACCTCCGTCAGGCACTAGTTCAGCCAAGCAGAGCCCAGCCTCTCAGCACAGAGCCATGGGACAGCAGCCTGCCAACCGAGATGACAGGTACAAGCTCCATCCCGACGGCCAGTTCAGTCATAACACGCACGTACACACACATCACATAGTCGTTACAGTCAACATACAAACCTTTTAGTCTACAGTTTTTAGGGCTGGTCCGAATATCATTTTTTGAGCTTCGGTAATAATCAACACCAAATATTCGAAGCTTCGGAGGGAGGGGCTGAACATATTCTTCTCTCTAATAAAGACAGGAATCTCGAGAAGCGGCGCGCCTCACGCGGGCAGGGCTTATATGCTCCGAGAACGGAAACTGCACTAGTGATACAAAACACACAGGTCTGTTACGTCCCAGTAACAAGCTCCTATATTTCGCAGTAGATTCATTTAGACTGATAATAATAACGGGTAATAGGCTTGCAGTGATAGGCATAACACCGGTTACATCACTTGCCCATCACGGCACCGCCCCCCACCGTCATTTTGATTTTTTTTATAGTAATAAAATAGTTTAGTTCAGTTAGAGAACAGACACCACAAATAAAAACTAAACATGTCTGCCGAAGTCGCAGCACAGACCAGCAAAAGGAGTAGAATGACAAGATGACAGCGGAAGATTTGGTCTCAACGCGAAATGTAAAAGCGCCTATTTAAGCGAGTTTGTCATTGTACTGTTTTGTTGTGTTTTTCATTTAATAATAATAGGCTAATGAACCCACCATTCAAGCAACCCGCCCCCGAATTGGCATTGATTCTGAACCGAAAGTAAAATCGGTCACGGCTGCACTGTCATTCGTTCACGGTGAGGGAAAATTTTCTCACCGTCACATTCTTAACGGGTAAAAAGGCTAATACATGACAAACGAACGCAGCTTAACCCAAAATGCAAGCTCAGGCATTTAAGCTCATGCAGTTGTGCGCTCTAGACAGAGACTCGGTTGCAGGGAACACTTGGGTTAAGAAGAAGCAAATATATTTATTAAGTATAACGAGGTTGGGTTCCTATTCAACTGTCCATCCTATTAAAACGGCTAGGCTATAAGATAATTGTAAAAAAAAAAAGTATTGTATTTAACCAGATTATATAGTGTAAACATATTCAAGCGCGAATGAGAACCATTTCGAGGGGGAAGCGTACGGGGGAAAAAAGAAAGAAAAAAAAAGAATCCCAAATTGAATCCCAAAATTGAAAATCGAATACCAACCCACCGAACGAATATTCGAATATTTATTACATTATAAGAACTATGATCATCTAAACAACATGATTTAATAATAATTGTTAGGTACAGTGTGCTTATTGTGTATTGCCAATAACTTTTGCTTCTATTGAGATGGTGTACGGATAAGGTTAGGGACAGGGTTGGTGGTATGAGTAGGTTTAAGGGTGGGTTAAGGTGAAGGGGAAGGGTCAAACATATTATTATAGTTGTAATTACAGAAATTATTTACACCTGTAATTACATTCTGGTATTTTTTTAAATATAAGTACAATGTAAAAATATGTATGTACACTGTGCATTGTATCAAATTATTTATTTAAATGTTAGTACATAATAAAGACACATAATATAAAGTGGGACTATGATTTCAGTATTTGTTATGTAAAAATGGCTTCAAACCTGGAGTTGTACATAATTTCCATCACAACCAACAATTTTGTTCCAATAAAGTGTACTTGGTAAATCAAGGTGACAAAAAATGAAAATAAATCAATCAATCAATTAAAAAAATAAAAAATAATATGGGGAGCGAAGGCTGGCCCGTGTGGTCCGATCAAAGAGATGAGCTACTGTAGCTCAAATTGCTCAATCATACCTGTCTGTGTACAAATCATTCGCAGCTAACACAACATACCAGTTATGTAATTTATTAGTATTTTTTGGTAATTTTATGACTCACTAATTGACTCACTAACTTAGCTATAACGTTGCATGCACGTAATTAAATTTTTGCTCTTTATATAGTGAAGTAATACACAACACGTGTCTCCACATTTGTGCACATGCACAGTTTGACAGGACAGAAAAGTAATTTTTTCTGAGGTGAGAGAGAATTTTTATTTTAATAACATTAGAATAATGACACAGACATATTAGCCTGACATCATCTCATCTGACAGCAGATACTGAATCAAGACAACACGTTTTTCTCAGGCACAGATGTGTTAAGTTTTCACACACATATTTCAAAATAAAAGTCTTGCGTCTGAAATTTTTTTTAAATTAAGATTTGTTGTTGTTTCTTTGACTACACACTCCGTGACCCACTCAAAACAGTCTTGCGCCCCTGCAGTTGAGGAACACTGTTTTAAAAGACTTTATTCTAAAAGTCCACAGGTGGACAAAAACACCCAATACACTGTTAGCAAAAATAGCTTGGCTTTTATACCTGTACTGTGCTCATCAGATATCAGACATCCTACCCACTCCATTTACATCCTTCCATTTTCAATGACCTGTCTCTTCTGTCAAGAACACTCACTACCTCTCTTTTCATTTCAAGCTCAAGCACATGGTCCAGGTCATTCTTTTCAGCAAAAAATTGAGTAGTCTTGTTGTAAACCCGCTCCACAGTCAAGGCTCAGATAAGATGGGCAGCCACTGTTGAAGCTTTTGCCCACACTTAAGACCAACAAAAGGATGTAATGAGCTCCGCAGACCATTGAGGTCTGGAACAGAGACTATCAGCCTCTTTGTAGGAATTACAATTTTGCTGCACATTCTCACGAACAAAAACGCTCTTAGCTGTGCTGGATAACATGATGTTGGATGAACGGAGATGCTTTTATTTTGTTCACCAGTTAATTTAATGCCCTAAAGTAGCGTTTAATTGTGTGTCACTTAGGAATGGAGTAGAGACGGAGGAGTGGAAAGACACCATGGCCCGAGCGGAGTACAAATCCCTGCCTCAGGGTGAGATGGGTACTGTCATCACCTCAGGACCAAAGCAGGTGAGATTTAAATGAGACTGCAGCAGTTCTCCAAGTAATAATTTGTGTCACGCTTGCAGTAATAGAGTTCACAGATTATGCAACTGATTTAAGTGCTTAATTGTTATGCAGCCCATGTTTCCTGAAGATTAAATTAAATTTAAAACTTTGAAATGGAAAAAATTTTCACCCCAAGCTTTCATACTATAGGCTACAGTAACTTTACGAGCAATGAAATGGAGGAAATGTTTGCAAAATAAGTCATATATAATGATGTGTCATTTCTCATTAGCGCTGACAGGTGTGGTAGAGCAGTTTGCTTTTTTTGGTGTTTTAGATGAAAGCAAGAAATGTGTGATATTATATTTGCATAGTTTAGTGACTTTAAAGTTAAATTTAGACTGTGTTGAATGGCTTGTTTTAATATGCAAAAACATTGTTTTTCAGGGCTGTTATCCCGTGGAGTTAGAGAGAGGACAGAGAGGTTTTGGCTTCAGTCTGCGAGGAGGGAAGGAATATAACATGGGCCTTTTTATCCTCAGACTAGCCGAGGACGGTCCTGCTCTGAAAGATGGCAGGATACATGTGAGTTCTTATAACATTAACACATATAATGATACACAAAGAACCATATCAAAACAATGAATGCATAATGTTTTACATATTTATATAAAATAGAATAATACACTACTGTTCAAAAGTTTGGGGTCAGGTAAATGTTTGTGAATGAAGTATCTTTTGCTCACTAAGGGTTTATTTATCGATATAAATAATTAATATGTATTTTATATACAGTAAAAACAGTGATATTGTGAAATAATATTTAAATTTAAAATAATTGTTTTAAAATTAATTTATTCATTTTTTAAATTTATTCCTGTAATGATGAAGCTGAATTATCGCATCATTACTCCAGTCTTCAGTGTCACATGATCCTTCAGAAATTATTTTAATATGGTGATTTGGTGATCAATAAACATTTATTATTATAATCAGTGTTGAAAACAGTTAGTTGTGGAAAGTGTGATGCATTTTTTTCCAGAATTCTGTGATAAAAAGTTCAGAACAACAGCATTTATTTGAAATAAAAAAAAATTAATATAACATTATAATAAATGTAGTAGAAATAAAATGTATAATGAAATCAAATAAAAATAATAATAATAAACGTAAAAATAAAAAAATAAAAAATCTCACTGACACTAAGCTTAAAACAGTAGTCTATATTTTATATAAGGTAAAACATTATTGAATAATAAAATTCAATAAATATAACATTTATTATTATATTTAATTCAACGTAATACAATTCAATTTAAAAATGTTTTCTAACATAAAACTATATTAATTATATTATATTATATATTGTTACATTTAAGAAAATCAGTGGTTGTTGAAATGACAGAATACTCTGTTTGTGTGACCCCACAGGTAGGAGATCAGATTGTGGAGATCAATGGTGAACCCACGCAGGGCATTACACACACACGGGCCATCGAGCTCATCCAGGCCGGAGGCAATAAAGTGTTGCTGCTTTTGAGGCCCGGACTGGGCCTGGTGCCTGACCATAGTGAGTCTATTTAATTCCTGACCTCTCACAGATAATCACACAAATACAGGTGTTACAACCAAAGAAAAGATGCAAAACACTGACATTAATGAGAGATGATCTCCATACCAAAGCGCCCTTTTTAAGTTTGTTCAGAAGTGCAGAAGCTCTAATTTGAATTCCATCCGCTTCATGAACTGAGAAAAATCAGTTCCCTGAAGCCTGCACCTTCCCCTCTGAGAAACAAATCAATTTCTGAAGATGGGTTTGTTTTCTGCTTCTGTTTCAAAAGCCTTTGAAAATGTATTGTGTACAGATTCTTTTCTTAACAGTTTTTTCTAAAGCTACTTCATGCTACATCAGTACTCTTGTTCAAAACGTTATCACAAAATGGACTCATACGGAGTATAACGAATGTGGATTTATTGAAAAAAATATTACAATCATCATCATACTTACCTTTATATTGTCTAAACATTGCATGCATATTGATCAACAACAGAATTAAGTACTCAAACAAGTACACAATTTGTACTCAATTATTAGTGACTGAGGCCCATTGAGTGATTTAGGGGTCATATGCATGTTATGTCAGATCTTCTATCTTCACGCATTGCATCTCTCAAATGCTGTCACTCTTGCTTCCTGTCTCTATTTTTGCTCATTTCTTTCTCTCTGTCTGGGCACTGTTCTATGCACCTCTCCCTCTCTCTCTCTCTCTCTCTCTCTCTCTTCCTTGTTTAGGTCTGAACTCTTCCTCCACACTGTGCTTCCACATGAAACCAGAGCATCACTAAAGGCTTCTCTGCTTTTCTTGGTCTGTCCCTAATAAATTTGGTAAACTTTGCATTCCTCCTCAGTGCCTGTTCTATGTATGTGCAGTTCTACCTTTCTTTTCTTTTCCTTTGCCTTGATATGAACCTTTTGCTTTTGGAAGTCACTAAATGAAAAAAGGAAATGTCAGCGATCACAATTCTACAGAGATATTAGTTTTCGAGATCATTTATTGCTAAGTAAACGTAGTGTTAATTGTCCATTTGTCATTATCTATTTTTTTTGTTAATGTGAACTTTTGTTCACATTTCTAACAAATTTTGCTGTCTATTCAATGCAAATTTACATAAGAATGGTTAATAAAGGATTTACAATACAATATTTTTTATATTAAGTAACTATATGATTTAGACATTTAGACATTAATCATGAACCGTGTTATTTTAGTATATGCTATTATAGTATTTATTAATGTTTTTATTTATATTTTAAATTTTTATTTTAATTTTAGTTTAAGTTTTTTGTAACTTTATTTTGTTTTATTTTTAAATTTTATATAAAATATTTCTGTTCAGCTTTAATCTATTTTTATTTCAGTTAGTCTTTCAAGTTTAAGATTTTCCATCTAATATTTGTATTATATTTTATTTCAGCTTTATTTCAATTAATGAAAACAATTTTTAATAGTTTTAGTTAAAGATAACAATGCTGATCGTTATCATGGTTAGTTATTTTGATCTGTGACAGCCATTGTCATTGTAAGGTGTCATTTGACATGTCATCATTTAACCAAAACTGAAATCTTTCCAAGAACCCCCTGGTGTATGCAAGTCCTTAGCTAGGAATACTGCTCTGGAATGATGCATCCTGGGTAAATTTTACAGACGAAATATGAGACCGAATATATTTCTTACCAGACAGTTAAATGGCAAAGAAATTGAAACCCATGTCAGGAGCCACCAGCTTGGTTTAATTTTTGGTTCTTGTTGCCTCTCATCTGGCAGCATGACATTTTATCTTGAGAGAAAATTGCAACTTCTTCCATTCTGGGTCTGATTCGTTCTCATAGCTGGTTTCAACTGCTTGATATGTGTCACTGTATCTGGAGGCCAAAAGCCACTGAAGACTGAAAACGGTGACACTTTAATTTAGAATGTCTCTGCTGGAATGCATTTCAGAAGTCAGGTTAATTATGTTCAGTCTATCAGTTTTGTTCTTCAGATTTACAAAATCCAATTCGCAAAGTTTAAACATGCACTCCATCATTTTTTCCTCATTAGAAAAGTTTTACAAAAAGAGAACATTTGAAAAATATATTTAAAATCTCCAGTCATTTTATATCAGTAGCCTCATAAAAGCTGTTTTATATTTGAGGACCGCCATATTGAGATCACATGACCAGCCGTATATGAATCACTTTATCTGTGTATTATCCCAGTTATTAGACACTTCCTTTTGTGGACTAAATTAATCGTGGCTCACTGTGAATAGGGAATTTCTGCAAGGGAATCAGAATCTGCAAACTTGTTTTTGTTTGATGCTGCACCCACACACCACTACGTTTCAGTACAACGACCGCCATTGACCAACGCAACAACTAAAAAAATACACCTTTTTTTTTACACCGTCTTTTTTATTTTTTTCAAAATATAAGAAACTGAATATGAAGTTGATTTAAAAAGGTTTAGCAGGTATTACAGACAAAAGAATAAGGCAAAAAATAAGTACATACTGTTCAAAATTTTTTATTTAAAGGTATATTTTATAACACTGCATTTATTTGATCAAAAATACAGTAAAAACAGTAATATTGTGAAATATTATTACAATATAAATAACTATTTTCTATTGTAATATATTTTAAAATGCAATTTATTTCTGTGATGGTAAATCTTAAAAGATTAGTTCACTTCTTACTCACCTTACTTACATGTCTTTCTTTCTTCAGTCGAAGTTCTTTGAGGAAAACATTCCAGGATTTTTCTCCACATAATGTATTTCAATTGCAACCAACGGGTTAAAGGTCCAAATCAATGCAGTTTTAAAGGGCTTCGGAGGGCTTCAGAGGCTCTGCACGATCCCAGACGAGGAATAGGGTCTTATCTAGCGAAACAATCTGTCATTTTAAAAAAACTAATTATAATTTATATACTTTTTAACCTAAATTGCTCATCTTGCGCTGCTCTGTGGTGCACCATGGATTTCATAATCACATCGGAAAGGACACACTAGACGTAGGCAGAAGTACCGCCCCTGTGTTTACAAAGTGCAAAGACTAATACAAAGGTAAAATAATGATGTTGGACGATTTTGAAGTTGAGATGGATTTTTTTTTTTTTTTTGAAAAGGGCATTTGTATTAGTCCTCGCACGTTTGCTTGGGGCGGTACTTCCGCCTACATCTAGTGTGACCTTTCTGACGTGATTACGTAATCCGTGGTGCACCACAGAGCAGCGCAAGATGAGCAATTTAGGTTAAAAAGTATATATATATATATATATTTTTTTTTTTTTAATGACAGATGGTTTCGCTAAATAAGACCCTAATCCTCAGCTGGGATCGTGCAGAGCCTCTGAAGCCCTTTAAAACTGCATTGATTTGGACCTTTAACCCGTTGGTTGCAATTAAAATACATTATGTGAAGAAAAATCCTAGAATGTTTTCCTCAAAGAACTTAATTTCTTTTCGACTGAAGAAAGAAAGACATGAACATCTTGGATGAGATGGGGGTAAATAAAATATCAGGAAATTTTCATTTTTGAAGTGAATTAATCCTTTAATTTTCAGCAGCCATTACTCCAGTTTTCAGTGTCACATGCATGATCCTTTCGAAATAAGACCCCATTTCCCCATTTCGCTTGGCAGTGTGCACGGCAAATTTTGTAACTTTCCGCACGTCTCAACATCCGAAGATGCACGAGTTCGAGGCGAATCTGGCCGAGCGTGATCACACCGGCACCCAGTTAAATTATTTGCTTTTGTTTACAAAATGAGCCTACAATAGCAGAAATAAGCCCTTTTAATGAAAATAAAGGTCCATGTTTAATAAAAATGTTCACGAAAACTAAATGAAAATGTTTAGAGAAATTAGAAAATATAAGAAATCGTTAATTTAGTTGTAGGCCTATGTTCTCCTATCCATATATTTTCTTCTAATGTCACAAGTAATAATCTTGAGGTTTACTGGGGTTTTACATGATTCTTTTGTAGTGTGGTTTTGGTAAAGTTTACTAAAGTAAACATTGGCACATGTGTACCTTACTACTTCTCACCGCTGTTTCCTGATTGTTCATAGAACAATTACTCCGATTCGCCCTCTGTCGTTTCAAAGAATATTACAAAGGCGAGCGTGTCGAGTATAAACGCCTCGCCCATTTGGAGAGGAGCGCGTGCAGTGAGCGGAAGCTCGTGCTGCGGAGCCAGGCGAAAGTATTAACAAGGCTTAAGGCGAGAGGAAAGGGGGAGTTGAGTGCATACAAGATTTGATTGGCACCTTTAAAATAAATTGTAATTGTCATTTTTTGCATTTGTTTCAGACATTAAGGATAGGACAGGCCCATCTGCAAACTCTCCAAGATATTCTGCATCCAATGAGCCATCGACACCAGCATCTCCATCCTTTATCTCTCGCTCCCCTGAGGTCAATCCCTCTCCATCCCAAACCTCTTCACCCGAGGAGCTCCTCCTCCTCGACCCGGTGGCCACTTCTCACGGGCTAATTTACCAACATTACAGAGACGCCAAACAGCAAACTAAAAAGAGTGACCCAAGCATATCTCATGACAACGACAATTTTACAATGCCCCGAAGACTGGATGGAAAGGAGCGCTCGCGCAGTCCAAAAAAGACTCTATACGTGGACAACAAGAATGAACCTAGTGAACGAGAACCTCGATCCACTAGCCCCAGGAAGTCCAAGAAGGAGAGCATTGGGATCAGACAGGAAGTACCTCAAAAGGCTACTGATGGATTGAAGCCTAACTCTGGAAGAAGACACGAAGACACTATGCACAAGCAGGACAGGGAAACAGGAGAGACCAGACCTGAGGTCTCAAGAGGTGGCAGTGACAGACACCAGAGGGACAAGACAGCAGAACCTCAGTGGGCTTACGTACAGGCTCAGAAAGAGCCTGAGAGCGGAACCCTCAACCGAAAGGACCATAGAGGACGAGACAGGCCTCGAGGGGAAGAGGAAGTCAGGGGTGCCCCTCAAGAGACTCCCCACAATGGGAACCCTACCACCAAGAAAGCCCCTATAACCCCAGGCCCCTGGAAGGTCCCCAGCTCCGCAAGGATTCAGCCTCCAGTGCATGGAGTCTAATGCGTTTGGGAGCAGTTATCGATGTGAATCACTGTGTATTTTTTTCTTTTTTTGTATGACTATCACCATCTACACTGATAACATGAAGGGTACGCTTGTGTCCACCAACAATAAGAGCGTCAATTTTTGTGTGCCAATCAGACTGCAGCTAGACTCGTCCATGTCTCCTTGCTCCTGTGATGATAACATGAAGGATGCTTTTCTGTGAAGGGTTTAAAAAAGTGTCTATTAATATGTATTAATTCTCCATCTTTGATTTGCCGCATGTCCTTACGACGACTTCCGATTTCCAATGATGCAACGGTCCTCAAGATCCAAATGACTTTGTATAGGCTGTGCATTAATCAGCTTTGCGGTGAATTTTTGACATATCCATCTTTAAAAGACCAGAAACTTGTGGTTAAGTATATTGTTTACTACCTGTGTGTTCATGAAGACGCGTATGTAATTTATTGAAATTAATATGATGATATAAACATATACATGTATAGAGGTATAGGTATTTGTATCCATTCTGAGCCAGGTCACTTATTAGTGTTCCAGCTTTCCGATACTACTTTCGGCCTCCTAACAAACATATTTTTTCACAGTGCTATAGCTTTTACAGTTTATCTCGGTGGAGCATTTGCAAGGTGTGTACATTTGAAAGCAAATGTTTGCTCGTATCATTAGAAGGTGAAGCAGAACTGGGAGATTCAGATATATTTTTGCATACTATCCAATCTAACATATATTTTTTCTTATACTTTTTGCACATTTCACTCGATCAAATGATTTGTACTGCATTGTTATCCCAATATTGGGACTTAATATTCATTTAAAGTGTCTTTGCGCATCTGTATCTTTCAGATCATCCTTTGAAATGTCAAGATGCTGTCTTATATCCAAGGGAAATGTAGCTCAGAAGCATGTACCAAACATGGTGGATGTTATTCATCAAGTTCTTAAAGCCTCAAACAATTTGGCACAAAGATTCAGACTCAAGATATAACATTAATGCTGTCCAATATCTTTTTTCGTAACAGTATTTTTGAAATACCATAAAAACCGATTGTTCTATACGGGCAGGGCAGACATCAGTCAAACATTACATATGCTACAGTGACTAAGTGATGTTTTGTCATGATGAAAAATGTGAATACTTTCTAATATGGTTTATGATTTATCATTAATCTCTTAGTTTCTCTAGTGCATCTCATGTCATGAGGTTGTATGTATGATACTGTGGCCTTGCATTGCTTTACCTTACACGAAAAAAGCCTTGTGGTCTCTACATTGTGGTAGTTGTAAATGTTTATAAAAATACAATGTACAGCACCTGTATAAAACTCGCCTTCGTGAGGGGAAAAACAAGAAAAAAATTCTATAAAATCGCTCCATTATTTTTTTAAGTAACTGAGAGTATGAGAATATATATAGAGAGAGTGGTTAAAGAAATGAATCTGGTCATGATCTGTTCATGCACTGATGAATAAAGATTTACTGAAAACATATTTTTATGCCTCTTGTGGTCTATTAAGTTTATACTTTCTTACATAATTAAATATAGAAAAAGTGCACATTTGATTTCATTGCATTTAAGGGGGTGTTCACCCAAAAGTGATGGAAAGTCCAATTTAACATCCATGAACAGTTACTTGTGAACAGTTCATATCAAAGAAACCAATTCAAGATCGATTCAGTGATTCCTTTGTAATTACGTAATCACGGTCCCATCCCACATACTGCCGCTGTAAAACATTTAAATAACTTTTTTTCCGATTTCAATTGTTTATTGCAGCCTGTGTTCAGTCTGTTGCAGCCATGATTGAACTTAAAAAAAAACAGCAATTTAGAACCTAGTTTGCATTCAATTCTAAAAATAGCTTTTTCAGATTTGAAGGCTATATTTATTCAAACCAATTCTGTATTGACAAAACAAGTCATTCAAGCAATATATTCCAGTAATTTTGTATTTATTTAAAATTTCTTCACTGCACCAGTCAAATTATCAATTTATTTTAAACTTTCTTACCATCGCTCGTTTTAACGAGTCAGTGAGTTGTTGACTCAAAAGCATCATGAACCGATTCGTAATCGAATCTTTCAGACCGGTTCTGTAAACAGGTTCAACGGTTCAACCCAACATATTTCTTGAAAAGATCCGACTCGCAAGAACGATTCGTTCATCGCCATTTTTAACATGACACTCATGCCCACTAGGCAGAGAGATGCGACGCATCTCACTCATGTTGTAAACATAGATCAACCAAAAATGGCGGAAATGAAAGACAAGAAAGCGTCTAGCGTAAACGCCCACTAAAGAAATCCGACACCGCGCAACTATGATCTGGATGTCGTGTGTTGTTTTTTGTGTTGGTTTTGAGGTCAAGGCAGAGTGCACAGAAATATAAATCTCCTCTCAACGAAACGGAACCGCCCAACCCCTGAAGCTGCTACAGCATTACGTCAGCCACTGGACGAGGTGCGTGCAGTAGCGCACGCGTCCCTTGAACCATAGCCGTACAGAAACATCACTACCCACAAAGCTACATGTTGTGCGCATGCGCGCTCCGAGCGGAAAAACTACAAACGCGTTAGCTCCTATTGGCTACAGACAAAGGAACTACAGCTCCCAATAGACATGCGCAAAAAGCCACTCTTAAAGCCTTTTAAATTTACGTGCAAAATGGCTGCACAGGTCGATCTGCTGCGCGTCAAAGTAGAGGAGAAGAGCAGGGACAGCTTTGACAAAGCCACCAAAGAGAAGAAAAAGAAGAAAAAACGAGAATGTTCGCCGTCCGATGACAAGCGCGAGAGATCGGAGAAGGAGGCGAAGAAAATAAAGCTACATCACCACCAACACAATCTCCAACATGCCCAACAACGAGCGCAACCACCGCACCAACAACAGAACAGCCAGGCACGCAACTTCAGCAAAGAGCAGGCACCTGTGCAACACCGCCATCCTCTCCATCATCAGCACAACAGCACCAAGAAAGACTTACCTCCGGGCTGGCCGCCGCGCAAAGTGACACCAGCAGCCCACGTCCCGCAGAAGACGGTCCTGCCGCCTTCCCCGCTGTTCACTTTCACGCCGCTCAAAGTAGCGAAGGCCAAGCCCCTCAATAACAAGCCCAAACACATTGAGAAGGACGCGAAACTTAAGCCCAAGAAGGAAAACGCCGAGGCGAACGTTAAAGTGGAGGAACGCAAGAAGAAGAAAGGTACATTTTAAAGCGTTTGTACATAAGCCAAACGATTTTACATTTCTGGCTGGCTTCCAACTTGAGAAGTGAGCGGAGAAAGTGCCGTTAGCCTCAAGCTGCTAACCCATGCGCGAGCACGCCCCCATTCACACGAGCGCAGTGTTACTAAATATTATCGAGGAAGAAAGTTTTCACAGCTGTGAAAGTACATTTTAATGAAACGTTTAACTTCTTATCGTTTTCTCTGCTTAGTATCAGAAGCGTTCTCATTACACGTGTCTTGCTTACAAAACTCGCTACTACACTAAACTGCAATTTAACAAACATAAGTAAAGTTGGTACTACTATAGCTTTTTATTCCACGATACCATAATAATACCTGGGTTTTTGGACACAATACCGTGATATTCTTTGCAGTGCCATGTACTGTATCTGGTAACCATTCTGTACTATACAGTGCCATAGTATTACCGTATTTTTGCCATGATTGTACCATGTTACCGCCAAAAGTACTTTTTAAAATAATTGTTATTAGTTAATAACAACAGCTGTAGTAATTATCGTATTGTGCCTATGGTCACCATGGTATTATTAGATATAGTGTAAGAGCATCTTATAGAGATTAATGATTTCTAGATCGCCAAATGATCTGTCCCAGAATTTTTGTTGTATTTTGATTACCCCACAAAGTATCTAAAAAGTTTAAGGAAACACAAAATCATTTATGTGATTTTTTTCTTCTTCTCACGTTTATCAAAGCTATGTACATATTTGTCTGATGTTCTCCCATTTCTGTTGATCTTTTCAGAGCCCCACAGTGAGAATGGCAAATCCCAGACCCTGGAGGAATACCTCCTAAAGAAAAAGAAAAAGAAGCGGCGGCATCGTGAAGATGAGCGTGGCAAGAAGCCACGAGCGCACAGCAAAGAGGTGCAGACTGTGTGTGCAGGATTGACAGGAGATGCTCCACCTCTTTCTGAAGACCCTGTCGTACATGCGTACATCAAAGATGAAAAGCCGTGTCCGGGCTTAGGTGAGTACCACACTCCTAAAGGTGGGAAGAAGCTGTTCCTCTCACACCAAGACCACTTCATCCGCAGCTCGTGGCTTCAGACCAACTCCTCCTTCAGCAGACTCATTCATGAGGAAAAGCAGCCCAATGGAGGGGCATCTGTACTACATGCTTATGCAGATGAACTGTCCTTACTGCAGCCCGAGGACACTGAAAGATTCGCCCAGGAGTTCCTGGAACTCGCCTTTGCTGAACACCCTAAAGGGGCCGCGCGCTATGCACTCGCCGTGGTGCATGGAGCAGCCGCCTACCTGCCCGATTTCTTGGACTACTTTGCCTTCAATTTCCCAAATACGCCTGTCAAGATGGAAATCCTTGGTAAAAAGGACATTGAGACCACCACGATTGCCAACTTCCACTCCCAGGTAAGGTGACGCTTTGGCGTGCCATGGCAGTTTTTTTTCTTTTGGCAGGATACATTGATACTTTGCACGTGTGTATCTGTTTAGCCATTCTTACTTCTTGAGGACTGTTAAAGCAGCTGCATTTATTATTTACACAAGTCAGGCAGCTAGAAGGTGTCAGTTCAAAGTACATTAACAGTCTTGAGTAAGTGAAGCAGACCAAACTGTTTGGCTGTTTCTCTGGCGTCTCAGAGACTAATTAAACTGACATTATCGAATTCACTCTTTTAAGAAGCTTGAAAATTGTTTTATTTATTTACACACCGTTTATTGAAGTAATGTTCATTTTCTGGCATTCTTAAACACTATTACTGTCAATTTTGCCTGTCAAAGGGATAGTTCACCCAAAAATGAAAATTATCTCATGATTTACTCACCCTCAAGCCATTCTAGATGTATATGACATTTTTCTTTCAGATGAATACAATCGGAGTTATATTAAAAATGTCCTGGCTCTTCCAAGCTTTATAATGGCAGCCCAAAATTTGAAGCCCAAAAAAGTGCATCCATCCATTATAAAAGTAATCCACATGGCTCCGGGGGGTTAATAAAGGCCTTCTGAAGCGAATCCATGGTTTTTTGTAAGACAAATATCCATATTTAACATGTTATAAAGTAAACTATCTAGCTTCCGGCAGACCGCCTTCCGTATTCAACTTACGGGAAAAAGCGTAACTAGCGTGACAGTGATGTTCAGCGTAGCATAAGTTTTAAACCGCTAGAGACAATACACTTTTTATTCGTAAGTTGAATATGGAAGGTGGTCTAGCGGAAGCTAGATATTTTACTTTATAAAGTTTTAAATATTGACAAAAAATGTCATATATACCTAGGATGACTTGAGGGTGAGTAAATCTTCATTTTTGGGTGAACTATCCCTTTAAGGATTGTTCACACCAAGGACGAAAACTGTTTTAATAATCTTTCTAACTTTATTAGAATAGTGATGTCCACATCACAGTTATAACGATAACGACACAGAGGAACGATATAATTGGAATCACTTTGTGCAGAACAATTTTTCCAGCTGATGAATGATAAAAACATTGACAACTGAGCTTGAGCATTTAAAGCAGCAGATGACATAACTGCAGCGCACCCTTATAATAAACAGAATGTTATCATGCATTGGTGTGGACGCTAATATAGTGATTTATTCTTGATGTGAACAGTCCTTTAAACTTTTTATTTTATCATGAATCTTTGCATTAAGGTTCATTTTATTAATTTTTTTGTTGTTGTTGTTTTACATATTGCAGCACTAAGATAAAAGAGTGTGTGTTGGGATGTTTCCTTGCAGGTGAGCCGAACATACTGCTCTGGGACATATAGAGCTGGTCCCATGAGGCAGATCAGTCTGGTTGGTGCAGTAGATGAGGAGGTGGGCGATTACTTCCCGGAGTTCTTGGATATGCTTGAGGAGTCTCCGTTTCTTAAGGTTAGAACATAATCTCTCACAGATGAGTGAGTTTGAAAGGCCTTGTGCATTTAGTAGCTTTGTAGTGCAAATGATGCGTTTCAATTTACTATTTGCCAGCGGAGTTTCTTGCTGTTTTGGATCCAGCTAAATGTTGTCTTGCACAAAAAAGATTTTGGTTGCTTCCCTGTACTTTTAAAGAACTCTAAACATCAAAATTGGAGATTAATACAATAACACTACTATTCAAAAATTTGGTGTCTAAACGTTTTTTTGTTTTTGAAAGAAGTCTTATCCTCACCAAGGGTGCATTTATTTAGTCAGAAATTAAGTAAAAAATGGCAAAATAATATTACAATATAAAATAACCGTTTTCTATTATACTATTTTAAAATGTTATTTATTTATTTGATGATAAAGCTGAATTTTCAATGCATTCATAATGCATTCTTGTTGAATAAAAGTATTAATTTATTGGGGGGAAAAACTTACCCTAAACAGTAATTTTTTTCCAATAAAATGTCATCTAGAAACTGTTAAGCAGATAGTAATGTTATTGCTGATAGCTAATAAATGGTTTATTAAATTATAGTCAATCATTTCAAATGCTACAAGGGAATTTATACATTATATTGTAGAAAAAATAATTTTGAGAGATGCTATTACATTTAGCAATTGTTATTAAATTTGTGTTTTTAAAGATGAACTTTGAGTGTTAGATGATGGCAAAGTTAAATATCTAAATGTAATAAGGAAAATGAGCATGTACAATTAGGTATGCAATATCCATACATTTAAAATATATTATGCTGTATTATGCATCCCAAAGTAATAGCAAGCTCCAAGTCATGACTGTGACAAGTCTAATTTGATATGTTCTACACCAACGCCCTGTTTCAATAGGAAATATGTTAATACATGAACATGTTTAATACATAATACATGTTTGTCTGTGCAGATGACTTTGCCATGGGGAAGCCTGTCCAGCCTGAAGCTTGACTGCAGGTCCCAGAGCGACGATGGTCCCATCATGTGGGTGAGACCTGGAGAGCAGATGGTCCCCACAGCTGATATGCCTAAGTCTCCATTCAAGAGACGAAGGTATGCGCTGGTGTGATGCAAATGTAGATGTTCAACCTCAAAATAGATTCATGGTAGCGCCTCTCAAAACTATTTCTTTTTGGTTGTAGATCAATGAATGAGATCAAGAACTTGCATTACCTCCCGAGAGCCAGTGAACCACGTGAGGTGCTGTTCGAGGATCGGACACGAGCCCATGCTGATCACGTTGGCCAGAGCTTCGACTGGCAGAGTACAGCAGCTGTGGGTGTCCTGAAAGCAGTGCAGTTTGGGGAATGGTGAGTGCAACCATCTGCCACTCAGAAAAATATGCACATGCTTGTACATGCAAAAAGCTGTGTGTAATTAACTATAGATAAAATGACCTTTGATGTTCTCCTCTCTCATAGGAGTGACCGGCCACGGATAACCAAAGATGTGGTCTGTTTTCACGCTGAGGACTTCAATGATGTCGTTCAAAGGCTTCAGCTAGACCTGTATGAGCCACCTGTGTCCCAGGTAGGAGCTGTTAAACTGATAAACGGGACAGACTAGGCATGTGTGTTTATATTAGTCATGGCTAACATGGCAAGTTGGATTGTGTGAGCACAATGTATGAATGAACATGCATTGTAAGTCATCATTTTTGACACTGGGTAGTATCGTTACAGGATTATAACAGGGATCAAATTTTGGCGGGTATTGTGCATAAAATATTAATCATTCCAACAGGTCTTGCGCTTATAATGCAGGAAATTCCTGCAAAAATGTATTCACTTTAGCATCTAGGTTGTATAAGTAAATTAATCCACACAGATCACAGATCAGTCATTTTAAAACTTTCTGTGAGACGCAAAGCTCATGAGTGTTTCAGCGGTGCTGCGTCTTCTCTCTCACTTTCAAAATGAGCTTAACATAACCACATTGCATCTGCACAAGGCAAGCATAAAACAAGCTGCAGGCGGCGATACTAGACTCTCGCGTTTCGGGTGTCGGGACCGTTGACGGAATTGTCACTTGTACAATCGGGCCAGTGTTGCATCTTTTCAAGGGTGTACTCACACTAGGCAATCTGAACCGTGACCCCCAAAGTCTGGTTCAGTTGTCTAGTGTCAGTGCTCTGTGCCCGGGCGCGGATCGTTTAGCCGGCCCTGGCCAGCTTGGAAGAGGTGGGCCAGAGCGCGTTTCGTTTGGGCTCGGGCGCGGTACGCTTGTAGTGTGATCGCTAACCATGCCGGAGCACGGAACAGCTGTACGCTGCTGTCATCATTATGACAGAAAACACCAAACTATTACTACATGGATACACTTTTCAATTAACGGTCCTGGTTCTCACCTCATTGATGTACATGAATTATAGTTTGCGAGTAAAGCTGTAAATTTGCAAATTAATAAATGATAAATCTATTATGCAGTCTATTAGCGAAAGCGCTTTTCCTGTATTCCTGTATTCTTCAAAACGAAAAGTTGCATTGTGAATGACGCAAGCGTGCTCCAGCCCGGTACGTTAAGTGCAATGTTACCCCTTTTCCACCAGCATGAACCGGGTGCTAGTTCAGAGCCAGTGCTAGTGCCAGTTCGGAGCTGGTTCGACTTTCCACGGGCTAGACAGCCACCACAGAGCCAGGTTTTACGTCACTGTATACGTCTCATCTTTCTCAACACAAACACACCAGGCTTGTTCGAGATGCATCGGCACTGTGCAGGCCGATCAGCGTATGATATCAAAATACCGCATGAGTGATTCAAAAGCATAAGGAGTCGTATGCTGTCGTTGTACTTTGTCGTACGGTGATCGGTCTGCACAGCACCAATGCATCTCGAACAAGCCTTCCATTAACAATGGCAAACGCTGCGTTACTATTGATGCACATGGCTTTACGATCCTACATCGGCATCAAAACACAGCGAATCCAACGCATTCGTGCAGCTCGCCGTAATTTGTATAGACGGAGATTACAATCGAGCAGCTATTAGCTTGATTAGCTGCTAATTCAAAAATGGCGGTCACAAGTTTCTGTTCGTCTTGTTGGTCACAGTAACCAGCCGCTGACGCAAGCGGTTCTTACTTCTAGACCAGCAATAATTTGGTGCTACTTAAGAACCACTTTTCCTGGTTCGGAGCTGGTGCTTTGGGTGTGGAAAGATAAAGAACCGATTTGAAACTAGGCTCTGGCTCAGAACCAGCACCAGCACTGCCTTGGTGGCAAAGGGGTATGTGAGTGCAGGCCAACGGGGGGTGGGAAGGGGGACAATCGCCTCGGGCACGGTACAGGGCAACCGTGCCTTGTGTGAGTACACCCTAAGTCTTACCAATTTAAACAGTCAAGCGGTTTTAAACTATTCAGTACTCACGCGCTCTATGGGAGATGGTTTTCTCTTTTTTGTAGATTATAACGCTTTAATTGTTAAAAAACACACAAAATGATGTCAAAATTCCGGTCTTGGCGAGTATCCTCGTAAACAGTCAGTTATGTCTTAAATAAACGTGTAACAGTATAATGGATCCGTGCACTAGCTCTTAAAGTGACAGCAGCCTTATACGTGTCTCATTAATAAAACAACATAAGATCAACAAAAGTAAGGAATCAGGATTAATAGCCTATGTATTTAATTTATACAGGGCTAAAAGACTATCCAGTGTCATTTTACATTTGTTTACATTTATTCAGTTTCTATTAGTTAGTAGATGCAATACTATACAGTTAGTATTTCTGTACCTGAGTACTTTTGTTAGACCTACCCAAAAAACTTTTTTTAATTTACTTTGTATCTTTACTCTGTTGTATTTATTTGTGCTACTTTTTCAGTTTAATTCAAAGATTGAAATCAAGCTTCCTCCCGTTGTGTAAACTCTTGAACAACAAAGTTACCCCATTGTAAAAACACAAAAACAATGAGTCAGCAAACTAAAAAAAAATTTGTAAGTCTAAAAAAATCCTCCCCTAAACTCCCCCTTAAATTAAAAATCCCCCCGTAAGAATCACATTAGGGAAAATCCCCATTTTCTGAAATGAAATTCAGGCCCTGTATTATATACTTTCATATTATATTATATACCTGTGTAAGTGCATCACTGTGATCATTTACATGCTTGCAGATTATAATCCAGTGTTTTCAGTTTCTCAGAGCAGCTCAGTTCTCAGTAAATGCAGCAAACTCCATCTTTGCGTGTGCTGAGAGTTTAACGTGCATTTGGGATTTATTTTTTTTGTGCTATATTTGCATAATTTACTACTTTTTTGTGGACAGATGATTACATCATGTAATGAAAAGCGTTTGTAAACCTCTTGTCTTCCTGCAGTTTTTACCAAAATAAAAGCTTATGGGTTTACCATTTGCAAATGAACAAATTAAGTCATAAGTATTGTAAAATAATGAAAAAAATATATATATATATTTATATTTGACAGTTTAGTTGTATAACAATTGTAATATATTTCTGTCTTGGAAATAATATAATTGTAATAATAATTAGGGCTAGGTATTGACACAAATTTTATGATTTGATTTCAATTCACAAGCTTGCTGATCGATTCCGATTCGATATCGATACATTAAATATTGAAGAAAGGTAAAATTGGCTTTTCTGAGGTAAATGTAACATTACGTGACATGGTTTACTAAGCTGCAGTTGAAACACTGATTGAACGATGACAGGATACAGATTTCGGGAAGTTGTACAGTATCTTTCAACGTACCTTCTGATGTTCATTCATGTTTATTTCGTGCTGTAACTAGTAGTAAGGCGGAAGAGCTGATCCGTTCATGTGTGTTTCGCGCTGCTGCTTCGCTTGATCTGAGGTGGCAACAGTGATCTGTCACGTCACATTAAAGAGCGCCAACGCTGTATTTATTGTTTACATTTTTTTATAAAATGGACTGAATTTGAGACCTTTTCATATCAAAAGCACAATGCTTATTGCGATTTGTTGGATGGGAGGCGCTTCAATGTTCTGTTCATTCATCAACTGAAAACAACTGACTAAAAGATTGAATCTTGGGATTTAAGAATCGATATTGGTTCACAAAAAATGAGAATCAATCAGTTTTTTTTACCCAGCCATAATAATAATAATGTAATCCCAGTATCAATCCTATCAGCTATCAGTCCTGAGGAATCTCAGCAGAATTTCAGTTGATAAGAAAATACTTTAACTATGGTCAAAAGTAGGGCTGGGCAAAAAAAGTTTGTTTTTTTAAAATGTGGTCGATTCTCAAAGGCCACGGATTGATTTTTATTTATTTTTTCATATTTATTTCTGCAAAAATTGAACATATAATTAACGTTAATCTTATTGCAAGTCTAATCCACTAGATGTCAGCCCCTTATTTGCCTTGCACGATGTTACAACAGAGAGCCCGTCATTCATTCATTGTTTAAAATGGTGGATTCAGGTCAACGTTAACACCACCTTCACATAAAAAGTCAGAAGTATGGAAGCATTTTAGCACTATTGACTTGACTTCCATAGTATGGGGAAAAAAATGGAAGTCAATGGGGACCAGAACAGTTTGGTTCTTCAAAATATTATCTTTTGTGTTCAACAGAAGAAAGAAATTCATACATGAATAAAATTAACTAATAAATAAATAAAAATTTTATTTTTGGGTCAACTATCACCCAAAAGCCAGTATTAGTTTTTCTATACCATTCACCATGTTACAGCTAATGCTGTGAGATTTTATGTTAGTTTTATCTTGAACATAAAATAACCTGATCCTGTTTGGTCAAGGCATGCGACTGTTCTGACTTTTTTCCAATTTTCAGTATCAGTTTTTCATCTTGCATCAACATTGTCTATTCATTGTATGCATTTGAAATATAGAGTTGGGTTCTGTTTTAATGTACCCAAGTGTACCTAAAATAAAAAGTGTTTAATATACAGGTTTGTGGCTCTTAATTTCTTTTTAATTAACCATTTGTAAACTTATTTTTACTGTTCATTTTTATAAATATAGGTTTAATCTATATCAAAAATTTAATCGAGAATCGAATGGATTTGAGAGCTTGCAAATCTAAATCGAATTGGAACATCTGAATCGATACCCAGCCCGAGTCAAAAGTAAATTAACTTGAATACTGTTCACAATTTATGGCTGTAATGTTGTGGCAATTTCTTCCCATGATATCAATTGATAATAGTATTGGATATCAATCTTTTTCAAGGTATTGTATTGAATGTATAAATTCCAGTATCATGACAACAGTAGTGAACTATTCAATTCTGAAGATGAATGACAGGAGTAAAATATAGATGTTTTTCTATTTTAATGACAATATCAATCAAAAAGTCTTATTTGTCAGCTAAACTAGTCTTAAAAACTATATCTAATATTGCATGTGTTGTATTGAATATTAGGTAATTTTTTATCATCTTTTATGCACTTTTGTTAAGATGTTTTGAGTTGAATTCATTTCAAGGCATCACATTCAACAATTAACATTCAGGTCATCAAATAGGTCAGCATTCCCATAATGCCCCTCTCTTTACAGTGTGTCCAGTGGGTGGACGATGCCAAACTCAACCAGTTACGACGGGAAGGCATCCGCTACGTTCGTATGCAGCTCTGCGATGACGACATCTACTTTATCCCCCGCAACGTGATCCACCAGTTTAAAACCGTCTCGGCTGTGTGCAGCCTGGCGTGGCACATCCGTCTAAAGCAGTACCACTCCGAGGAAGAGGAGAAGGAGTCAAAGGACGTTAAGACCAAGGACCTGTGTTCCGCATCATGTCCTCCCCCCTCTTCTTCCCCTGTTCACCCGGACACCAAAGTCACCTCCTGCGCCCAGCTACAAACAGACACGGCACAGGGTGGGGTTGCGAAAACAAATGTGCTGGTTTTCCAGAGGCCCGCCACGCCACCAAGAGAGCCGCAGACCGCTCCTCCACAACCGGCTAAATCCGCCCACACTGTTTCCGCCACTCCCTGTTTGGAGAGCAGCCCTCTCCCAGCGTCCTGTCCTCTGTCCTCGCCCACACCAGAGCAAATGCTTCCACAGGCTCCCACCGAGCCTGCATCAGACTCCTCACTCAATGGCAGCAGGTCCACGGATTTCCACAAATGACTTCCGAATCCTTCCTTTTGCGGAGGGGTGGAGTTTTATTTCACCTAACAGACTTGACTGACATTCCACAGTGTAAAAAAAAAAGGAATATCTGGACTTTACCTAAAAATGATGAAGACTGTATATTTTTCTTTTTTAGATTTTGGTTAAGAAAATGACCCCACAAGTACTTTTTAGGTTTTTCTCAGCCAAAGTATTTAATTTGAAATATATTTTTGCTGATTACTCAGTATTGTTTTATATTTGTTTATATATTATTATAAATTAGATGAACTATCTCTCAAGAAGGACTTTTCAAGTTGTTTCCCAGGCCGTCATGTGCATCTGCTAATTGGTTTTTACAAACAAGGAAAAAAGTGCCTGTCACAAGTGGAGAGCAGCAATCATATCTTAAAAGAGAAAAACTGTTTTTTTTTTTCTTTTTTTTTTTTTTCTTGTTTTTTTTCCTTCCTTCCCCCATGGTGTCACTCTGAATTTTCTGACGTATTTAAGCTAGACTAGAGAGATGTATCAATTTCAAGTGAGAGATATTTGCTTTTTAATTGATCATCCTCTGGTTTTGGATTAAAACTTTAATAATAAAAATGTATTATTTTTTGAATGAGAAATAGCAGTAATTATCAAAGAGGAACCTGTGCATTACCCCTCATATATGCCTCCACGTGAGGGTTGATCATTTGTTTGTTCATTTTAATTATTTATTTTTGTTCAGAAATGTCAGTCTTTTAAGGTCATGGTCATAAATGTATTTGTCACATAAATTTTCTGTCTATGTGTATACAGGTGCTTTTTCTTTTATATTTTTATTTTGGACTAGGAAGATATATTCCATCTAAGACCGGACGTTAGCAGAAAATTGGATGGAAATGTAATAACCAAACCTGCACTCAGGGGCAACATACTGATGCCTTTTCATTTGGTCAAGTCTCCTTCTACTGTGTTCGCTTTGAAGTTTTATAGTAATCTAATCCATTTTATTCAGATTATTGGGATTTGATTGACTTGTTGAGCTCTTGAACCTATATTTCTGACATGTTAGAATGAGCTTTATGTAAGGCAGCGGCCCCTTGATTCAAATGGATCTAAACAAGCTTCCATTCAGATTTCACACATGATCCTGCTCATACAAGTATTTTTAGAATCCAAACAGAAATAATTTTTTTAATCATATTCAATTATGCTCTGACTTTTTGTGTTTTGTCTGTCTTTGACATGTCACCATTTTTTTTAATGTCCCAAATTATTATTCCTGTTGCTTTGGCCATTTTAAGCATTTAAAATGAATTTTTTTTTCTGAAAATCTAAAAGTTGAAATTCTTTTCTGAAAATCAGTGAGTGCAAATATGAATTAACTCGACAATATACATGAACATGGTATGAATAAATTCTTATGCTTTTCTTGTACCAGAAAACTGTTATTGTATGTTGCTGTTCCCATAATCTGCTCCCCAAATCAAACTCAAATTTTTCTCCTTCAAAAAACTTTTGATATTATTCATAAGTAGTAGCAGAAGGTATATGCCCAGTATTATTGCATAACAATAATGTTTCTTATGTGTTTGAACTGAAGTTGTCCTTTAGTAATTTATGACAAGCATTCTAGGGTGACTATCCATTTTAGTTGGATGAGTGCAATTTAGCTTTCACTTGCTAAGTGTAGTTGCGTGTCCGTAATGTTTTTGCACATGTTAATGTGGTTCTTTTGAATGGGATAAAGTTTTAAAGCAGGCATTCAATGTTTTTGAAAGGGTGGTGGACAGTAGTTGTGCTTCTCCATTGATGCCAAGTATTGCTAATGACTGATTTGAATGTAATTTCACACCAGCAAGCCAATCAGTCCACATTGATTATGGTTTCAACAAAACGATCTAATGGCTTTCCCTAATCAAATGCATCCTGTAAAAATGAGTGCCTTCTATCAAGTCTTTAATTGTCTGCTATTAAGCTACTTGATGTTAAACAAGTTGTACAAAGCATTAATTGCGATGGAATTTCATAAAGTCTGGCAATAAGTAATGATTGGGTATTTATTATTGTAAAATGCTAATTCTACTAATCCAGAATCAACTGAAGGTGACTGTTTTATCAGCCACCAAAGGATGACCGTGCAAAAAATTGGTGGTAAATGACATTGAAATGTTAAATTCTTGTGCAATATGAATCATATCTACTTCTTATATTTCCCACTGTTTTTTTTTATTAGGATTACGATTATTTATATATATATATATATATATATATATATATATTATATATATATATACATACATACACACACACACAGGAAAACCTAAACCGTAATAATTTTCCCCACTATTCACTGGCACTTTCTCAGATTCTGCAGATTAACGGTTTTGTTTAATGAAAGAAAAGATACTTTTCTTAAATTGGAGGTCATTATTTACCAATTCATTAAGATGAATCTTCCCATATATACAGACATTTTCTCCACTCAGTAACACACGATTATGCTTTTACACCTTACGGTTTCATGGTATATCAAAATAAACATGATGTTTAGCGTTCTATGTTTCTTCTGAATTTTGGCAGCTAGATTCTTTTTTTTTTTGTTGATCAGGTTTTTGATGGTCATTTGTAATATAAGAAAAATCCACTTAGGGATCAAGGCATGCTCTCTGTGTTTGATTCATTATTTGCTCTGTTTGATATTTGTATAAAGGTTTTCAATTTCATTGATTTTTAAGGACTAATTAG
The DNA here is from genome assembly GCA_039654625.1 of Rhinogobio ventralis. NCBI lineage: Eukaryota > Metazoa > Chordata > Actinopteri > Cypriniformes > Gobionidae > Rhinogobio > Rhinogobio ventralis. The sequence continues at coordinate 15,618,745 of CM077203.1, forward strand.
ATGGTCAATTATGAACATAGTCAAAGTAATGTTTTGTAAATGCTAAGTTACATTTAATAGAACTGTCATGTGGATCTTTTCGATTGTGTAAAAATGCAATGGAATGCATAGACTTTTTCTGTATTTTTTTAAATAAACCATTTTATGAGTGTACCAAGGTGAAGCATTTCTTAAAGTGGACTCTTTCACTGTATCAGAAAATACACAAATGAGAAAACACAGTTAAACACTGTCACAAACTATAAACTTGACATTTATACATAATCTTTGTCATTTTCCTCTCTTTCGGACAGACCTGGCACCAAATATGCAGATGCTACATCCAAAGTTATGTAAAGTAGGAAGACTTAATTGGCCATGGTCACCTGTGCAGCTGTATGAATTACAAAATACATTAAAAAGTTAATTTATGTTACCTATGAGATTATGGGAGTGTCTACATTTCAGTACATTCATCTTATTATCTTGTCTTTAGTTGCACAATTATAATTTTATATACATTTTAGTTACATGGTTTAATGTTCAAACAGGCCATTCTCTTGCATTACACAAAAGGTACAATCTGTATAGATGTCCATCTGTTGTGTGAGGTCAGTGGTTGGTCTACTATCCCTCAAAAACCACAGTGCTGGTCTCTCTGAGGCTGAAAGAAATCTGCTCAGTAAATCCCGTTGCACTGTCTTGCGAGGCTGTTCTCCTTTTCTTTCACCTTCGACATGAACTAGACCCATGTTTCTGGCTTATTTCGTGGGCCCTTTGGTTTTCCAAAACGAGATCCAAAAGCTGGGGAGTAAGAAAGGAGTTATCAACTGTTCACATCATGTAATGGCAGAGTATCACCAGGTGTCAACATGAACTGAGGAAATTTAAAATGGAGTAGCTCCATCTGGTGTCAACTCTCAGAACATCAGTTTGAAAACATTTTGGTAATTAAAAAAATTATTAAAAGAGGGCAATAGCTTACAAAATAAGAACCCAACAGCAGCACCATAGGGTGGTGGAGCAGACTGAGGCGGGGCTGGGGGTGGGGCTGAAGATGGGGCTAGGGCTGACTGTGGGGCTGGGGGCGGGGTCGGAGGCGGGGCTGTTTTTGCTGCAAATGACAGTTACATGATGTTCAAGCCACACACATGCAGCTGCTTGTCATTTGATTTAAATGTTTATTTGAATAGAATTCAATTTAATAGAATTAGCTATATCAACAAGGAAAAGTAGAAGTGGTTATACATACGCCTCTGTCTTCCTTTCAAAAACTTAATACTCTGTAAGAAAAGAAATATGTATTTACATTTATAGAATGTAATGATGCTTCCAATTTCCAGAACCAGAACACACATATTTCATCACTGGACTGTAGTAGTGAGACTTCCAGAAACACACATCAGCACAACAGCAAATTATTTTGTCTCATTATATCAGTGGAAACAACTTAAAATATTCCGTCATTTATGATCATACAGATGAGAGTAAGACATCCTTCTATTTTATTTACATCACTCATGATAAAAACAAATGTGCTTTTATAAAATAAAGAAGACAGACAGGATGCCGCTTTCTGCCGTCTCGGTTTCCTTTCAGTGAAGTTTGTGCATGGAGTGCGTCAAAAATTAATCAGCGTATAAGCTACACTAAGTGACAAGTTGTCCTGCACTCGCGCCAATAAACACGTCATCGGAGCAAGGGAGGGGTAGTTATTTTGATTTAAGATTACAAGGACACATGCATTTAAAAAAAATAATGATGAGCACGGATAAATCATTTATAAAAAAAATACTGCAATATTCCATTAAAAAAAAATGTAATTGTCAGTTTTGATTTCATGGTGGCTTTAACTTAGCTTAGGAACGGCTGCGGCTGCAAAAGACACAAGACGTGAGCACAATGGAAAAACATGGAAAAGTTGTGCAATGGAATGCAAAAACAATCAGTGTGAACAGCCCCTTTAAAGTGTATTCAAGGTAGGCTTCCCATTTTTCAGTATGTGGGTTCAATGGAAAACAGGGAGTACATTTGCCATCAATAAACTGGATTTGACGTTTATTGTGCCATGCACGTTACATGTACCAAATACAGAGACTTTAGAAGTTGAACCTTTGTCCTGGCCTTGCTGACCAGTGAAGTTTTCTCTCTCCCTCTGTTTGGCTGGTTCTCTGTTGGTCCCGTTGCTGCTGGCTGACTGCTGGCTGCTGTCTGGTGCTCTACTGTATTGGCCACAAGGCAAGCTAAAGTAAGGTTATGTAGTCTAGCTTATGCAGTTTCTGATATCAATCACTGTCAAGGGATTTATGCTGTCACTCACCTTTGCTTCCAATTGCCATGGTTACAGAGACTGGAGGAGTCGGCGGAGCCACAGATAGAGGCTCTGTAAAATTAAACACAGCTGTGCACACATAGATCCAATAATAGTATGCCCTCTTTATCTCTGTTGCACAGTGACAAACACTACACTGCAGTGCACTTGAGAGGGTAAATTTGCTTGTGCATGTTATGTTGTAATGACACTAGTGGCTGAGGTGTGGGAGGGCACAATGGAAACACCAACCTACCTTGTTTTGAACTTTTTGCTCTGACGCTCTGTTAGAAAATGACACATTTGGTAAGAATGAGTCAAGCATTAATCATAAAAAAAAGCCATAGCACAGCACCTTAAGTTAAGGACATGAGAATTATAGAGTTTTGTGTTTTTAGTCTATATCTATATGCATTGAGGTCAGCTATATGCTTGTGTACTTCTAAATGTTGACAAAATTCACTTTTAGCATATAGTACAACATGTAGGGAAAGTATAATGGTAAGTGCAATGTAACCTTGCTTCGGCTCCAAGAACTTTCCGGGAATGATCTGGGTTGGGAGCTGCCTGACCATTCAGATGATGTGCCCACTCTCAGTCTATGTTGCTCAGCTGGCAGACAGGGGGCGTTGTTGTCAGCCACTTTAACGGAAACATATATTTTCTCAGCTTTAACAAACGTAGAAGCACGGTTTTTCTGTATACTGTAAACTGTACGGTATACTGCACCTTTCTCTGTGTTAAAAATGAAAGATTCTGGAGTTCTTTCAGGAAGTGGTGGAGTGACACTTTCTTTATGAAACAAAACAGCAAAACGTACTGTGAGTGTGTGCATATTTATATCAGAACAAAAATGTTAAATGCTGGAGATTGCATATTAAACAATTACATTTGTGTTTTTAGTTAGATGGATATGTGATATACAGTGGCCTACCTGTCCCTGGAACTGGTTTGAATGTCTCAGATGTCTGCTCATGTGGTGTTAGGGTGTGTAGTAGAGATTCTGTGGTCAAAAATGGGAACCAGCCAAAGTAATAATAGGTTATATAAACAAAATTATTAACAAGAATAACACTGACAGAACGTCCTTCAGGCAAGCCACCCCTGGTGAATAGGGTAAAAATATTTACTAGCTATCACCATGCATCCCCAGTCGATTGTTTACATTAAGAATTGCAAACATTTTTTGTATTTATATTAAATGTTATATTACAAATGCAAATTGATTTGGTGACTCATTCTGTAAGTAACATGGTCAGTGTCTTTTGACGTTCCTTCTTTCAAAAGTTCTGAATACCATGACAACATAATACAAGAAGCTAAACAATCATAACTGATCAGCGCGACGCATGTCTTTGAAAGTAAGAAGTAAGAGAATGCAAGAACAACCATTAATCATGAAATATGTGACGACAAAGTTAATTAATTAATTAAAGAGCGACTTCAATAATATAGTAGGCTAGGCTTTCACCTCAGCTAACGTTAGCTACAGTAGCATTCAGCTCAGATTTCTCTCAAAAGATAAGATACTTGTGCTTAAAAGAATATACTTTTTATGACGTGGAAATGTCCGGTATCTTGTAATTTGCACTATCAAACATAATAACGTGAATAATGGTTTGTTACGGTTTGTTTGTTAATATTGTATCGTTAGGCCTAATGTTTCACCTCCCTTATTTATGACAATTGAGTCGACTCCCAAAATTCTGGAATTGTACATCGGTAGAGATTTGTATGAAGGTATTTTGTTTGCTTTGTTGTACTAATTTTATAGATTCATTTTAATATTGCGTGTAATATAGCATGTTTTCCCTTGCTTAATGTTGTCAGCTAGCTTGTTGCAACATACCAGTATATATCTGGCTTTATGTAGAGCGAATTCAAAGTTACATTTTTTACTGTACACTTATTTCCTTGTGGACTGTGTTGAGTCTTACCCTGTGGATGTTTGCACAGTAGGGGAGGAGGACTGTGACTTGTGATCGCAATAGGACTGAGTGGAATAGATGATGCTGCAGAAAAAAGGAAGTTAGACTGTAGCCAAAATAAATGTATTGCTGGTTTGCTTAGAGAGATATATATATAATAACTTACCAGGAAGTGACATTCTAAGTTTTAAGCTCTGAAATAAAGAAAACAAGCCTGTTGTCTCATGTATATTATTAATTTTTTTATGAAAAAAAAAAAAAAAATCAAAAAAGTGTGTTCTTTTAATATGCTGAAACAATTCAGATAGATCTTAATTAGTCTATGCATCAACTCACCTTGCTCCTCGACCAGGATCGTTTCATGTCCGTCTGAGCTTCAGATGTTTGCCCAGACCATTCTAAAGATTTCCAAACTCTCATTACAACATCCTGTGGCATTTCCTGTGTCACATTTTGTACCAAATCTGTTGAAAATAAGATGAAAATTAGAAAAGGTACAAACAGTGACCAGATGAAATTTGACGTTGATTCATCATCTGTGCCTGCGATTGTCATACCCTTATCCATGGCCATTTCAAAAGACTCTGGAGTTCTCTCAGGCAGTGGTGGTACAGGTGAGGATGGGCTGTCTTTTTAGAGAAAACGGGAACATTTACAGGTGCTGTAAGACCACCACACATATTTGCATCTATAGACACAAATTTTCAAGTATGTATTATGCTCACCTATGTTGACACTCTCAGAGCCTGAGCTGTTTGGGATCACCAATGTCAAGAGCTCACTGGTTTCACTGATATCTGGAAACAACACCATATATAGTGATAGCCTATATGTTTTTTTTTTTTTTTTATCTTTTCATTTTATAAGATAATAAAAAAAGGCACTGGACATTTGTATATGCTGTGGCTTGAAATGTCACTTTATGTAATATTGTTATTGTTAACTAAAACAAAACAAAAACTTTTATCAAAATACAGTTTTTGGTAATTTAAATAAATCTGAAATAATAATAATAAAAAAAAAATATATATATATATATATATATATATATATATAATGGAAAAACTTACATTTAAAAAAACTTTTTTTTTTTTTTTTGAAAAATGTTGCTTTGGCAGTGGTAACTAACTGAAATAAGTTGAAGTTGAAGTACTAAAATTACTGGTAACAGCCTGTATATATAATGCATTATAAAAAAGTATTCTTAATGAATTAGTTATGTATTGTAATGCACCTTATAATGCATTATATGATCTCATCGGTACCACAGTTATAATGCATTATAATACTTCATTTTTACACCGTTAGAAAGTACAATGCAATACAATAGATGATAAACAATATAATCTGCAAAAGTAATATTACATTTGAATTTTGTTTACAATAATTTATGAAAAGATAAAATGAAAGATATAAAGCAACATACTTTATAAATATATTTCTATTACTTTATGCTTAAGTGTTAACAAATTACTTAAACTAAAACTGAAAATATGAAAATAAAAGCCATTTCAAAATATTAATAAATATTATAATGGTATATAAATAATACTGGACATTGTGTTCTTTTTTTTTAGACATTGAGCTGGACTAACCTTTAATTTCATCTGCGAGTATAAAAGACTCTGGGGTTCGCTCTGGCAAAGGAGGAGGGCTGTCTTCATCAGATGAAGGTGTTTTTGTACCTTTATACAAATTATAAAATGATCATAAGTGATCCATCATAAATCATTTTTGAGAGATTCAGTTGTTAAAAGTCACAGGTTTTCATACCTTTGTCATTGCAGTCATGTTTTGGTAGTTCCAACACCTGGTTATTAAGCTCTAAACTAGGTATTGTGAAACAAGGGTTCTTCATCCAGATTTCATGAACCCTGGGATTGTCTCTAGCTGGTAAAGACTCCAGACCAAAATAAGGATCTTCCACAGTGAAGCAGAGGGTGCTGGAGACAATAGGCTTGTGGTCTTTGCCAACAGGACTAACATCTTGGTTTTCTTCCCACTCAAGATGCTTTATATTTGGCCCCAACTCCTGTACTAGGCTGATGGGATCATTTGAACATGCAGCTTGGGTAAGATCAGTGTTTAGGCTGGTGGATGGCTCAGATGGCGCTATGAATGACCTCTGATAGTTAATCTGGGCCTCGCTCATTTGGTTGAGTTTGGTGGAGATGACCTCTTGACTGAATGGACGTAAATGAGACTGTGGCCAAGAAGTGACTTTCTGTGTAATGTGATTGTGTTCATCCATTAGGATTTCCATCTCATTACTCCTATTAAAACAGAGAAAGATATTGTTATAATCAGAAATAACACAAAATTCACAGTGTGTCTTAGACATGAAACAATTGAAGATTTTTGATTACAATTAGGTTTCTATTTAAAGGTGAAGTGTGAATTCAAGTAGGTCATCAGTTGGTTGATTTCTCCAGAAGGTGTTAAAACTGTGGCTTTGTGGTAATATCAAAACATCTCTGTTTGAGCAGCCTGACACGGCAACACTGGCTCAACCAAGGGCATTCGTTTGAGGGTGGGACTATCTGTTTTTGACCAATGGCAGATTGAAAACTTTTATCTTTGGGGATGCTATTGGAACAGAAATTACACACTTCAGCTTACACAAGTTCAGACACAAATTATTTGATCATCCTTTATTCACCCTCACCTGTATGAAAAGAAGAAGATATTTTGACAAATGTGTCAGTGTTTTTCCTTTCATGCTATGAAAGTTAATGGGGCCCAACACAACATTGGACTCGAAAAAACGTTTGTGTTCCACAAGAAAGGCATACAGGTTTGGATTGGCACGAGGGAGAATAAATTCTTCATTTTTGGGTGACCTATTCCTGGATCAGTACCATTAAAATAAGAGATTTCCTGTGCTTAGACCTTTTCCAGACCTGTGCTTAGTTTGAAGAAGCGCTCTGAAGTCTGTCTCAGTCTCTGATTCGGAGTCGCTGAAATCTGAGAGCTCACTCCCACTACTTATGGTGACAGGTGAGGAGGAAGCTGGGACCTGATTGATGATAAAATTGAATTGTTCATGACTCAGGCCAGCAAAATGCTCTGACTATGATGCGTAATGTGTCATAACTGGAAAGCTAAATAAGTGGGAAATAAAATGACATAATTTTTGTATTTATGTAAATACAGAGTGAGTAATAATGGTGTTTTATCTGACCTCTCTGTTTGGCTCTTCCGTTGCTGCTAGATATCTCTCAAACAGCAATTTGATGGTCCTGTATACTAGTTCATATTGTTCCTAAGAGGAAGGTAAAATGGATTTTAGTTTTTATTGATGATGGCAAATTAAGGAGAAACCATTTTGCTTACCTTAGTCTGAACCACAGAGGGCCTCTGTGTACGCATGTCCTTTACCAGTTCAAAGATACTGAAATTCTCTGGTATCATCTAAACAAGAGCAAATAAGATTAACATCTGACCTACAGTAAGAGGCAGAAATGTTTGTTCTTTGAAACAATGAAAGCTTCAGGAAGATGTTTTAAATTCTTACCTGTCTCTTCAGTAGATTCCAGGTATAGTCAATGGCACACAATGCACCTGTTCTTCCACAGCCTGCACTGCAAATCCCCAAACAATCCCAAGAGAATGAGCCACAGTGAAAACACAATGATCTTTTCTTACATTCTTACTCTTAAGTGTAGTATAAGTTTTCTACATATCCCTGCTGTGGAGTCATACGAATGATTTCATTTTAAAGTCAATGAAAATAACAAGGTAAAGTTAATCTTTAAAAACATAATTTAATAACACTGCTGATTTTGAGCAAATCTCAAAATTAATATCCATTTTTCATACTAGACATTATAGAATACTAGTATATTCTCTGGATATTATTGACCTCCAAAGTTCAGACTGTAAGATTGGTTGATGAATGTCCAAATAAAACAATAATTATGCCTATATCTTTTTCAGTTTTAATGGTCAAGTTAACTTGTGAAGAATACCTTAAAGAATTAATTTTCTCTCCTGTTGGTCATGTAAAGTCTTTCAGCATAGCATTAACTGTCATTATAACTTAGTGTTAGCAGTAGTGCAGATGCTTGTTGGGGTATTTGCTTGTTGTTGGTCAACCACCTACATATTTCCTGTGTAAAAAAATGATGGCGGGCCTTTTCCATGGTTACAAACACAAACAAATCTTGTGTTCATGGCCACCAAAAATTTCAAATCATGGCCACAACATTTTAGCCCCCAGCTGTAATCATTGCAAAAATTAACCATCACAGCAGATTTACCTGCAGTGAATGCAGATGGGAAGCTCATCATGATCCTGGTAAATCCGCATGTCCTGCAGCAGCTCTAGGATGGCAGGAATGGAGTCAGGTACTCCGTGATCCGGCCAGTTCACATAGTGCAGCTGCTTCAGTGTCCGGGACACCTGGAAATAACCGGTGTAATATAAAACTTAGTTTTTTTCTGGCAACCTGGTTAGCTAGTCATTAAACCCCCACATTTTGGTGGTTTTCTTTCATCACTACAAAACATCTGCGGAAATGTCAGCACCTGTCTGTGTTTATGTTTGTTCCACTATAATGTCTGCACTATTTGACTATTAAAACTGAGTACTTGTACTCTTACGCAGTGACATTTCCACAAGAAAAAAAAATAGCATCATAGGCCACCACAACACAGTGTTTGACCTAAAGCAATTCTTTTATATTTTGGCGAACTTTACTCAAGTGTCGGCGATCAGGCTATAAAGCACTTATTTAGCACTTATTTTGGCAAACAGCTAGTCTGGACATTGAAAAAAAAAAAAAGATTAAGAATGCTATATAATTAAACTTTTTTTTTTTTTTTTTTCAAAAGCTAAGAAGAACAGTACAACCTTTTTTGTGCTTTCACTCAAATATGTTTTTGAGTACCTTAACTGATTAAAATAATTAAAATCAAATTAATTATTATTATCTGTATAAGAGCAGAATGACTCAAATAAACCAAAGAAGTGTTACTTACTTGTTTACATGTCACCTTCAGCGTCCTTATCAAATATTCTCCCTTATTCTCATCAGACTCCTAGACAAAAGCAAGCATGTATGTGAGTGGAATGCTCATCGGATCATTAGTGTGCTGGTAATATTTTGGATAATGTTATTCAATCTACAACCCCTACATTTGACATTTGACTGATTTATTTTTTTATTTTTTGAGGGATGCATCAATATTAAAATTCTGGTTGACAATAAGCTGATAACTATTTTCATGCTATGGTCGATTAAAAATCTGTACTATTTTGTCTAAATAAATGAAATAAAATAAAAAATACATATTTCATTTAGGCAGCACAGATTACATTCAGAAGTTTTATTAAATTATTAGTGTTTTTAAAGATTGGAAGAAAAAAATATCTGTAGAAAAATGGAAAGGGTACTGGTACATTTTCTGCCAGGACATTATCTGTTAAGTTTACAGACAATTTTTTTTTACAGTGTGAGCTGTCTGTAATGGCAGTGGTAATCTATAATTTTTTTATTGTAAATGTCAGCATACCAAGAAAATATAGTGACATTGTGAAAGAATTAAACATCTTTTAGTTTTTTTACTGATGCAGTGTTTTAGATTAGTTGCTACATGAATACTGAGAATCAAGCTAGAACATGCATGTGTCTGAGTGCAAATAAAACACAAGGACAGGAAGTGTGATGTGAGTGAGGGAAGAAGTGTTTCTTACATAGTGTATGGTAAAGGGCTCACACACAAACACATCCTCCTTTGACTCCGGCCAATAACGCTCACATTTTTTCTGAAATAAAGAGGACATGCAGCATTCAATCTCAACTGCTCCCATCAGATACATCTGTCCTACGCTATGAGAATAGCACTGTGACCATATCAAAAAGTTGTGAAAGGGTGGGAGCTCAAGATAAAAATAAAAAAAAGAAGTTGAAGAAAATGTCATGCTTGATGCATTGCTTCACTTTTCCGAGGCGAGAAGGATGTGGTTAATAAAATTGTAACATAAAAGTTTTCTTAAAGACACAGTGACTGACAACATTTCCCCTGACACGCTGTCAGTTACAACTTACCCTTCCCATTTCAAACTCTCGGCAAGCCATCACAATAACCTGTAGAGAGAGAGCGTTAGTTATTATGGAGGTATTTCCGCATGTGAATGATTCTGCTTGGCCTGAGATCGAACCCAAGGCTTATCGAACAGGTTGAACCTGTTCTTTAAAGGAGGTGGAATGTGTGTGAAATGGTCATACACTACTTAACCAAGCACTCACCTGAACATTGTATTCCCACAGCATCCTCCAGAAGTCAAGCACAGTGTTTGGCAGCGGGCCTTGTGTGGCAATATACGCCCTAGAGCCCAACACCCCCTGAAATAAATAGAGAACAAATAACAGCTGTTACTGATATTTTGTCAGTGATTGTTTAAGCATTACTTTTTCTATTTAAACGGCATTAAAGTATTGGATTTAGTGTATAAATGACTAAATATTGCATAATATTTCTTGCATAACCATCTTACCTTAATGAAACTAGCATTAATGTAGTCCGCGTCATGCTTGGATGTGATGAGGGAGAGCTTTACTCTGCTGTGATCAACTGTGAGAAAATACAGTCGTCAGCATCTCTAGCATGTCTCATTACTGTAATCTTTACAATCATCACGTTTCATGTTTTTTTAAAGCAGTGCATAAAGTGCTGCTTTCACACAGCACAGATCTTGTACTATTCTCTCACATTTTTAGCATTTTATACTACATCAGCTTTTATAATGTAACAACTGAGAACAACAAAATGACACTCGCTGTGTGTTACAAATACAATACAGTAGTACAGTACAGTATATTTTGGTATGGTATTACAATATACTATGGTGACCAATATGCCATCCTATAATACTTGAAACATTATCAGCATATTTTATGGTGAATTTCCAGCAACCACAGCTGCCATTTTTAACATAAATGTAAAAGGATATGTTTTAAAGTGTCTGTAAATCTGCTTTTTTGGTACTTGTACACAATAGATGCTTTCTAGATGAAGAGCTCTTTAACAGACATTTTAAAGATGTTTGTGAGCTTAGTAGATTTTATAGATAATACTATATCATGTATCACTCACATGCTGTCTACTTGGTGTAATGTGTTCTTTGTTATAGATTTTATATGACCACTATATGCATTGGCCTTGTTCTGGACTGGGCATATCCATTGTCCATATGATTGATTGTATGACTGTATGATTTATTGTGAAGCATCATTGAACTTGGGAAAGGTGCTATATAAATTAAACATTATTATTATTATTATTATTAGAGAAAATACAGTATATTATGGTACAGTATACAGAAGTATAGAATGCTGTAATGTACTTATTTTTCAGTATATTTTTGAACAATACCAGCAACACTTGTGATGTCATGGGGTCAGAACAAACAAAAGATGGAGCTGAAAAAGTAATGCTGTTTTATTTAGCCAACGTGTTTTGGCGTTCACATGCCTTTATCTAAAGGTTACAGGTGTAGGCTACATAGGTTCCTTTAAATATGAACAAGGACAAAATTCAAACTTGCAAAATTAGATATCATTCACCAATCACAAAACTAATCAAGCTAATTATCACACATCAAACCAATAATCTTCCATTCAACACAATGTTAAAAAATTACATTGATACATTTTTATGTTTTTTAATGTTAATATACAAGTATAACAACAAACATACACATCATTTTTGTGAACATGTACAGTACACAACTATATTCAAGACCTTTGTTTTTTAACATAGAGTTTAGTGGAAGCAGATTATTGGTTTGATTTGTTTTGTGATTGGTAAATGATATTACATTTTTTCATTGATTGTTTGTAAGTTTGAATTTTGTTCTTGTTTTTATTTAAAGGAACCTATGTAACCTACACCTGTAACCTTTTAGCCCTGATAAAGGCCTGTGCGCTAAAACATGTTGGGAAAATAAAACACCATTAGTTTTCCAGCTCCATCTTTTATTTGTTCTGACCCCTTGACGTCACAAGCATTGCTGGTATTGTCCAAAAATAACTTAGTTTTTTCTTTTCACGCACCTTGAAGTTGCACCAGAACAATTGCACAACATGTACTTTAGTATAGTCAGATGTCAAATGTGATACTCACAGGGAACAATGTCCTTGTATCTGTTCTTCTTCACATTATCTTGTTTGTCTGCAGCTGAGGTGGGGTATGTCTTTTCTGCACGATATTTAGTAGACTGCCTCTTCAGTTTCTGTTTTGATCAAATAACATAACATTCAGTCATGATTTTGTGCCATACAACTTTTTGATTTTCTGTATACTGCATACAAGGTTGTTCAACCCACAAGTTCAGGGCTGAGATGTTAATAATGATATTAAACACTTTAGAAGAAACTTTTAACAGGGTTAGCCCTGAATACATTTACAAAAACCCATTTTAAAAACCTTAAATAGTTTTTTTTTTTTACTTAGATAGCCAAGGATGCTAGCGTGGCATTAAAACACCAACCAACCAACTTTAAAATTGATATTATTTAAAAAGACAAAGCAAAGAAAGAAAAGCTTCTGTGTTTCAAACTTATTTGCAATGTTTTTGACATCTAAGTAGTGATCTAAGACTAACAGAATGCAGTTTATAGTCCTGTGGTTAAGATCTGTGAAAACTAGATAAGTCTGGCTGTGTATGCCTGAGTGTGTGTGGCTGTCACAACATGCGTGTGGGATGTACCATCGCTCTCCTTTGTGTGTCTCTGAGCACAAGCACCTTGATACCAGACCAGAAGACTTTCCGACCACAGCTGAGCTTACGAGAAGCCTTATGAGCCCAACAAACAGTGAGCAAATATAGCTAGCTGAGCATGGGATCTCTGAGCTAAAAACAGTCAGGACTGCATTTGAGGAACCAGCCATCACACTGTGGGAAACCCTCACGTTTTGGACAGTGAGACTGGACTCGTATCTGACATTATCTCTACATTTATGTCCCTTGTGTCGGCATACATTGTGGTCCGGCAGTGAGGTCCAGTAGTTCTGCTCTTAGTGTGATGGGAACTTAGGTTTCCATGCTCTGCCAAATAGGCAGTTTCTCTTCCTGTAAATGTTCCATTAGTGAGCGATTCAAATCACTTGTTCTGGCAGAAGTCTTGTGAAGATAATAAAGCAGCATGTTTAAAAGTTTTTTTATATTCACACTTCATGTAAATGAGAAAACTGGTAGCAAACTGGCCTGGTTTGACATTGGGTAAGTCTGTATGAAGACACACGTTGTTCCTCAAAGCGTGATGAACACTTTGCAGCAGCTGAGGACTATAACAGATACTCTGTAGCGTTCAGGCTGGAGCTGGACCACAGAGCATGTTTTGTTCTGCATAACAGGATGAAGCCATGGTGGCAAGGGCAGGCCTGAATCAGTTTGGTACTTCAGGGTTTGGCACATTTTGGCAAGTTATGGGTGACATCTTAGTTCTTGTTACAAGAGTAACATGTAACTGGGTGAGAAACGTTTAAGCATTAAAAATGGCATTATATTAGTTTTCAGTTTTAATACATGGCAATTTGTATTGTATGACAATACAGTGTTGTAACCTTCATTTACAGCTGAGGATTTCAAATATTTTTATACGATATAATATATACGATCTCCTTGCATGGGACAACTTTCCTAAATATGCGCTAGATATATTCATATACAAAGACCCTTTACTTTCTTTGTAACAATAAAAATTTGTGATTTATTATAAATATATTTTTTTAATTCAATTAAATAATTGTCTTTTAGATTGCTATTGTACGGAGCCCCTCACATGACATGCACAAAAAATATGTATATCGTGACTAATTTGTTCCCTCATTTCAAGTAAATCGTGCACATGGTATAGTAATTAGTTCCCTCGTTTTAATAAATCGTGGCCACGTTGTAATAATTAGTTCGTTGTTTTAGTTAAATCAAAACGAGGGAACAAATTAGTACAACATGGCCATGATTTACTAAATTGAGGGAATTAATTATTGCACATGATTTGGGAAAATGAGGGAACAAATTATATTGTGCGCATGATTTACTAAAATGAGAGAACAAATTCTTACTTCATGGTCACAATATACATATTTTTTTCACATGTCAGGTGCGGGGCTCTATACTTTTGTACTGAAGCCAAAGAAAATTTATAAAATTATTATCTAGAAAAGATTCACTTTGTATTAAGTTGACAGTGTACCTTTTTTCTACTCAATATTAATGTATGAAAAAAAATTATATATAAAAATATATAAAAAGAAATTTCAATTCAGAATTTTTTGTAAAGTGTCTTTTGCAGTAAATAATATTTTTTAATTATTGCATTAAATATGATTGAAAAGTATTTTAAGTGTTATGCATATTTAAGCTATCCCTAAATATACATTTAAAAATATATAGATATATTTTTTTTTAATTGGTGTGTAAGCATACACCCTAGCAATAGGGTACCCTGAAAGTCCCCAGTTTGGAAAGTTGGGCCAAAGATGAATTGACTAAAAATTCTCCTTGAAAACTTTTTCCTCAAAATGCTACTCTGTAGACTCTAAGAGCCTCACATTTGACATTATATCAACATTTTATCAAAGCAACTGGATGCATTGTAAGATGCTTTGGATGAACGTATATTTCAAATCTTAAGAGAACAAACTCATTTTTGCATTTTTTTTCCATTTTTGCACAGGTTTAAGTTGAAGTGGCACAGCTCAGGATGGGTCATGGGTAACTTCCTCTCAGTCACCAATGACATGACTCACATGGAATATCTAACAGTTGACATTCGAGGGGAAAAGCACATAAAGGTTAGTGAGACGAAGGACTACTACTGTTGTACAAAGTCAGTCATAGATTCAATAATAAATTAGTTCAAAAATATCACACCAGATGAAAACTTCTTTTATGAAAGCTTAAATTGACAGGCACTATATTCAGAAGAGGAAGTCCACTCAGTGCCCAGAAACATTTTATTTTTAGCTTGCTTTTGGCCCATGCTATACTAATGCTTTTATTATCTAAATCCATGTATGTACACATTTTCACATACCCACACAAACATTGCATATAATTTAAAAAAGCAGAAACGTTGGCACATTTTGTTAATCTATCCACTGTGTCACATGACACGAATCTGAACGTCAGAGAACATATTTTCTCTTTCTCTGTCGAAACCCTGCGGTGACATTTGTAAATGTAAGACCTAGTTAATAACTTACCAAAAACTCTCCGGCAAAGCCGTTCTCTGCCCCTTCTTCTGCTGCTTCCTTGCTGCCGATTTGGGCCGATAGGTCCTTCAGAATACGGGCTTGGGCGTCCATGGCATGATGTGTGACACAGCAGCTTCCTCCGTCATGTCAGAGATAGGGGAGATCGGTGGGCTTCTGAAAGGAGTCCATCTTTGGCTTTGTCTCTACGTGTGTTTTTTTTGTAGGTCTGTAGTTGAGTTGAGGAACTGTGCTATGTGTTGTCACGGATGCAGTGGCAGCAACAGTTCACAAGTTCTGTGGTCAACTCTTAAGTTTCACTGTGACCCTCTCCGCCCTTCATCTCTTCCTTCAGCTTCTCTCGCTTTTTTTGTTGTTGCATACCTAGCGTTTATTCTCTGTCTGCGGCCTTCTCTCTCTTTCTGTTTTTCTGTTTCTTTCTGTCCAACACTTTGTAGCACATTTTAGAGCCCATACCCCCCACACAGGAAGCTTTTGTGGGTGGGTGTGAGCTTGTATGTAAAAAAAAAGTCAAAGTCATTTGCTTCAATGCTGAAGGTGGCCAAGCCTGTTTGATGACATCCAAAACAGTTGAACTAGAATCTAGAGAATGTGTAAATGTAGTCAGAGCAGATACTTGTGTGGCTCTTGGAATAAATGTATTCAGGCAGTTGACCTGACATGTCAAGCAATGACAGCAGTGTAAATTTGTTTTATATTTTCTAATTCTTGTATTCTTATATATGTGACTCTGGACCACAAAACCAGTCATAAGTTGCACGTGTATATTTGTGGCAAAAGCCAACAATACATTGTATGGGTCAAAATTATAGATTTTTCTTTTATGCCAAAAATCATTAGGATATTAAGTAAAGATCATGTTCCATGAAGATATTTTGTATTTCCTACCGTAAATATATATAAAAATGTATTATTAGTAGTAATATGCATTGCTAATGACTTCATTTGGACAACTTTAAAGGCGATTTTCTCAATATTTAGATTTTTTTGCAACCTCAGATTCTAGATTTTCAAATAGTTGTATCTTGGCCAAATATAGTCCTATCCTAACAAACCATACATCGATGGAAAGCTTATTTATTCAGATTTATCCAAATCTCAATTAAAAAAAAATGACCCTTATGACTGGTTTTGTGGTCCAGGGTCACATATATACTGTAGAAAGTTATGTTATTTTTCTAAATAAAACAAAGATTATTGGAGTACATTTATACAAGGAAATACAATTTCAGTCTACTTTAAAATTTCACGTTTAATTTAATGTGTTACTTGCCATTACACGTAAGTATTCCATCTAGTGGCTGTTTGGTGTAAGTGCAGTCTCTGACCTTTTCCTGTTCTGCCCTGGTTCACAAAAAAAATGTCTATTACAGGTATAGCACTTCTTATACACGCACAACTTTACAGTCTCGCCTGTAGATTCTCTGTATTTTAATTCTTATTGTTTTATAGTTTTTGCTTGGAAAAAGTGCACAATTTTTTAGTAAGTAAATTTGTACTGCGTATGTACCTACACTCACCTAAAGGATTATTAGGAACACCATACTAATACTGTGTTTGACCCCCTTTCACCTTCAGAACTGCCTTAATTCTACGTGGCATTGATTCAACAAGGTGCTGAAAGCATTCTTTAGAAATGTTGGCCCATATTGATAGGATAGCATCTTGCAGTTGATGGAGATTTGTGGGATGCACATCCAGGGCACGAAGCTCCCGTTCCACCACATCCCAAAGATGCTCTATTGGGTTGAGATCTGGTGACTGTGGGGGCCATTTTAGTACAGTGAACTCATTGTCATGTTCAAGAAACCAATTTGAAATGATTCGAGCTTTGTGACATGGTGCATTATCCTGCTGGAAGTAGCCATCAGAGGATGGGTACATGGTGGTCATAAAGGGATGGACATGGTCAGAAACAATGCTCAGGTAGGCCGTGGCATTTAAACAATGCCCAATTGGCACTAAGGGGCCTAAAGTGTGCCAAGAAAACATCCCCCACACCATTACACCACCACCACCAGCCTGCACAGTGGTAACAAGGCATGATGGATCCATGTTCTCATTCTGTTTACGCCAAATTCTGACTCTACCATCTGAATGTCTCAACAGAAATCGAGACTCATCAGACCAGGCAACATTTTTCCAGTCTTCAACTGTCCAGTTTTGGTGAGCTTGTGCAAATTGTAGCCTCTTTTTCCTATTTGTAGTGGAGATGAGTGGTACCCAGTGGGGTCTTCTGCTGTTGTAGCCCATCCGCCCCAAGGTTGTGCGTGTTGTGGCTTCACAAATGCTTTGCTGCATACCTCGGTTGTAACGAGTGGTTATTTCAGTCAAAGTTGCTCTTCTATCAGCTTGAATCAGTCTGCCCATTCTCCTCTGACCTCTAGCATCAACAAGGCATTTTCGCCCACAGGACTGCCGCATACTGGATGTTTTTCCCTTTTCACACCATTCTTTGTAAACTCTAGAAATGGTTGTGCGTGAAAATCCCAGTAACTGAGCAGATTGTGAAATACTCAGACCGGCCCGTCTGGCACCAACAACCATGCCACGCTCAAAATTGCTTAAATCACCTGTCTTTCCCATTCTGACATTCAGTTTTGAGTTCAGGAGATTGTCTTGACCAGGACCACACCCCTAAATGCATTGAAGCAACTGCCATGTGATTGGTTGATTAGATAATTGCATTAATGAAAAAATTGAACAGGTGTTCCTAATAATCCTTTAGGTGAGTGTATGTCTGTCAGCATAATGAAAGACCCCACAAAGCCATCTGAAAACCACAGTTCGTCCATCAATGCCTTACATCCTGTTTCATACTGCACAACTCGCAGCAACACAACATAATACTCACACCTTCATTAACATTATGAAGGGCTTGTTCATACTGCTTTTAGCACAGAGTAAGTCTTTTTACTCATTTATTAATACATATTTGAAACATTAGTTTTTATGTTCATCTGCCTTGTATTTGTTTAGTAAATTAAACCTAGTAAATTTCTGTTTTGTAAGTAACTTTGTAAGGAGACCAGGGACAGCTGTAACATGGGTTGAGTTTTACTGTCAGTTTAGAAAATAGGATGCTATATCATAGCCTACATGACCACCAAAAAGTTTATAGGACAAATTTTTGATAGAAAAATCAACATTTCAATTCTGGCTTATTATTTGATTTGCAATCATGTTAATGCATGTTAAATGACCTGAACTGGCATCGACCTATGTGATAAAACAAAGATTCATGCCACAATTGGAAGCATGTTCACTATTACCTGCACCTACAAAACAACCCAGTTCCGATTTAACAAGAAGTACTGGTGTGCTGGAGACTCCAGAGCCTCGTGTGAGGTTCTGATGGACACAGATGGATTCACACAGGCTGCGTACAGAACACGGGCTCAAATCGTTGATAGAGATTCTAGAGGCTTGATTGTTAATGTAAGAGATCTAAAGTTGGATGACACTGGGATATATTGGGTGGCGATTGACAAAATGTATTCTGATATAATGACCAGGATCCAAGTTAAAGTAACAAAAGGTAAGACTTTATTTTCATCATGTGAAGTATCCTAAACCAAAGTAAGATGTTTGGTCTATTGCACCTGTAATTTTAAAGTGCCCCTATTATGCTATTTTAAAGGTTCCTAATTTTGTTTTGGAGGTCTCCTACAACAGGTTTACATGCATCAAAGGTCAAAAAATGTATTCTCAAATGACTCGACGGATGAATTAAGTCTCTCTAAATCCCTCCTTTCTGCGAGCCTGCTCTGCTCTGATTGGCCAGACGGCCCAGTCTGTTGTGATTGGTCTACCTTACGCGTACAGCAAGTATTTCAGAAGCTAAACCCCATCACCATAACTGAACTTCAGCTCCGGAGGCTTCCTAAAGCTCAGTGATTGTACAGCTGCAGGTAATAGTAGCCCACAGCTGTTTAGCAGAAGTATTTCAGTAAGACAGTAATAATGTGAGTTATCTAGAAACTTATGTTAGGGGACAACAGTTTAGGACCCAAGACCAGTTGTGAAGAATGAAGACCAAGAGTCAGGAGTGCAAGTAATTAAAGAGAAATTTACTGAAGAATAGTTTGCAGTTTCATCAGCAGAAGCCAGCTTCAAGTCTCACAAGGAGTTCGTAGGCTGTGCTCTCCCTCTACCTTTTCGTACATACAATTTCTGAACAGTTATACTCTTTTCAAGGTCTAGCTACGTCATTACTTCAGGTTGAATTATTCTGATTGGCTAAGAGAAAATAGATAGTCATAGTAAATTTTCACACATTGTCAGTTAATCAGATGCCCGTTTCCATAGATCACTTGTTGACGCTTTCACCCCGGAATTAGGCACGTAGCGACCTTCCAGGTTTGGAGCAGGTGCCAGCTTGCCAGCTTGACAAGTTCACCCATCTCCTAGGATGCCCGTAATCCACCTCCAATACTGATCTGTAACACAGAATACTGGCGCACATACACAGATACAGTATCTCCAAGGTTGGAGTTGGTGGAGCATCAGCTGAAAACAACGTTGTTCTCCAAAACATACAGATAACATGTTCTTCTCCTCAGAGAGAAGTACAGGCAATATTCATCTTTAGTCTTTAGAGTTTCAGTAAAAGGAAATAATATAAACAGAATAAAATATAATATAAAATAAATATAAATAAAAGCATATAATTCAGTCAAAAGGAATGAAACAAAATATTCAAGAAAACATTCAAACTAGAAGAAATCATTTAAATCATCTTAATATGTAGGAGGATAGATATTGATTAAGGCTTAAGGCTTGATTATAAATTTAATTAGAATTAATATATGTATATTGAAGCAGCAGTGGATTTCAGCATCCACCTCTTTTATAACAAAAAACTACGTATTTTGAAAACGCGGTAGAAAATATGTACATCAATAATTATTCATACTTACAGGCAGTACCGTCACAAGGGCTGTGCCAAGTGTGCGACCGCACAGGGCCTTGCGCAAAGTAAAGTGACAGCTGACTTGATGTAAAAGCCAATAGTTAAAGTTCATGTTTTTGTCCTTCAAAAAACTATATTAGTTAAAAGACATAACTAAAAATGTGTATCGGAATGCTGTATTATTCTGCTTGTTAAAAATGTATTATGCAGTAACTTAAAATATTTCTCTGTGCGAGACCTTGCCTGTGACAGTGATTCATGCGCATACATGTCAGTCAGCACGGCATCGCACGTCAAGTTCATAGAGAGCTTTATTCACAGTCTATTCAAATTTTGATTTTGAGCACCTCTGAAATTGGTCATTTGGGTCATAATTTAGAACATAATTTAAGCGTCAAAATGTGCACACTGCACAATTCAGTTACACAGTTTAACTTCTTGAACCTAATGCTGTTAAACTGAATATAAAAATTTTTTTCTTAAAGGTGTCATGAACTGGCTTTTTAAATTTTTTTATACTGTTGTCTGAGGTCAACTTATTACGTTCGCATGGTTTTTACATTCAAAAACATCATAATGAATAAGTAATAGGCTATTTTCTACACTGGTTTTGAGCCCCTCTCCTGGAGTGCTCGGTTTTTATGGGCGTGCCGCATTGAAGACTTGGAAGCAAACGTCCACTGCTATGATTGGATAACAGTGGAGAAACGGCAACAGGAATCCGCCCACAGGGCTTGCAAAATGTCTTTATTTATCAAACGATCTGTAACAATGCAATACTATCACATATAAAAAAACATGTTACTCACATAAGTGTGTTGCACCATTCCTGTCGGAGCCGATATAGAAGGCACAGTATTGTGTTTTAATCTCAATATGTCTGCAAATCCAGTCTCGACCTGTGTCTTGTTTACAAACGATTCCACGGTGAAATGAAGTGAACAAACGCACAATGTCTTACGCACGTGAGCTGGAACTTAATTAAAAATAAAGTTCAACCACCCATTCCTAATATTACAATCCGAAGGAAGCTTATGCAGAGACTGTGTTCTTCCACAACCAGGCACAGCGCAATATCTTACTCTCTTCGCCATGTTTATTGCTTGGTAGTGCGATCCATTTAGCTCCATGAGTCGGTGGGTGGGGCTACAGAAGCAGGCGTACATATTTATCTGTTGAGGTGGCGTTTCAGCATACGATGACGTCAAGGGTCGACATATTCTGAGATCGAGCGGTTTTTGGGCCTGGTGTCTATAAAAGCTTTTCTTTGACTAACAAGGAAGTTTTCAGCTCTGAAACTTACAGGATATTCTTATATCACGATGAACTTTTATATATCAAAGGCTCAAGGGAAAGTTGATTTCTCAATTCATCACCCCTCTAAATATCCACATAAACAACAAATTGTTCATTACTATAGCAACAGTAGACCCCCGTTAATATATAAAATAAACTGGGTACTACTACTGACCCATCTTTCAAGAGCAAGCATTTTGCAAATCCTGCTTTGAACTCTGAGATTTGAGAAGCAGTTGTCAGTAAAATTACGCTTGAGGGCTGATCAAGTTGTTCGCAGGCAGATAATGTACAACATAGGCAGGCATTATGCAGATATAATTTCTAGTGACGTAGAACTGTAACGCAGTAAGATTCTAACAAACAACGACTCGTTTGGGCAGTTCAGAGTCACTTCTTTCTTTTGGAAGACAATAACTTTATTTATTGTGCACTTTACAACTTTGCAGAACGTTTACATTCACAAACAGCTATATTACACACTGCATGAAAGAGAATGGAAAAGGCAATTCTTAATAAATTGTAAAAAAAATAATAATTTTGCAACAAAGCACATATGGATCATTCAGCAATTTATTAAGAAGACACAAGCGAGTGTGGATCTTTTGTTTTTCATTTGAAAGCATTGATCGCAGTGATTCTATCTTTTTTTGTTTTATTGTATTTAAATGTTTTATTGTATTTAAACGTTATTGTCTTTAAAAGAGTTCTTTTTGTTATAAGAGAAGTTATTAAATCTTATTTCAATATTGTGATAATTCCATATACCGTGATAAAAGCTTCAGCAATTATCGCAACATGAAAATTTGATACTGTCACATGCCTAGATGTGATTACAAGCAGATTGGCGCCATCTAGAGTTTCATGACAGAACTTTGTATTTAATTTCAGAGGCTGTAATGAAACCAAACGTTTGGCCTCTCAGTTCTCTGGAGATGACATGCTGGGGACAACTAGTTGTGTTTTGCTGTAGGAGTGAGAGAGGAACGGATGTGCAGTACACATGGTACAGAGTTGGACACCCAGACAACATTGTCCTGCACCATTCCACTGATCTCCATCTCCATTGTTCAAACATCACTGAAGACAGCCAACTTTTCTGCTTGGCCTCTAATGATGTCAGCAGCCAGAGCAGCGAATTTGTTTCTCTGCAAATCCTTAAGCCTGCAGACAAAAACTGTGTTTATCTCATCTCATCGAAGGGTGAGTTTAACCAGTACATTGATTCTCTATTAAGTTTTTTATTACATTGCTCTCTGGGATTTATTCAGTGGTCAGTTATTTTCGAATATTCGCTGTCGCCTGTCAGCGCCAGCCAAATCTCATGGGATAACAAAGTAATAAAATAATAAAAACTAATTATTTTGTAAGGTGGCAAATTCATCAAGGTCAACCCCTAAACATAACCATCACTGGGGCATAAGCAGATATGCCAAAATTAATTAGCAATTTGCCAAAACATAGTTACCATGAGATTGTGTTGGCAACGTCGACTGCAGTGAAAATGAGAACCTATAATATTAATGTGGCTTCTGTATTAATATTAAGCCAACTTTAATATTGTAATGATCACTTTTAACTTAATAATAACAACAACAATAATTTAACTCATTAACTTTATCTTTATAACTTGGCTTCATGTTTTCTTAAGAACAGTTAGCATACCTGAGTGAAATAAACAGCCTCCACTGTAGAGTAGTCAAAAATAAACTGGTTTATCTACTCATTATATATATATATATATATATATATATATATATATATATATATATATATATAATATATATATATATATATATATATATATATATATATAAATAATATATATAAATAATATATATATATATATATATATATATATATACACACACACACACACACACACACACACACACACATATATATATATAATATATATTCCACAAAAATGTATGACACACACACAAGTAATGTCCCTCTTTAGCCTACTTAACAAACACATAAATTGTACGAATATGACTAATACTGATGAATAAATAGGCCTATAAGGTAAAGCCATTAAAAAACTGTTTTTGTTAATACAATAAAGTAGCCACCACACTAATTAAAAAATATACAAAATAACATAAAGTGAAAATAAAGTGGCATTTTGGGGTTATGGAAACAACAGTTACCATGGCGAATACACAATACCAACATGAACTATGAAACATGAAAACTACTCGGTTACTAATGTAACCTCAGTTCCCTGAGAGAAGGGAACGAGTATTGCGTAGCTAGCTACGCTATATGGGAGAACTCCTTTTCTCGAGAATATGAAGCCAAAAATTATCCTTATTTTATATAATGTAAAAAGCAGTGCAGCTGCACAGCAGACCCAGGCAGAGCGTACTAGCGCGCTGATTGGCTGTGCTGCGGCAACTGCACGAACCTATGGCGAGGCGGCTGAGGCGTGCACCAATGGGGTCGCTTCGCGCCCAAAAGCACATCAAACACCGCCTAAATTTGCATAGCTAAGCTATAAAAGCCCATGTTAAGCCATAGGATTCAGGTTAAATCGACTGAAGCGATCCCCTGATCTAAGCACAATAGCATGGCGAGTTACGCAATACTTGTTCCCTTCTCTCTGGGAACCGAGGTTACATTAGTAACCGAGTAGTTCCCTTTCGAGAGTACTCTCGTATTGCGTAGCTAGCTACGCTATATGGGAACCCAATTAAAAACGCTGTGCGTGCTTTGAAAATTGTGTCCCATATTATGGCCTGGGGAGAGAGCCCGAGGCTCATAAAAGAGAAAAAGTATGAGACCCAAAAAGAGGCCAACAATAGTGAGCCTCATATAAGGTATATATAGGAATAATAATAATAATAATATTGTAATAATTTGTAATAATATCCATATAAGAACTAGACCAGACAAGTCGGGCCTAATTAATATTAATTAGGATTTTGACAAACTAGACCGGACAGCCCAGCCTACCGACGCACAGATATCTTCAAGTGGTATTCCACTGGACCAGGCCCATGACGAGGCCATGCCCCTAGTGGAATGAGCTCTGATGCCTATAGGGCAGCAGAGGTTTTTTGACTCATAAGCCAGCAAATTAGCGTCTACTATCCATCGTGACAATCTCTGCTTCGTGACCGCGCACCCTCTGGTGTGGCCACCAAAGCAAACGAAGAGCTGTTCCAACTGTGGCAGACTGCTCTAAATAAAACCTTAGGGCCCTAATTGGGCAGAGCAGATTCGCATCTTTTTCATCTTGAGATGAGGGAAGAGCTAATAGCGAAATAACCCACTTTGCGTATATAACCATGTCTTGGCTTGAGGATGACTTTGGAGTCGTTAGGCCCAAACTCGATACAGGAAGCGCATGTAAATCGCCAACTCGCTTGACTGAAGCTAGTGCCAGCAAGAAAGCAGTTTCTAGCGAAAGGTGCTTCAAGCTCACAGACTGAAGCGGTTTGAATGGGGAACCTTTCATGGCCTCTAAGACCGTGGAAAGGTCCCATATAGGAACTGAAAGGGGGTCAAGGCGGGTTAAGCCTCCTAGCCCCTCTGAGGAAGCGCACGATGAGGTCGCTTCTCCCCAGTGACTGTCCGGCCACATGAGCGTGAGACGCTGCTATGGCCGCCACATATACTTTGAGCGTGGAGGGGGAACGACCCTCGTCCATCAGCTCTTGAAGGAAGGAGAGCACTTCTGTCACTTCACACGAGTGTGGGTTTAGGTTCCGTGCTGTACACTAGCTTGAGAACACTGACCATTTCAGAGCGTAAAGCCGCCTGGTTGAGGGCGCTCTAGCTTCATAAATAGTATTCAGCACCCTTTCAGGGAGGTTCCCAGGTATCTGTTGATGGGCCACACATGAAGGGACCACAAGTCTCTCCTCAGCGGTATAGGCCATGGGGCTGTGTCTAGCAGCTGAATCAGTTCGGAGAACCATAGCTGTTCTTCCATAGCGGGGCTATTAAAAGCACTGCGCACTCTCCCTGATCCGTTTGATGACCTGAGGTGACATCGCAATCGGAGGGAAAGCATACAGTGGGCGGCTGGGCCAGTTGCGGGCTAGCGCATCCCTGTGAAGAATGTTGGGCAATGAGCATTGTCTTCTGAGGTGAAAAGATCGATCTTCGCTTTGCCGAAGATGCTCCAAATCAGCTGAACCATCTGTGGGTGAAGAGACCATTCCCCTGGGGGAATGTTGCCTCTGGATAGCATATCCGGACCCTGGTTCAGAACGTCTGGCACATGCGCTGCCCTTAGCGAGTGCAGGTTGTGCTGAGTCCATAAAAGGAGATGTTTCGCCATGGTGTGCAGGTTGTTTGACCTGAGTCCACCCTGGCGATTTATATAGGATACCACCGACATATTGTCCGTTTGGACCAGGACGTGGTGATCCTTTATGTATGGGAGGAAAGCTTTTAGCGATAGATCGACCACTTTCATCTCTAGACAGTTTATGTGCAGCCGTTTCTCAGAGTCTGACCCAAGAACGGAGACGGGCCTGCCGTTGTCTAGGGCGCCCCAACCTAGGTTGGACGCATCTGTCAAGATCACTTTCCATTTCGAGACCGTGCCCATACTCACACCCGACTGTTACCAGCTGGTTGCTTTCCAAGGAGCCAGGGCTTTAAAAACAGCCGTGGTTCACTTTGATGCGTAACTGGCCCGATCGCCGAGCGCAAAGTTTTAACCAGCATCGGACCATGGATGCATCGGACGCATGTATAATAGACCCAGTTTGAGCACTGCAGATTCTGAGGACATAAGACCTAACATCCTCTGAAAACGTTTGAGAGGAGTGTAAGTGCCAGCTTTGAATGACGCCGCTAGGCGCTGGATGGTGAGCATGCGCTGTGGCGTAAGCCGCACTCTCATCCATATTGAGTCTATAACTGTTCCCAGAAAAGCAATGTTTTGGGTGGGAGACAGCACGCTCTTGGCAGTGTTGATCCTGAGACCCAGACATTCTAGATGGCTAAGGAGCCAGGACCTGTGGGTTATCAACTGTGTCTCTGATTGGGCTATAATGAGCCAATCGTCGAGGTAGTTGAGTATTCACACTCCCCGTAGTCTCAGGGGGGCGAGGGCTGCATCCATGCACTTCGTAAATGTGCGGGGTGCTAGGGATAGACCGAATGGTAGGACTTTGTATTGATAAGCCTGCCCCTCGTAGGCAAATCTCAAGAATGGCCTGTGACGGGGTGCTATCTGAATGTGAAAGTAAGCATTTTTCAGATCCACTGTGAAAAACCAGTCCCCCGGGCGAATTTGATAACAGGCTAGCTGACTGCAATATTTATAATCCCAGCCGCCTGAATAGAGGGGACTGGGAGATATTTAAATTAAGTCTGTGGTGGTAATCCGGCCGCAGCGGGACTTTTGTGTGATTTTGTGGTGCTGAATTAACAGTGCTTATGTGCAGGGATGCATACTGTATAGTGGGCACACTGCTACAGTCAGAACAGAGGAAATAACTTTTTAAATGGCTTATTAGGGTCGCCGTAAATACAGCGTTTGTGTGCAGGCGTGCGTGCTTTATCACAGGCTACTTAACTGCAATGTTGACATCTTCAGCCGCCTGAAGAGGGGACTGGGAGAAGTGTACAGAGAGTGAAAATGGCGCAAGGCTTGGCTGGCATTTTACGGCGCCGCTAGGCGATGGACAGGGAGCGTGTGCTGTGACGTAAGCCACGCTTTCGACATCTCCAGCCGCCTGAATAGAGGGGACTGGGAGAAGTGTAAAGAGAGTGAAAACGGCGCAAGGTTTGTGACTCCCTCTGTGCTTCGGTGAAGCACTCGGTGCTGTGTGAAGTGCTTATGTGCAGGGGTGCATACTGTATAGTGGGCACAATGCCTGCAGTCATAACATGGCTGCCATTTTACGACGCCGCTAGGCGCTGGACAGCGAGCGTACACTGTGACGTAAGCCGCGTTCTCGACGTCTCCAGCCGCCTGAATAGAGGGGACTGGGAGAAGTGTAAGAGAGTGAAAATGGCGCAGAAGTGGGAAGTGGCTGGGAGACTGCGCTGACACCACTGGCGGCTTGAGTATTCTGAGAGCTAGACACTCGGGGAGAGCTCCGGCATGGGCTTGCTCGTCTGCTCTGGCATTCTCTGTCCACGGCACTTCTTTCTGCGTGGCCCGAGCGAGAGAAGAAGGAGAGGTGAGGGAACGGCGTCCTCATTGAAGCTGACGAGTCAAGCCCGCAGGTTCGACAGCGTCATTTCGTCGCACTGCAGGCAGCCGCCCTTAGAGAGTGCAGCTTTGGCGTGGTCACGGCCTAAGCATGACGATCCCCGCCGAAGAGAGCGCCTCTGACAGGATATACAAGGCATATGAAATGACGCCTCAGCTCTTTTGTGAGTGTGTGTGTTGAAGCGGAGCACACACACAGCTTGTAAGGATATAAAAGGATATTGAACACGCCGGATGGTGCAGCTGGAACACCAAGGGCTGAAGGAGGAGTCCAGAGAAGGAATCCGGCGTCCTCAGAACTGCAGAGCAGGAGCTGGTTCCGCTGGGGGCTTGTCAACGGTGGTGACTTCACAATTCCGGAGATCAGCGAAGGGTGAGTTTCACTGAAGGAGATTAAATCTGAATCCTATGGCTTAACATGGGCTTTTATAGCTTAGCTATGCAAATTTAGCCGGTGTTTGACGTGCTTTTGAGCGCAAAGCGACCCGATTGGTGCACGTCTCAGCCTCCTCGCCATAGGTTTGTGCAGTTGCCGCAGCACAGCCAATCAGCGCGCTAGTACGCTCTGCCTGGGTCTGCTGTGCAGCTGCACTGCGTTTTACATTATATAAATTATACGGATAATTTTTTCATATTCTCAAGAAAAGGAGTTTTCCCATATAGCGTAGCTAGCTACGCAATACAAGAGTACTCTCGAAAGGGAACTGCTCCTGATGAACAAAATGAACATCATACCTGCATGCAAATCCTTCCCAGCTAACACGCGTCGTACCAGTTACGTGATTTATTGGTACTTTTATTTCATGACTTAAGAATTGACAACGTAACATTGCATGATCGTAGTTTCTCTTGCGCTATATATGAAGTGATAGCATATACAGCGTGCGCCGCCGCATGCGTGTGTGTAATTAAAGATTGTGCGCTACGAGCACAGTATAACGACTGACAGGACATGAAAGTTCGGTTTTCTAAGGGGAGAGAGACTTTTTGTTTCGTAACAAGCTACGAAAATGACACCGACATATAGCCTTACAACATATCATCTGACTGAAGATACTGAATCGGGATAACACGTTTTTCTCAGGCACTCCGTGACCCACTCTACGGTATCGCGACCAAACCAGCTGAGAAACACTGCTGTAAAGGAAACTCTCTCACTGGGGACCGATGCTGATGCTGGGACTCCAAGGTAGCATTTAGCCAACCTGGTTAAATGGGAAAACTGTCTTTCTTTGTCCTTCCACCATGCAACTTGAGCGATCACCAAGTCACGTGACATGTACTTGGAAGACAAATGTTAGTGTATATTTAGTAAATAATATTATTATAATAATATTTAGTAAAAATACAGCTCGTATTGGTTGTTAAAAGTGTACTAATTACTATTTAATCAAATGTCAAGGAAGAAAAATAATGTTTTGTGACATAAGATGAAGTGAGAGCTGGGCCGGGACAGCCGAGGGCGAAGCGCGCTCGGTTCGACATGAGAGTATCGCGGTTCGTACCGTGGGTGGTGAATCGCGGCTTACGGGTTCGGTTTGAATATCATTACACCCCTAGACATGATGTAGCATTTCTTAACTTTTTTTTTTTTTTTACAGTAATGTTATATTTTGTGATGTGTTGTTTACATGGTTTTAAGATGTCTGACAAGAGGATGAACCTTGCTTTCTTGATTAGCTCTCTCTAGCTGTGACTGCATAAGAAGCACAACATCACTCTCAACATCCATCCAAACTACAGAGGAATTACTGAGCTCTGCAACAGTCTCTCAACTCACATGGAGTCAGAATAAGACCATGTAAGTTGGTCAGACATGAACAGAAAGCTATGCATGAAAACTCATACTTCATTTCATAATTTATTTTCAAACCGGTATGACTGATTTGGGAGTACAAGTATTGATAGAAAATTGTTTGAATAATAATCGTTTCAATGCAATTTCAACAAATGGAATCTCACAACAGTTCAATACAAATGCTTGTATGTTAGAAGGCTGAAAACTCTATGATCTTGTTCTATAGGTCTTGGTCTGGATTACCACTATGGTATGAGTGTCTTCGTTGGCTTCTCTTCTCAGCTATGATTACCATCTTATCTGTACACATGCTCAAAATCCACAAGGCTTAGGGCTCAAGTCAAACACATCTGACTAAGAACCATGGTCACATCTTTATTACAACTGTGTTTTTATTCATGGTGTGCATGTACACTTTGCATTCCTTTTACTTTGTCAATTTACTGTACATGTCAGCACTGAATTGATATGTCTTGTCCTTATTATCCACAAGGTGTGCAATTAATTCAGCCCCGAACTGCTTAATTCCATTCAAACTTGGTTAGATATTTCAGCTTTAGGTGTTCTGTCTTATTTAAAAAAAGAAACAAGATTAAGTACCCGCTTTGTATATTGACAGAATATATCACAATGTTCACATTACAAGAAGATATCAACCTTAATGCAATTAACATTTTCAAGCGTTGCTAGAGTCTTAACCCCGGCGCACAAGCTGGCTATATTCTGTTGTGCCTATCAACTCGCTCAATAGCATAGAAATTCACATTCAAGATTGAAAAAGTGAAAAGTATCTTGCCTGCCCTTCCTGAAAGGAAAATATCACACACACTGAAGTATTGTTGAAATTGTTTTGTAACCTTGATGTGTGGACAGCGGTCAAGGGACTGTAAAGATTGTTCTTTCATCTTTGTTTAATTTTCAATAAATGTGCTTGATAAGATATGAGCTTTTCATTATTACCTCTTGAAACTAGAGTTGCAGTGAGATGCCCAGCATAGCCTATACTTCAAGAAAGACACAAATATCAAAATGATCAAAAATATGAAATGGGAAAAAAATACTATGGAAGTCAATGGTGTCCATCAACTGTTTGGTTATCGACATTCTTCAGAATATCTTCTTTTCTGTCCAGCATAAGAAAGAAATGTATACAGGTTGAGGGCGAGTAAATCAAGTTTTCATTTTTGAGTTTTTAACTATCCCTTTAAACCAGTAAAACCAAAAACATTAACAAAAAAAAAAAAAAAATAGTAACCACATACTTTTTTAAAGCTGCAATGCTGGCAGTTTACACAAAATAATAATTTGATTCCTGCTCATATATATATATATATATATACACATTTGTTATGAGAACATTTTTCCTGGTTGTAATTTAGCAGATCAGGTTACATGAAAGAGAGGATTTCCACTTGTGTACACCCATCCTGTCCCATGATTTCATTTTTTTATGAGCATTTTTAGAGATTGTATGATATATTAACAACAAAAAACTTATATGACTTTGAAACATTTACACTGCAAAATGAAAAGGAAAAAAAAAGACATAAAACCTTTTTGTTGTCTGTAGTCTCTTAATCTTTAAAAAATGAGAAATATAACCAAACTCATATTCACTCGCATGAATCATCTTGTGGAAAAAGCGGTTTTATTCTACATGGAGCGGGTCGCATGAGAATAATCTCAAACTCAAGAATGTCCATTATAATGTGTTGTCCCACTACTATCTGTTCTTGAGCTACAGAAAACAAATTACTCTAGAACTATTTTAGGCAAGTTCACCAGCGTTGAGAGACTATGGGATTTAAGTTGCAGTAGCTCTGTGCTGCTGCCTTCTTCCTGTGTCTAATGAAGGCTGTAAATATCAGAGGTGAGCTTGATACTGTAACGCTACTGCTCCAAGACTCAAAGGTTGAGGATCCAAATGCAGCTTTATTGGAGGGTATTCCACAATCGTAATCAAAACAATGCAGAAGGTCATACACAGGCAAGCAGTCCAAACAGGCAAACAAGGCAGGAGAGACAGGCAAAAGGGTAATCCACGGAACAGGTAAAAAGACACAAGACACAAGACACAAGACACAAGACACAAGACACAAGACACAAGACACAAGACCGCTCAGAATTGCAGTTATTACACTAAACAAGACTTCGCAACAAATGACAAGGTGAACAGGCTAGATATAGGCAGAGGCAATAAGGCAAAGGAGACACAGGTGTAAACAATGAGTGATGAGTCCGGGCAAAGGGTGATGGGTAATGTAGTCTTTGATGGATTGACAGTCCGGGGTGGAGTGCCCTCTGGTGGTACCATGGGGCACTCTCACTGGTGATTGTGACAGATACTCATCAGTCATTCCATTTTGGTCATTGTGTTTGAAATACAAATCATTGTATCTACAAATAGAATGACATGCTTTTGTGTGTTTCTTAGATTTCATTTAAGGACAATCTATAATATCATGAAATGCATAGATCTAAAATGTTCTGAAATAAACTTTTTGTAATTTGATGGAACAGAAATAAAATGACAAATTTTATGAATAACATCTCAACCCCAAAAAGATTTAAATTAAATATATACTTGAGGGCCAAAACATTCTTTTCTGCTTATTTAACCTGGTATTTTCCTGTACACAAGGATCCCAAACACATCACTTTATTATGACAACATAACTTGCCACACAGCAAAAGCCTCCACAAAATGTCAGGTAGACAAAGACTTAACAAATAATGTACTTTTTGTCATTGATCTGAATGTCAGAGTTGCCCAATTAATGACAGTTACTGGAATAATGAATTAGATTATAAGCGTGTTATTTGTTTATCTCCACAGCACAGTGTACACAGCCTTCTTTTGCATCAAGGAATGTCATC
The DNA here is from genome assembly GCA_039654625.1 of Rhinogobio ventralis. Classification (NCBI taxonomy): domain Eukaryota; kingdom Metazoa; phylum Chordata; class Actinopteri; order Cypriniformes; family Gobionidae; genus Rhinogobio; species Rhinogobio ventralis. Next base: position 15,651,250 of record CM077203.1, read on the forward strand.
TTGTCCGAATCTTATCTCTCGACTCAAAGTTGATAGGGCATAAACCAGTAAACTCAAGAGCATCTAAATCTGTTACTTGTCTGGGAACCCAGTAAACAAGTCTGGAATTGGATTGCACAAGTAAGTATTATCAATAATTGTTTTGAGTACCCTACATTTGTAAATTGCGCGTAAAGTACCTTTGAATTTTTTTTATACACTGCCTGTTTGGATTTAAATTGGCGAATGATTAAGAGTCAATGATTGGATCATTATTGCAGTGATTTTTATGTTTCGAGCATGTTTGGCAACAGTTCTTCCAACCCTAATTGATGGAGTGTGTAGCTTCACTCTTAAACAACCATGTCCCTGTATCATATATAGTGAGGCAACACTAAATATTATTTGTCATTATTTTCAGAAGTATGTGAAGACCACCAAATCTCATTAAGTCAATAATATCTTTAATACTTTACAGGAAAATCATGTGGAAATCCTCCAGATTTGTACAATGGGCGATATGAATTTTTTAAAATTTTATTTGGTGACAAAAGTACAGCGGGTAATTGAAACCATTAAAGTCAGTTTCTTTGTGCTGTTTTAACCATGTGTATCTATAAGTAGATGTGCTATGATTTGGTAAGAAGATGATAATTTCTTTCAGATATATGTTAGCTGGACAGATAAAAGACAGATGGTGCCGCGATCAGGGATGGGATGGCAGAGATCCTGTCTGTGAAGGTGGGGTTTTTTTTTTCTTAAATTTGAATGAAATATGACATTTGAAGAGCACCTAAACTTGCATCTGGAAATAAATGTTTTGTTTTTTTTCTCTTTAGTGGTGAAATGTGTGGCACCTCCAACCATAAAAAATGGACAGCTTGAAGATGAGCCTTTGGACAGTTATGATTATTCTCAAGTTGTGTCCTACAGATGTAACAAGGGGTTGAGTCTTACTAGAAGTTCAGCACTTTATTGTTCTGAGGATGGGACTTTTAAACCAGATCCACCAAAATGTTTGGGTACGTTACAGTTAAAATGCCATTGAAGAGAATAAATCTGTTTGTCTTTACTTGTGAGGTTGTTTTTTTGTCGCCGAATACATTGTGTAGTGATACGTACAATTCATTTACATATGCATTTTTCTTGTGTTTTCCTTTTTTAATTCAGAGGGGTGTCCAACACCTGAAATTCCACATGCAATTAAAACCGGTGGATAATCACCCCCCTACGAACTGGAAAACTTTATAGATTACAAATGTGAAGATGGCTATACAATGAAAGGAGAAGGTCATATTGTGTGTTCAGAAAAGGGATGGAGCCCTGAACCACCACAATGCATTGGTAAAACTGAAATAATGGTATGTGTATGTTCTAAAGGCATAATTGCACTGTGCTCCCGCCACTGCTTTTTTTTACTTAGGATGCCTCAGAAATGAATAAAAATTAATAGTAAAGATATTTATACTGTGGCAAATAACATTATCATTAGGGCCCAAGCCCAAAGGGCGAAGGCCCTATTGTTCCCTTAAGGATTATTATTATTAGGGCCCAAGCCATGAAAGGGCGAAAGGCCCTATTGTTCCCCTAAAGGTGCACTATGTAACATTTTTGCTGTAAAATATCCAAAAACCACTAGGCCAGTGTTATATATTTTGTTCAGTTGAGTACTTACAATATCCCAAATATTTCCAACTATTTGTAAATCGTGAAAAAATTGCTATTTTAACCAAGGAACCGGGACGTGTGAGGGAGTCACCTGTCATATCTGCGTTACCCTCGGTTTCTGGTTTTATTTAGCAGAAACGCTTTACTCTTACTGCAGTGTGCAACAAGTATCATAGCAGCCGCCGAGCGAACGCACAGAGTAACGTCATAACATCATTTTCAACACATTCAAATGTATCTAATATGATAAACAGAGCTGCGTTACCTCATACTCATGACCGGAAAAACGGAAATGGCACCGGCGACTGTGTGCTCTGCTTCATACTACAGTAACGTTAATAATTGCATCCATGAACATGATTTCTGTCCTATTCCGATTCTTTTCCACCAGCTGTGAGGTGAAGACCACATGTCCCAAGATTCCAAGCCCTGAAAGGGCCTATTGTTCTTCTAAGGATAAATTTTTTTTGGGGCCCTTACCATGCTCGAAAACTCTTGAAACTTTGCACACACGTCGGAATCTGCGGCCATCAGGGCCGGGCCAAAGCTGGTACCTGGGCGTGGCAGGGGGGCTCGACAGCGCCCCCTTGAAAAACTTGGTACATATATCAAACACACTTGCACGTACATGTATGAATCTCTGTACACATATAGACCTCATTGGGCCGAACAACTTCCGCACTCATAGTCATAAGCTTCGCCCAACAGGAAGTGAGCTATTATGGGTTGTTCGGAAAACGCATGCTCTGGAATTTGATATACTCCTCCTAGGCCAGTGTTCTGATCAGCGCCAAACTCAGTCAGCATGAAGTCAAGACATTGAGGATGCTAAATTGCGAGCAGATTTTTGATATCTTGAACAAAAGATTCAAGAAGCAACGAATTTGGCCATGGCGAAGCAACGAATTTATGGCGAGAAAAGAGAAACAGGAAGTGTTATAACTTCTGCATACACTGATTCATTTTGATGAAACTTTAGCTGTGTGTTCGTTGTAAGAGGCCGATCACATGGATGTGATTATTGTGACTTAAAGTTATAGCGCCACCAACTGGCAGCAGGAAGTGAGTCACTTTCAAAATGCTTTGAAATCACCATCTTATTCTTACCCGATTTACTTCAAACTTCATCAGTATAATGTCAAAACATGGCAGATATAGACATATGAATGGATTCATGATATTTGAAATACTGTTGCCATGGCAACGTGTCAAAGTTTAATAATCTTTTTGGGTGTTTTTGAGACTCTTAGCATGCTTGAAATTGCATGAAACTCGACACACACATCAGAGATGCCATCCAGTAAATAAGGGCAAATACTTAGAAACAGGCGTGGTGGAGGGGCTCAGTAGCGCTATCTTTTGACAAAAGTGGGAGGGTTAGTTTTATCTACAGAAATCAAACTCGGTATATATTTTGTACTCTTCGAGCCGGACAACTTTTCTAATTTACAGTCATTAGCTCCGACCAACAGGAAGTCAGATATTTTGGTTTTTTTGAATGTGGAATTTTTTAATAATCAGGCTCTGAGTTTTTATTAACTCCTCGTAGGAGATGCATGGAATCGACACCAAACTAGGTCAACATGAAACAAAGACATTGAAGATGCTATATTGCGAACGATTATAGGATATCTCAAACGGTGCTGCTATGGCGAGAGATTAAATAAGGACAAAAAAGGGAAACAGAAATTGTCTCATATCTTGTAAAATCATTGTTTGATTTAAATTAAATTAAGATTGAATGTTCGGTAATTTAACCTGGATGAATTTAAAATGAATGTACTATTTTTCAGATCAATATAGTTATTTCTTTAAAATATTTCTTGTAAATCTTACTCTCTCTGTCGGTCCTTCCCCTCCCCCTATCTCCCACTCTCTCAGGCTCACTCTGTGTGTGTGTGTGTCACTTTCTCTCTTGATGGTGATCATTTAACCCGTTCATATCATAGGCTATCACAAATAACTATCACTTTAGTGTAAAAAAATAAGTTAAAAAAAAACTATACAAATACCTTGAATTAAATACTGGCCTTCTGGACTTAAAACATTTTGAGCTGCAATATATATTTTTGCACATATTTGAAAGTGACCTATTATATCATATGACATTAAAAAATAAATAATCTATATTTAAATGACATCATGGGTGTGGCTTGTGGTCATAGTGTCATCAGCTGCTGCGGTAAATGTGGAATATTCGACCAATTTTAAAATATTCTCCTGTTTAAATGCAAATTGCCTGTCGTGCACAGTTGCCCTGAAGCCACAGAGGTGGTGGTGCCACCGGCTTGGGCCCGTCATCGCTGCTTGCAGCTTTAATTTTCTTTATATTCCTATTTGCTGTATGTTCTTCATCAAAGAATCATTTATATTGCAGCAAAGACAGCTTTGTTCTAGTCGTCACATTATAAAGAAAGTGCTTTTTTTTAGGAAATTAACTTCAGTATTAAATTTAATGTAGAATGTATGACACATACTTTATGGTTGCCTTTTCTCCTTTTGTGTATTTAGCAACACTAAGTGTTGAATTAAGGAGCAGTGCATAAAGTTTAAAGTTCATATCCCCAGTTTCACAGACAAGGCTGAAGCTAGTCCCAGACCCGGACTAAAATGCATGTTTGGGCTGTTTTAAATGAAAGGAACTTGCACTGACATAGCTTAAAATATGCCAGTGTAATGTCTCAAGAAGCACACCATTATGTTTTTATCTAAGGCATGTTTATAAAAGATACTTAAATGTCCTTATTGAACTAAGGCCTAATCCTGCCTTAATCTAAGACCTGTCTGTGAAACTAGGCCATACATTTCTAAATATGCTTAATGTCTTAACTCATTTATCTATCTGAGAACACTTACCAATACATAAAATACCTCCCTCTTCAGCAGGATCTTTGTATGATGGGATACGCATTGAATGACAAAGGTAAGTTCAATACATTCTTGAATCCAACTCTACTCTATACAATCCGTCTAGAGATCTGGATTGATCTGTAATTTAATTGAAAGAATCAATCTTTAAATTAATTTAAATCAAAACCTTAATGTTATAAAAGTATTCATATAAATTAACATTGACTAAATGTAAGTTCATGATGTTCACAACAAATTAGTTGATTTAATGTAATACTTTTAAATTAACTAATGCTACTTAAAAGTGTTACCGTTACCTTATTTTTTAGCTTCTAGACATTTACTGAGTAAATATGCAAATAGTTTGATGAATGTTAGTGCTCCCTATGTGTCATGCAAGCAAAAGTTTTGTGTACATGTAAATTAGGAAAAACACATAGGCCCTGACTTGACTATGTTTGACTACAAATGTCTGTAGACAAAGCCAAATTATTATGGGGCCATGTACACTTCTTTTGTATTTTTTCATGGAAACCTTTTCCTGGGAGAAACAAACCAAACAGTTATTCACTGAATAGGGGTGCGTCTCAATCAACTCCCTAGCTTCCTAGGTCATGAACAAATATATTGTATACACAAATTCTGGCACTGGTAATGACAGTTATAGGACGCTGGCTAACTACACATTGGGACACTGATGACTCTATTTACGGCAACAAGACGATGTCCTCATTGTACAACATCACTACTGGTATTTATGAACAACAGCAGAACTGATATCGTAATTATAATATTTTTTTATGTTATTTAAAGTACATTATGATAAATACTTTGCTTGTTACATTTACATGCAACATTTCAGCCGCAAATCAATTATAAATGTTAGTTAGATTATGTTTATTACCTAGCGATATGGCCAACTCCCTGACTAGTGCCCTGACTATTGAACTAGGGATCTGATTGAGACTCACCCCCTCTTTCCTTCCATTCTTGCTGTCCAATACTGTTCGGCATCATTCAACTTCCGCACATTCAACCTTGAATAAACTCCTTTGTGTTGGTCTGTTTATCTTAGAGCTAATCTTGAAGCTGTTTGTCATCATATTCATGCGAGATATTAAATGTAATTAAAGTAGGGGATGTAGTGATGAGTAGGAACCATTTACTGAAACATCTGGGTCTTTTTATAATTGTCCTACAGTAGACCTACAAGGTGCATTACTGAAATAGAACAGGCAAGATTTTAAGTGAGTGACCTGTTCATACCAAAAGTGGTCTGTTTCTTTTTTGGCTTTGAAGACTTTGAATACAGTGAATGACTTTTATGGTGATTTTGTTGTTGTTGTTCTTTTGAGGGCTTGAGTTTTATTGTACATTTATGAAAGGTAAAAGTCATACTGGTTTCAAAAAACATTAACTGACATATTTCAGTCAATATTAATAATTACTTTTTAATTGGTCACTTTGTTTCTTTGATTAATTTTCAGACTTGCTAATGCTAACAACCCTATATAAAAATCCAATCCAAGTTTTTGTGCTGCCTCCAAATAAATCATGTTCATATATACCAACCCTATATGATATCACAGAACATGTTTGTTGTTACACTAGCAGACTTGAAATAATTAGATACAGTGATCAAATGCATGTATTGCTGTCATGTTTTATTAATTTAGGCCTAACACTGTGTGTTCCTGAGACGTGTATGAGGATCTGCCCCATACCATGAATATGTGTACTCATTTAACCTGGCTTCCAAAGAAAACATATGCATTTGTGCTGTAGGCCTTCTTCATTTACTGATAATTGTCAAATTGATAGCTTCTTATTCTTGGCTTCTGATTTGTCAATAAAAGACAAAACTTCACAATATAGCCTACTCACATCTATGAGCCACAAGAATGGTACTTAGTGGATTTGCTTAATAAAATAATAATAGTTGTAGTTAAAGATTTATAGGCACTTGATGACGTGCATTTTATATTTAATCTGGCATCTAATATGCAAAAATGTCAAACGTTTTTGTAACGTTAATAATACTCTTGACTTTTTGTTGAAATGTAATTATTCTGTTTACAAAATTCCTGTTAAATCAGCCAGTTTTCCCAGACAAGCCCTGCTAGCATTGTTACTCTTAAATATCTCTAATTCAGTGGAAATCACTATGGACAATCTTTGTGGTAACATGTTCATTGATAATGTTGATGTTTTAAAACAAAAATGTAACAATAAGGATATAAGAAATGCTCTTTGTTCTGTGTTTTTTTTCCCTTTTGGTCTTCTTTATTTGGTAATATCTCTTGGGTCAAAGCATGAAAATTGCCAAATAAGTTTTGTGTTAATAACAAAATTAAGGAAGTGTCTTACAAAATACTTTACAGAATTGATCCTGCAAAGCATGTTTTGGAAAGATTTAAGCTTAATATTTCATATACCTGTGAATTTTGTGCGCTAGAAAAAGAAAAAAAAAATTTCTTACTGTATTTATGCAAGATTATAAGATTTATAGCCTAAACCTTTATTAATAGAAAATAGGAAAGATAGGAATTTGTGTATTTGATGCGCTTTTTTAAACTCAGAATAGGCAAACCATAAACATGAGAAGAAGAAAATGCTTTAAAAAAAAAAAAAAGATTTATGTAATTGTTTTATTTTTTTTTTATTTTTTTTTCTTTCTTAATAAACCATAAACCATAGTTCTGAATTAAAGTGACGTCTGATCCTCTGGAGGCCGCATTAGTCAGCAGTAACCATTACAACATTGACCGTTTTTCCTAGTGAAGCATAAATTGTTGTAAATTCTTAATGACTTTGAAATGTAGTGATCTTTTTACAGTCTTTTTACATATTATCTATACAGTGATCAGTTAAGACTCATGGTTTAAAAAAAAAAAAAAAAAAACATGGTTTATGACACATTGGTAACGCCCTCTTCAGACGGAAAATTACTTCGTGAGAACGAACATCTCCACCTTCTTTTTATCTCCTTTCCTGAAAGATAGCACTCATTTGCCTCCGAATCAAACACGGAACACTGAGAAACCTCCTAAACACCTAAAGGTAAGGCTGCTTAAAACAAAAGATTCATTTCCGCTTCTCTGCGTAGCTAGGCCTATTCCTACCACAATGTCCTCGCTTGAAAATATGTCATTTGATTGAAATTATATATATAATTGAAATTATATATATAAAATATGAAATTAATAATTAGATTTTGTGTAAAATGATGTGTTATTTTATGTGTGTCGGGTTAGATTGGGGGTTGAGCTATGGACTATTTAAAACGGAACAAAAGCGGAAGGAAGCGCAGTGGTCAGTCGTCATCAGTCATCACTCCCTTCCGCCGCGTTGCTTACCACATTCTTTTAATGTAACGATTAGACTATAAACAGTCGAATGAATCTTGGTTAGTTAACTAAAACTAGTTTTATGCATTCGTTCAAAGCATGTGCATGTTGTCTTTTAATAAAGTGACGTTAATAATTAAAACCTGTCTTGATTGTGACAGGCTAATAGGACAGGCTCTTTTTGTCTGTTTCGTTGTACAGAATGCTAGTGTTGACTTCAGATTATGTGCATTTCTTTACGCCGTGACGCTAAAATATCTTCTTTTTTTGGTGCAGAAAACAAATAACATTGGCCTAGATTACAGCTGACATTCACCGACGTAAACAAGATGGGATGCAAGGTGCTGCGTCTCAGTGTTGCTCTCCTTCTGTGTCTTATGATCTTTGAACATGTCCGAGGTGAGTATCTATCTATCTGTCTGAACTGTGTTTAGTTTCAGTTTTTACACTCGGCGCGTCCCAATTCGCGTACTTGTACACTATCTGTGCTGTTGTATAAACAGTGCGAGTAATTAAAAATAATTAATTAACTGGAGAGAAAAAAACGAAGTTTGGAATGTTGGACACTTAATGTACTCAAACTGTAGCTTTAATTTAGTAGCGGGGGGCTATCAGACTCCAATGTTGAATGACAAAATAAACTTAAAATTCATACACTACACTGTTAAATACGTAACTTAGTATATACGTGTATAGTGCGTCATTTGGGACACAACGCTGGTTTTTATTTTTCCATGCAATAGGCAAGATTATTTCCTCCTTTTATGACGCTAGTGAATTATGGGACTAACTTCCATCGAACTGTAAACAATCAGATACTAGCAATAAACTTGTTTAAGGGTTAGCATTTGCAAAAACGACAACAATTAGGTGACATTTCTCCTTCAACCATCTAACTTCAAAAGGAAACGTAAATGTGATAAATTACTTTCGGCAGACCATGGAAAAAAAACCAAAGGTCTTTCTTGAGCAATTTCCCCTTTTAATTGGATTATGGATGTAAAATATTACTGTAAGATTATTTAAGTCTATATTATGTAATATAATACATTTTTATCAAATGTTCCATCATTAATTGGAACATTGACAGGTATTTCAAAGTGCTCTGCGTCATTTAGTCAGGTAACAAATATTATGTTTTCCTGCTTCAGAAACATTCCTGTAAACACTGCTGTTAGGGATTAGAAGTGAAAAGGGGGACAAAGTTACGCTTGAAATTTACGTCTCTGAAAAAAGGGGAAACAGGCATGAATGGGGAGAAAATCAAAAGATTCTTGGTGCATTCCAGTGAATTGTTCATTTAATCTGGAGATCAGACCACAAGAGCACTGTGTCTTTTGTCTTTTTTATATTGTTACAGTGCCGGAGTAAAGAGCTCAATTCTTGTGATGCCAATGTCCTAATGGATAAAAATAGAGCATGATGGAAAATGTTAAGGATTGAAACAGATAAGGATTATTAGTAGTGCAACCTTATTATTTGAAATTATTTGTTTCTGTCCTTTTGAGTGGCATGACTCTAAACCAGAAGTGCTGGATGATCCATATTTTAAAATGCAGTAGGTTTCTTCAAAAAAGTAATATAGAAAACTGTAATATAGTAATAGAAATGGGCACATTGTAAGTTAATTCACTCAACAAACAGTACATGCATGTATAATCTAGTAGCATAATGTTGATACTAGCAACTGATAATGCTTTGCAAACAGAAAAATTTAAGCCTAGAGCTCGATGGTCATAGCATGCTGCTACTGTACACAAAATTAACCGAAATCTTCACTGTAAACACTGCAAACACACATGTCTTCCATTTGCTTTTGGTCATGAAATGGATGCATGAAAACCAAAATTATTACAATTTATATTGGTCTGCAACAAGGTCATCAGGTTCAACGACCCAATGACTTCAGGCCGTTAGACTGCCATATATGCCAGCTCTTCTTTCGTACCATTATAATGCTGTCAGGACTGATTTTAATCGTGACCTTAACCAGCAGATGTGTTTTTGTCACTATATCACAAATAATCATGTAACCTTAATACATTTTGCAACGATAACAGTAATATAACTGTATTAGCACTTGTTTAAGTTGCAGTTATCACCAATGTTGTCTAAAATCTGTTAGTTTCGGTATTTGAGATGGCTCAAAAGTTTTCAAATCTTGTAAAAAATGATAGTGTGAGCAACATATGAAGAACCATTGTGATTTAATTTCAACAGTACTACTTCAAGTCATACTAATTTACTTTTGTTTAAACAGATAATCACATTCTAGTCAGTTGTTACCAAAAAATAAAGCTAATAAGGAGGGGTAGTGCAAATAATAATGATTATGATGGTTGGAATAGTATTGCATCAGATTACTGTAAAGGATATGTTTTGTGTTTATTTCCACAGCACAGTGTGCACAGCCTTCTTTTACATCAAGGAATGTCATCTTGTCCGACTCTTATCTCTCAGCTCAAAGTTTTCCAGATGGATCCACCGTAACATTTAAGTGTGTGATAGGGCATAAACCAGTAAACTCAAGAGCATCTAAATCTGTTACTTGTGAGGGAACCCAGTGGAAAAGTCTGGAATTGGATTGCACAAGTACGTATTATCAAATGTTTTATGAGTAACCTACATTTGTAAATTGCACTAAAGTGCATTTAAATGTTTTTTAAAATATAATTTAGGTATGTGAAGTATGTACAGAATAGATGAACAAGTCCTTAAATAGCTTGAGAATCCTTTATATCGGTTTCGTCACTGATGCAGGAAGCTTCACAGCATCACACATGTCCTCTTAAAATAAATCCCTATATCATATATAGTGAGGCAACACTAAAGATTATTTTTCAATATTTCCAGAAGTATGTGAAGACCACCAAATCTCATTAAGTCAATAATATCTTTAATGCTTTACAGGAAAATCCTGTGGAAGTCCTCCAGATTTTTTTAATGGGAGATATGAAAAAAATGGTATTTTATTTGGTGACAAAATTACAGCGGTTTGTGACAGCGGGTAAGTGAAACCATTAAAGTCAGTTTCTTTGTGCTGTTTTAACCATGTGTATCTATAAGTAGATGTGCTATGATTTGGTAAGAAGATGATAATTTCTTTCAGATATATGTTAGCTGGACAGATAAAAGACAGATGGTGCCGCGATCAGGGATGGGATGGCAGAGATCCTGTCTGTGAAGGTGTTTTTTTTTGTTTGTGTTTTTTTTCTTAAAGGGGTCATGAACTGGCATAAAAAAAATATATATATAGGGTCTAAATAAAGTTCTGGTTAAAGATTTCCCCCTTAAAATGGCCCTGCTTGCAAGGTAGTACTTTTTCAAAGTTCAGGAACTTGGGCGCTGAACATGCTGATTGGTTGTTCACGCAGCATTTTATTTCAACCCAAAGTCTGTTGCGGTGCGTGCATGAAGAGTTGTTTACTATTCGAATCAACAATAGAGTTTAAAAAATACGACTGATTATCCGACAACTAGGCTTTATTAAGCTTATGTGCAGAGGACGAAATCCAGGTGGGAACTGGAAAGTCGTGTGCAGTCCTACGTCACCGGACTAATCGTCACGGTACTTTAGACTGCGATGGAAATGCAGACAGCAACAGGTCTGGGGGAAAAAAGAGTTCCTGGGAAAAAAGTTCCTGGGACAAATTGTTCCGGGTAATTTAGGTGGAAACGGGGCTATAATGAATACGTAATAGGCTATTTTCTACCCTGGTTTTGAGCCTAGCTCCTGTAACGTTCGGTTTTTATGGGCATGCCGCATTAAAGACTTGGAAGTAAACGCCCACTGCTATGATTGGATAACAGTTTTATTGCATATTATAATAAGCTTCAACTCCTCCGTCAGTACACGTGGGAAATTGTTTTGAAAACGTGTGGAAAAGCGGCAACTGGAATGATTTGACCACAGGGCTCGCAAAATGTCTTTATCAAACAAACACAATTATTTATCTCTCATCCACCCGCAATTAATTGGAATGTTGTTTTTTATTACTTGGCCCGCCCGATCGGTGGATATAACCACAAACCGCGCATCACTAACATGCACACAAGCCACGTATGTGCATCAGCAAAACTTCACTGCAGAGAAATCAGCATGTTCAAAAATTCCACGATTAGTGGAATGACAAGTGACAAGTCAAGAGAGTGAATAATTTTATTTCACTGTTTAAGATAGCCCATCGGGCAGGTCGGTGATACAATTTGGTAGCCCGACTGGAAAACACATAAGCCCCGGGACATCGGGCTAGCGACTTTGCTGTCTGCAAATCCAGTCTCGACCTGTGTCTTGTTTACAAACAAATCCACAGTGAAATGAAGCAAACAAATGTCTTACCCACGTGAGCTGGAACTTCATTAAAAATAAAGTTCAACCGCATTCCTAATATTGGAATCCGAAGGAAGCTTATGCAGCGACTGTTCTTCCACAACCAGGCACTTCACTCTATTTTGTAATCTTCAATTGCATGTTTATTCCTCGGAAGTTCGATCTGGTTTAGGCCTATGTTATTTAGCTATTACATGTCATGTGCGAATCAGTGGGCAGGGCTACAGAATTAGGCATTCTTCTTCTGTTGAGGCAGCAAATTCGCAGATCGGTCGTTTGATGAGCCAGCTGTCAATAAAAGCTTTTATTTCATTAACAAGAAAGTTTTCAGCTCCGAAACTTACAGGATATTCTTATATTACGATGACATTTTATATATCAAAAGCTCAAGGAAAAGTTGATTTCTCAATTCATGACCCCTTCAAAGTTGAATGAAATATGACATTGAAGAGCACACATTTATTCAGAACCATTCATGATGACTATAAACAATTATGTGCTCTTCACTTTGGGATGCTTCTGAAAATAAGTATTTATTCACCAGGATTTTTTTTTCTCTTTAGTGGTGAAATGTTTGGCACCTCCAACCATAGAAAATGGACAGCTTGAAGATGAGCTTTTGGACAGTTATGATTATTCTCAAGTTGTGTCCTACAGATGTAACAAGGGGTTGAGTCTTGCTGGAAGTTCAGCACTTTATTGTTCTGAGGATGGGACTTTTAAACCAGATCCACCAAAATGTTTGGGTACGTTACAGTTAAAATGCCAGTCAAGAGATTGACTTTTTTTTCTTTTTCCTTTTGATGAATTTAATGATTAATACAAATCATGTACATAAGCTTTTTTCTTTTCTTTTTTCAGACGGGTGTCTGAAGCCTGAAATTCCACACGCAATTAGAATCGGTGGAAAATCACCCCCCTACGGATTGGGAAACTTTATAGATTACAAATGTGAAGATGGCTATAGAATAAATGGACAAAGTCATATTGTGTGTTCAGCAAAGGGCTGGAGCCCTGAACTACCAACGTGCGATGGTAAGACTGAAATTATATTATAATGCATGACAGCAAACCCTTTCATCTCCTAGTGATGTAACTCTGTTTAAAGACTTGACTAAAAGTGAAAATTGTCATGTACTCGCTTGTCATTGGTTAAGAAAGTTTATTGAGCTTTTGGTCTTGCTGAATATCACATTCCTGACATATACTGACAAGATAGTAGAGATCCTGTCTGAAGGTGAGGGTTTTTATTTTATTTTTTATGAAAACATTGAACAGCACACTTTTTTTCTCTTTAGTGGTGAAATGTGTGGCACCTCCAGCTATAGAAAATGGACAGCTTGAAGATGAGCCTTTGCAGAGTTATGATTATTCTCAAGTTGTGTCCTACAAATGTAACAAGGGGTTGAGTCTTACTGGAAGTTCAGTACTTCGTTGTTCTGAGGATGGGACTTTTAAACCAGATCCACCAAAATGTTTGGGTATGTTACACTTAAAATGCCAGTCAATAGATGAGGTCACCAATATCCTGGTGTTTGTTGTTGTTACACTTTACATGATGATCAAGTCCTTGTTTAATATTGGCCAAACATTTAATTAAAATGTCCACTTAATCTTTAATATTTGGCCACTTCATGGCACAAGATGTCATCACACCCCTAATATTGACACATTTCTGACGCATACTGACAGGTTTATAAATTGATTAATATGAAATATTAATTTGTCATTCCTTTTAGCTTTTTTTTATTTATTTACGTCCCCTTGAACTTTTGTGCACCTCTTAAAAAACTTTAGAAAGTTTCTTCTCTCTCATTTTAAGCATATAAAAGTGATGATACACAGGGCAACTTTTTTGAGCGATGTTGCTTGAATCGGTCGTGGGCCCTGTCTCTCACCTCGGATCCGTTCTTCGTACGTCGCTAGCTCAGTTAGCTGGATTTGATTGTTGACGATTTGGCATGATCTTGGATTGTTTCGTTCTTCGAGACTCATCCTGGACTTGCTGTCATAGCAACAGGTCCATAAGCTTAAACCTGCTCGGGAACAGGCTTATTTCATGTAAACAGGATTAGATTGCATCTTGAGGTGATACTTAAAATCTGTCCCAGCCACTGCTACTTTATTACAAGAGTTCATTACTGAACAGGGGCAATAATAATTTTAAATAATAATAATAATAATAATAATATAAAAATTTATTTAAAACAGCCACTTGATTGAGAGATTTATTTGTGATGGAATAATTACTTTATAATTTTATTGGAGTCTTACACACATGCTGTAACGTTAATCTGAGCCGTGCATTAATTTGAGTGATGACGGATATTATGGGATGCTTGATGCGGCACAGGAGAAGCAGATAACTGGATCTTGACCCTTAAGAAACTTTAATTAATACTGTCACATAACAAATCTGCTTCAAATTGACTTAAAAATTAAATGAATTGCTAATTACAACATTGAAATAAAAATGTAAAGGGTGTACAAATATTATAAAATCGTGAATATAAATAATGATAATTCATTATAAATAAATCGTTTAAAAAAAAACATTTATCATTTATCTATTATAACTTTTATGTTGGTTTGGTCGTTTGGCTGTTTCCTTAAAAAGGTCCAGAAATTTGTTTTTTTTTTTTTTTTTTTTTTTTTTTAATTTGTCAAGTTTTTTGCCAGGTGGCTTTTTTATATGATGTCATTATGTTGCTGTCTTGTCACCAGCCAATCGCTGCATTGCTGATCGTGGTTTCGAGTATCGATGCACCTGCCCTCTTCAGGGAACACAGGAACGTGCAGTAATCTTAGACAATTTAATCCAGATATTTTAATCCAATCCGCAAATTCGTTTGAAGAACCAAATTAGCCAGAGATCAGTTATCACGATTAGAAGATCTGGGATCTGTCAAATCATCTCAGATGTATTAAACGAGGTACGAAGAACGGACCTCTGGTTGCCTGTTGACAGCAACATTGCTCAAAAAGTTTGCCTGTCAACACCTTGGGAGTGTGTTTTGTATTTCTGATGTTATTTAGACTCATATTTCTACTTCTCTAACCTAATGTGTATGTTACATGTTTGACTCACAGCCCTACCTACAACCACAACTTCCACGATACTAACATCAGACGCTTCACCTAAAGATGATGGTATTGTCCTCTTTGAATTTATACTCCATTATAAAATTATTAGATACACATTTATGTTCTCCAAATGGCCCTGTTTTAAAGGGTTAACATAAAACTTTTCACAACGCATTCGGTCTCATTCACTAACCATGCATATGCACCGATTTGTGCATGAACAACGGTGTACACATTTTTTCAACATCACGTTTTACCAATAACATTCCAAAAACGTACTATAATTTACGAAAATCAAATGTAGGAACAACTGAAACCACACATACACAAAAATCACGTACTATGGGTGGCCTTATAAACATGTTAAGATGTTCATGTTAATATGCATACATGTTTCATCTTAAATATATTTCATCATATCCTGTAAAAGGTGCATTATAGTGTTTGCTAAAAAAATTTGGTTCTGCTATCAATTCCTGTGTTCATATTTTAAATTGATGAATGGATAAATACACACAAAATTGTCAAAATATCCTTGTAAACAGTGGGTTTTCTCTTATGGAACGTAAACATGTGTAGCGGTGTATTAGATATGTCCATTCGGTCTTGAAGTGACAGCAGCTTAATATTCCTGCTGCAATATTCATTAATGTTTGTAATCAGGGTTTGAAATTTAACACCTGCCAAATGCAGTAAAAAATCTACTGGCGGGTAACTCTGTCAAATCACTAGCCAATTTGGCGGGTTACTTAGATTTAGTGCAAATATCTTGTGAGTCATCATGATTATTAATGCATGATATTAAATGCAGTGTATTACGCGGAATCTGTGCATATGTGACTTGCTTGACCATACACATCACTACACAACAAATAACAGCACACTTGTTCATTTGCATTGAAGCAATAGCAAAGATAAAAAAAACATAGGCCTAATGTGGCGTTTGTTTTGTTCTGCGTGGTGTTTGATGTTCTTTGTACTGTATTGATCTGTCCACCTAAGATACATTTTTGGTGATGAGGATGAAAGGGGAAGGGAGGAGATGGCTGGATGACAGGATTTTGTTTGAAGAAAATTTGGATTTCATACATTCAGTCCTGGAGAGCCACAGCCCTGCAGAGTTTTGCTTTAATCCTAATCAGACACACCTGAGCAAGCTAATCAAGTTCTGAAGGGTCAGAGATTGTCTTATTATATGGAGATGAGAGGGTCTGTATATCTTTCCAATGGAGAAATCGTAACGGCTAACTTGATCACGTGAGGCACCTCGGTGTAATGGCAGTGACATCAGTGCCCGCTGTTCAAAGTTTATGACAGTCAGTTACAGTTCACGTTAATCAGTTTCTTATGGATTATTAGCGCGTTGGTCTTGTGAATAAATGTTTTATATTTGGTGTTATATCGCTAGTAAAGGTACAGTAGGACTGCATTGCTTGTGGAAAAAACAAAGAGCGTGAATGTCTCTATTAGCTGCAAAGTACTAGTCACTGCAGGGCACATAAAACTACATTTAAGATTACACTAAAAATGTACTTCTAATTTTAATAAATTAAATATGTAATAAATTACGTGTATTTTTTTGCCATCATTAAAAAGCGTTATATCATCATCATCATCATCATCATCATCATCATCATTAGGCACACAGCAGTCATAATTCATTATAATACAAGTCTAACCTGGCAACGATAGAAAGAACACATTTTTTATTTTCAGTATATAATATGCCTCATTCATTCAAAGAAAGAAAACATAAGCATTTTTTTAGTTTATACAATATACAATATTACTATTAGATACAATGGCAATGCCTTTAAATGAGTCCTACCTTTTGCGACATTCGCTTCTCTGTCTTCTCTTATAAAATAACCTTGTCATAGTAAAATCTACATAAAATATTGTTCCCAACAAACGTTTTGTTTAGCGTAAAACATGTTCAAGATTAGCAAACAAGCAGTCAATTCATTAAATAAGCTGTTTCCTCACAAAAGTGGTTTATTCAGTCTAGCGAAACCTCTTCTCCATTGACATCCATTCAAAATAAACAGCCTCTGGTCTCCTTTCCTGCGTACAGCCGCAGCGTTAGAATTAGCGTTACGCTTTTTAGGCTAAAGTTTGAAGGCTTGCCTTCTAGTGGCTTTGGAAGGGTTCCTAGAAAGATACAGGCAGGGGAGTTTTATCAGGGTTGGAGCTGAACTCTGCCGGAGCTCGCCACCCCTTATATAATTTAATATATATATTTTTTTCTATCTGGATACATAAAATCGGTCGTGGGCCCTGTGTCTCACCTGGTTGCCCGTTGACCGCAACATTGCTCAAAAAGTTGGCCTGTGTATCATCACCTTGAGAGTGTGTTTTATGTTTCTGATGTTATTTAGACTTCTAGAACTCATATTTCTAGTTCCCTAACCTAATGTGTATGTTACATGTTTGACTCTCAGGCCTACCTACAACCACAACTGCCACCATAGTAACATCAGACACTTCACCTAAAGATAATGGTATTGTCCTCTTTGAATTTATACTCCATTATAAAATTATTAGATACACATTTATGTTCTCCAAATTGCCCTGTTTTAAAGAGTTAACATAAAAATCCAGAAAGAGAGAGCCAAGAAACTTTCTGTAGTGGTGTTCATACATTTATGAACAATTATGAGAAAAACGGTGACTTAAAATCTTGGACTGGAAATTTTTAGGCAGCTCACAAATCAATTAAAATTCGATTCAAGGATGTGACTTAAAAATTCTCAAATACATTTTTTTCTCCAAATAATTGCATTTGTATTGCACTTTTCACAACACATTTGGTCTCATTCACTAACCATGCGTAGAAAGCTACAGGCTGGTGAGTTTTATCAGGGTTGGAGCTGAAATCTGCCGGAGTTCGCCACCCCTTATATAATTTTTATTTTATTTTTTGCTAGTAGAACTTCTGAATGGACACTAACTTAAAAATGTAGTAGCCAAATTGGCTGATGTGTGAAATTTGTAATTAACAAAAGAGAAAATCACTCTTTTATCATTTTACATGATTAAATGTTAGTTCTACCGCAAAAAGATTCTTGTTTCTCTCTCTAACCAGATATTAATGTTGGTAGCTCTTTATAATGGAACTGTTAAAGGAACAAGCCGACTTTTTGGGACTTTAGCTTATTCACTGTATCCTCCAGAGTTAGATAAGTCCATACATACCATTTTTATCTCCGTGCGTGCCATAACTCTGTCTGACGCACCCACCGCTAGCCTAGCTTAGCACAAAGACTGGAGGTAAACGGCTCCAGCTAGCCTACTGCTCAATAATGACAAAATAACGCCAACATTTTCCTATTTACATGTTGTGATGTGTATAGTTACATCGTGTACCGACTGAAAATGAAAAGTTGCAATTTTCTAGACCGATATGGCTAGGGACTATACTCTCATTCCTGCATAATAATCCAGGAACTGTACCATGGGTGCAGCAGGTGCAATGATATTACGCAGCGCCTAGAGATAGTCCCCAGCACGCTCTCTGTGCAAGCAGGTTGTCACGTTGGTTATGTTGACGGAAGTTAGCCTATTTTCAGGCGCTGCGTAATATCATTGCGCCGCTGCACCCATGGTACGGCAGCAAAGTATTATTACGCAGGAATGAGAGTATAGTACCTAGCCATATCGGTCTAGAAAATTGCAACTTTTAATTTTCCGTCGGTCTTAGTAAACGATGTAACTATACACATCACAACATGTAAATAGGAAAATGTTGCCGTTATTTTGTCACTTATTGAGCAGTAGGCTAGATGGAATAGTTTACCTCCAGTCTTTGTGCTAAGCTAGGCTAGTGGTGGGTGCGTCAGACAAAGTTATGGCATGCACGGAGATAAAAATGGTATGTATGGACTTATCTGACTCTGGGGAATACGGTGAATAAGCTAAAGTCCCAAAAAGTCGGCGTGTTCCTTTAAGGGAAACACTAATTTTCTAAGCATGAGAACAGCTCTTTCTGTCTAAGAATGCATTGCTGTACTGTCTTTTTTTTTTAAGTCTCTCTCTCTCGCTGCCTCTGCCTCTGCTAACTGTGTTGTTTTTATTCCACAGCGCATACACCTCCAACTTCTGCTTTACATGGCAAGTAGCTTTTTTTGTTTTCTCCCATATTGTTAAAAACTGTGGATCCTTGATATTTCTGAAATGTATGAAACTGGTGGACTATAATGTGATAATTTTAGTAGTCACTTCATATCTCTGGTTGGCCAATTTGTACATATAAATGACAATTTACGTTTAAGTTGTTTAATTTTTTTTTTTTAATTTTGTAAATTTTTTAATAGATTGCAAGAATATGTCTTACTGTTTATTTTGTCTTAATCCATTCGATTAATTTTCTCTATTTTCAGCATTGTGGATTTTGCTGTTACCTGTAGCTGTGGGTAAGTCTCAGTCTGCCTAATTCACCAGATAATCTACATGTCTACAAAAACCCACTACAGTTATGAAATCATTTTTAAAAATCTAAGCAAATGGCTCATCTTTTATAATTAACATAGCTAATAATGCAAGGAGACAGATAATATTGTTGAATCTTTTCTCTTATTTATTAGGGGTTCAAGCATGAAGTGCTGAAACCCTATTGTTGTTGTTAATTTTCCCATGATGCATCATTCTCCATCTAAAACTGATCGGGCAGACCAAACCATAAGTTGTAGAGACTTGAAACTTTCAGGGCTGGTAGCACTCACACCGACTACAAACGTCACCGAGGCGTGCCCGATCAGCCTGACAGGGGCACTACAGCGGTCAAAAGTACGAAATGGCTCAAAACTCCTAAACCATTAGGCGTAGGCCAAAACGTTTGAAGCGGGAGGAGCCACTTTTACTTAATTGGCTATAACTCGTCAACGGAACGACATATTTTCACCAAACTCAGCACGACTATGTAAGAGCTCATTCTGTGGTCTTCACCAAATTAGCTGAGTACATGCACCATATTATTCTAAAAAAGCCCTCGGGCCCTCAGTAGAGGTATTACAGTTTAAAAAGTAAAAAAAAAAACCTGTGTAACCCTCGTTCCCTGTAGGAACAGAGACGCCACGTCGGAGACCGATGAAAAGGAATCTCACTCGCGAGAATCAATCGAATTAGAGTGAAACTAAACGAGCCAATGCACGTAACCGAGACATTCCCATTCAGTCAGTCACTTCCAACGCCACGTCGACCTGCGCCGCCCCGAACTGTCTCCAGATCAGCTGGACCACCTGGTGGTGGAGTCACACGGTTGCACACACCAGGGACATGAATGGCCCGAAGCAACCTCAGACACTTGTGACTCCAGAGGAGGAGATGGCGGGCGAGTTGTGACATGCGACGGGAGCGTAGACCACCTTGTCGGTTGATTTACGCCACGTTCGCAGTGTTGTCCGTGCGGACCAATACATCTTTGCCCCGTAACAGCCTTTTTAGGCGGCTCAGTGCAAGATGTACTGCTAGCAACTCCTTTGCCAGTAGGACTGCGATCTCCGCACGCAGGACATGGGCATCTGCGGCATTCACCGAAGTGAAGCGGACGCCCATGAACCTGAATCGCATAGCCGAGCCTGATGATCCGAATGAGCCAGCGAGACGGACTGGGGAGCGCTAGCCAGGCTTGCAGAGACCGAGTGTGCTGTGCAACACTTAACTGATTCCACGAGTGGGCAGAGGGTACGCGAGGAGGCCTGGTTGTGTCCTCGAACCGTCCACTGCTGGCGAAGGGAGAGGATGAGTGTGGTCCGGTGTTTGACCGGCCACAGCTCTCCGAGCCCCCGAGGACCCAGAGATGGAGGAAACTGCTCTTTTATTGAAAATTTGGGAACACAAACAAAACGGAACAAAAGATTCTCCGCCTGCCCCTCCTCCGAGATGGCGCTCCTGGACCACCATAGTGGACATCGCACGACCCACTGCCTGTGCCATGACCTTCGTTGCACGAAGCGCGAGACCCGTTGCGGTCCTCAGTTCATGCAGAACTGCGGGGTCGTGACCACCCTTGTGCAAGGTCTTCAGTGCCTGGGCCTGATGGACCTGCAACAACGCCATAGTAAGTAAGGAGGAGGCAGCATCCCCACAAGCCTGGTAGGCCTTTCCGATCAGATCGGAAGTACAAATGTCACCGAGGCGTGCCCCGATCGGCCTGACGGGGGTGCTACAGCAGTCAACGAAATGGCTCCTAACTCCTAAACCATTAGGCGTAGGTTCAAGTTTCTTGTATCGTTGGAATCCTTGGCTCAAGACAGACATAATGCATTGACTCGCCTTTCAGGCGCCAATTTCAAGTAATTTAGTTTTTTTTTTGTAAAACTTATTTTTGCGAATTACTCCCAGGTTTTTTGCCTGATCAGAACCAAACCACGGCAAAAGTGCTCTCTGGAGTTTGAATATCAATAATTAAAAAATTCAATTTCAATTTACGGCCGATAAGGGGAGCCAAAATGTTCTATGTGACCAGGGCCTCTTTTACTAAAAGGGTTGTAACTTGTGAACCAAATGAGATATTTTTGCTAAACTCAGGACACAAGCTCAATCTGAGGTCACATGACAAATATCGCAACAATTGGCCACTTGGTGGTGCTATAACGCGGAAAAAATGAAAATGGCTGTAACCGCACCCAACCGTTAATCAGATGAAAATTGGCATGCAGTGTCTTTGTCAGGGTGCCATTATAGTCTATGAAGACATTATGCTTGCGTCATCAGCACAATGCCCTGAAGGAGCCCAGATGCCCAGAGTTTTTCACAGGATTCACCTCCTTATACTCCTGAATCCTTACCGATTCCAACGATACCAAACATGCCAGGTTTCGTTTTATGGTTTGTGCAACAGTGTAATTTAGCGCTTAAAAATTTTTTGCGAATGTCTTCAAAACAGTTAGTCCGATCAAAACAAAACCACCACAGGAAATTCGAAAACATAGGTCAATAGCTAAACAATAATGTCTAAAAGTCAAAATTTTGAAAGGAAGTGCAAAAAAATCCAATCAATGTAGGCCAAGGGTCATTTTTATGCTCTCATAAATATAAGAGTCTATAACTTCAAAACAAAATTAGATATTTAAAACAAATTCGACACGTATATGCATGGGCACACTTTGAGGACACCTAAAAAAAAGTGATGGAGATCGGGCAAGACATGGTGCTATAACTGTCCAAATAAAAAATTTTGGCATGTAGATGTCTACAGGCTACTACTTCTATCAAACGTGACATTGAATTACAACAACTCCCTGTTTCCTGGCATTAATCGCATACATGACCATTTAGCCAAGTGTTTCATGATTTAATGTTTCTAGCATGTTTGGTACTTCATGGCATATTTAAATGTGTTTCAGGGAGTGAACTACAGTGTAAAGCATGCCATTTCCTGTTGCCAACAGGTGGCTCTATGACTGTAGCTGATTATTGACATGTAGATATCTTAAGGACATGACTCTTATCAAACATGTAAAGTTTGGGGCAGATTGCACATTATATACCTGGCTTACAACAGCTTCCTGTTTCTTGGCGAAACATCAAACTTTGTCAGGCCACCACAGACACGCCCTTCAGCGAAAACTTAAGATCTTTGCAATTTAACATCGCTAAGGCCTTAAGATCAGACTGACCAAATGTAATGTTGTTCTGTTTCATATAAATGAGGGATTAATCACAGTGTAAAACATGCCATTCCATTCCATTCAAAATTTTATTGACAGAAGAATAATAGACTGAGCAATTCTAATAGGGTCCTCACACTATCGGTGCTCGGGTCCTAATTAAATCAACAACAATAAAAACTCAAGTCAATGAAACAACATACAAACCCAAAATTATCAAATATTCAACAATTTACTATATATTGTGCCATTAAATGTTCCTTTAAATATTTTAACTCATTTTACTTCTTAAAAAATATGTAATATCCGATATTTCCATATTTTCATTCCTCTATATGTTAGTCCATTGCTGTGCAGTGGTTTTCAAAACAAAAAACATCCCTTTGATGTATCCCTTCTTGTGAAAATTATGACTTGTATAGTATAGTATAGTATAGTATAGTGTGTGTGTGTGTGTGTGTATATATATATATATATATATATATGGACTCAACACAGAAACACTTCTTATAAAACAAAGCAGAGAGACAATCCTTCACCTGTGGCCAACCTAAAGTTTTGTGCATTCTTATTATATTAGCCATTCTATTACAGTTTACAGTAAGTTGTGTGGCTCTGTTCTGGACTAATTGTAATTTTGCACTCAACCACACCACTGGACAATAATCTAAGTAAGAACCATTGTCTGCACAATTTGGGAAATGCAGTGTTGTGGTAAAACAAGTTTGCACATCTCTTAAAAACTGACAAACCTCTTCCCATAACTGTTACCATATTCTCTATCTGTTTTGACCACTTCAGCCTACTGTCTAATATAACTCCAAGAAGTCTTATTTCATCTACCTATTCAATAGGCACACTCTTTACAGACAAATTTAACTGTGGCTTAAATTTAAAATTTGATCCAAACGCAATGCTTTTGGTTTTTGTAAAGTTTCTAACCAATTGTATTAATCCGTACCTACTTTATGGTCAATTGTAATTCCTCATCCAAAGCAGTAGACAACTGCTTAATTGATGTTGCAGATACATATAATGTTGTATCATCTACGTACATGAATGTCCATGCACACTTTAAAACAAGAGGAAGATCATTGGTAAAAAACAAAATAATAATAGTCTGAAACAACTTCCTTGAGGTACACCACATTGCAACTCTTTCATATCTGAATAACTTCCATTTTAAAATACACATTATCTCCTATTACACAGATAACTTTTAAACCAATGTACAGAATAAGTAAATTTGTAACATTTCAGTTTATCCAGCAATAATTTATGATCCATTACATAAAATGCTGAGCTAAAATCTAACAATACTCGTCCTAAGTTATTGTCATCAATTTGTGCTCATACTACTCACTAATATTGATCTGTAATTCATATTTAGACATTATAAAATCACTATTATAACATTTAAAATCACATTTTGTCAAAATTCATCACTTCCTTTCTATTGAAGCATTGGTATTGACAATTGTCACATAATGAGAAATGTGAAACCTGAAGGAGACTTGCAGTAAGCATTGTTGGTACCCATCATACATTTCACATATCTGTATCTACAACAAAATGTGTGTATGCATGCTTAGTCTGTATCAAATATTATTGTTTAAGACTGTCTTTTCTCTATGTTTTAGAGTATTCTTTTTCAGCCATATTTTATGGTGTCAGCAATGCTTTTCAGGTTGACATAAACCCTAACAGCATAAAGGCCTTAAATACTTGAACCCTGATAAATGTTGCTTGCAGCTTTAATTATTATTATGATTGCTCACCCCTTTACTGTATTTTCCAGAAAATAAGTTGCACCTGCCTATAGGTCGCACCGGGTCAAAATTGTATTGACAGAAAAATAAAACCACAAAGACAAGTCGCATCAGTGTATTTTTAGTATTTTAGTATTACATTCTGAAATTATGTAAAATACCAGTAGTTAAAACGAAATATATAAACATGTATTTTACTGTAGGTCCCTTCACTCCACAGCAATTTCCTTTTAAATTTGAAACTATTGAAAACAGAACAGGAATGAAAAATATAAGTTTAAAGTAAATAAATTATAGTGCCATTTATTATAATCATCACTTCTTATAAATGCCTGAACAATTTTATTTAAAGAAAAACTGAAACTACTGGTGTGTGGGAAATGTATGAAGGGCTGTATAGGCCATAATTATTGAAAAACCTCTTACAAACACTAGTGAAACGGCATTGATCAACCAAAGTGAAATTCATTCATACACATTACTGAAATGAGAAAAGATTTCAGTAGTTGATGAGCTAATTTCATTTGAAAGGTAAGCTGTGTCCGCACTTCCGTTTAATTTGGCGCCTCTCACAAACTCTTTCAGGCAATGGCGGTTAGTCGCTGTTTAGGAAGGCAAACATACCTCAAGTGTATGGGAAGCCATTTATATCTAAAGTGAGACGAAATGGCGCGGTTACAGAGCTCGTGCGGCGCTGACATGCCATCGGCGCGACTCAACATCGCAAAGATTACCCTACTTATTCGCTAGCGCGTAGTGCCACCGAACTGACAGCGCATCGCAAACTACTCTCAGCGTGATGCTGACCACATTATGCTGCTTATCTTTCATATTAGTACATGCATTCTTCATTGCTTGTCGAACATGTGATGTTGAGTCGGTTGCGCGGCTCGGTCTGTTGAGCCACGCCGATGACATGTTGGCGCTGCGCCGCAAGCTCTGTAACCGCGCGTTTCATCCCACTTTGCTGTGAATAGCTCGACTACCCGCCATTGCCTAAAATAGTTTGTGAGATGCCTAATTAAACGGAAGTGCGAACACAGCTTCCTTTTCAAGTGAAATTAGCTTTCATCAACTACTGACATCTTTTCTCATTTCAGTAATGTGTATGAATGAATTTCACTTAGGTTGATACATGCTGTTTCACTAGTGTTTGTAAGAGGATTTCATTTCACTAGTGTTTGTAAGATGTGTTTCAGTTATGCATATGAATGAATTTCATTAAGGTTGATCAATGTGTTAGTTTCACTAGTGTTTGTAAGAGGCTTTTTAATAATTATGGCCTATGCGGCCCTCATAGAAATGTGCTATACAAAGAAACTTCGGCTGACGTACCTCTCATTCAGCACAAATCAAAATGTGACTGCTTTGTGGATGCACAGATTTTCCTTGCTACTACTTGTATAATTAATTCAATTAACGTCAAGTTTTAGATCATACAAATCATACTGTAGTTTTCCAAACCTATAGATTCACATTGCTAGCAAGTTTTGAAACGGTATCAGTTTTGTGTGTGTAATATTTACAAATACTTGCATTTGTAATACTTAAAATGTCTCTGTTTATTAGGCATTTTCTGTTGCTGCAAATACTGTTGGTAAGTTATCTGCATTTTCTCAGTTGCTACTTGCTTATGTGTTTTCTAAGCTATTGTTCTTACACTTCTTAAGTTGGGTAATAAATGAATGCCTTGCATTGAGTTGCAAAACAGGTGCGAGATTTGGGTAAGATTTCCATACATTTTCCATGGGAAATGGAGATGCCTTTTAAGGGGTTTTAATATACCCAGCTATTTAGTCATGCACATGCAGACAATCACCAGACTTTTGGATTGCACCTCTAAAGATGAGTATTTTGAGAAGGTGGCAACTATCCCTGGTGTAGAACTAGGTTACGCATAATCCTGAAGAGAAAAAAAATCGAATGGAAAAAAGTTCCCATGAAAAATTGTGGAAATTTCTTACATTTTGCTGATCACCTAAGTATATGGGAAGCTTTGTGCTGTTTTGTTTTGTAATGGTGGAAGGGTTTTCTGTGTTTGACTGTTGCATGAGGGTGCTGGAGTGAGATTGTAATATGCTCCGCTATTAAGTCATACACATGCACAATTACTGGACTTTTGGATTGCAGGTCAAAACAACAGTATTCTAAAAAGCTGGCGATGAATGAAGAGGGGTTGTAATAACCCACACATGCATGGTAAGGACAATGGGGACTATCAAACATTTTCTTTAATGTGTTAAAATGTCAAAGATTTCTGCTACTTTCACCTTACCTCAACATGAGCGCATGGCCAAAGTTTCTGAACATCATACAAGCATCAATGTGGGTGGTTCTATTTTGGGATGGATTGGTTTCTGACAACAGAAGTTGTTTGACAACAAGCCATTTGATTTGTGGAGGAAGTTTTGAAAGTTCTTCCTCATGACCACGCATTTCGTATATCCATACATACATATGCATACTGTCATTTAGAGTATAATATAATTGATATAGTTCATTTTTTGATCTGACTTGTCTTGTCTCTTGAGCACATTAAAAGCATGCATTATTTGGTCACTTTTTGTAAATGACTCACTATATTATATTCTTTTACAGGCATTCATGAGAAAATCCAAGTGAAGCATCCTGCGAATATGTATCGCTTATACAAGCACTTCCCAGAATCCGTCAAGGGGATGGCTGATTTCTCGCATTCCTCCATAATCAGACAAAAAGCCAAGCTTAATTGGACTAGACTCATTTCTAGCAGTAGCTAACTTTACCCCATTCTTCTCATCCAAGTCAGATCTGTCTTCACACAAGTCAGGTTGATTTCACTTTTATAAAGTGTTTGCTTGTCATTTCTAACTTCTAACACAGTGCTGATACAGTGATCACTCTTCACTTAATGATGTTGCAGTTTTTCTTCATCCTGAGAACATTTAGTTTCACACAAAATGCACTGACTGTCCCTTACCCCTCTAATTTAGTTGAGGGCTACATTTAGCATAAAGTATTAAAAAAGAATGAATGGCAATTGTAAAATTGTATGTGAGAGTTAACCTTCTAGCAAATTTACTGCAGAATGCGCAGTGCAGATTTTGATCAATCTTGCTAAAGTGCCTTTTCATTCTTTTAAGGTTTTTGTTCAGTTTTGTGCAGGTTCAGATATCATTAGCAATGCTTTGCTATTGGTCTCGATTATATACTCGCATCAAAAGAAGAAAGAGATTTCTGCAATGTTTAATGTAATTTACTTTTATCTTTGTGCTTTATAATTACAGACATTTTCCAAAACATTATTTTTGCCTTAGATATTTAATTATTTAATTATAGGGCATTGGTCTTTTTTGTTGGGTGGGATGGGCAAGCATTTTGAATTGATTTGGATTAAGCAAAAAGTATAAATAAAAAAAACCCCAAGAAACTGATTGCTTTAGAATGCCATCATTTATTTACAAATTGCAGTCATGTACAATTATTTTTGGTTAAGTTAATATTTTGAACTATTTCTGATGTAAAATACTTGTTTAACTAATGTTCTACTTGTAATTTGAAAGAGATTTTAGTGTAGCGATTGGATGTATTGTAATGGTTTTAAACCATGGTTCTGCTTAATTTGTCCTTGAAAGTAATGCACAGCCATGTTTCTTTCATATTAGAAATGCTGGTGTACAACAAAGTTGTAATCAAATCTAAATCCATCTCTTCTGTCTTGTGATTCTGTATTTCACTACGCTGTCTGGGGGCCTGAATGGTCTCAATATAAACGCCACAATCAAATAAAGATTTGGGTTCAACTTTATTTGAATGTAATGCTTAAGTAACTGCTGAGCCGGGTACAAATGATCAAGAGAAAAAAAGTGTTCCCATTATATTTTACATAATTACTAAGATTTAGCAAAATGTCTGTCAGTGACAACTGTGCAATGTTGTAAAATTACATTTTGCATCACCAATTGCTTCATGGTTAGATATGTCTTATATTGCAAAATTCAACAAAATTGCTGCTTTCTGTATCACAAGGCTGCCAATAAACATTCACATTGTCACCATATTCAGTGTTTTGTAGTAGTTTAATCATTCATCTAGAGACGAACGTTTGTAACGTTACAATGCCAGCAAATTTGGTAAAGGAAACTGCACATTTGAATTAATATCTCTAGAATATGCATCCCACTGGACCATACTCAAACATATTGAAGGCATATTTTGAATTGACACTATTGGTCCAATATATTTAATAAGCTCAATCTCTTCAATTAAATTTACATGCAGTTGCACAGGCTACAGCAAAGTTAAGACATCTGGTATATTGCATTAATCTAAACCTTTTCATTTGTATATTTTCACACAATTTTAGCCATCTCATATATTTCAAAAACATAAATATTGGATACTTTTGGCACTTTTATTAGTCAGTTTGTTGACCAATAAAACAATTTAGCTTAATGGCTCGTGTTTATTATTTAGCACTTTTCATATTCCAAGCAGTGACCAGCTCACCTTAGGCACTTAAATTGTATAATTCAATATTGGCAAATCTTAAATGTATAACTACACAAACACACAAATCTAGCACAACGTAAGAAATAAACCACCAGTTTTAAAATAGATAATTAAAAAAAAAAACAGTAGTCCTAAAGATAACAGTGCAAGTTGCTGTAATGCAAAATCGGTCAAAAAGGCAATTGTGTTCATAAGACTAGTTTACCACTAGACAGAGAAACATGCACTGTGTACTGAAATGTGCATGTGAAACCTTGTTAAGACTTTACAAACGGTTCAATTTATTAGCAATCTAAAGATAATTAGTGAATGAACAATTTTATATTAATTTTACATTTATACATAAATCTTAATCCATGTTTGCTCATAACACAATGTTAATTTATACAACTTAAATCATATATAAAAAATTAACATTAAAAATGGTGTTCATTGTTAGCTATTGCATATAACTCCTAGTTAATGTATTAAACCTTATTGTAAAGTATTATCAAAGTTTTTAATAATTAAAATTTTTTTTAAGGAGATGTGAAAATAATTTCAACACTTTCTACAAGACATGTTTTGCCTTTGAATATACATACTCCAGAAATTTCTGATCGACAACCACATTAAGGGTCTGGATGTTTTTGACAAATCAAGTATATTTTTACAGTTTAACAACATCACAGGTTTTTTTTTTGTCTCATTCACTCTGAGGCACTGAAATCGCTGGGCCTTTTGGATCATCAAAGCGGTCCATGGTGTGAATCTGCATGATCATGTGCAGGCCGTAGGTAAGAATGAGCACCATGAGCAGAGAGATCAGCAGGCCCATCCAAATCCCTGGAGTGAAGAACCCTGCACAATCGCTGGCATAAGAGAACATTCCACCAGTAACGTTGAAGGCTTGGATCTGTTGAAAACAAATGATGCATCTATCAGCTGCAGTATCTGGAATTTTTTTGTGCACTGCAACTTCATAACTTTCACGTGACATCACATCAATATAGGAATGCTCATCTGGAGGGAAAAAGCAGTCATTTTTAAGTAATAGTAAGACGGTGTCATTAAAATACATCTTTCAATAGAGACCTTAATGAATGTGCACACTATTGTACAGGCAAGCAGATGAACCCAGAATATAAACGCTATGGGCAGTTTCTCATTAAGCATATTTCCATAAAAAATAAAAAAAACATTATAAAAGCAAATGCATTTAGTGCATTGCGTTCATATTCTGGGTTCATCTGCTCGCCTATAAATAGTATGTTTCACTGAATTTGATCTTTTAACACTGTTTTAGTACATTAAGGCACTTGTGTTTTTCACGTTAAGCATTTTAGAATGTGTTTGAAATACTGCAGCAGGTGCAGTTTATAGATTACAAGTGCCCAAAACATGCACTTTGTTGATATTTTTGTTTTTCTTTTGAGATGTGATCTAAATGACAGGCCTGGGGCCTCATTTATAAAACTTCTGTAGATTTCATCCTAAAAGTGTACGTACGCACAAAAGCTAGATTTTGCTTACACAAAAGTTTTCAGATTTAAAAAAATATGCGTATGCCAGAACCTGCGCAAAAATGCCTTTATAAATCCAAGTCAGCAGAAGATTGCGCGTACGTGCATCTCCACCCTGTCTTCTCCCCAAAATCACCATATATGGAGCTTACAACGCCTAGTTACTATGCATAACCTCATCTGCATATCATTTCCATGCAAATTCCCATCCACGTGACACCATGTTTAACACGGTCAAAAATATTAAATACTGACTATAAATGCCATTTGTGCCTTACACATTACATTGCTGAAAATCATCCAATATCCTTTTTATGTTTTAGAATAAATATATCAAAATATACATAAAAACAAAATTGTATAAAATACTTCTCAGATAAAGTTTTTAGAATAAAGTTGATTCATTCATTTCCACAAGCCAAATAGTATTTTTAATGGAAACAGATAGGCCTACTTATTTATTGCAGTGTAAATACAATTGTCTGACTCTGCGCGTCACTGACAAAGTATTTTAAAAAGGAAACATGCAAATCTTAACATTTTCTTCAAGTTGTATCCTTTAAACACAGTGGATTTTTTCATAATTTTGTGAAGATGCCTTTACACGAAATCAACACCTCCGCGCAGCCGCGATTGTACAATAAGCTATTAACTGAACCTATTCAAACCAGACAGTAAACCGTTCAACCATCGAATCCTGCAGTGTCTGCAATATCCAAGTAAGTGTGCATCACTGATCATCATTCCTTCTAAAAAAATTATGTCATAACATGAGATCTGCAGTTTATTATTTATTGGAATTAGCCTATATTTAATCCTTGCTGTCATTAAAACAGCGTGTCACAGGAAAAGTGATCAAAAGTAGCACATCCACATGTCTATCTCTAAATTCATAACATTTTAGTTTAAATTCTGAGTAATGAATTTATATCATTTCAGTGCATATCGCCATTAATGAAACCGGAACATTAAATGTTCCTCAAAACTAAAACAGAGTTTAAAATTGTTCTTACTTCATTCACTCCAGAAAAAGAGTTTGTACGCATGGGTCAGAGTTTGCATGCAGGTGCAGAAATTTTCCCGTTAAGTTTGTTTTTATAAATCACAACTTATGCGTTGGAAGTGGTGTACGCCTCTTTCAGGGCCTGTTTTGTGTGTACACAACGGTTATAAATGAGACCCTTGGTCTATGAATGTTTTGTCCTCCAGGTCTCCGTCATGCGACTGAAAACCATGAGTAGTACCTGAAAATCAGTGAAGGTCAGCTTCCATTGGGTAGCGTTGTCCGTAGCATTGCGAGGCACCAGTAGGGGGCTCTGAACGCTGCTTACGCTCTGGCAATGGAAAGAATACTCTGCAGGAGTGTAGATACCCCCACTGGCGTTAAAGATCGCCCTCTGCCCATCATACTCCAGCACCACCTGCTCCATGACCATCCAGTTGCGAGCAGACACAGGAAAGAAGATCTTGCGCATAGAGAAGCTTTAGGGAAGTATTTAAAATATATAATATTCATATCCAACAACAGCAGTAAATCCTGTTTGTCAAAACCACAAATGATGCATGTCAGTGACATATTATGTGTTAAATACTCACATAAGCTGGAGGGATTGGAAATTCAGAACGTTTCGGTAATTCAAGACGAGTCTGAAAAACAAAATATTTTATAATTTAAAGAAACAGCAGTGAATAATGTTGAAATGTATACTGAGTTCTGCTTTATAACGCTTCTGACCTTGACAGTGTTTCATTGCAAACTGAACCAGTCGGGTCAAAAGAACCATTAAAAAGGTCTTTTCCCAAATCAACTTGGTTTCCAGAGTAGCTAGCGAGGAGAGTGTCGGCCCACAGCATGATGCAGGGTTGCCCCGCTGTGTTGTTGAAGACAACTGGAGGTTTCACAGACGGCTTTGGTGGTGTCTGAAGAAGTGATCGGCCCACAAAACTTCCTGGCATTTCTGGGGTATCCTCAATGACCTATAGAAGAAGGATAAATGACAAAAGAAGACACTGAAGCTGTCATGACCTTCAGTGTGTCAAATGAAGAGGAACAAAAGGGCTTTTTACACTGCGCTTAACCCTGAGTTAACGTCGTTCTAAAAGTTTCCTAAAATAAATGTGAATGTAATGCAAATGTGATGACATACTCTAGAGGGCTTGAGGCCAGTGTATACAGCAGTGTAAGGCACGTCCTGAGATTGGAACATGTCAAGGACCTTTCCAATGATCTCATCTAAAAGAAAAGAAAAAAATCTTACATACTATATAGTACAGCAATACTGATGAACATGGCATCAAGTGAAAATAAAAAGCAATACACATATATACACTATATATTATCAGTATCATTATCAAAAAAGAAATGTAACTACTCACCATTTTTCAAAAGCAAATCCTTTGATTGAGCCCTGATATTCAAACAAAGCAAAGTCAAAGTGTTATTTTAGTATTATTTATATACTGTTATATTCCTTATTAATATTTGAAATAGCTTTTATTTTAATATTTTTCATTTCAATTTAAATTTTAGCTTAAATTTTAGTAATTTTGTTATGTGCTTTTGTCATTTTTTTTTTATAATTATCTTATAGTTTTAATTTTAGCAATTTTAGTACTTATTTTATAAGTTTCACATTTTCAGTTTTTAATCCAATAGTTATATTTCAATACAAAACTAAAAAAAAAAAAAACTTTTTTTAAAGTTTTAGTTAATAATAACAAAATTGCAAACAGAACAAAGAAGGGAAGTTAACATTATTAAAATAATGTGCCTTGCAAAAGCATTCAGACATTAACCAATTCCTTCATTTTACTGAAATCTTCTGCTGTGTTTGTTTTGTTTCAATTTGGCATGACATTGTTTAATATTAGAAAATATTCTTTGAAGGTTGAAAAATGCTGTTAGTATTGAGTGCCTGTGTTGCAGAAGGTTACACAGATGGAAAAACAAAAAAAGTGTAAATAATTCAATTGTTAAGAATCTGAACACTTTTGCAAGACACTGTGTATGTAATATAAATAGCATTACAGAACATCTTACCCAGCAGTGTAAGGGAGATGGACAGCCAGCAGTGAAGGCTGTGCCGTGTTCATCTTGATTTCCTTTAGGGTGCTTGGGTTGATGTGGACCGCTGGGATACCCAGCTCTCCCTGGAAGAGTTCCAGGACTGAATCCGATGCAGACCAGTCCAGGGCTGGCAACACCAGAGGACTGGAGGACGTCTGAAGTGCTGACTTGAATGCCAAAAGAGAAAATTGAAGAGAATGTTAGAGAAAAATTTCTATATGATATCTTTTGAGGATTAAAGGAAAGAGCACACCCACCTCTATGTTTAAAAAGACACTGTCTTGCTTGTTCCCAAAAACTCCACCGTACATTGTGAAGTCATCTATACTTAGCTATATAGTGGGGAGAGCAGGCAAAAACAGTCAGTTGTTACATTGCATAAATGTATTCAATTTAAGTATTATTTATATACTACTATACTATTTATTAATATCTTAAATTAGATTTTTCTATTACTTTTTCAGTTTTAGTAATTTTGTTATGTGCTTTTGTCATTTTCATTAGCTTTTTAATATTTTAAATATGTTATAAAAAGTTTTTAAAAATAGCTTTGATTTACTTTTATTTTAGTTTTAATACTTTTAGTATTTAAAGGAAAATTAAAAATGTCTTGGAAGCTTTTTTTAATTTGATGTCAGTTACGAAAATGTGTGTGTGTGGTGTTGTTATATATATTTCAATAACAACACTGATTCAGATTACATATGTCTGCTAATATAATAAAGTCAATGTTTCAAATCTCTGGTGTTTAATATTGCAATAATGCAAAAGAAATCTTGTCATGTCAGTGCACAAATGATCACAATTGTATGTAATGAAATACTGGCATGTCCAAGGGAAGATGGATGGGGAAGTAAGACTGTGGCTCAAAGTCACACTATACTGACAAGTCCAGTAACTACGAGAGTAAAAATATCAGTATTAGAGGAAGAAGCTGCTTTACTAATAATTCCACAATGTAAAATACATTGGTAAGAACCTTTAGTAAAGCCTTTAATATTTGTGAGAACCTGATGAAGTGAAATATAAACAGTTTACAGTGTGATCAATGTAGTAGCATTGTCAGAAATGTACTTTTTCATTAAAGGTCGATGTGGAATTACTTTTAAGGGGCATTTTTCTCTTTATAAGGGCATTTTTCACAGCTCATTGGCCATTATAACATATTTCAAATTATTAAAATGGTCATATAACTACATAATATTGTATTATAAGACTAATCAAATATCTTACAGCAGATAAAAACAAAAGAATGCACTAGGGTGGCATTATTTCCCTCCACATTTTAAACATATGAAGCCATTTTACCTTTTCCTGTAAGAAGAGCAGCACGTTGTGAGGAGCAGTGGACAAGGCAGATTTCAGATAAGACACCAGCTGCCCACCAGACACAGCATGACCAGCTGCTGGTTGAACCAGATGTGGCATACTGTAGCTGTATTGACAAAGATATCATTCAGTTTGCAAACATCCTCAAAAGAAACAAGAGGAAGACTTGAAACTTTGTCCACAGTAATCAACCTCTACCAAACGCTTTCCAATTTATAGACAGTCACTGTTAGCTGATTCAGCTGGCTGAACATATATAAGAAAGCCACATCAGTGTTCTGGAGTACTATTGAACAATGTGAAAGCAATATTCAAGAGACAAACGTGTCACGTACCCATCACTGGTCCACATGAGCAGAGGGACTTGAGCATAACAACTATAAATCGAGAAGATAAATAATAAAACTGAAGTGAAGGCCATTGTCGAGACACTACTACGCCGCACTCCTACTTCCGTCATTATGCAGGAGAGTCACGTGAATGGCATAGCGCTGATGATCATGTGACTGTTGTGTCTCTCCCATACACCCTCCGATCATGTGATTCTCTTCTGACTCGATTCGTTCTCGTCCCCTGAGCAGCGCGCAGGCGCAAACGCTGAACATCGTAGGAATAAACTATATTTTTATTATTCGCTAGGGCAACGTTTTTGAAAGATGTTTTGTACAACATCGTTAATTTAAAACTCACACATAATAACAACAACAATAACAATAATAATAACAACGATATAGTAATACTATTACAAACGTTTAAAATGACATTTTAGTTTCAAATTCGATTTCAAATTAAAAAAATCAATCTATCTATCTATCAGCAAGCTGTAGTTGCTTCGCTGTACATTGTAAAATACATTGTTACATTGGAAACTATTTGTAGCCTATTATTTATCATATTTATTAGGAATCAAACTGGTCGGCCCTCGCTATTTTTTCACCTGGAGTGACTGTAATTTCAGGACCACTTTATTGAGCTTAAATATTGACAGGCAGCCTCTGTCATATGATAGCATTTTAATCAAGCTTATTTTAATTATTAAAAAATCCCATATTACTATGAGCATATTGCTATATAAGTAGAACAATCCTTTGTGTTTCCTGAGCACTAAAACAGCCCTCATCTTTATCATCAGCACTTTACTTCACGCGTTATTGAGAAAGGCTTCATCCTCAGTGTTGTTGGCGGAGGGATATCAAATAATGTGACTGCGCCCTGTGCCATTCAGCTGTAAGATGGGGAAATGAAACTTCGATAACTTAAGACCCACCGGGATGTGAATTATCGCCAATATTTGTGAAGCTCTTGTATTTGTGGCGGATTCGTAATTCTGGGTTGATGACATTCAGAACAACAGTGATCATCTCCGTTTTGGAAGGAGCACTATATTATTTCGCGAATGTCTCAGCACCGCTGGAGCTCGTGCTGCGGTCAGGGCCATCTTTGGTTGTTCTCGCCGGTCGCGACTCGCACCACAGTCAGTGATCAATTGTGATACGTATCAAATTATTCGAGCGATAACTTAACTGTTTGCAAAGAGTTCGTTTATTTGTCGGTAATAGGACAACAGGCTGGTTCTGCATAAATATTTTGTTGCATCAACACCGTTTTGCTGATTTTTTTGCAGCGGAAATTTGGCTAAAGAAGGGAGATCCACTGTAATACAACATGGATGAGGAATATGATGTTATCGTATTGGGCACCGGACTCACAGTGAGTAACGCATTCAGGTCACTGATGA
This sequence comes from Rhinogobio ventralis, assembly GCA_039654625.1. Lineage (NCBI taxonomy): Eukaryota > Metazoa > Chordata > Actinopteri > Cypriniformes > Gobionidae > Rhinogobio > Rhinogobio ventralis. The sequence continues at coordinate 15,688,014 of CM077203.1, forward strand.
CTCGCTCGCTTTGGAAACAGATGAAGATATTGTCGATTGATGCTCGGATGCTTATGCTGTTCTCAGAGATGTGACTGTAGGAATAGATGCTTTGCGTTAAACTGAACCCGAGGGCCTATTGCTGACGCATCCTTTGGACCAGTGCTGTATGTGTGTGTAGTGAGCCAGCATTTCTCGCAATTTCTACCTGTATGCGAGTACAATCCTTCCCAAATCCATCATCCCCCGAATTTTCAAAGCCATTAAGGCTGCATCATTATATTGACATGAAAGCGGTTATTAAAAAGTAATGACTGATTCTCGTCTCAGTGTCTGGTTCTAAGGAGTGGCATCAGGTATCCCGTTTGCTCGTGCGTCGAAATAGGGGAAATGTATGTTTGTGGCAGATAATTCGCCTTTCACGGGTCGCCAAGGAAGCTGTATTGTGCTTAACTGATGTTAGTTCATAGGTTGCCTGTAATTCATCCGTTTTGTACTGGGTTTAGTGGACATTTTTTGTTATTGTTATATTTTAAAGGGCCCAATTTAACAGCCACGAGAAATTGATATTGGATAAATACGTGCAAAAAAGGAGCATTACTAATAATAAAAAAGAACGAAAAGCAGAAGTGGTTTTATCGTACGTTTCTCTATTTTCCTCATGGAGGATAGTGTGATCTGGGCTGCGGCTTGTGTCTGGCTGGGTGTAGCTATGTCCAATTCGTGAACGAGTTGTTCTTTTGAATCGAATCTTCTCAATGAATCGATCCGAGGGGTTCCTTAGTTACCGAATCATTAATAGCCGAATAGTAAACATTTTGAAAATACATACTGGGGATATTTTTACGACTTGATTATGATAGTTTTAGCACAAACTGTTTTAAAAACGGTTTCAACCTAGTAGTAAACAAATTATAGTGTTATTTAATGTAAATATCAATGATATTTAGGTTGTAATTGTTTTTCATGGCTGGAACAAACTGAACTGTAACTCACAAATTTGCAATACTCCAATTTCACGAAATTAGCCACGCTAGGATGTCCGAGTGACGTAGACGAATCAGAAGAATTCGGTTTCCGAACCGCTTCATTACATCGAGAACTGTTCAAAAGAACCGATTCGCGGAAATGACTCGGACTTTCCATCACTAGTTGGGTGGGGTAACTCGCATCCCAGTGTTCAACGCGGAAGTCAAGGCTAGATACCCGCTCCCATCTCAACAGATGAATAGAAAAAATATTAAATATGTATCCATCACAGATCATTTCAACTCAATGATGTTTATTTGTGTAGGAATGTATTCTCTCTGGGATCATGTCCGTGAATGGGAAGAAAGTTTTGCATATGGACAGAAATCCATACTACGGTGGTGAAAGTTCCTCTATCACACCCCTGGAGGAGGTGAGGATGCTTCAGTGTATACTACAATAAAATACACAGCTTATGTGTATTTTGACATAAATTAATATTCAATGTTAATAGTAATATATATATATTCATTTTAAATATTAAAAAATAAAATAAGAATAATATGCTTATTTAAAAAAAAATCTATTATGAAGATCCTCTTCAAAAATATTATCATCTGATGTTTAAATGTTGCATTTATCCTTGTTTTTTATGCATGCACTCACATTTTACATGTTTTTTTCTCAGCTCTATAAGAGATTTGGGATTTCAGACAGCCCCCCAGAGTCAATGGGCCGAGGAAGAGACTGGAATGTGGACCTTATTCCTAAATTCTTAATGGCCAATGGTAAAAATACTTAAGTAACATGATTATATTATTGATAATATTGTTTGAAACATGTTTTGAGATTAGATTGTTGTCCCTTTAATTCATGCAATTCTGTAATTTTCTGTAACAGCATTCTAAATAATGATGCACAATCACATTTTGTCATTGTTATCTTCCTTAAGGTCAGTTAGTTAAGATGCTTCTATACACTGAAGTGACCAGATATCTTGACTTCAAAGTGGTTGAGGGAAGCTTTGTGTATAAAGGGGGGAAAATCTACAAAGTGCCCTCTACTGAGACAGAGGCACTGGCTTCAAGTAAGTACAGCTACACTGAAAAAAAATTGGTGTAGAAACAGTTTTTACTCAGATACATTACAAAAGAAATGGCAAGTAACACACTGAATTAAAGCTTTTGAAGTAGATAGACTGAAATAGTATTTTTTTTTTTTGTCAAATGTACTCCAATAATCTTTTATAACTTTGGAGAAAAAAAAAAAGTTTTTACAGTGTGGCATTTTTAAATTGTCTGTAGGAATAAATCAAGAATTATTGTTTTTAATAATAAAAATGCAGACATGTATAGTTGACACAAAACATGTTTTGCTTAGACCTAATGGGAATGTTTGAGAAGAGACGTTTCCGGAAGTTCCTGGTTTTTGTGGCCAACTTTGATGAGAATGACCCCAAGACCTTTGAGGGCGTCGATCCCAAACTCACAACGATGGGAGAAGTATACAAGAAGTTTGACTTAGGACAGGACGTCGTAGACTTCACGGGACATGCCCTAGCCCTCTACAGGACAGATGAGTAAGTGTCGCTAGTGTTAGTGTATATAAGAGTCCTATCATTGCTCTTATTATAAAACATATTATTTAAGGCAAGACACTACAGGAATAACCATTGTTTCACACATTTAAGTGTTTTACTACACTTCATTTATTTGCGTCTGAAGATTTTAATAACAACAGATCTTTTAAAGGCTTATCTATATTCTGAAAGTTTTTACAGAGGGGTCTAATATATAATTTGCCTAATTTATATAACATTTTATTCCTTAAAAAATGCACTGCATCCGAAATCTAATACTTCCCTACTATATAGTATGTGAAAAACAGTATGCCAAAAGAGTAGTGAACAGTAATGAACAGTAGACGGAAAGTCCCCGGATGACCTACTACTTCCACTGAGATTCTGAAGTGCGCATTTGATGGACACTTTACTATCCCACGAGGCCACTGGGGAGGATTTATGAATGGAAGTGAAGCGACACAACTGATGCTGGTAGGTCACATGACAGTAACAATATGGCGGATGTAGTACTTCCAAATTTCATTCATACTACCCGTATTCATACTGTATAGAACATGTTTTTTTAACGTGCAGTAAATACAAATTTAATGGTAAACTCAGACAGTTCGTGATTTCAGATAGTGAATTTTCCCCCCCTTGTTTTCTGATTTATAGAGTGATTAAAAAATTCAAAATTCCCCTCTGTTAAAAATATTTAACTCTAATGTCAACCCCCAAAAATTCTAATACTAAACAGTTGTCTTAATGTACTGTGATTAAGCAACTGGGGAAGTCTAGTGATATCTATTATCTATTCACCTGTTGTGTCTTGCCTTAATGGCAGTAAATAAAATGAATCATATGCATTTTGAATTTTATGATAAATGTATTGAATTGAATTCCTCCTAGTTACCTGGAGCAGCCATGTCTGGAGACCATCAATAGGATCAAACTCTACAGTGAATCTCTGGCACGTTACGGGAAGAGCCCCTACCTGTACCCCCTGTACGGATTGGGTGAGCTGCCTCAGGGGTTTGCTAGGTTAGTCGCTCCTCCCACACCCAATCATTCTCAAGTAATCACGTGTTGAGTGTCACTGTGAAGCACTTATGTTATAAACATGGGCTTTTTAAACTTATAGGTTAAGTGCAATTTATGGAGGAACCTACATGCTGAACAAACCTGTGGATGAGATAGTGATGGAGGAAGGACATGTGGTGGGCGTGAAATCGGAGGGAGAGGTAATTTTTTTTTTTCTAAGTGGGATATGACCATAAACTGTTAAAAAAAAAAGGAAAAAAAGATGGACGACATGTCTTCACTTCCTTCCACTGTAGAAAAATAAAGACAAAATGTCCCAGAAATGGCCGCAGCCATCTTGCGCTGATGACGTCATTTGGAGCCAGAGTCTGTGCAGTAGCGATCGTGAGGTGGAGCCGCGGTATCAAGGTCCCGCCCATACTCCCGCAGACTCAATCGCAAGCAAAGCTGTCAATCATGACGTTACACCTCATTTTTATAGCATCAAATAACTAATTCAAACGAGCATTTCAACATATATCAGCGTCATAAGAACTACCTAAAATGACAAAAACCATCTTTAGGAAAAAAAAAATGTATTTGAATGCAATTTTAGTTTTTTAGTTTGACTCATGTCCCATTCGTTTACATGGAGAGGGCGGAGTTTATGACCTATACTGCAGCCAGCCACCAGAGGGCGATCAAATGTTTTGGCTTCACTTTTCAGGACGTGTGCGGCGCTCTTGATTATAACAAACTTATTTTATTGAGGGAAAAAATGAAATAAAATTATTATTATTACAGTGAAAATGCAGGGATTTTCTTCTGAAAAGTTTGAGTTTATGTTTGAATTTGCTTTTCCAAGGTTGCCCGATGCAAACAGCTCATCTGTGACCCAAGCTACATCCCGGACCGTGTGCACAAAGTCGGCCAGGTGATCCGGGTCATCTGCGTCCTCAGCCATCCCATTAAAAACACTAATGATGCCAATTCCTGCCAGATCATCATCCCTCAGAACCAGGTTAACCGCAAATCAGGTTAGTGACACCCCTGGTTGACTCTTATGGTTTTTGTATAAAAAATTGCCGTTTCGGGAATTCTTGCAGAGAATGATTTGCAGAATAAACCAAGATGTATATGCATTCAGGTATACACTACTGTGACGACACCACTAGAGGGTGCTGCTTTCATTTCAAAAATAAGCTGTGCTGCAAAAGTATGTCATGCTTATTTTGTTGTTGTTTGCATGTAGATATCTATGTTTGCATGATCTCCTACGCCCATAACGTGGCAGCTCAGGGGAAATACATTGCCATTGTAAGCACCACTGTGGAAACCTCTGATCCTGAAGCTGAAATCGAACCTGCTCTGGAACTCATCGAGCCCATTGACCAAAAGTCAGTTTACTTTGCTTTCTATACTCTGTTTTCTAGTAAAAAAAATTATAATATTCAGTTGAAAGCATAACTGCGAGTATGATATTGCTTTTATACAACAGTTTTGTAAAAAATAGTAAATATCTTTTAATATCAAGTAACGTGGTTCTGAAAAATTGGACTATTTAGTCAATATTTTACTATTTCACTATTTAAACTCAGCACTGCTCACATTAAATTAATTGACCAGAGCTAAATGTTGTATAAACACGCATATATCATACTATTTAAAGCATGAATGCAATGATATTTTATTATTATTTTGTCATGTTTACAGGTTTGTGGCCATCAGTGACATGTATGAACCCACAGATGATGGTACAGACAGTCAGGTCAGCTTCACACTGTGTTATTTTAATATTCTTTATATACTATTATAGTATTTATTCATTTTTTGAATTAGCTTTTATTTTTATATTTTCAGTCTATAATTTTAGTTTTAGTCATTTTATGTGCTTTTATCATTTAAAAAAAAGTTTTTCATGTAATATTAATATTTAATTTTATTTCAGTTTTATTTCATTTTACGAAAACAATTTGAATAGTTTTAGATAACAACACTGGCTTTACTTTGTTCTACTTGTGAAGCACTTCGGTCAACATTCATGTTGTTTAAAGGTGCTATATAAATAAACTTTGACCTTTGACCTTTACAGTAATTTCTTGTGAGCTGCTTGGCATTAATGAGAAATATAACCAGTTTTGATGTCATTTCTCCAGATATTTGCATCACGGTCCTACGATGCCACCACTCATTTTGAAACAACTTGTAACGACATCAAGGACATCTACAAGCGCATGACTGGCAGTGACTTCGACTTTGAGAACATGAAGCGTAAACAGAACGATGTCTTTGGCGAGGATGAGCAGTAAGGGGAGGAGAAGTGACGGAGGAGTGGAGAGGCAATGGTCAGATGGAGGGCAGAGATGGGGCGGGCTGAACGGGATTTACTGGGCTGGGTTCAGAGGTCACACAGAACAGAATCGACAATGCAACAACGTTGTAAATCTCTTTCAACCAGCCTTATCTTTCCCAGAGTGCTCTTTGCTCATTGTCTCCACACCCCTCCGGTGTCTCTGTTCAGATACTTACAGTTCAGCACACAGACACACAAACGCTCTATCGCTCACATTCCACAACTCTGCACTACAAAGTGGGCTCACACCAACATGCTACTTTAGATTCCTACACAAGCCGTATGCATCGTTTGCGCAAAATATCCTGTTGAAGTGAAACGCGTCTTTTTGTTCTCTGAATATCGTCTTTGACTGAAGCCCATACATGTGAACGATTCCTCGAATACTGAAGGAGATTTAAAACAATTTCTCATCAACTTTCGTGAAGTATCCCCAACTATCCTCAGACTGTTAGATAGCATACTGTCGTCACTTTGACATTTAACAGCTTCATGTGAACAGCAGCCTTCCTGTACTTTAGGAAAGTGTCACTGACAAAAGTATAGTAAGATCATTAAACGCTCACCATTAAACACTACATTTTGACACCTGGATAAAGGATGTAATATGATATTGATAGTATGAAAATGCATAAAGTTGTACGAAATGCTAGCAATCATAAACTGAACTCACAGTCTCATATCACTGCATTTCCTGTTCCTGATCCTTCTGCTCTACAACTCATTGGACTTTTAAGTTATTTAATTCTTTTTTTATTATTATTGGTGGAGTTTTCTGCACAACTAAATTGAATGAGATGTATAATATGCAGTATAGAAGTGAATTGTAAGCCATTGTAACTAATATTACAATCTTTAAAACATTGTATGGCCTCACAATTTCTAATGACCTTATTCTACATTCCTCATCCGCCTGCATTCATTTTGAAAATGCGTAACAAGTCGATCACTTAGTTTGTTACGGGAAATGAGTCTTAAGAATGTGGAAGCAATTTTCACTCCCACAGCTGCAGAAGTAAATGATAATGTGAATTTAATGAGTATCAGATCTTTTGTTATTTGATAGTAGCCATATCCCATTGGTATTCTGGCTTTTGTAAACCAGTTTGACTCCAGTCTACTAATACATGCTTTAACTTTCGATTGTGATGAACACTATGCCTCTCCATGTGTACTGTAAAGATTCCCACTGCATCTTTGATTTCTCTTCCATTTTATCAGTGATTGACACATGTAGTCTTTGCATTTGCACTTGGCTGTTTGAAACCACAAGACAAACTTGGTATTGAAATCTGACTGGTCATTTTCACCATTACTTATATCTCTAATCATGCTCGTTTTTGTTTCAAAATGAGTTGAATTGCCATGAATAGTTATAGTAGACACTAGTCTGGACCAGATGATCATGGTGTGCTGTTTGAATTCTCACCGTACAGCTTTCAGTGTAGAATTTACAAGCATTGTCATGTTGTTTTCTATATACGCCTTTGCTGAGAAAAAAAGCCTCTGATGGTAGTTTTTTTCCCTCTTTATTTTTAATGGAAAACAAGGAGTGTGACAGTTTTATTACATTCTTGAATTTTATTGGGCCAAAGTCACTTACGGCCTTATAGATTCACATAGAAGCATACAGGTCTTGAACTCTCTTCCTTAGTGCACAAATTAGATTGTGAATTAATGATAACTGGAATCAAATAGAATTACGCTGCATTGCTATATTTGTTATCTTTTGCACCTCTCCAGCATATTGTTGCATATGTTTGGATTAACTGTTTTGTACTGTATTTATTTTCATTTTGTCTTTCATTTTCAATGTTGAAACAACTAAACATCTTTAAAAAAAACTGACACACAAACTCAACGATTTTAAGTTGTGAATTTCATCTCGTGTTTGAGCAGTCTTGTGCAACAAAAATAAATATGAATAAAATAAATCTTTCTTTGGTTATGTTTGATTATTGGCACATATGAAGGATTTCCTTTTCCTTACAGGACAAAGTAAAGCATTCAATAATCTTTACTAATGTACAATATTTTAAAATAATTTTACACAATTGTCTTGTTATATTATTTTAAATTGGATGCATATATACACACACATACATTTTTATGCAAACTAACTGGAAGCTTAGAAAAAAAAAATTGATTATTGTGAAATATATTTTGATCATCATCTCACCCCAAGGTGAATATGTAATGGTTCTCTCTGGTTAATTTCATGATAAATATGCACTGATATACACTAACATTCAAAAGTTTGGGGTTGTAAGATTTTCAGCATCCTTACTCCAGTCTTCAGTGTCACATGATCCTTCTAATCAGTTGTTTCACTTGTCAGTTGTTGTACAATTTTTTTTTTTTTCAGGATTCTTTAATGAATAGAAAGTTCAAAAGAACAGGATTTATTTGAAAAAGATCTTTTGTAACAAATGTCTTTACTGTTTGATCAGTTGAATACATATTTGCAGAATAAATATGTTCATTTCTTTAACAAAACAAAAGAAATCCTACTGACCCCAAACTTCTGAAAGGTAATGACCATTATGTTCAAATGCAAATATTTGGACCAATCAATGCTTCTTTCAAAACATCTTTCAATTCATTACAGTTGTGTGTATTCTTAGTCTCTGTTTTATCCCTATCAGATGTTTTTGTACTGTCAAATAGCACAATATTCAAGTTCCAGTGTCTTTTCTGTACCTTTTGTAATTCTGTAGTTTAGAAGTATGGTGTAAGGGGTTATCTATTGGTGATCCACGACATAGCTCTCGTAGGACTGGCCCAGAAGTCTCTCTACATCCACCTTTGGCACTACCCAACATTGAGCTGAGTGACGCTTCCTGGATGAGTCCTTTAGATTCTTGTCTTGTAGAGTGACAGGAAAATGCTCATCTCCTTTCTTTATCAAGCCCATAGCCAGCAAAGTGTTCTTATTTGTTTGTGCATGATGGAAACCCACTTGATCCGTTACCCTTATGACCTCTATATGGGTGTGTTGAAATTGGCCTGGAAGTGGAAGAAAATACCCAAACACGATCTTCAGAAATTTGACATCTCACTAAATAAGATTAAACATCAAATGCTGTGTTACCTACCCAACAGCCCCTGAGTGAGGTGAGAGAGTCCCTTTCCATTGGCAATATAGAAGCCCAGGTGCTCCATTTGAAAGTATTTGGGATGGTTGTAACGATGGAAGAGAATGAAGAACTGCACACCAACTCCGAGCTCAATCCAGCAGCTATGGTGCTCTTCAACTGTGATTCTCAGACTGTGTCGCTCCACAGATCCTCTCTGATTGGTGGGCAGCTTCTCAATTTCCTTCCCTTCCACCTCCACTACCACTGAGTCCAGTGTTAATGTGATCATAACGGCACCTTCGGAAGCAGTGATAGAAATCCTGTCGAAGAAGGTACGAGTACAATTCTCCATCCCCTCCTTAGAAGGAGCCATTATCAAATGCCCATCCACAATAATTCCTAATGGTATAAGTCATAAAACAGGGATAAGAGACCTCAATTATAGAATATCTAAATAACATCTCATTTAATGCATCTTGTTACGTTTCCACAAAGACATTCAAGCTATATATTGGATGTAAAATCATAAAACCACCTTTGTCTGGGTCCTCAAGAAGCCGTAGTACATCATCAGCCCTGCCATCAATGGTAAAACACAAGTTCTGATGCAGCTTTGGGAGCTGAACAACAAAATGTGGGTCTCCATCCACTTTCAGAGACACAAAACACACAAGTATGTTAGTGAATCCCTTCTATGAGATTATAATTTTGTATTCATCTTTAAATGCACAAAAAATGGCTAAAGGAAGAAGGAAAATGGAGCATTTCATGAAATGTTCTGTCCTGGAGTCATACCTGATGAGGAGAAGACTCTTACTGAGCTTAAACTGGGTGGGTTTTCTGGGTCTGTTGAAACAATTAATACACATACAATGTGCTGCTTCTGCTAAAAGCGTTTAAAAAGTTAATAAATGTAATTACACCACATTTATGAAGATTTATTATTGCATATACAGTAAAGCAGGTTGTGGAATTATAAATTAAGTACTTACCAGCTACCTCAGCATCTGAATCTGAAAGAATAATGAACAAATCCAAAAACTGACATAACAATAATCCATATTAACATTAAAAAATAGACTTAGCAAAGATTTGTAATTTTTTAAACTCACATGACTCATAATGGATGTTGTAGTCATAGTCAGAGTCATGTGGTGTATCATAATCTGCAAAATAACATCGTCATGATGATGCAGCTTTGGCTTAATTTCATTCATGTTTAGGCAGTTATTTTTTATATTTTGTATTAGTGCCAAACTGATTTACCACTTTGTAGTTTAAAACATATATCTTACCTTTAACAAGTTCAATATCTGTATGGAAGATCAAAAACACATGATCAGAAGCTACAACATTACCATAATGTTATTGTGATCGTATCAGCTTTATGGCCTAACGTGCATGTTCAGTTCAAAGGGGACTGCGAATGGCATAGGGAAACATTGACACATCACAGGAAGTGGAGAGTGAAATTTACCCATCAGTCACTGTGCATCACTCCAGTACTTAAAGAAGTTTGACTAAAATAAATGAGGTAAAAAAGGTTTAAAATAAAGGTTTTGAGGTTCCACCATTATTATTATTATATTATTATTGTTTAATTAGTTCCAGGTGTAGTTTGTGCGCATTTTTCATAGGTTTAAAAAACACAATACAATGCCCCTATGCTATTTTAAAGGTTCCTAATTCATTGTTCCTAATACATTGAACATCACCACATTTCTCAAAGGGTCTGAAAATAGTTAGTTTAAAGATTCAGCCTCTCCAAACCCCTCCTTTTCCCTGAAAACAGCATCTTCTTGACATGTTGACAACACAAACCAAACGCTTCCAGGCCTCAGCTACAACTACAGAGTTTGAGGGCGGGTCAAAGTAGAAATCGTTTGTGGACAGCCAATTAAGACCATAGGCTGGCATTATGCAAATTTGTTACATTGTTATGTTACTCAGAAAGTGAGACTGAAATTGCTGATGACTCAATTCAGCAGTTCAGAATCTATTCTTTCTTTGCAGAGCTTTTACCTTTACAAACAGCTATATTACACACTGCATTAAAGGTAATATTCGAAAAAAGCATAATAGGGGAACTTTAAACACAAGCAGTGTCTAAACCAGCATGATGAAGAAGCAGAATGAAAAAAAGTGGATTGTATTACCTTTCCTCTGAATCTGGATGGACGAAGACACATCTGATGGACACAGAAAATGACCATTACATTCGGTGACAAAGGCAGAGGCACTTTGGTTATTCATTTGAAGTGTGATATTCATTGAATACTAACACATTTTAGCAACACAGTGTCTATAAATGTCAGCTTCTGCTCCTTAGAAAGCAGAACTCACCTAGAAAACGAGAGGCTTCCCACAACTTTGGTGCATCTGTCATTCCTGGCATAGGCAGAAAAGTAGGAGCCACCAGTGTGGCCACTTCCAGTTCAACATGAATGTCTGAATTATCATCTGAGGTAGATGCAGTGGAGGTCAGTGTCTGTTGGCCCTGCTGAAGCGTTGTGGGTCCTGAGGTAGAACAGTTCTCAATGTCTGAGGAAGAGTCTTTCACCACAGATGGTGCAGTTTTGACTAAGGTGGCTAGTGTTGTGCTTTTGACTGGTGGAAAGGAAGAAGTGGTTTTTGTCATACTGGGAGGTCTGTTTGAAATCCTAGCCAAGGCTTGTGTGGTTTTGATGGTGCTAAGAGGAGAGGAGGACAGCTTGCTGGATAGTGGGGTAGTGGTGGTCTTAAGTGGTCCTGTAGTGGTCTTCTTGGGTGATGGAGGAGGGATTGTTTTGTCAAGGGAGACAGAGGTGTTAGGCGGTCGACCTGTGGTGTGAAGCCCTGAGGGTGGTGGATGTGCTTGTACAGATTTGGTGACAGGAGGTTTGCTTGTTTTTGGAGGTGAGAAAAAGCTGGATTTTTTGGTTCCCGTTGTAGATGTGGAAGATATTTTAGGTGCAGTGTGAGAGGTCTGATTTGTCACATTTGTAGAACCTGCTATTGTACTAGTTGAAGTCTTGCCGGTAGTAGCCACAACAGAAGAGCTAACAGTAGGTTCTGGTTCATCAATATCCGGTTTGATCACAACCAATGAAGTGACTGGTGTTACAAAATTGTACTTTAGTGAAAGATTGGTGGCTTTATCTATAAGAAGGCGCTGTGTGATCAAATCCGAGGTATTAATTTTAGCCAGTAGCAACTCTTTGATTGTGAAATAAGCCCAGAGCCGATGCACAAAGCTAGGAATGCCATCCAGTGTCTTTGCACAGCCCAGAGATGGTTCTGTGCCATTTACGACTGCTTTGGCCAGTGGTAGCTCATTCTCCACTTTCACTTTCTGCTTCGAATCGTTTGCTGTCAGTGTAACCTTCAGATCGCGCACACCTGGTTTAAGTCGTCCCGTGACTACCAATTCAGAGCCCTGGAAGTAGTTGGGGAACAGAGAGCGAGTGATATCATACGCCTGATCGTCTAGATAGGACAGCTGGATATCTGAAAGCAGAGGACTGGCGACTTCATCATAGAAACCTTTCAACTGGACAGCTGCATCATCGTCCTCATATACCTGAAAGACAACAAACAGATTAAAATAAGAATTATTATAATTTAATGAACATATAATTTACTATAAATTATTCAAATAAACTATTCTTCTCATTATTATTGTTATTATTAATCATTTGATTTTGATTGGCTTAATACCATTCCAAGAGTGCTGATATACAGTCCAAAAGCAATGGCACTTTTTTTACTGTTAGTAATACTTTGCTTTTCTGTGTTTGCGCGTTCCAGACATACTGGGGATTTTTAGTTAATCTTTCAATGATTAGTCAGTCACTGACACATTCTTTTAACCGATTCATATAAGGAAAAAAAACAAAACAGATTAATTCAGGAACAAAATAAGCGACTAGCTTTATAAATGAGTCATTGAATCGTTTTGATTCAATTGATCCATTAGAAAAACTGATTTATTTAGGAAGTAAACAAGTGATTGTCTTTGAATCTGTCATTGAATAATATGACCTCATCAAGCATTATGCATTTGTATGTTTAAAGATGTAATGATTTCTTGTATAGGTCTACTTGTACTTTAAAAGGCAATTACCATCCGAGCCACACCCCGATTCTCCAATGCCAGCCTTCTCAACATTGGAAAATCAGCATCATCTCCAAAGGCCAGGCCAAATAACGAAGTTAAACCCAAAGCATGCTGTGCATTACGTAGAATCGCATCTGGTTCTGTCTCCCCAATAGTGGCTTCTCCATCAGTCAGAAAGATGACCATGGGGACACAGTGAGATGAAGGCGCTTGACCAGTGGGTAAAGAGGAGTGTGAGGACGGGTTCAGCAGCTGGGCCGCAGACAGTAGAGCTGCATTGATGTTTGTCCCTAGTTTAAAGAGAAAAAAAGAGAGTTCATTACAGTATTTCCTGCACTACTAAACCTTTTCTGTGGCTGTTTAATCTCCAGCTTCACAGCAAAATAAATCTTATTGTGAATCAAAGTTTCTAGTCCAAACTGATTGTGATGAGATAAAATACAGTGTACCACAAAATAATGGCAAAGACATGCCTTTTTATTGAGTTGCAGACAGAAAAAACCTACAGCCTGCAGGAAAAATATGATCCACGAAGAAATGATAAGCTGTTTCTTTTGATGAATGATGAGTTACGAGGTACTAGTCTGAATCAGCCGGAAGAATCCTTTACATGAATCTGTCAGACTGGTTACTGAATCACTTAAAAAAATGTGTATATATATGATTATATATGATTTACATAAAAATAAATAAATAAATATAAAATCAAAAACAGAATTCTGCACTTGATCATTTTCAGTCATGAAAATACAAAATTTTAAGATACCAAGAAAACACTTACAGCCCTCTGCGATTATCTTCCTGACAAATTCCTTGGCATCCCGCACATTCTGCCGTGTGGCCCGCACAGTGCGTCCTTTCTTCCAGGTATAGACCTTATCTGAGAACGTGATGAGATTGAAGAAATCTCCTTCACGTAGGTCACTCAGTATGGTGGTCATGGCTGCTTTAGTCTGATGTAAAACACAATGAAGAAATACATCAGTGTTCTTTATCTAATTCTCAACAAGTTGTGGTTTTGAGGTGGCTGAGATGCTACCTGCTTAATTTTTGTGCCAATCATTGAGCCGCTGATGTCAATGACAAAGATGACATCTTTAGGAACTACAGGAAGTCCTCGAGGTGCAAAGTAGTGAACAAAGTAGCCATCATCCACCTGGAGAAAAAAAACAAATAACTATAATATAATGCTACATGGAGACCACCACTATTCTGGTACCAACAATCAGGTAGGTTAGTGTGAAGACCTGGATGTCCCCCATGGGGTCTTTGAGCTCCACGTCATACTGAATGACGAAGTCTGCATTAAGACCTCTGGGAGAGATGTTCCTCTGTTGCTGTACAGTGGGAGTGTAGCGTACATGTGCGCAGTGAGGATTCTGCTCGACCTTAGTTGAAGGAGGAGGTTCTGCATCTGCTAAAAGATTAGTAAGAAGCAGAGGAACCATATCTTTGAGATTTGTTGGTCTGAAGCATTGGGTTGACATCACAAATGTGCTTTCTTTTAGGGTACCTTGAACACTGTTTGTGAGCAGTCGGCTAGTTCGTAGTGGCAGAACTCTGATGAAGCTGATGCCAGTTCTCTCTGATATGCTGACATCCATGGAAATGTTCTGCACGGGTTGACCAGGTCGTAGACCCAGAGAGAGCTCGTATCGGCCAAGCCGTCGTGATAACAGCTCCTCATAAGACAGCGAGAAGGACACGCGAGTCCCAGGAGGTACGTTGACTGCTACACGGAACTTCTCTATCTCCCGTTCCCTTTGGAATACAAAAGAAGTTATTCAGGTTCTAGTTCTTAATGTTAGATATAAATAAAGTGTTTGTCCATGTGTCATGAGATAACTCTTCCTCTAAATAAATGTATGATTTCCATTACTTTAAAGATGATCCAACAAAAAAAAGATATATACAGGTGTTGGTCATATAATTAGAATATCATCAAAAAGTTAATTTATTTCACTAATTCCATTCAAAAAGTGAAACTTGTATATTATATTCATTCATTACACACAGACTGATATATTTCAAATGTTTATTTCTTTTAATTTTGATGATTATAACTGACAACTAAGGAAAATCCCAAATTCAGTATCTCAGAAAATTTGAATATTACTTAAGACCAATACAAAGAAAGGATTTTTAGAAATCTAGGCCAAGTGAAAAGTATGAGCATGTACAGCACTCAATACTTAGTTGGGGCTCCCTTTGCCTGAATTACTGCAGCAATGCGGCGTGGCATGGAGTCGATAAGTCTGTGGCACTGCTCAGGTGTTATGAGAGCCCAGGTTGCTCTGATAGTGGCCTTCAGCTCTTCTGCATTGTTGGGTCTGGCATATCGCATCTTCCTCTTCACAATACCCCATAGATTTTCTATGGGGTTAAGGTCAGGCGAGTTTGCTGGCCAATTAAGAACAGGGATACCATGGTCCTTAAACCAGGTACTGGTTGCTTTGGCACTGTGTGCAGGTGTCAAATCCTGTTGGAAAATGAAATCTGTCTTTGAAGTTGGTCAGCAGCAGGAAGCATGAAGTGCTCTAAAACTTCCTGGTATACGGCTGTGTTGACCTTGGACCTCAGAAAACACAGTGGACCAACACCAGCAGATGACATGGCACCCCAAACCATCACTGACTGTGGGAACTTTACACTGGACCTCAAGCAACGTGGATTGTGTGCCTCTCCTCTCTTCCTCCAGACTCTGGGACCCTGATTTACTTTCATCAGAAAACATAACTTTGGACCACTCAGCAGCAGTCCAGTCCTTTTTGTTTTTAGCCCAGGCAAGACGCTTCTAACGCTGTCTGTTGTTCAAGAGTGGTTTGACATAAGGAATGCAACAGCTGAAACCCATGTCTTGCATGCGTCTGTGCATAGTGGTTCTTGAAGCACTGACTCCAGCTGCAGTCCACTCTTTGTGAATCATTTTTGAATGGGTTTTGTTTCACAATCGATTCCAGGGTGCGGTTATCCCTATTGCTTGTACACTTTTTTCAACCACATCTTTTCCTTCCCTTCGCCTTTCTATTAATGTGCTTGGACACAGAACTCTGTGAACAGCCAGCCTCTTTTGCAATGACCTTTTGTGTCTTGCCCTCCTTGTGCAAGGTGTCAATGGTCATCTTTTGGACAACTGTCAAGTCAGCAGTCTTCCCCATGATTGTGTAGCCTACAGAACTAGACTGAGAGACCATTTAAAGGCCTTTGCAGGTGTTTTGAGTTAATTAGCTGATTAGAGTGTGGCACCAGGTGTCTTCAATATTGAACCTTTTCACAATATTCTAATTTTCTGAGATACTGAATTTGGGATTTTCCTTAGTTGTCAGGTATAATCATCAAAATTAAAAGAAATAAACATTTGAAATATATCAGTCTGTGTGTAATGAATGAATATAATATACAAGTTTCACTTTTTGAATGGAATTAGTGAAATATATTTCTATTAATTATATGACCAGCACCTGTAGTTTAAAACCTCTGCAACTGTATAAAAACAATTTGAGAGATTTTCTCAACACATGCATTTCTAAAACAGCATGTCTGTTGGGCCAAACCCAAAAAGTAAATGAAATGTGGCCTATTGCATTTTTTAGTAAATGCCTGCACACTGGGATTCTGCCAAAAGGCAAGTCCCAGTGGAGAAGGCATTAAACAGATTTTGGACTGACTTTGTGGCAACAAGTCCTGCCGTTTTCCCCTGCTTCTTAGCGGTATCATAGATCTTCCTGGCATCAGTTCTCCTCTTCACCTGAGCCACATACACCTTACCATTTGAGGTGCTGGGAATAAACAAAAGATAAATCAGAACAGAAAGCATAAATATTTTGTTTGATAAAGATCATACAGGCAAGTCTAGTTCATACAGTTGTGATATGCTGGTGGCTGATGGCAAAACCAATTTTCACTAGATCAAACATCAAATTTAAAACACACTTTAAAGTTAAAATAAAAAAATGACTTGCAACGTATTTGACTCACAATGTGACTTTACATCTCACAGTTGTGACTTTATTTGCATAGGTGTGACTATCTATTGCGATTGTGACTTTATATCTGAAAATGACTTTTTCGTCATTGTTGCGACTTATATCTTACATTTGTCTCACATTATGATCTTCTATATCACCGTCGTGATTGCAATTGCGACTATCTCAAAAAGTGACTTTATATCTCACAACTGTGACTATTTCTGTTAACTACAAATCTTCTCATAATTGCGATTTTCTCACAATTATGGCTGTATTTTTTATTTAAAACTTTATCTCACAAAAGTGCAGAAAAAGGCTTTCAAACTAAGCTAGTGACATTGAAAAAGAGATGACCAGAAAATTTAATTTCCCTCACAAAACATGATTACTAAAAAACTCGTAATCATAGCCATTCCAATCCCCTCAGCTCTCAGTGCAGGAGCATTTCCTCTGCATAACCACCCACACGAAGCTATCCATACTCTCTTTGTGTCTTTACATGAGGGTCAAGGAGAGAAAATACTAACGTAAGGTCAGCAAATATATTTAAATAAAAATCAACAAGAACCAACCAAAATAAACCAACACCCTTGAAAAAGAGCTTGTTTGAATAAGAGCAGGGTGAATGGACAGTTTAAGGCACAGTGGAAAATGAGGTGCCTATATGTATGTGTGGCACTGAGAGGTCTGGGATCACTGTGCATGTGACACTGTGAACAGAGCTCTCAGTCACAGTTTAACAAACGCTACTGCTTAAAAGAAACACATTTGCCGCAGCTATTTGAAAAAGTACAGAGCCTGGTGGAAGTGCCTGTCTGTATTTGTGTGTACGTAAGAGTGTGATTCTGTGAGCATGTGTATACATCTGTAATGTACATTGAAACTTGAAACCCTGCTTTGTTGATGGATACATGTGTGCATTCTTCATGCATGTGTGTGTATTTATGTACACGTAAATGTGTGAGCGTGTGTACTTTGGCCATGTGCCTTGGTAAACTCTGCTGGGTAAAAGAGAGAGTGAACAGAGCCAGTGCTCGTCATTTTCTCTATTAGCTCTCGGAGTTTTCTTGACAAAGCCTGCTATTCATCTGGCCTGAACGTTCTTTACTTTTGACCCACGTCCGCTTCCAAATACAGCCACTGTGTGCTTTATCAAGCTGTTATGGAGCCTTATTTATGGGAATATATTTATATTTAGCATTCATTTTTGGGAAAAGAGGTTTACATAACTCTCACTCTGGTGAGCAAATATGAATGAATTTTTTACAATGTCTCTCACCGAAGTTTTATTTCAAAAGTCAAAAAGGTATGATATTTAAGGTGCTTTTGTATCCTTTTTGAAGCTTATACCGGTTTGGAACAACATGAGAGTGAGTAAATGAAGACAGAATTGTCATTTTTGTGGACCACTTGTATGTGTAAGTATTACAATTGTAAGTATTGTAAGTGGCCCATATGACTATATTTCAAGTCTTCAGAAGCCATCAAAAGCTTTGTGTGACAATCAGACCAATTTTATGTCAACAGTCTTGACTTGATATCTTCCACTTTAGTGAGATCTTAAAGGGGTGGTTGATTGCCCGTTTTTACAAGATGTAAAATAAGTCTCTGATGTCCCCACAGTGTGTATGTGAGGTTTTAGCTCAAAATACCCCACAGATCATTTTTATAGCATGTTAAAATTGTCACTTTTTGAGGGTGAGCAAAAAGTGTCCCTTTAAATGCAAACGAGCTGCTGCTCATGGGGCGGAACTCCAGTTAGCAGCTCTGATAACCTCATGCAAACAGGCAATGAAACTGTTCTGCCTTTTGTGTTCAAACCGGAGTTGGACAATGATGGAGAGATTCAAGAAGAAGTGATAACATGTAGAATGCAACAAGATGTTCCTGAATGGTTAGTTGATTTTGAATTTAATGTAGCTGATGTGGAGTTAACTATCTTCAAGACATTGATTAGCATATTCTGTCATGATAATCTCACCCTCTTTGTTGTGTTTTCCCGGGGGCAGGGTTTATGTAAATTTCAGGGTTAGTGATGTCACTAACCCGGGAAGAAGCTTGTGTAGTCCCTACCAGCCGTTTGTTGTAGTCCTTAAAAAGCAATTTCTTTAAAAGAAAAAATATCCCTTTGCTTTGAACTTTGAGCGTTGTAACTTTGCAGATGTTGTTTATGCTTAAACAACAACAATACTCACTAACTAAAGTTTAAAAAGTGAAATCATAATCAACCACCCCTTTAACTCAAGAACCACTGCAACCAGATCAATGAGTCAGTGAGATGAACAGATCAGTCCAATATGAACTACATCAACTGATTCAACGAAAAAAATTACAACTTAAAAGAATGTGTGAATGTGCCAAGGAGGCAGAATATTGAGATTTTTTTAATGCGAATATAAGTGCATTTGTCACACAAATCTATCGTACGGCTTTAGAAGATAATGTGTCATTTTTGTGATACTTTTTAATCCTTTTTACAGCTTGAAAGTTCCCATTCATGTGACTGCGTGGAAAAGAGCAACTGGTATTATCAAAAATGTCTTCATCTGTGTTCAACCGAAGAAAGGAAGTTGTGGGTGAGTTAATGATGACAGAACTTTCACCTTTAAGTGAAGTAATCTTTTAATTATTTCTGTAAACCAGACCTGAGCATCAAAAATATTTTCCCTTTTGATCACGAATCACTTCTTTCCACATGAACAAATCATTAGTACAAGAACAACTGCTGTGTCTATTCAGGGAAAATGTAAAACTTAAGCCAAATGATACTCAATTGAATTGCAATGCCACTGTTTCTTAAACCAATCTGACAGCCAGAATAACAAAGAAAGTGTGGTGTAATTTTTGACTCACATGGTAAAGTTGGAAATGAATGCAGATGAGGACAAATCGACCTCAAAGGCTGCCTCCTTAGTGATGTGGAGCTGGTTCCACACGGTGCTCTCCACTGTGGTTACAGCATAGCGAGACACTAAAGAACATCGCACATGGTAATCTGTCACCTTGAGCTAAGAGCACAACAAAGACCAAAACAATGATACATTAATATTCGTTGTATCAGTCACATTATACACAAATTAGGGGAAAACAGGGCTAGTTGTCACCATTTATTTAAAAAAAGCTATTAAACATTCCCACAGATTCAGCTTATTGACCTTCTTTCTGTGACAAGACAACTTCCCTGTGTGACAAATAGCCCCAATCTCCCCTATATGTACACATGAACATGAATATTTTAAAGTTGACTGGGGATATCTGACATAAGACATCAATTTTTTTTTAAAAACATGACATTACTTTATCAAACAATCTGTATGATTAGCATGTTACTGTTGATTTCTCAGGACTTTTGAACTGATGTCAGAGCTCAGTATATAGAACATCTCGATCTGTTTACTTGAACCTGATTCAGACCACATTGGTCTGGCAACAGAAAAGCCAGTCTATCTGAACACTACATACAACAGCATAGCGCTACAAGAAGCTTACATTTTAATACATTTTAAAGACAAGATTGTGACACAAACAGGTATTAATACAATTAGAGCAAGATCTACAAATGAAGAACAGTTAAGACTAAAAGATATCATCCCAAATCTGAGCATCTGGCAGTACAATTTTAAGATTATGGAATGTCTTGTAAAAATTAATTAATTAAACTTGAACACTTAAAGAAAAATTTAAAACAGTCTGCTTCTCTTTGCACTCAGTCTCCAGTGACAGATTTGAATTGTTATGGTCATATTGCTTCTAAGTCATTTTCATGTATTTTACAGGAATAAACATTTGGTTTCTTGGTTTCTAAAATGAAAAAGAGCTCATGGGTCAAAAGGCTAGAACACTTCTTGGTGTTTTATGGAATTTTACAATAAATCAAAGTAAAACAAATATAACAGAGGCATTTATCTTAATATTTACAGTTTGGTACAAAACAAAAATACAGCTTTTAGATTGTCATACTCACTGCTGGTTTTGCTGCTGAGGTCTGACGTCTTGGTCTCTGAAAAAAATACAAAATACATTTCTGGCATATAGCTATTTTCTTGATATCTCTTCACCAGAGTGTATAATGTACTCTTATACTGTTGTATTTAGTAAAAGTATGCCACGTAAAAAAAGTATTCTCAATGAAGAATTATATCCAGCTAAGCGTTATAAAGACACAAAAATAAATCTGTGTTTGTTCTTACTAATTCCTTAGTGCCACTTACCTACCTAAGTATCCATATAAACTTGGTAAACGTGATTAACCTAAATGACCAACCACAAAATTTCCTTTGAGGGCAGAGGCGTATATGAAGAAATAGTTTGAAATGCTCTCAGTATTCTCAGATGCCAGTGGTTTGGTCTTGATCTTACATTGAAATAGACTGAATCAAAGTCATTCATGAAAGGGGTGGAAATGGAACCAAAATACTGTACACACAAGGCCACTGGAGGATTTTAGATGTTAACTTAACACACAATTCACTGCTGTGCCAATATGTTACCACACAAATGCTAAATATGGGAAAGAAAATGCATATCTGCTACTATGGATTTACCCTAATAAAACAGCTGCTAAGTAACCATGACATACAATTCTGTTAAATGCAAGAATTTGCATAATATGTGAATACAGAAATCTCATAGGGCAACACCTTCATGATATCCTTCCTTATCTTTTTTCCCTATTTGACCCAGAAGGAAGGCATCAAAAATTCGTATTCGTTTTTCACATAGGGAATCTTTGTTACAACTTTATTAGATTCCAACGTAACGCAAAATAAAAACTACATATTTTAGAACACACGCTGTAGCTCGGAATAAGACTATTATGATTTCCAAAAGGATGTAAAGGAAGTATTGTATTTACCTTCCTCTCGTTTGACTTCGTAAGACATTATCTAGGTGCAAAAATTAAAGTATTCTTTAAGTAAATAAACACTAGGCCTATTTATAGAATGAAATAACCGAAATTCCTAAAATGTTTTCGCGCGTAATTATGTGACACTTTCAGTGTCGCACAAAATAGAATCGGTCACTCAAAACAAACTTCACGTTTTACTTTTCAGAGGAAACGTCACAGAACAAAGAGAAAAATAACTACTAAGTGCAAAAATATAAATAATTTTATTACCAAGTACACATACCTGGAGAGGGACTGGGTGCGCGTCCGCGTGCCCACATCCAAAAGAAACAACAGTAAGTAGGACGAAAACAACTGCGTGGATAGTAAAATCCAGTTTAACACCCATGCTCTCAGTTTGTGTGGGAAAGCCAAAACCACTGTTTTGCTCGTAAGACGAGTGTGTAAGGTCCTCCACTGACTTCACATTTTACGGCACACAGTTGTTTATAAAAGGGGTATTGCCCCCTCCCTTCCAAAGAGATCCTAAAAATGATACTGAAGCAACGATAATGCCATGAGAGAGATGGATGCTCATTTAGACTGAAAAAAAATATGGTTGTAATGACAAATGTGTTTCGATCAAGCGCAGGTATTTGTGGGTTTCAATGGTTGCTCTTTTCACGTGTACATGCTGGAAATTTCGCCACGGTTTTGGGGGGCACGAAAAACCACAGAACATTAACCCGTGAATGCCTACAGTTCCGAAAAAAAATTGCCAATAGCTTTTCAGCCGTTACATAATTTTTTCACTGTCGCTATATTTGATGTAATTGGATACTGCATGTTTACTATAGAAATGTCAGTTAGGCTGGAAAAGGCTTTCGGAGAGGCTCTCATGGACATACTAATAAATTATGAACCGTGAGAGGTAAAGTGGCTTGAAAATGCTCTTGTGAGATGTTGTGATGACTAATATAGATTTATTTGTTTGGTTGCTGTCCATGGTACTGGTAACTAACGGAACAAGATTCTGAATAGGCTATTGTAGGCCTACTTTATGAATGCATACAAGGGTATTATTCCCAGCTCTTTAAACACATTATTAAAACAGCCAATTTAATAAAATAAAGGCTACATTCACATTCATACAATGGGGATTTCACCTGTTCTAACTAAACATTTTAAAATAAGGTAAAAATAATTCTCACTCTTTAGTTGCAATATCCATTATGAAACCATATCAACAAAATACCAAATATTTAAAAAATAAAATAAAAAATAAAAAAACTAACCTAGGATTCAAAAGTCTGAGACCACAAGTGAAAATGCAAATACTATGTTCTGTTTTCTAATTTAATAAAACATATTTAATAACAAAATCATCAGCATAATTTAAAGGAGTTTAAAATTTTAATAATTTAATGAGTTAAAAAAATCTATTTTAGAATGTCTTAGTATTTGGTGTGTCTTCCTTTTTGCTTTCATATTTTTTGTTTCACCCAAAATAAAAAATTTAAAAAATCCCAGATGTGGTCTCAGACTTTTGGACCACACTGTGCGTTTGTAAGTCTTGATAATCTAAATGAAAACACATGCTTATGTCCTTTTATATTCTTCCTCCCATCATGCGATCCATTTACACAATCTATATATGTGTAGATTAATTGTGCAAAAATGGCAAATTTAGATTGTTTTATGATTATAGATGTTCAGGTACAGTCCGGAGTGCTTCTTCTGGCTTTCTTGCGATATTCACATTCTAGAAAGCAAACAAGAAATCCCTTTTAGACACTCATCAGTGTTTAAAAATCATCATTCCATGGGTTTCGTGACTTACTGTGGGCTTGTCCCTGTGAGTGTTCACTGCTTGAATGTTCAAATAGAAGGACTCCACTTTGCATCCTGCAAAGAGGGCATAAAAGAACACATCACAGTATTTATTGCTCAAAAGTATATGCAGAGAATTCCACATAGGGTACAAAATAAATGTAAATTGTAACATGGGAAAATTGTAATGTTTATATGATACTGTCAAGAAAGCTGAAAAGGCTACTACTACTAGTGTGCGTGAAGTTGCTAGCTACTTTTCGTTGTATCATTTATTTATTATTAAATTATTTATGATAATTTATCTTACATTACTAGTGTAGTTCTCTCAAACGAAAAACAAACAAACATAGGATTTCCACTTTTTAAAAACATAGCAGGACCCCAAATTATGTTTGAAATAAAACCACAGCTATGCCGACTCACCGTAAGCTAATGGAGTTAGTTTGAGAACAGTATGCAGAGGACACTTTAGATATGGTAGATCATCTGTGGAGAAATCAGAGATGTATAATTGATGCCATCACAGTGACCAATTGCATTTCATAGTCTGTGACAGCAATGGCTGGTTGCTTTTGGTTTAGACCTGCACTTTTGTCCAGAAAGTAGGCCAGTAAACAACGCATGACTGCCTGGTGGCAGATGACCAGCACATTCTCTTGTCTCTCAAGCTCCATTATGACCGGCTCTAGACGGTGCACCAAGTCTTCATACGACTGCAGAACACAGAAAATGGCATATTTCTCTATATATTTCCACACACAAACTCATTTGTGTGGTTGACAGGACTTACTTCACCCTTTGGATATCGGTAGCGGTACTTGTCCTGGTCTCTTAAGGCAAACTCTTCTGGATGGGTTGCCTGAATCTCCTCGTATGTCATCTCCTCACATACACCCTTAAAATGTCAAGAAAAAACAACTGAACTCTAGAACATATGGATTTCATGTGCATACAACTTTAATACAGGGCATGACTAGCTTACCGCATCGATTTCATTCAACGCCTTCCACTGTTCATACGGGACGCCCAGTGCCTCTGCTGTCTGTATGGTCCTTCTCATGTGGCTGGTCCACACCTTCAGGTCCTTGATGGATTGACCCCTGATGAACTCTGAGAGGGCCCTAGCATACTGAGCAACAAGATTCTAATCTATATCTTTGTGTTTAAGGAAGGTTCCAAATCAAATCACAGAAATACATGACCTTTTATGCTAGAAGTAAAATATTTAAAGGCTGCATGAGAAGTTGAGATAGTCTTTTTCCTATTGCGAATTATATCGGAGTAGAACAACTTTTTGAACAAGAAAAAAAAATGTAAGGTGGGACTTGATTTTGTCCATCGGGAATTGATTGGATCGTTGAATGGTTGTGGTTTGCGACTGCTGTGATCTCATGTGAGAGAAATTTAAATTAATGATGCACACTGATAAACTACTTATGGTAAATACTGCAATATTCCATAAAAAACAAGAATTTTCAATCTTGATTTCATGACTTTAAGCTATGTCCACATTAATTCAGAAAAATTTAAACATCTTTTTCTCTACATTTTAACTTTTCATCCACACTGAGACGGCGTTTTTGTCCAGCAAAAAATTTGCTTTTTGAAGATGCTATTCCAAGTGGATACATATCAAATGCCATTTGTACGCACATTGTAGCGTGGACTGTGAAAACAGGTATATGAAAATGATGCATGTTTTATCAAGTGACACATTTTGTACCCATATTTTGTATCTGTGTTTGTATTGGCATTGCTGTACCTGCTATCCACTTTCATAGTGCGGTTCAAGATAAATGTTACTTTGTATAATCTTCATATTACACTGTCAGACATTTTTTTTTACCTTTAGGGGTACAACAGCATGTCACAGGGGCATATCTGTACCTTTTTTACTCCTAAAAGGCTCATAGTAGTACCTTAAGGTACATATTGCTACTTTAAGGTACTAATATGCACCTTTTAAGGGTAAAAAAAGGTACAGATATGCCCTTTTAGGGGTACTGCCCTAGTGACAAGTTGTTGCAAATATATCCTGATTAATGCGAAGTAACAGTTTACCATCAACACTGGTACACTTTGACACTGTGATTTTATGTTTAGTTTATGATCTAAATCACCTTTTGACCCTGTGAGGAAATGCCTGAGTCTCCACCGATTCGTCCCAGCAGGTTGAGCTCACTTTCTCCATGGCGGCTCAGATAGATGGACCGTGGAGTGACGTGGATGTTCATGAGGTAATACACGATACGACTCTGAATGTGATCCTGGACCCGGTTTACGAGGTACCTGGATCCCACATTAAAAATCTTAATGAAGGAGAGGTGCCTATGAAACAGAGGGAAGGAAGTAATAAAGGAGTCAAGTCAGCAAAAGAGACCAAGAAGAAATATTTGTAATTATATATTGTATGTAATCTTTGGAAGTTATGTACAATAACATCTTGTTAAATTAGAGACTTTGGCAGCAGTGTATACCTGTCCTTTTCCTCATCCAGGGAGACATAGGACATTTTGTAGCAATCAATCCGCTTCAGAAAGTCCACCAGTGCTTCCTCTTTGTCATAATTTTCATAATCTGGACTGCTTAATTTTACTTGCTGTCAAAATACATCATAAAACAAACAAGCAAATAATAATAATAATAATAATATACTATTAAAAACATTTGAATAGTTTTGCATTATAAATAGTTTAATAAAAACAATCTTACCATTATATTTGCCTCAATGATTTCTGGGTCATCACAAATCGACTCAATGAAAAACACCTGGACATAAAAAAAATTGAAATGTTAATACAACATAATTTTACAAAATATTAAAGTGTGACAATAGTTTACCTGTTTTCAAAATGCTTTATTCTTTAATGTTAGTCAACCGCTTTCAAGACAAAAAAAAAGAAGAGATTTACGCCTATCGATCACCGTTTGCGGATACAATGGAAATTAATAGGTGCACTCTCAGAAAAAAAAGTGGAGGTACAATTTTGTTCCTTGGGGAACAAAATGTATAACTGTACCTTTAAAGGTACACAATTGGTCACAATTATACCATTGTTTTCCTCTACTTAGAGGTACAAAAATATACCCTTAAGGGTACCACCATAGTGACAGCCACTTGTACCTTAAAAGGTACAATTTTGTACTCTTTTTTTTTTTTTTTTTGAGAGTGTGTGAAACAAATCACGTGAAACCGTTCATGACCTCACTTATAAAACTATTTTGAGTTATCCAAATATAGCTCTCTCCAGAATTTTTATTTAATATAGCTAAACAATGTTTAAGATTAGTAGGCAGGAAGTCGATTAATTATGTGACAAAAAGCCCACAGTAAAACGATTTATTCAGCGTACCACCGAGGCATCTACTTCATTGACTTGTGTTCAAATAGAATAGACTCATTTCCCTTTCGGGACCCTGACGCATTTTTTATCTATGAGGCTCCCCCTTGGCAATGGCTCTGGTTTAAGCATTTTACATTAATAATTGCCTTAATTTATATAACAATTTTTTAATAAAATATCTTGTAAAGCTACCGTTTTGAAGTAATATCCCATAAATCATTGCAATGAATACAATGTGGAAAAAAAGGCAGACTTTCATATAGCAGGCTGTTGAATTAAAGTAAAACCCTGCTGAACCTGCCTTGTAGCCCTTCTCCTTTGCAAAACTGATGATGACCCCTCTTCTCTCCCTTGTGGTATTGGTAGCATCAAATACCTGTAAAGATTATTTGTCAGAGACTTATTTGCATTTTAAGAATGTGTTGATCCCTCAATAACAGTGTGGGGAATTCCAATTGTACTGCGTGATTAATAGCTTAGACAGACAGCAGAACTGTTATCCATTACATTCTTGACTCACTGCTACTTGTCCCTGTCCCTTTGCGAAGTAATTGGCAATGTCCTTAAGAGCACTTGAGGCACAGGCTCTGAAGAGAGGTACAAAAGACAAATTCAGTTCCCACAACCAGTTTATTTAAAAGTTATATATAATCATCTTAAATGTATTTTACCTGCGGATTTTCATAGCCTCCTCATTGTCCGGACAAAAAAATTCATAGTTCTTGTATATCTGCACAACCTCCCTTCGATACTGACCCAAATTAAAGACTTTGCATACAACAGCACAAGAAAAATTGTTTGTTAGCAAATAATTTATATTTACACACACGTATATATTTTTATTTAAAATCAAATTATGCTGATACATATCAGCAAATATAAACAATGCTTGCCATTAAAGGCTGATAACTTAACTGATATATACACTCACCTTGAGTTGGGACTCCAATCCAATTTAGGTACCGGGTTAACTTTTTGGAGATGTAGGTTTTTCCCCTGGCTGGCAGTCCAACCATCACAATCATTGTAGGACAGTTTGTAAACTGGGGTCTTGAAGCTGTGAACCAGTAGAAAACATTGACTTTAAAGTATGTCAATATAAAATCTATTTGATAGCCTAAATGAAGAATGAAAGAGGTACAAGAAGAGGACTGGTATATTAGCTTATGGCAACATCAAAACAACATACAGGAACCCATTAAATTCTGCACTGAAATCTGTACATCATCATCAGATTGTCGTTCATTCTATACTGATTTGCACTGAAACAGCAGGATTATTAAAATAAATTGGATGGCAGAGAGAGGCTGAATGTATAAATACTACTGAAAGGACAACCCACAACCAAGGAATCACATGAGTCTTGAAGCCAACTCCAGCACTTAATATTCTTTTTCATTCCATTGCCACAACTGAAGAAAAAAAGCTCTCAAGAACACAAATTGCTGCTTGGTGCAGCTTCAAGACGTGATGTGATCAAATGTAAAAGAAAACAGGCCGGGCTGAAGTTCACAACACCCGGGTTGATAATCTACAAAAGGCTAACACTCTTAATGCACCAACAATTTTAGAGGAGAAAGAAAAGGCAAGTGAAAAAGAGAAGGAAAGGCAGGTGAATTAAGATATCCCCTCACTTACAGCCTCTCCTCTGGCTTAGTGAACTGCTCATCCCTGGCACCCATATCTTGAGCAGAGGTGTCTGCGTGAGCTCCTTCTGCTTGGAGGACATGTTGTTGGGCCCTGCGCTGCTGACTGTGTGTTTAACTAAGAACACATGGCTGGGTTCCCATCATCCCTGTTCTTGCTCTGGTCACCTGACTGAGGCGGGAACAGTTGGGAGGAGAGACAGATTTGGCACGGTAGAGAGACAGAATCCTGGCTGCCATTGGTAATTGACTTAATTACCCCTTGGAGGCTTTGAGCCAGTCACTTTTGGCTTCATGAGAAAAATTATACCCATTCCTAAATATAAAAAAATTGTTCAGATATGTTGCTGTACATTTTTTAGAAACTGTCACTGTCTTAATTATATATAGTCTTCATTTGCAAAAGTTTCTTGTAAAACAAAATTAGATTAAAAAAAAAAGTGAATAACACTGATTATCTCTTCATCACGGCACTTGTTAGTGGGTGGGATATATTAGGCAGCAAGTGAACATTTTGTCCACAAAGTTGATGTGTTAGAAGCAGGAAAAAAAAAAAATGGGCAAGTGTAAGGATTTGAGCGAGTTTGACAAGGGCCAAATTGTGATGGCTAGACGACTGGGTCAGAGCATTTCCAAAACTGCAGCTCTTGTGGGGTGTTCCTGGTCTACAGTGGTCAATATCTATCAAAAGTGGTCCAAGGAAGGAACAGTGGTGAACCAGAGACAGGGTCATGGGCGGCCAAGGCTAATTGATGCACGCGAATGCTGGCCCGTGTGGTCCAATCAGACAGACGAGCTACTGTAGCTCAAATTGCTCAAGTTGTTAATGCTGGTTCTGATAGAAAGGTGTCAGAATGTCAGGGATCAGGAAGGAAAAAAATGGGAGCAAGGACTCAATTGCAGGAAGAAGGTGGCTTTTTATTAAATAATAACAAAGCAAACAAAATACCCACGAGGGGGAAAAACCAAACTTAAACACTAGGAGCAAGAACGTGAACCACGACAGGGAACAGAAGACATCAAACAACGATCCAGCACAGGACTGCAGACACAAGGAGATTAAATAGGGGACAAACAAGGCAGGTAATGGGGAAGAACAGGTGGGGCAAATTAACCAATAATCAGACAACAAGGGTGGAGTCAAGACAGAAGACAGGAATGCACATGACACAGAAATTAACCAAAACACCACATGTACTACACGAAACAGGACAGGCATGTGACATTACCCCCTCCCTATGGAGCGGCTACCAGACGCTCCACCAGGGGACCCAAGAGGACCGGGAGGGACAGACCAGGGCGGCCCACGGCGGCCCACACAGTTCAGGGGGACGGAGCCCTCTCTGGACTCGGTGCACGGGACGGAGCCCTCTCAGGACGCTGGTCAGGGGCGGGAGCCATCACTGGACGCTGGTCAGGGGCGGGAGCCATCACTGGACCACGGCAGGGCAATACATTTGGGAAGCTCTGGGACAACCTCCAGGACGACTGCGGGCTGCTTCACGACAGCCTCTGGGTCGGCAGTGGACTCTGGATGGCTGACTGATCCCGAGTCAGAAGCCCTGTGCTTATTCCAAGCATGCAGGACAGCCAAAACGTAAAAGCCACACACAGCCTTCTTGGCCATGTCCGGACTGATGGGAACGGTCTCTATGACTGGGAGTGTCATCGGGTCCTCCTGGACCACCAGACTTGAGCTCACCAAAGTCGGGTCCTTCATCCGCTGAGTCCTCATAATGGCTGGATCGTTATATCAGGGATCAGGAAGGAAAAATGGGAGCGAGGACTCAATTGCAGGAAGAAGGTGGCTTTTTATTAAATAATAACAACGCAAACAAAATACCCACGATGGGGAAAACCAAACTTAACATAAACACTAGGAGCAAGACCGTGAACCACAACAGGGAACAGAAGACATCAAACAACGATCCAGCACAGGACTGCAGACACAAGGAGATTAAATAGGGGACAAACAAGGCAGGTAATGGGGAAGAACAGGTGGGGCAAATTAACCAATAATCAGATAAGAAGAAGGGTGGGGTCAAGACAGAAGACAGGAATGCACATGACACAGAAATTAACCAAAACACCACATGTGCTACACGAAACAGGACAGGGATGTGACACAGAATACACAGTGCATCGCAGTTTGTTGCGTATGGGGCTGCATAGCCGCAGACCATGTACACCCTTTCATGGAAACAGTATTCCCTGGTGGCTGTGGCTTCTTTCAGCAGGATAATGCACCCTGCCACAAAGCAAAAATGGTTCAGGAATGGTTTGAGGAGCACAACAACGAGTTTGAGGTGTTGACTTGGCCTCCAAATCCCCCAGATCTCAATCCAATCGAGCATCTGTGGGATGTGCTGAACAAACAAGTCCGATCCATGGAGGCCCCACCTCGCAACTTACAGGATTAAAGGATTTTCTGCTAACATCTTGGTGCC
The DNA here is from genome assembly GCA_039654625.1 of Rhinogobio ventralis. Classification (NCBI taxonomy): domain Eukaryota; kingdom Metazoa; phylum Chordata; class Actinopteri; order Cypriniformes; family Gobionidae; genus Rhinogobio; species Rhinogobio ventralis. Next base: position 15,719,135 of record CM077203.1, read on the forward strand.
AGATACCACAGCACACCTTCAGGGGTCTAGTGGAGTCCATGCCTTGACAGGTCAGGGCTGTTTTGGCAGTAAAAGGGGGACCAACACAATATTAGGGAGGTGGTCATAATGTTACGCCTGATCGGTATATGTATATATATATATATTAGAAATGTCTTATCCAACTAGCTCTAACTGGTTTTGATCTACATGTTTTGATCTAATGACCCATTTACCATCACCCAACTCTGAGGCCTAGTTCAAAAGTAGCTTGTTTAGGATGTGGTAAATAAGATTAGCAAGACTGCAGACAGACTAATTCTGCATGTTCCTGATTTCAGGTTGTTCCCTGATTTGTCATTGTCATTTGATATATAATAATGTAACAAGATTATTTAAGACAGGGCTGCTCGCTGCTGTGATATAGTGACAATTTTGCAGTGCAGCACACAGACAGGATGTTGACATGCCACTATCTGCAGAAAACTAATGCGTGTGTGATTGCTCTTCAGATGTGGTTGGAAATGTATTAGCCAGTAGTAGGCTAGTGGACATATAAGAAGAGAGTGGAAAAAATTATATAGATTTTTTTACAAATCATGTCTTTACCCAAATACACATTGTTAAACCTGTATTAATTACTTTTATTTTAAAGCAGTCGGGGCAGATTTCACAGGAAATTGCATAGGCTACATTCGCCCATGCTTGTAGAGGCCTATACAGTATAGGCAATGCGTACATAGAGAAAAGCAGCCCAGTTTAAAGTCTGTTGTCCCACAATTACCCATGGATCATTCAAAACGACAAACCTCTGAACGGCAGTTGAAAATGTTTGTTTTTAATTAATTTATGAAGTCTCTTTAAACTTTATCGTTACATGGGCTATTGTACTGTAGGGGAGAGCAGGCCACAACCTAACACGGGGTTAGTTGTAACACACATGGTTTAAAACTTTCTACACATGCCAGCATGACGAAACTTAGTGCATTTACTAGTTGCCATATCAACATTATTTAGGGAAAAAAATTAAAAAATCTTTAGAAGATATCACTGAATATTTATTTAACCATAGCAAAAGTACATTTCTTTATTTTTTATCCCTGTTTTTGTGTTTATTTAAAATAAGACAAATCTGATATTATTTTAATCTTATATCTGTTATTTAGCAGTTGAGATGGTTCTTTAATGTTGATCTAACCAGCAGAAGACACCAGCCGGGTTTAAATCCCAGTTGTGCAGGTGGGGCATTACAATGTGCCCCTATTAGAACTATGCTATTATATTCTATACTTTTATGAATTATTTTGAGAAACCAAATGTCAATGTTCAGAAATTATTCATTATTATTACGTTTTTAACTATGCTGTATAGCTGTATTTAGCGATGTGTTTGTTTTCAAACTCAAACATTTTAATTATTAAAAAATGCCATTATTTTATTTAAAAAAGTTAATAGGTGTATTTTATTGACAAAATATTTTAGTTTGTCTTGGATATTTTTTTGATTTATATCAGGTAACATTTTAAGCTGTCATTTGGCCATGTTACAATGTGCCCCTCACATGTTACAATGTACATATGGGGCATGTTGTCACATTTAACTTCCATTCTTTCAGGGTAAATCAAGAAAAAAGTATACCCTGTATTAATGAAACAAAACCACATAATTGTACTAGACGTGTGAAATTAATGAGAGAAAAAATAAATACTCTGAACCCCAAGTGGATTTGAGTGGAACTGAGAAAGTCAAAAAGCGTTAGGTTGTGCCCCGCTCTCCCCTAATATTACAATGCATTATATTTTGTGCAGGAAATTTGATTATTTTGTTGTAAATAAAAAACCCTGACAATGTCCAGAGTTTCCCACTCGTATTTACGAGTTTGTGGTGGCGTTCATGTGGGTTCAGCTGGTAAATACGATCTTTTCAACATAACTTGAAGCACCAAATCGGATTACTGTTGATTTACAATAAAAACCTTAATAAATAAATAAAAAAATATATAAAAACCTAAAAAAAAAAAAACAATGTTGTTCCGCAAGACATATGTTGTTTTATTTTCTAACCGCTAGAGGGTTTCAATGTTTCAATCAATGTCAAGTGTCACAACTAAATCCTCCCTTTAAAAATGCCTCAATGTTGTTGGACTAGATGCAAAATATTAAGAAAGTGGCACTTAAAACTGATTCTCTTTTCCACTTTTGCATTGATTTTTAACCAATCCATGTGAAAATGATTTCTAGAATGTTCCCTTCAAGTTCACAAAGATGTGTGTGCTAGCAGACTAGGGGAGACCGGGGATGGTTGTAACACAGTGGTTGTTTGTGCTAGATGTCTAAAATTTTGATACATTATGGCCACATTTGTCTGCTACAAATATAGCTCACTTGGATGTACACACAATCACAGATTATGTGAGGTAATGTCAAATACAAAGAGTTCCATTGTTACTATCTACCCCACTACTGGGTGAGTTGTAACACTAGCCGGGGATAGATGTAACACTGAGAGGTCATTTGCTGAAATAACACCCACACTGTCTAATTGCATAAACTGATGCATAAACATCATTGAAGAACAGAAAACTGCAGTGGAAAAAAAAACAGTTTTGAACAACGTGAACAATTTAAACTGAAAAAAACAAAACAAAACAAAAAACATTAAAAGTAATGCAAAATAATTGCTGTGCATGTTTGTGTGAGTGTAAGTGTATTGTATTCCTGTCACATAAGGGTTCAATCACTAGCTATGTTTCCAAGATCCACCTATTTTTATGTGAATTTTGAGATATTGCATAAAAAACGCTGGATGGAAACATCAAGATGCGCATAAATTCTTATAATGTGCACAAAAAATTGTGCATTCAATTGAGGCAGATCATTTTTAGCTGGTAAGAAGACATAAACTATGATGGAAAAACATTTACTGAATAAATCCCTCAATACGCAACAAAAAAAAGCACGTGATTTTGCCTCAACAGAGGATGTGATTGATAACTGGACTTCATCATAGGGGTTGGTTGTAACATTTTTAATAAACCGTTACAACTATCCCCACCCCAAACAGCCATAACAAGGCTAACTGCTTTAGCATGTGGGTTTGAAGTTAGCATAACAAAGCATTAAATTAAACTAGAGAAATAGCTTCAGGTCATGTAAGTTAAATAATTGTACCTACAATTCAATGATTGCAAGGCAAAAAAAAAAAATTCCTGATGAAAAATTTTACTTTCTTACTTGAAAATCAGTTTTTTGGCTATAAAATCTACAAATTTGCTCACAGTCACATGCAATTTCTCCTGTGAGCTCAAAAAGAAGATGGGAGTGTATGATATTGATGAAGTTACCACAGCTCTTTCCTGACCTGTGAAACTTACAGTGTTACATCTAACCCCACGTTACAACACCCCCCGGTCTCCCCTACTGGTGGATGTTCTAATATTTGACAACCATAAAGTGTCCAAATACATTTTAGTTATATGTTTATAAATACAAATAACAAATAAGTTATATTTTGAGGATTTTTTTGTTTGTTTGTTTGTTTTTTTGTTGCCTTTATTAGAAACAGTGAAGCAGGAACAGGAAGTTTGTGCTATATTTCTTTGTTTTGTTGAAGGACTGCAGTTTATTTAGAATGTTTCATGTGTTCACTTTAGTTGGGTTAAAGATTAAAGGTTTCTGGCTTGTATTTTTGCTGTTAAGAATGGTTCAAAATCAACCTTAATAAAATCTCAGGAAGCTTTCGAACAAGTAAAGAGGCAGCTGGTATGGTGTGCACTCATTGCTGTTCCCTTTTACTCTGATACCTGATATCTTTGCCCCGAGACCGCTTCCTTGATAACACATACTACACCCATGACCACATGTGCTACTTGTACTTCATAGTGACTGAAATAAACAAGTTAATAATTGTATCTGCTGGTTCTCCAGCAAATTTTAGCTCCATAGCAAGCTAGAACCAAATAATGCACCAGCCAAAATTTAAATCATCAACATTTACCTTATCCTGACAGCTTATGCTCTATGTACACTATACTATTCATCTGTTGCCTGTTCAACTCAGTCAGTTCAGTTTTCAAGTTTTTTTAACTCACCGGCACTGTCACAGCGGGTTCGTCTAAGGAAGTCCTTCGGAAGCGCGTCCATCATTAGGTAAAACTAGAAGATCCAGGAAGATCCCCGACTTGTGTCATAAACAGTGTGATGTATTTCAGGTGCTCATTTTAATGTAACTGAACAAGAGAAGCTTGTGCATCACCCCCCACCCTGATGACATGTAGACATATGATCTGTGCCGCCTGGCCTTGTCCTTTAATATCTGCTAGACCAAGAGTTCACAAGCTCAGTGAGCAAACTACACCACAGCTAGGGTTATGTTGCTCAATCTTTATGCTTTTTATCCACTAGTCACACACAGTCATTTAGTTTACATACAATATATACCACTAGCCTATATGTCAATATGGGTTTGTCAAGATTAGATTGTTAGGTTTGATCTGGTGCTCTTTTAATCAAAACAATAGTTAATGGTTATAAATATACTTTTTAAATGTATTGGTTTTGGTCCATAGGCTATTGGATATACACTCACCTAAAGGATTATTAGGAACACCTGTTCAATTTCTCATTAATGCAATTATCTAATCAACCAATCACATGGCAGTTGCTTCAATGCATTTAGGGGTGTGGTCCTGGTCAAGACAATCTCCTGAACTCCAAACTGAATGTCAGAATGGGAAAGAAAGGTGATTTAAGCAATTTTGAGCGTGGCATGGTTGTTGGTGCCAGACGGGCCGGTCTGAGTATTTCACAATCTGCTCAGTTACTGGGATTTTCACGCACAACCATTTCTAGAGTTTACAAAGAATGGTGTGAAAAGGGAAAAACATCCAGTATGCGGCAGTCCTGTGGGCGAAAATGCCTTGTTGATGCTAGAGGTCAGAGGAGAATGGGCCGACTGATTCAAGCTGATAGAAGAGCAACTATGACTGAAATAACCACTCGTTACAACCGAGGTATGCAGCAAAGCATTTGTGAAGCCACAACACGCACAACCTTGAGGCGGATGGGCTACAACAGCAGAAGACCCCACCGGGTACCACTCATCTCCACTACAAATAGGAAAAAGAGGCTACAATTTGCACAAGCTCACCAAAATTGGACAGTTGAAGACTGGAAAAAAGTTGCCTGGTCTGATGAGTCTCAATTTCTGTTGAGACATTCAGATGGTAGAGTCAGAATTTGGCGTAAACAGAATGAGAACATGGATCCATCATGCCTTGTTACCACTGTGCAGGCTGGTGGTGGTGGTGTAATGGTGTGGGGGATGTTTTCTTGGCACACTTTAGGCCCCTTAGTGCCAACTGGGCATCGTTTAAATGCCACGGCCTACCTGAGCATTGTTTCTGACCATGTCCATCCCTTTATGACCACCATGTACCCATCCTCTGATGGCTAATTCCAGCAGGATAATGCACCATGTCACAAAGCTCGAATCATTTCAAATTGGTTTCTTGAACATGACAATAGAATTAATGCAGTTCTGAAGGCGAAAGGGGGTCAAACACAGTATTAGTATGGTGTTCCTAATAATCCTTTAGGTGAGTGTATACCTGCCTAATATGCCATTGGTCCTCCACTTGTTGCCAAAACAGCACCGACCTGCCCAGGCATGGACTCTAACAGACCCCTGAAGGTGTCTTGTGGTATCTAGCACCAAGACGTTAGCAGCAGATACTTCAAGTCTTGTAGGATGTGATGCGTATGTGGATCCGCTGTGGATCAAACTTGTTGGTCCAGCACATCCCACAGATGCTCTATTGGATTAAGATCTGGGGAATTTAGAGGCCATGGCAACACCTTGAACTCTTCATCATGTTCCTCAAGCCATTCCTGAACAATGTGTGCCGTGTGGCAGGGTGCATTATCCTGCTGTAAGAGGCCACTTCCACCAGGGAACACCATTGTCATGAAGGGGTGTACCTGGTCTGCAACAATGTTTAGGTTGGTGGCACGTGTCAAACTGATGTCCACCTGAATGGCTGGACCCAGGGTTTCCCAACAGATCATTGCCCAGAGCATCACACTTCCTCCACCAGCTTGTCGTAATCCCACAGTGCATTCTGGTGCTATCACTTCGTCAGGTAAATGGAGCACACATACATGGCAGGCCACGTGATGTAAAAGAAAACGGGACTCATTGGACCAGGCAACCTACTTCCACTGCTCCAAGGTCCAGTTCAGATGCTTGCATGGCCATTGTAGGTGGACAGGGGTCATCATAGGCACTCTAATAGGTCTGCGGCTATACACAGCCCCATACGCAGCAGAGTGCGATGCACTGTGTTGTGACACATTCCTCCCATAAAATCATTACAATTTTGTATGACCTTCTGTTGGCTCTGACCAGATAGGATAATCTTTGTTGTCCTCGTGCATCGATCAGCCTTGGGTGCCCAACATTCTCGCCGGTTTGTGGTTTGTCCCTCCTTGGACCACTGTTGGTAAATTCTCACCACTGCCTTACCTTTTCAGAGACTCTGACCCAGTTGCCTTGTCATAACAATTTGGCCCTTGTCAAAGTCGCTCAGATTTTCATTCCCGCCCACTTCTCCTGCATCCAACACATTGATTACGAGAACTGATTGTTTGCATCAATCTACCCAGACCTTGTGGCCTTGTAAGGAGATGATCAACGATGTTCACTTCAACTGTGAATTTTAATATTGCCCTAGCATGACAAGCTATTGTCTGCTAACATTTTAATATCAGTGCATCACTATAAAGCAAAATGTATACTTGACAGTCATGAACTTCAAAGTGAACTAAAATAATCTCCAAAAGCTCTAGACAAAAATGACAAAAAGCTTTTCCTTTTAAACTCGATGCTAAAAAAAAGAACATAAACAAAGACATGCAAAAAATAATACATATTTGTGATAAAGACAATAATGGGATAAAGAATAACTTTATTACCTTTTGGTTTTAAACTAAAATGCTCTTAAAAGTGCTATACAATATTATATTAAATATCAAAATATCCCCACATTTACCTTTGTTCCAAGTGAACCTATATTTATTGTATTTAATGTGTCTTTACCATACATAGTTTTGTACATGTGTTTGAATGCAAGTATATTTATTTTCATCTCAATCTATTTTTAACAATAATCTGATCTTTCAGTTCTGCTTTTAATTGTCCACATGGCACAGATGTACTAAGTCGTTTAAGATTGCTTGGTGTGTCTCATATCTTAATGTGGCTACCATAACACCGTTCAGTTGTACTATATCCTGTGTAATAAAAAACATTGTGTTTTTGTTTAAATAGTACCAGTACTTTTCTGTTGCAGTTCTTCTGAATTTACTGAACATAAAATATGCAAACATAAAGCAAAAATGTGTTTTCAATCATTCAGTGCATGCAAGTAAACATAGCAATTACTGTTTAAAACAGCTGCATAAAAATACGCCACATTTTGCTATGATTATCCCATAAAAATAACCTTGAAGACAGTGAAACGGTAAGTGCATACCCTGTCACAAGATACTCAAGTGGAAAGGATCTGACCGCATGTATTTTATTCACTGTACATAATCTAAATCTAGACGAACAGTCATGTCCTCAAGGCAAGAAAAAAAAGTGATCACACAAAGAACACACATTCATCTCTATTTCATGGCCATGCTGTCAAGATTTTGATTCAGAAAGGGAGATTCATCCACAAGAGACGGGAGGAGATTGATGTGCTCGCCTGCACTTCATAAAACACTTCATTAGCAATTCATCACTGTTAAAGAGGTAAACCAGTGGGTTGATCGCACTGTTCATGCATGCCAATCCATTACCAACCTGGTTTGCGATGTACACATCAGAATACCATTTCTGACACGTGCCGTCCAGCTTGGAGATTCGAGTTGCCAGGTTGAAATTTCTAAAAATGTGATAAGGAATGAAACAAATAGAGAAGAGCAGCGTCAGAACGACAACCAGCCTGAGACACCTCAGCTTCAAGATGACATCGATGTCTTTCTTAGTCATCAGAGTAAACGCCACATGTCCGTAGCAGCATAACATTATTAACAACGGGATCCCGAATCCAACAACCGTCCTTCCGATGCTGTACTTCAGGTATTCCCTAATGTGCGGGTCCGAAGTTGTGTCAAAACAAGTTGTTTTGTTGCTGGAGGTTTTGTCAAAGAACATATCAGGCAGACACTGAAGAAAAACAAAAACCCACACCAGCGAAACAATCACCACAGAGTGTTTGGCTGCAATTCTGCCTTTGACTCTCAAAGTGTGAACGATGCCGAGGTATCTGTAAACGCTGATACACGTGAGGAAACCAATGCTACCGTACAGATTCATGCAGAAACACAGTCTTAAAATCTTGCAGAAAACATCTCCAAATATCCATTCGCTGTTGGATGCGTAGTAAACCACCAAACAAGGCAAAGTCAAAAGATACAAAATATCTGCCAGGCAAAGGTTGAGAACAAATATATTAACATTACCCATTTTCTTCCAGTTATCATACACAGATTTCAGCCCCAAGCAGTTGCCAATCACACCAAGAGTGAAAACAGTCACGTAGACTGAGGGCAAAAATTTGTGCGTAAAATCAAAATTGACATATTTACAGGTTGAGTTAGACTCCATCAGTGAAGACGATATTCAGACTTTCTTAAAGAAGGCTGGAGACAATGTGTATGAAGACAATATGAAAATGTGTCACAGGAAGTGAGAGCATGCTGTCTTGACTTCATACAGGACATGTTTACTTACTTTTTGATGTAGGCTTACCCAGGAAGCTAATGTAAAAAAAGAAGAAGAGAGAAATGCTTTTTGGTCTTGATTTTCAAAAGCACCTGGTTTTGATTTTGGTTGCCACACTCATTCTACTGCAAATTCTTCTACTGTAAATTAGTGATTTTACCCAGTCCCACTGGGGGCCTCAGCAAACTTCCAAGGGGCCCTCAGGATTACTTACAAGTATTTAAATTAATAAAGTAATGTAACTATTATCTAAATTCAAATTTTAAAAACACATAACATCAAGACGTGAACGGAAAGCATTCTGAATCACTGAATTAGAGCAGCAAATTCTTGCTTGCCCTTCCTTGCAAAAACAAAAGAGGGCAGCCTTGATCTTCTGAATCATTGTAAAGCAAGAGACTCATTCTGGGCATTCAGTATGAAGCTACTAGAGCCAAAGAAAAGGTGACAAGTACAAAACTTTATTATTGAGAATTTATGAGAAATCTGACAAATGCTGTACTTTTGACTGCAAGGTTGTGAGGTGGCAAATGACAGTGCAATAGAACTTGAAATGAACACAAATATTAAAAACGATAGTAATGACAGAAACATATAGACATAAAAAGTATTTACATATATATATATACAGTAAATCTTTTGCATTCAGTTTTTAAACACTACAGTTAGTGTTAGTCTTCAAAAGCCTACAGTAAATACAGGTGAACATGTCAAACTTAACTGTAAATTTCGCATAGCATCTACCCAATGCCTGAAGAACTTCTGCATTCATGTGTAATGCTATTTCTGGTACATTTCAAATCTGCCTAAGACTATAAGAAGTTTCAAAGACTCAAAGTAAAAACAGCTGCCATTGTGCAAACCCAATAGATAAAAAAAAATGTTTTTACATTTCTGGCAGATCTTAAAAACTTGTAAACTATTTAATTTAAGTACAGAGCCAGCTAACATGGAACATTCTCAGAACTTTGGCTAACATTCTGGTAAGGTTCTCTCAAAGTTACAAGCAAACATTCTTCCAGTAACGTTAATAGAATGTTTGGTCAGTGTTATCTGGTCTTACATAATGTTCTCAAAAACAATATTTATACATTGGTTATGAAAAATTTTTTTTCTGAAATATTTCATTTAAATGGTCTTCTAATGTTAATGTTTAGAATGTCCAGGGAACATTTAAAGTAACATTCCCATAATGTTTACAAAATGATCAAATGTTTCCTCAATGTTTGCATAATTAAAAAATAATTAATGTTTTGAACATTCAGAGAACTCTCAGAGAACATTCAGAAATGTTTTTTGGAACTTATCGGGAACGTTAGCAAAACGTTCTTAGAACATATTTTTGTTAGCTGTGGAAACCTATCCAGTCTTAAGACATTGTCCTGAAAAAAAGACAAAGTTGGAGAGGGGTTTTTCAGCCATTAAATTGAAACCTCAAACCTTCGCGTAACTTTTTTCACTAGCACTCAATAAGACATGGAAACCCAGAGCATCCAAAATGAAGCTACTAGATCCAAAGTCAGCCTACAAGAGAGTGCGTGTCTAACCCGGGAAGGGTGTCCCTCTATATGCCCCTCCAGATGAATAGGGGCAGTTGTAATGGCAGATACAGGAGTTGATGATCATGACAGCATGATTGAGCAGTCTTCCTCCAGGGCAGCGGAAAGCGACCAGTGCCGTGCCAGTATGGTAAGGAGTGCAACAACGGCTGTCTGTACATGAGCCACAATAACGGGGCCTATAGAGCTGTGTACTATAGCAGCCCTGGTGGAAAAGCCGAACTGGGGTTGCTGACCTGTAACTGGGTTGACATTTCCTCCTTGACCACTGAAACACAGATGCGGGGGTTGATTAGAGAATGTTTTGAATCGTCAGAATCCTATGGTAGATCCTAATGGAGACTCACCTGTAGGGTTCTGTGGACAACAGGCTGACAGGGTCGGATCATACACAAGCGCATCTGCATCTCCAGGCGACAGGCTGGGTTTTGATTGGACACCCGTGTGGATATTCCATACCCACAGGTGTGCGAGCAAGCACTCCACTCTGAGCTCTGGTCTATGCAGTTTGAGCCGGGTCTGGTTTGGTATCCAGGGTCTCCAGGCAATGGCTGGTCACTTCTGGAAGCTGGCATCCCAAAAACAATTAAATTAAACTTATTTCAATATGAAAACTGGCAACTTTGTACAGTAATTGCCACATATTGATGAATTCAGACCCAATGATGAGTAGCAAGCCGCAATTCACATTGACACTACATGCTTTAGGACCGAATCACTTTTACAAACATGACATATTTTTAATATAATTAAAGAAACCTGGAGAATTATGAAAAGGTTACATCATTTTATCCATCATGAATCGATTGTAAGTTGGTGAGTTGGTGTCATGCAAGACCCTATCCTATTGCAGAATACTGTTTTATGGGTACTCTTTTCAAGGCCTGGTTAGAACAAATAGAAAATCACTTGGGGGTTTAGATATTCTTTTATATATGAAAATATGTAATGCCTTTTAAATTAGTGTCATTATTTAGCTCAAATCAGTTTAGTGTTGATTCAGTTCAGTTTAATAACTATGTAAAGTTCATCAATTATTAAACAAATTCTATTCAGCTATGGAGCTCTACAGAAGGCAATAGTGTTCAATGTCAGTGTCAGTTCAATGTTGATTAAATTTAGTTTAATAATAGTGTTGATGTTGCAAAATTAATCAATTATGAAACGAATACAATACAGCTATAAAGCAGAAGACAATAGTGTCATCATCTAGCTCAATTTATGTCAAGTTTTTTTCTCATCCAATAGTGTCAGTGCAGTAAGAATAAGGTTATATTCTTAATGGTGTTCATTGTATTTAATTTTCATTATAAACATCAACATTGTATTAAAGTAATGAGAATATAATGAGTCTTATTAGATGATTAGCTAGAACATATTGCAATCACATACACCAAACCAGACTAAATACAAGTTTGCAACAAAAAAAGCCAAGCTATTTAGCAATTGGTTAACATTATCCAATAACTCAAGCAGCCTAAGTGGCGTCAGCGGAAAAAATGTCATTTCAGAGGAATTTTGATGAATCATTATGAACTTTTTTTTAAATAACACTCACATATGAATCGTTCACAATAAGACATGGAATGTGCTTTTAGAAAGTATTAATTTTGATATAATGTTGAGTTAAAATATTAATTCTAATCTCACTAAACCCTAGAGCTGTATAAACTGGTAATCAGCCTTTACCATCTGACAATCATTGTTATAATCTGAGAATCTCAAAGAAGGAATAGCTCCATCCCCAAGAGATGATAATCAGCCATTTATTGGCAGTGTTTTATACACATGGATCTGTTAACATCTTCACTCCAAACACACTCAGAACAAAATGTACCATTCCAGCCGATGTAACTTGGGTGACATTGCTTTTGAACACCCTCCTGACCAGTGTTCTACACTCTGTCTGGCTTTCTGGAGTTTAATTGTTGCGTTACAGAGACATGAGTCCTGTTATGAATCATGGAAAGTTGGCTTCGGGAAGAAGCCAGTATTTGTGCTTTTGGGTTCCATCTTGGCAAGACATTTTCAATTAAATGGTCAAAATCCCACAATGAAAACCTCAGTCTGGAATGTAATTGAGAGTGTTCTTAGATAGGGTTTTGAATAAGAAACATGTAAAAAGATTTATGCAAAATCCCAAAAGAAAGGAGTTTTCATTTCAGCTCATGTAATATAATTACATGAACAACAACAGCCTTTGATTTGTTTGCTGGACACCAAAAAAGTGAATAAAAGTACCTATTTGAGCGTCCTGAAGCACTGTGTTGTCCATATTTTCACACACCCACTCTTTACAGCATTTTCCTGGTTGCTGAACCCTTCGAGGATGAGGGCAGTCTGGGGTGGGCAGGAGAACATCCTCACTGCACCGGGGCACACAAGTCACCCCTCCGCCCGAACAACGACACTGAAGAGCACAAGAGGGCTGAAATACCTGGCCTTCCTGGTAAGAGACTCCATTATGCTCACACCCCAGCTCTTTCTGACCTAAAAACAAAGGTCCAAAAGATTACACTGACACTAGACGCAATGCCCAAAACTGGATAGCCTGGGCCACATTCACAATGATACTGAGATGTAGAAGGTCTAAATGTTTTGGTGTTCTCATAAAGGCTTGGTGTGGATGTTTAAGGTTTAGCGCAGAAGCTGTATAGGCTACTCTCATTCCTAGATACAGAACTTACTGGCTTTGTATTTTATGTATTTTATGTTTATCGTCTTGCTTTTTTCCAACATTTTATTAATTTACCTCATTATTTTAAGTAAATGTTTTGACACTACATTTTTAACTTTTAACAGGTTACCATGACTAAATATCTTCTAAAAAATCATCCATTTAGATTAAATAACAAAGATTTTATGGATGATAAAATGATAAATCAAGTTTTCAAAAAATAAAATAAATAAAAATCAAAAGATCAAATGCAATTTCATTAACTCATTTAAGGTAATAATTTGATATTTCATTGTTATTATAAATTCAGTACAGCCCTGTCATAATTAAAAATATAATGTAATAATCAAATGTACTCATCTCATAGGATGAATCAAATGCTCAAACCGACATTACAAATGATGAATCAAATGTTCAAAATGGCGTCCCAAGTGAAGTTTAAACCGACATCGCAAATGGGAAATCAAATGCTCAAACCGATGTTTGTGAGAAGTTTCGATCAAGAGCTAGGTGGACAGTGTTTTATAGTGAGAATTTTGAGACAGAGCATTTGGTTGTTGAAGTAGTTTGCACTCACTGACACACTCTCCTGGATCACCAGGGAAGCTGGCACTGTAGTCACATTGCATCCCGTGCTGACTGTCACACGGAAACACCTCACTGCAGGCCTCGCCCTGCTGCCGGGCACACACCTGGCAGCACTGGCACCCATCGAGAATGAGAGGAACTCCTTTTGGGCAAACTGGTACAGAGCCTTGGCACTGACAAGGGCTGCCACATTGTTGACAGCACACCTAAGACAGCATACAGGAACAAGTGTTATGTAACGCATGCAACAAAGCATCAGAGCCTGGGTAATTTAGGCTAAGGGATTTCTGATAGTTCACCAAATATTCTGTACATCTGTGCAATAATACAATGGTCCAATGCATGCAGTTTCAGTAATCAAACACTACTGTAATATTATGTATATTATATTATGTGTTAATATTAAAGTTTCTCATTATTGCTTTATTTGTCATGAATGACTAACAATAGCACAGATTGTTTTTCAAAAACATGCATTGATAATATGCATAGGGAAAAGCAAAAGCAAAAAATATCTTATGTCTTGTGAATCACCTACGGTAAGTATTCCCAGGCTCTGAATGCATAAAACATGCTTTCAATTATAATCTAGTGCTAGAGCCAACCAAGTTTGAGACTATGAAAATCTTTCATTTGTACAGAACATTCACTCTTTAATTAAGAAATAATGCTACATTGCATTCAGTTTTTTACTGGAAAAACCCTGAGTTCTCAAAGACAAATCTTCCAACAAAAAGTCCCTGATAATAAACAACTAATCTACCCTTTCCTCTTCTAAATTCTAACAATGCCAATTTACAAAAGTATAACAGGATCAAATATCAAAGCTAACAGACATCCGAAACATGTTTACACTAGCAAAACGCATGCATATATAGCGTGTGATTCTCACCTCTGAACCCAGGTAAAACAGCAGTGCCCATGCCATCAGGATGTTTCGGTCTCTCTGTAGCGTGTCCATCATGCTCTTCGATGTGTTGCACCACAATAAGATTTTCTACTTGTGTTACTGTTTGCTCACTGCCTGGCTCTGTGCACATGCACTTTTATAAAGTCCTCGCTCTGATGTCATAGCCTGACTGCAGGGTAAACAGTGGCTGGACCTGGATCAGAAATGTTTCAAATTCCACATCTCCGTTGCCCATTTCCACAACCAGGAATTATTTTCTCCCTCTGCTCGTCTCCTCTGGCGTGCAGAGGTGAAACATGGACTTTTGGAAGAGAAGACAGCACATTAGGCTTTCTCTAGACCACATTCAAGTTTTCTGTTTACTTCTAGAGTCTAATAGCTTTCGTTTATTGAATTACTACATCAAATGTATTTGAATAAAACAAATGTTTGATAAGAAATGCTGGGAGCATGGTATTACACAACAGTTCAGTAAAAAGGTTTATATTGCATACATTTTAGACGCAATTTCCTGCCAACGGAAATAATTCCAAACAAATTCAAAGCAGAATTTAATAATGAATCAGTCATTGTGCTCCTGAATGAATCAGAGGTTCTGAATGAATAGGTTGAGTAAATGATTCAATAACTCATTCATAGACCATGTACACACTGCAAAGTTTCAGGATCAGGAGTGATAGCTGCATTTAAAAAAGGGAATGAATCCCCTAAAGATCTTGGCCATAAAGATCTTCACTTTTTGCCAGAATTTTGAACAGAATTTTTGAAACACCGCATGGTCATCAAATTCGAGGATCAGGACTACACTATGTTGCCAAAAGTTTTAGGATGCCTGCCTTTACATGCACATGAACTTTAATGACATCCCATTCTTAATCCATAGGGTTTAATATGAAGTTGGCCCACCCTTTGCTGCAAGGAGTGTGTTTATAGACATTTTTGACCATTCTTCTAGAAGGGCATTTGTGAGGTTGGATGTTGGACAAGAAGGACTGGCTCACAGTCTCTGCTCTAATTCATCCCAAAGGTGTTCTATCGGGTTGAGGTCAGGACTCTGTGCAGGCCAGTCAAGTTCCTACACACCAAACTCGCTCATCCATGTCTTTAGGGACCTTGCTTTGTGAACTGGTGCGCAGTCATGTTGAAACAGGTAGGGGCCATCCTCAAACTGTTCCCACAAAGTTGGGAGCATGAAATTGTCCAAAATGTCTGAAGCATTAAGAGTTCCTTTTACTGGAACTAAGGGGCCAAGCCCAACCCCTTAAAACAACCCCACACCATAATCCCCCCTCCACCAAACTTTACACTTGGCACAATGCAGTCAGGCAAGTACCGTTCTCCTGGCAACCGCCAAACCCAGACTCACGTCTCCACTGCTCTTTAAACGACTGCATCCCACGCTTTGCATTGCACTTGGTGATGTAAGACTTGGATGCAGCTGCTTGGCCATGGAAACCCATTCTATGAAGCTCTTGAACGCACTGTTTGGAGGTCTGTAGCTATTGACTCTGCAGAAAGTTGGCGACTTCTGCGCACTGTGCACATCAGCATCCGCTGACCCCGCTCTGTGATTTTTCATGGCCTGTTGTTCCCAATTGCTTCCACTTTGTTATAATACCGCAGAAAACGAGAAAATCAAGAAAACAAGATTTAAACAATAAGACTAACTGTGTTGAGCTATAAAACAATGATTCGTTTTTTGTCGATGAATGTATCCAAGTTGCTCACCTGTCTAATAAAACACATAATATATAAAAACGTCTTTGGTGTTTCCATGGTTTCTACAAAATAAAACCGGAAATCGAGGGTTATGTGGGTATGATGTCATTGATAGGCGACGCACGGATAAAATTGGTTAAAATTGCTTATTTCTCTGGATTTAAACATTCTTGGAAACATTTGGGATAATGTAAGTGCACAAGTCAGCCAAATATATAACATTGTTTTAGTGGTTTTTGAATATTTTACTCCAAAAATCTTACATATTGTGCCTTTAAAATAGAGAATTTGCTTCAGTTTAAACTGTTGGTGGCACTGAAAAGATTTTTTAGCTTCTCAAAAAGACATTATACTTTTTTCGCGTAGAATGCTCAGACAAAACAATCCTATTGAAAAGCAGGATGACCCACTGGGAATGACGGTTTAAAAATAGACCTAGACGGGAAATTCACTTTTACAAATACCACAGCTCTTGATAATTCAGCTGGAACACATGTGGCCTGCCAGATACAGCAAAAGTGGAGTGGATATTAGTTCTGTCTAAAAATTCTGTCCAGCCACTCTTATATTTATTTTGACATCCTTTCCAAAAATCACAAATGTTTGGAATGTACAATATCACCGTAAGGAGCCGTTTTGGGTACGAGGCTTTCTTTATGTAAAACACAGTTATAGTATTCAGAAAGAAAAATATTGTGCAACTCTGTCATGTTATGCAAAGATTTTTGATTTAGTTTAAGAGTGGAAAACAAATCTAAATATTATTATCCTATAAATGTTATTAAACAAACATTCAGTGGAAACATGTAATAGGTTGTCAGAAATGTCTAAATTTGTTCTGGAAGGATGATCCACAAAAATATTGTTTAAATGTTTAGAGATTAACTGAGCAAGAAAAGCAGATGTGGGACAAAAACTCCATCTTTCATGTTTAAAATTCAGCCAGTTGTGACTAGTCCAATAATGTCTCATGGAAAAGTTTTCACTTAAAGTGAAATGCATGCATTGAACTGTTTTCAACACTTGAACTGACTTAAGTTAAGAGAAATACTGTCTGATTCATACACTAAATCGGCTGTGGGCAGGAGTGCTTTCATTTAACACCTGCTTTGGTACAGCAGAGTAAAAATGTGAATACGAAATGACAGAGCAGTACAGTCATATGGCAATTCTATAATGAATGTACATCAGCCATATTACAGGAAAGCTCTCTCAGTGTGGTGTGATTGGTTTTTATTAAAGAAATATGCTGTGGTCTGTAAACCTCATTATGCTTTTGGTATTGGGAATAGGTAATCTTTGTGTTTACTCCTTCATTCATCCCAATTCTTGTGCGCTGCACATGTGCTTTGGCTTAGGACCTTTCCAATTTCCTTTATTCCTATTAGATGTTACCACACACCCTGTAATAAAGAAGAATTACTTGATGAATCAACATGCTTGACCAGACAAACTGAACATAATTCTAACATTTCTTAGGATTCGCCAGACAATTCCTTATTGACTTAATGTTAAAAAAGCCTATGATTTGCCTTGGAGGTTTGAAGAATTTGGCCTCAACTGTAACAGTTAATCAGCTGGAGTCATAGTTAATAATTTGGAAACTGGAAACTTTTTTTTCTTAGTATCCCTTCTGTGACAGTTATCATAATTTAGTTCATATGAATCTTAAATCTAACCTGAAACTGAGACCAAAAAATGTTTGCAAACAAAATAGATTTCTGAATAGTAGAGATAACCAGTTAAATGTTCTAAGAACATTTTTTTTAACGTTTCCATTAGGTTCTCTGAACGTTATGTGAATGCTGAGGGAACGTTCCATTTTAATTTTACAAACATTATGGGAGTGTTACTTTTGAATGTTCTCTGCACATTCTGATACATTTAAAAAACATTGACGGTCAAACATAAGCATAGGCCGATTAAAGACCAGATAACACTGATCGAATTCGAACGTTCTATTAACGTTACTGGAAGAATGTTTGCTCATAGCTTTGAGAGAACCTTACCAGAACGTTCCCTGTTAGCTGGGAATGTACAGCCAGTCAATCATTGTCGCTAAATAAACCCCGAGGAGGATTAGGCCTTCCACGACTAATAATAAAATAAATAAATACATGGACAGGAAATATTTATATTATTTGAAGATAATTTATCTTCAAATAATATAAATTCCAGCGTTCCAGCAAAGATGAGATGGCGCTGGTTGCGTTTGTATAAAACGAGAGGGAGCGAGTGGCGTGAGAGCCGTGCAAAAAATATTAATGTGTAATATCGACTTATATCATTTTTATATTCTCTTGGTTGACGTCATTGGTGCTTTGTTCACCATCAAAATCGCTGCATGTAAAGTAAAACATTAAAGCTTCCAGGTTGCTTTCTTTTTCCTTTCATTTGAGCAGACCTTTTACACGTTAATCGCAGCTGCAGCCCAGATGTGCAGCGATGTAGACAAATTACCTCTACAAAGAAGAACTTGAATCTGACTAACTGTTTTTGAGGAGAGGAAACGATACCTACGTTCCAAGCATTCTAACTAGAAGTGTGAACTGCGAGAGTCGTAACAGGAAAGCCTTTGGTTTCTGATAAGAACACTGTCCTAAACAAGGGTCAGGTAATGACGTTTGAGAGGAAGCAAGCAAATCTGACAGTCTCAGGAAAAATGTCAGACAACACACACACACACACACACCCACGTGCAGTAACAGCTTTATGGGAAGAGCCCAGTAACCGTCTGGAAGGGAATATTAAAATATTTCAACTGAATCTGTGAAATCTATCAATGTAAGCTTCGAGTCACATTGAAATTTACAGTATAAGAGATGCAGCATTCTGCAGAACACAAAATAGGTGAATAAAAAAAGCAGTTGAAATAATCTACAAAAGCTCAACAGACCACTGAATTTCATTTTAGGAATTTCTTTATTGGCATTTATAGTTCCATAAAGAACTTTTAACATCCATGAAACCTTTCCATTCTCAAAAAGTTCTTTATAGTGGGAAAGTATTCTTTAGATTATTAAAATGTTCTTAAAATGTTCAAATGTTCTTAATAAATGCTCAGTGAAAGGTTCTTTGGAGAAACAAAAAATGGTTCTTCTAGGCATTCTTGTGAAAAAAAACCCTTTTGGAACCTTTACATATAAGATACCATCATTAATAAAGTTCTACACATCACATATTTCTTGAATGTAAGTTGAAAAATACTGCATTTTTCATTCAGCTACCAGTAAGAATCTAGCTCCATTTAACAATTTACCATATCCAATGACATTACACAAATTTTTCCCCAAAATTAGTTTGGAAAATATGAAAAAGTGTGCATTTTTCATAGGGGCCTGATCATGGACCTGTGCTGCTAATGATTATCATGTTACATTGCAGGTCCTAAAATGTATATGTCATTATTTGGGAGCATGTTGTTTTATCAAATTTATGAACAATATAATATTCTGAAACAATACCATCAGTTTGACTCAGTTGACAAGGTTACTGGAAACTGAATTCAAATATTTTAAATATCCTCTTGGTCTTAATAACACTAAAATACCAACAACCTTGTTCCATTACTGGAGTTCATGACTTAAAATAAACGAGAACAAATAAATACAGGACAAGGGATAGATTCACTGCAGCAGCTACTTCCTAACATGTGGCCAGCAGAGTCAATATTTTTAACGGATATTCTGCTCTTTAGCTAGTAGAGAAGTCCTCCATGACCTTCAACCCACTGAAAGCCACTTTCATTTTCTAACAGAAGACAAAAGTACTGATATGAAAGAGCATAAGAATCAGGAAATTTATGATCAAACAATATGTTCAAACCACATTTGGTTAGCATATGAATCATATTCGATGACAGTTTAGAGTGATGGCATAGGGGTGAATCCAGAAGACGTCACAGAGTCATGAACATCAAACAGTGGTGCTTTATCCTTTAGACAGGGGGCATGCAAGGAGCCACAGATGAAATGAAACCAACGTAAATAAATGGCAAATGGAAAAAAGAATGTTTTTACATCTGCTCAAAAGCTTTACATCTCTATCCATGTCTTAATAGCATAGAGCACACTGAGGGATTTATAGAAAACGTGGTGCTACCACATTCTCAAGCACTGTTCCAGCAGACTGATGTATGACACATTTAATGGGATGTTTTTGCTGGTTGGGAAACAGGAAAAGGCCCATGTGGCTTCACGTAGGGTTAGAGTAGCTGGGTTAGGCCAAGTTAAACAAGGGTTGTTGTTTAGGAACTGCTCTAAAAGCAGCAGTTTTAAAAGAATTGTGTTAAAATGTAATGCTTTAGGCATCTATGTTGCATAATGTCTCTTATTTAGTTTTTTGCAGTAGCTTATGGTGTACTCAATTTAAGGAAAACATGTAGCAAGGAAATTCTTAGCAGTGCATTCAGATATGCACTGAATAAATGAGGAATTCTTAGCAACTAATCTGGAAGTCATGGGGCCCACTGTCTGGTTATCAACATTCTTCAAAATATCTTCTTTTGTGTTCAACAGAAGAAAGAAACTCATACAGGTTTGGAACAACTTGAGGGTGAGTAAGTAATGAAAATTTTAATTTTGGGGTGAACTATCCCTTTAACAAAGAAATGAATGCACCTCCTCACCTATGACGTTCTCCTGACATCTAGTGGCCAACTGTGAGCCATGCAGTTTACATGTCTAACAGTAGGCTATTTTCAGCGCCAGTTGGCAAATAAATCATCCTTAACAACAAATTACGTATTATTAAATTAAAGAATTATTAAATTAAATCCTGGTTCTAAATCCAAAATATCTCAAATAGTTAGTCTGTTTGAGGTATTGTAGGATAGTCTATACACTGACTGAGCGCTGGTAGCCTATCCATCCACACGAGGGGGCCCATGTTTAACACTTGAGTCGACCGTGATTTTTTGTGAATAGATAAAAAAAAAAAAAAAAAAAGTTTATTTTAAGTAATCCGTTCAAAAATTGATTAACATGTCTCGGTCTGGTAAACTCAGGGTTCGAACTTGGAGCTAAACTCGGCAGGAAAGTGGATCTCGAGGACCAAAATTGTCGAGCTCAGTTCTAAAAGGTTCAACCAAAGTAATAGGCTATTTTCGGTCAAGTTTTATTAATATTGTAACTTCATTTGCCCAGTTTATTATGTTGCATTTCAGTTTATTTCTTAGCCAGACCTTTCCCGAATATTTGTCACAAAACTCGTACAATCGAGTCGTCAATATATTTCCGGTATAACCTTATTTGTAACACTGCTGTTCTTGTCGGCTATTTACTTTTCGGTTCACTCCAAATGTAGCCTACTATTCATATGTTTTCAGGTAATAACAAATCGGACATACCCGAAAGAGATGGTTTCCGAACTGCTCGGTGACCGCTCGATTTGTGACCGATTTTGTGAAACGGTTCAACAGATTTAACGGTAAGATCAAAGAACGGTTCGATCGTGAACATAACTAGGCAGTAGGGGTATCTATTACCTATAATTTTCATATGGATTCTCGATTGGTCTTCTTGTAGGCTAGTGGGATATTTAACTTTACATGCATTTATTAAGAATGTATGCTAGGTTAAACAAACAACCTATTCGCGAAACTTCCTGGTCTAGTCAGTCTTTACGCAACAGTAGGCTTACTTGTGAACCTGACCAGACTCTTCCTTGTGTCTCATATAGCCTAGGCTACTGATATAAAGTAGGCCTACCAATAACTTGAACGTGACTAACGAAATCGTGTCTAATAAAAACAGTTTTGTAAATCTGTCTACAAGCGCAACGCGACGCAAATAGCCTACAACGCTTCCGACGCTCTCGCTTGCAGTGTAGACGCTTCAGCATTCTAGTATCTCGCGTCGCGTCGCGTCGCGTCTGTATCAGTGTAGATGTGCCATTACTGTTTTAAAAGCTTCTAATAGGATTCCGGTTTAATCTCTTCGCAAGGCTTGGGTCAGGTGTGCTTGTCAGTTTGGTTTGCTCGGTTATTGTTTTCACACTCGCTGAGCGTTTAGTTGGTTTATTGCAAGCTGATGTAGAGGCTGCTTCATTGCTTATTATCTGTTCATAATAAGGCGTGTTCTTTGTCCGCGAGTGTATAAAAGTAACGCGCGTGGGGAAGCTGAACTTCGCTACTTGAGCTGACAGATTCCGTGTGTGTTCAAGTTATATCACGACAAATTTACGCTTCGAGTCAAGACAATGGCTGAAAAGAATGGAAAACCAGCATTTGACAAACCTAAGGTTAGTAGTGTCATTACTTTCGTTGTTGTTCTTAATATAGCTTAGAGGCATACATTTGGGGTGGACTGCTGTTTGAAAAAAATCTGTTCCCCATACAGCATAATCACCACACATTAAAATGCCAACATTTATGTCCTGATAAATGTACATTAAATAGCCATAACACCTAAAGCCATCTTAATTCTGATGCTTAATAATAATAACAATACAAATAATGATAAAAGGGGGAGACTTAATGGTAAAGGTAAGGCAAGTTTATTTATATAACACATTTCATACACAATGGTAATGGTGCTTCACATGAAAAGGAAACAAATACATAAGAATACAAATGGAATGCATAAGAAATAAAAATAACAATAAAAGCAGATAATACCCCTATCTGGATGGAAGAGTCAAATAGTTTCAGTCAGAATATTTGTGATCCTGGACCACAAAACCAGTCATAAGGATTTTATTGAGATAATAAAAGCTGAATAAATAAGCTTTCCATTGATGTATGGTTTGTTGGAATAGGACAATATTTGGCTGAGATACAACTATTTGAAAATATTTTGAATTTGCAAAAAAAAACAGACAAACCAGTGCAAAAAAATCTAAATATTGGGAATATCGCCTTTAAAGTTGTCCAAATGAAGTCCTTAGCAGTGCATATTACTACTAATAAATTTTTTTTAAATATATTATATATTTGGAACATAATGGAACATGATCTTTACTTAATATCCTAATGGTTTTTGGCATTAAAAGAAACATTTATGCTGTTGGTTATTGCTACAAATATACCCGTGCGACTTATGACTGGTTTTGTGGTCTAGGGTCACATTTGTCAAGTAGTTGTGCTTTAAACAATACCCTTGCAGACAAATCTTCCTGGAACCACCAGGGCTAACTCAACACTCTAACCTTTTAAGGTATTTAAAGTGTAAAAAATATATTTTTATTTTAAGTAAAAAAGGAGAAAAAAACACTCATTATCAAGAAATAATTGAAACATTCATACAAATAGTTAGAGGCATCTTTTAAAGGGATAGTTCACCCAAAAATGAAAATTTTATGTTTATCTGCTTACCCCCAGGGCATCCAAGATATAGGTGACTTTGTTTCTTCAGTAGAACACAAATGAAGATTTTTAACTCCAACCAGTCTGACAGTCGTATAATGGATGTGAATGGTAACATGCATCTATGAGAGTAAAAAAAACATTAAAAAAACATGCACAGACAAATCCATACTAAACCCTGCGGCCCGTGATAACACATTGATGTCTTAAGACACGAAACGATCGGTTTGTGCAAGAAACCAAACAGTATTTATATAATTGTTTACCTTATATACACCACTATGTCCAACAGCCTTCAGCGTGCGATCACTTCCGGTGAGTGAGGTCAATGTACACGATATGGCGTAGAGATAAACTTCCGGCGCTTGTATGAAATACGCCATATCGTGTACAGACCTCACTTACCGGAAGTCAAGTCAAGTCAACTTTATATATATAGTGCTTTTTACAATGCAGATTGTTTCAAAGCAGCTTCACAGTGTTAAACAGGAAAATAATGCAACAGAATTTGATTCGGCTGTACAGCCGCTCTGGAGAAAACGGTGATGTCATCTAGCTCATTTCAATTATCATATATATTAAATTAATGTAGTTGATATAGTTAATTTAGTTTAGTAATTAAATTTATTTGGATATTTATTTGAAAATTTAGTGTCCCCAACTGAGCAAGCCAAAGGCGACAGTGGCAAAGAATCCAAAACTCCCATCAGGTGGCATAATGGAGAAAAATAAACCTTGGGAGAAACCAGGCTCAGTCGGGGTGCCAGTTCTCCTCTGGCCAATTAACAAACAGTGTATGATTATTATTTTGGCAGCCTTATAGGTCAGAAGTAATATTAGATCGGAATATTCGAAAGATCGGAGGCATCCCGCTGGAGACGGGTTTATTGAGGATGGCGTGTCGATTAAACAATTATTAAATAGGAATATTCGAAATACTGGAGTCATCACGCCGGAGATGGATCCATTGAGGATGCCATGTCGATGAGCAATTTCAGAGGGTAGACTAATTGACACGGTCTCTGCAGACACTTCAGGGATGCCTTGGTAATGTCTGGGCGCTTGTCCACCATCTGATCTGGATAGGGCCCGGATCCGGCTGACTGCAGTAAACCTCGGGATAAACAGAGAGACTAACATTAGCGTAGATGCCATTCTTCTTATGATGTAATGAGTACATCAGGTGTTATGGGAAGTGTTCCCGGTTCCCGGAAGTGATTGCGTGCTGAAGGCTGTTGGACATAGTGGTGTATATAAGGTAAAAAATTATATAAATACTGTTTGGTTTCTTGCACAAACCGATCATTTCGTGTCTTAAGATGTGTCGCAAAGCCGCAATGTGATTTGTCATTTGTGTTCTACTGAAGAAACAAAGTCACCTATATCTTGGATGCCCTGGGGGTAAGCAGATAAACATAAAAATCATTTTTGGGTGAACTATCCCTTTAAGAAGAAGAGATCTTGGTGTTTGCAGCTGATTACAGCATCACTATTCTAACAGTGATGGAACAGTGATGTGTGTTAAGCACATAATGCATTAGCCACATACAGCGATACAGAAGCGATGAAGGAGAAAGCGCTCCAGGATAATGTTCACACTTCACACACTTCACAGCATTTTAACTGCCCTTTGGAGTTATTGCACTGACTCAGCAAGCAGAAGTCAGCCTGGGAAACTGATACCAAAAGCTGGCCGATAAGCAAATAATCTGTAGAAGTGTCAATAACCTATGTGAGAGAGTTGACAAAATGTCACTCCTGTACTGTTCTTGTATCACAGTGACAATGTGCAGGTGGAGGACTGACAGCTGTATCACTGAAAGTAGAATTCAAGCCTTATTCTTATACGATAACCTTGCCATCTTTTTTTCATTTTCTTTTGTGATTATGCACTTTTTTAACAAATTTGAATGCACATATCTAATAGTTTCTTTGAGAAATGCATATTAATTGGGACTTAATCTGCACCTTTGTCAGCAGTATAGTGTGAGAAGCTTTTGGGATTTCTCATTGTAAACTGGTCCTACTCAACCTGCTCTGAGCAGGATTTGAACTGGTGCCTCCGGCATGGGAGGCGGGCACGCTAACAAGGACACTAAAGACCGCAGTCTCTAGTGTCAGTTGCTAGATTTGATCAGATTGAGGTTAACCTGCACAGCTCTCACTAGCTGGCCTCCGTTACATAAACACATATTTTAAAGGCCTTAAACAGTTTAAATTGATTGTAATTTGTAATAGACCTAACAAAGAGCTGCAATCCTTGTAGGTGGTAAACAATTTACAAAACACACCCTTCATAATACTTGCATTATCAGAAATTCAACAAATTAAGTGGCACTTGACAGACAGTAATTTTCATAATTTATCAACTGCTGATTACATGATTATACACGCAGTGAAACACAGAAAGGTCACACAGCTCGATTGTTTTAATTGCCAACTAACACAAAGTACTTTATCCAGTCTGAGTGACATATTAGGATACACCTTCAGTTATATTGTTAGAACAATGAATCACTCATCTATACACACAAACACCTTAACAACAAGACCGTATTTTGATGATAAACTATGCAACATTTAAGAGTCATTTGATTCCAAAATGTGAACAGTTGCAAGCAGGTCAATCTTATAAATATTTAAATGCAATGCAGTCCATGCATATTCAACCCCACCCTCTTTCCCAGTGACATTAATATTAGACCAACTGCAGAAGTCGTTTGCAATGCACATATGAACCGATTCACATCTAAAGAAGTTGGCAACTTAAGCTTGTACAGACAAGTTTTTCCACTGAACGTATTACTTTTGATATTTGAGCACAGCGACATGGCTCACGTGATGGCAGGCAAAATAACTGTGGTAGAGCATGTGAGAAACTATTCATCATAATATTGTACATACAGAATGCTTTTGCATCATAAATTCATACTTTTGGGAGCTTTTAAATTGTATTTTATGAATTAAACTGACTGCAAGAAGACCCATGAAGACTAGTGAGCGTTTGAAGAAAGTATTGACTCACTGCAGTCCCATTGGGCCTCGTGCTCTGTTAACCTGATCCGAGTAACTGAGCTAAAGACCAATGAAGTGAAAGCACTAGAGGTGACATCATCCTTTCTTAGTTCAGCCAAAGACACTGTGTCTTGCAGAAAATGGTTTTAATAATCCCGAAAAATGAATTGAGGGTGCAGTTTGTCTATTTTAAACATAGACTCTAAAGTCTCACTTTTGTACTGAAAAAGAATGTAAAGAATAGTTTTATTTCAGAAACTTTGCACACGCGTCAAAAGTGGTGAATCATTTACGTCTGATATGGGTTTCAGAATTAGGCGTGGCAAAATGGCTCGATAGCGCCACCTACAACATTTCAACGAAGTGCCCCTCCCACTACGTTTCACGTACAGGTATGAAATTCGGTAGACACATGTAACAGCCCAATACCTACAAAAAAGTCTCCTGGTATGAAATCTGAAACCCAACAGGAAGTGAGATATTTTGAATGTTCTTTGCAAAATTGCAAATTGCAAATTTTGCCATTTCCAGATGGTGTACTTTAACAAACTCCTCCTAGAGATTTAATCAGATCATCATCATATTTGCATAGTCTAATCTAAAGGCCTTTGCGACGTTAAATTGCGAAGATCTTGAGTTTTTCATGAAGGGCGTGTCCGTGGCGGCCTCACAAATTTCGATGTTTCGCCATAAAACAGGAAGTTGTTGTAACTCGGGCATACAATGTCCGATCTGCCCCAAACTTCACATGTATTATTAGAGTCCTGACCTGAAGACATCTACACGCCAATATTCAGTTACAGTCATAGTACCACCTGCAGGCAACAGGAAATGGCATGTTTTACACTGTGATTAACTCCTCATAGTGATTTAACCAGATCATCATCATATGGGGTCTGTCTAAAGGCTTTTGCAATGTTAAATTGTGAAGATCTTGAGTTTTCGCTGAAGGGCGTGTCCCTGGCGGCCTGACAAAGTCTGATGTTTTGCCATGACACAGAAAGCTGTTGTAAGTCAGGCATACAATGTCCGATCTGCCCCAAACTTCACGTTTGATAAGAGTCCTGGCCTGAAGACATCTGCATATGAGTTTCAGAATTAGCCATGGCAAAATTGCTCGATAGCACCACCTACATTTCAACAAAGTGCCCCTCCCACTACGTTTCACGTACAGGTATGAAATTCGGTAGACACATGTAACAGCCCAATACCTACAAAAAAGTCTCTGGTACGAAATCTGAAAACCAACAGGAAGTGAGATATTTTGAATTTTCTTTGCAAAATTGTTGCAAATTTTGCCATTTCCAGACGGTGTACTTTAACGAACTCCTCCTAGAGATTTAATCAGATCATCATCATATTTGCACAGTCTAATCTAAAGGCCTTTGCGACATTAAATTGTGAAGATCTTGAGTTTTCGCTGAAGGGCGTGTCCGTGGCGGCCTCACAAAGTTCGATGTTTCGCCATAAAACAGGAAGTTGTTGTAACTCGGACATACAATTTCCGATCTGCCCCAAACTTCACATGTTTTATTAGAGTCCTGACCTGAAGACATCTACACGCCAATATTCAGTTACAGTCATAGTGCCACCTGTGGGCAACAGGAAATGCCATGTTTTTCACTGTGATGAGTATCCTCACTGAGATTTAACCAGAAAAACATCATGTTTGGTCAGTCTAATCTTAAGGCCTTGGTGATGTTAATTTGTGAAGATCTTGAGTTTTCACTGAAGGGCGTGTCCGTAGCGGCCTGTCAAAATCTGATGTTTCGCCATGACACAGGAAGCTTGTAACTCAGGCATACAATGTCCGATACGCCCCAAACTTTACATGATTGAGTCCTGTCCTGAAGACATCTACATGCCAATATTAGTTAGTCAAAGTGCCACCTGCTGGCAACAGGAAATGGCATGCTTTACACTGTAATTCCCTCCCAGAAACACATTTTAATATGCCATCAAATCTCAAACATACTAGAAACACATTAAATCAAGCAAAACATGGCTAAGTGCTAATGTATGCGTTTTACGCCACGAAAAAGGAAGTTGTAGTAACTCAGGCATACAATATCCGATCTGCACCAAACTTCACATGTTTGATAAGAGTCCTGGCCTTAAGACATCTACATGCCAGTATTCGGTTATAGTCAAAGCGCCACCTGCTGGCAGCAGGAAGTGTGGCACATTGAAGTGACTTTGCCATATTTCTCCTATATTTACCCACTTAAATGCATGTCGCCCACTATTCGCTGTTTTCCTGAGGCTACTGGGTGGCGGTGCTCCCTGGTGCAAGGGCCCTTTCATCGCTGCTTGCAGCTTTAATTCTCAGTGTGTTTTCCCATGTCCAGCTGGTCCCTGGAGATCACACTGCATAATCAGTGTCGATGTCTTTAAGTATCTGGTTCCTATCATACTCATGAGGGTCTGTTCTGTTTGAAAGTGGCCTTATCTTATGTATCTTATTGCATTGAGAAAATATGATCCACTCAATACCACATGTGTACAATGATCCCATGACCTCTTTTCTCTCTCTTTGCCCTCTTTTCTCTCATTTCCTAAACTCTCCACTTCCCCAAAATTGTTTTTGGATTACACTCTAAGGCCATTTTAATGGTATGTGAAAACATGTAAAAATCTAAGCAAATAATATTGTAATTAGTAAACTACTGTTTTAATACTATGTTGTGAATTCTTTATGATTTAGTTACAGTGTTGGGGAAATGCATTACAATATTGTGTTACTCCCTAAAAAGTAGCTAATTGTGTTAAAGTAATGTTACGGGAAAGGGAAATCTAAGTCTTGTCGACTGAAGAATGCAAAAACCCTCCATGTGGCATCAACTGTTCTAGTATCACGGTGAGCATGTGTAATAAAATCCACAAAAAGAGATGTGTGACGTGTGAGTGTCATGGCAAAGCATGCTGGGAAATAGAAATCATGACACTCAAACGTCACACATCTCTTTTTGGGGATTTTATTACACATGCTCACTGTGATACTAGAACAGTTGATGCCACATGGAGGGTTTTTGCATTCTTCAGTCGACAAGACTTAGATTTCCCTTTCCCGTAACATTACTTTAACACAATTACCAATTTACCAATTAAGACTTAGTTTTTTCTTTATGATTTCCCTCTATCCTCCTTGCTGTTTGTTTCACAGCTGCTAGTGAAGTGGGGTCACAATTTAATTTGGTCATCTGTCAGGACAGCTCAGTAGATTGGAGCCATTACATTCACTTCTCTCACAGCCGTCCCTGGCATCCCTGGCCTTTCCGCTTAACTCATTTCACCCACTCGTGCATTCCACATTCTAGATGTACTTCACGAGAAGCATTTCACAGCTGAATGCGACAGGCTGAAAGCTAACCTCAAAGTTTTGACAAATGTGCTTCTGCTCTGTGGTATCAACAAGTGTGTATAATGCATTGTGACATTTGACACGTAGTTCAGTGGTGTGAAAAAGTCAGTCGATGTACAGATGTATTTTATCGCTGCTCCTTTATCTTTGCAGGTTGAGCTACACGTGCATCTTGATGGTGCTATTCGAATAAAGACCATTATAGATGTAGCAAAGTAAGTGACATACATTCCAATTACATACTGTGATAAATACACTACAAATGCTTATTTAAATGCCTATTAAAACTATTTTCGTAGCTTCTACCTGTAAGCTCCTTAAAGGGATAATTCATCAAAAAAAGAAAACTACTTTGATTTGCTCATCCCCGTGACAGTTAAATCCTTTGTGGCTATTTTCAAATTTAAGCAATTATTAACTGCTAATTTCACCTGCACTGCTGCTCTCAAATCAAATATGAACTACAATGATTGTATAGATTTATACAATAACTTACATTTGAAGCTTGTCAGCCCATGGTCACTATGAACAATAAAGGTGGCACAACCCCGGAACGGCAGGTATCGTCACATTAAAGATATTTCAAATAATCTTTTGTGGGACATAGATTCATTTTGGTGACTGTCAAAATATTTTCAAGCAGGAAAAACCCCTGGAGTAAATGGATATTATGATACAGGCAATTCTGTGGTCTAGGCAAATTCTATGCAGTTCTAAGCTCTAACCAGTGCCCTCTGCTGTGCTCTGTGTCTCAGGCGGCGGGGAATTCCTCTACCTGTGAGAGATGAGGATGAAATGAGAGACCTGTGCAAAGTTCGTGAGCCAGCCACACTCACAGAATTCCTTGGCAAGTTCAGTCACTACATGCATGTCATTGCGTAAGTAGTTGTGCCGAGAAAAGATCTGACTAAATAAATTGTGTTGTGGATTTGTTTGAAGATCTTTCATGGAATAGAATCCTTATTATTAAAACTGTATGGAGAGCAGGAACATTAAAATATGTTTTTCCAATGATTTTATGAAAATATAAATTTTTTTACCCTGAAGATTTTGCACCAACAACGGTTATATTTCGGTAATCGTGTGTGTTATCGTTACAAAGCTGGTGTTCAGACTGAGTTGATTTTGCAGTTCGCTGCTCTTTTTTGGATTGTGCAGGAGTTTTGAAAGTTACACTATGATTTCATAGTATAATATATTAATATCTTAGATCAGGAAAAATTTGGTTCGTCATGTATCAAATGATTCAAGGGCATCATATACTGTTGAGTCCTTCACCACAGGGAAGTAAATAATGAATTCCATGGATGTTAACTCAATTACTGACACAAATCTGAAGCACCACTTAAGTGGTTATACACCCTCAAGGGCATAGTATCCTTTCTGATGTCCAGCGTACATCTTTACATTCAGCTCATGTCACACCTTCACCACGTGTCACTATAGCAACGGACATATAACCTCTGCATAAAATCTCACAAATCTGTGCTACTCAGCCATCTAGAATGCCTGGGTCTCAGAATAAATACAGCCAAGAGCTCATTGCTTCCCAGGCAGAGAATCTCCTTCTTGGGAACGATTTTAGACTCGGCCCAAATGAGGGCGTGGCTGTCGAACGAGCGCTACACAGCAGCTTGCATGTTCGTTCAAAACGGGAACCAATAGACCCCTGAGAATTTCAGAGAATGCTAGGCCTTATGGCATCAGCTTCTCCAGTACTTCCGCTGGGCATGATGCGCATGCACCTCCTGCAGTACTGGCTGAAATCACGGGATCCTCCCCAAGTGTGGCGTTCAGGCCAGCTTTGGATAAAAGTGGGCCGCGGCTGCATCAAAGCCCTGGCCCCGTGGTCGAATCCCCGCCTCTACGAGTCAGGGGTGAGCTTGGGGACAGTTTCCAGACGGATGGTGGTCACCACGGATGCCTCCAACATGGGTTGGGGCGCTCTGTGCGAGGGCGAACCGGCCTTCGGCTCATGGTCGAGTACGGAGTCACGGTTGCACATCAACTGCCTAGAAATGCTGGCAGTAGTGCTAGCCCTGGAGACTTTTCTACAACGTCTCTCAGGTCACCATGTCCTAGTCCGCACGGACAACACAACAGTGGTCTCCTACATAAACCGCCAAGGCTGGCTCAGGTCGAGATGGCTCAACCAACAGGTCAGACATCTCCTCCTATGGGCAAAAGGCAAATTACATTCACTAAAAGCAGTGCATGTGCCAGGCAGACTGAACCAGGGAGCAGACATGCTCTCCAGGGGCCTCTTGTCCCCAGGGGAATGGACCCTCCATCCCCAAACGGTTCAAATGATATGGAGTGTTTTCGGGAGGGCAGAGGTTGACCTCTTCGCCTCCGAAGACAACTGTCACTGCCCGATTTATTTTTCAAAGAGCAAGGATGCGCTGGCCCACAAATGGCCCAGCTGCCTGCTTTATGCTTTTCCTCCAGTCCCGCTCCTCCCTCAGGTCTTAAAAAGAATCAGGGAATGCGAGCACACAGTCCTGCTAGTGGCTCCACTTTGGCGAACCCACCACTGGTTTCCCGAGTTAATTCAGCTACTATCAGCAGCCCCATGGCCAGTTCCCCTGAGAAAAGATCTCCTTTCTCAGGAGAAGGGGACAATCTGGCACCCCTGTCCCAAACTGTGGGCACTACATGTCTGGCCACTCAAGGGGAGCTTGAGAACCTCCCAGTAAGTGTCCTGAGCACTATCAGTGAAGCTAGAGCTCCGTCTACTAGGCGTCTCTATGCCCTTAAATGGTCAGTGTTCTCTTACTGGTGTTCAGCCAGGAACCATAACCCAGTGTTATGCGAGATATCACAGATACTTGTTTTTCTACAAGAGATGTTGGATGCAGGACGCAGGACGCACTTGTCACTATAGCAATGGACATATAACCTCTGCATAGGCTTTTCTGTTGTCCTGGCACACAATCCTCTCAACAAGAGTGAGATAATGTGGCATTTTCTACTTGTTTCTACTCATGATAGATAAATGCATGAAAAGCAGTGCCGCCGGCAGTTTTGTAGGCTGGCAGCTGACAAGCTTCATTGAAAAGGAACCTCTAGTCCTTGGAAGCTTTAAAGGGCCTTGTTTACAGTATGCGCCTCCCCCACAACAACATGGGGAACTCACTGGCTGTTTTGGCACCCACTAGACTCTTTATTGTCCAGTGCTTTAAACAGGCTCAATGCATGTCATGTGGTGTAAACTGGAAACATGCTTTGTTGCTGCAATCAAATGGCCCTTTTCATTTAGTACTTTTAAGCGTAATGTGACTCAGAAAGGGAAGTCAAAAAAATAACCGTGCCATTGAGCTGATACTTATTTTTATCATAGCGTAAGTGTTACTGAGTTGTAAAATGATTATGGCCTTTGCTATCTTGCAGTTGTGGGTGTTCTTGGAACATTGGAACTTGGTTATGCAATAAAGAAGGGTTTCGTTTTATGAGTGTGTAAATTAAACATTTCAAACATTTAGTTCATTCAGTCAATTCAGCCTTTTCTAATATATCATCTCTTTAAAGCATGTTATCTTTGTCCATAGAGAAAGAAAGAAAACATTTATAACATAAGGATATAACAGTGGGTTATAACTGGAGCATTTATACTTCATTATACTATAATACTTCAACCTGGATGATGTTTCATTTTGGGGCACTTTTGACAACTAAAAAAACTACAGTGCAAAAGTTTGGGGTCAGTAAGATTTTTAAAATTAATTTAATTTGTATTCAGCAAGGATGCATTAAATTGTTTAAAAGGGACAGTAAAGACATTTATAATGTTAGAAAAGATTTCTATTTCAAATAAATGCTGTTCTTTTGAACTTTATATTAATCTTATAAAAAATGTATCACCGTTTCCACAAAAATATTAAGCAGCACAACCATTTTCAACATTGATAATAATCAAGAATGTTTCTTGAGCAGCAAATCAGCATATTAGACTGATTTCTGAAGGATCATGTGACACTGAAGACTGGAGTAATGATGCTGAAAATTCAGCTTTGCCATCAGGAATTAATTAAAATATATTAAAATAGAAAACAGTGTTTCACAACAATGAAACAATGTTTCACAATATTGCTGTTTTTACGGTGTTTTATTAAAACAAAAAAGCAGCCTTGTTGAGGATAAGAAAAACAAATCTTGCCATCTCAAACTTTTGAACGGTATAGTTATATGTCAGCATTAATTTATTATTTTCACTTCTCACTTTACTTCACTCTTTTTTTTTTAAATCACGGACACAGAAAAGTTCCCCAGCTGTATTTCAGTGCTCATTATAAGGCAGCAAAGAGCAAGTCAGCTGTAACACACTTAACTGTGACAGTTAAACCCTTCAGTTAAATTACATATTTTCACAATACTGAGCTCATAAGCAGAATAATGTGTTTTTCCATCCAATGACCTCATTATCTTTACATTTAGCAGATGCTATTATCAAAAGCAACTTACAAATAAGGAAACCAAAAACATAAGCTATTCTAAGGAAGCAGTAACGAGAAGTGTTGCAATACATTTCTCCGAAACATCAAGTAAAGAAGATTATCTGTGATATACACTCACCTAAAGGATTATTAGGAACACCTGTTCAATTTCTCATTAATGCAATTATCTAATCAACCAATCACATGGCAGTTGCTTCAATGCATTTAGGGGTGTGGTCCAAACTGAATGTCAGAATGGAAAAGAAAGGTGATTTAAGCAATTTTGAGCGTGGCATGGTTGTTGGTACCAGACGGGCCGGTCTGAGTATTTCACAATCTGCTCAGTTACTGGGATTTTCACGCACAACCATTTCTAGAGTTTACAAAGAATGGTGTGAAAAGGGAAAAACATCCAGTATGCGGCAGTCCTGTGGGCGAAAATGCCTTGTTGATGCTAGAGGTCAGAGGAGAATGGGCCGACTGATTCAAGCTGATAGAAGAGCAACTTTGACTGAAATAACCACTCGTTACAACCGAGGTATGCAGCAAAGCATTTGTGAAGCCACAACACGCACAACCTTGAGGCGGATGGGCTACAACAGCAGAAGACCCCACCGGGTACCACTCATCTCCACTACAAATAGGAAAAAGAGGCTACAATTTGCACGAGCTCACCAAAATTGGACAGTTGAAGACTGGAAAAAAGTTGCCTGGTCTGATGAGTCTCGATTTCTGTTGAGACATTCAGATGGTAGAGTCAGAATTTGGCGTAAACAGAATGAGAACATGGATCCATCATGCCTTGTTACCACTGTGCAGGCTGGTGGTGGTGGTGTAATGGTGTGAGGGATGTTTTCTTGGCACACTTTAGGCCCCTTAGTGCCAATTGGGCATCGTTTAAATGCCACGGCCTACTTAAGCATTGTTTCTGACCATGTCCATCCCTTTATGACCACCATGTACCCATCCTCTGATGGCTACTTCCAGCAGGATAATGCACCATGTCACAAAACTCGAATCATTTCAAATTGATTTCTTGAACATGACAATGAGTTCACTGTACTAAAATGGCCCCCACAGTCACCAGATCTCAACCCAATAGAGCATCTTTGGGATGTGGTGGAGCTTCGTGCCCTGGATGTGCATCCCACAAATCTCCATCAACTGCAAGATGCTATCCTATCAATATGGGCCAACATTTCTAAAGAATGCTTTCAGCACCTTGTTGAATCAATGGCACGTAGAATTAAGGCAGTTCTGAAGGCGAAAGGGGGTCAAACACAGTATTAGTATGGTGTTCCTAATAATCCTTTAGGTGAGTGTGTATATATATATGGGTGAGCGGGGCACAACCTAATGCGGTTTTAGTTGTAACACATGGTTTAAAACTTTCCACTTTTTAAAACTTTTTAAAACTTAGTGTATTTACTAGTTGCCATATCAGTATTATAGAGAAAAAATTGCACCAAAATTAAAAAAAATCTTTGGAAGATATCACTAAACATTTATTTAACCATAGCAAGAGTAAATTTCCTACTTGAGTTACTTTTTCATCTCTGTTTTTTTGTGTTTATTTAAAATGAGATAAATCTGATATTAATCTTATATCTGTTATTTAGCAGTTGAGATGGTTCTTTAATGTTGATCTAACCAGCAGAAGACACCAGCCGGGTTTAAATCCCAGTTGCGCAGGTGGGGCATTACAATGTGCCCCTATTAGAACTATGCTATTATATTCTATACTTTTATGAATTCTATTGAGAAAACATGAGAAAGAGGTGAATAAAGACATTCAATGTTCAGAAATTATTAATTATTATGTTTTGAACTATGTATAGC
Source organism: Rhinogobio ventralis (assembly GCA_039654625.1). NCBI lineage: Eukaryota > Metazoa > Chordata > Actinopteri > Cypriniformes > Gobionidae > Rhinogobio > Rhinogobio ventralis. Next base: position 15,755,290 of record CM077203.1, read on the forward strand.
TGTGTTTTGCAGTGTGTTTGTTGTCAAACTCAAAAATGCCATTATTTTATTTGAAAAAGTTAATAATTGTATCTTATTTACAAAATATTGATTGTATCAGATAACATTTTAAGCTGTCATATGGTGGTGTTACATTGTGGCGATCACATGTTACAACATGCCCCACCTATGGGGTATGTTGTCACATTTAACTTCCATTCTTTCGTTGTAAATCAAGAAAAAAGTATACACTGTATTAATGAAACAATTGTACTAATAATTTTACTAGACGTGTGAAATTAATGAGGGAATTAATTAATGTGGATTTACACAAACTGAGAAAGTCAAAAAGCATTAGGTTGTGCCCTGCTCTCCCCAATATATATATATATATATATATATATATATATATATATATATACACACACACACACGCACACACATACCAATTCATTAATTTAGTAATAGTTTCTAACACGGGGTGGGTTTGTCATGGTGTCTTATCTATTCCATGTCCCATCTGCAGAGGGGACAGAGAGGCTATCAAGAGAATAGCTTATGAGTTTTTAGAGACAAAGGCCAAAGAGGGAGTGATCTACGTTGAAGCCAGATACAGCCCTCATCTACTGGCCAACAAGGGAGTGGATCCTATACCTTGGGACCAAAAACCGTATGTGTACCATATTTGCTGTTTTATTGCGTGTATTGTTTATTGTTCTTATGTTACAATACTGCTGGTTCACATTTTCTCTTGCACAATAACACTGTTCTTGGCTTTGTTCTCTCTCTTCCTCCCAGAGGAGACATCACTCCAGATGATGTGGTGGACCTGGTGAACCAGGGATTTAAGGAGGGAGAGAAGGCCTTCAACACCAAAGCCAGGTCCATTCTGTGCTGCATGCGTCACATGCCAAGTAATGCACTCTTATCTCTCCCTCACCCACCCCCACCCAGTGTGCTGTGTGTTTGAGAGGACATGCCTTACTGTCATCCTTCATTAAAAAAGTCCATTAATCCACAGTTGCTGTCTCTCATGACCAATGGTGTTTAATCATCACACCACTGGCCGAACCTTCCTCCAGCATATTAGCTCAGATTTTTTTGTTCCCATCTTAAATTCAGACAGGATGAGCTGTTTGGAAATGCTATAGTGAATTTGGAAGCCTTGGTGATTCATGTGCAATGTGTTTAGTAAATTTAAGTAGCCTAACCCTTGATACAACTGAATTGTCAGGTATAATACCATACAAATGTTTGGGGTTGGTAAGATCTTTTAATGTTTTTGAAAGAAGTCTCTTTTGCTCACCATGGCTGCATTTATTTGATCAAAACTACAGTAAAACAGTAGTATTTTGAAACATTTTTACAATTTATTTTTAAAACATTTTTATTTATATATATATATATATATACACACATATACACACACACTGATCAGGCATAACATTATGACCTAGTATTAATATGTCCTAGTATTGTGTTGGTCCCCCTTTTGCTGCCAAAGCAGCCCTGACCCGTCGAGGCATGGACTCCACTAGACCCCTGAAGGTGTGTTGTGGTATCTGGCACCAAGATGTTAGCAACAAATCCTTTAAGTCCTGTAAGTTGTGAGGTGGGGCCTTCATGGATAGGACTTGTTTGTTCAGCACATCCCATAGATGCTTGACTGGATTGAGATCTGGGGAATTTGAAGGCAAAGTCAACACCTCAAACTCGTTGTTGTGCTTCTCAAACCATTCCTGAACCATTTTTACTTTATGGCAGGGCGCATTATCCTGCTGAAAGGGAATACTGTTTCCATGAAAGGGTGTACATGGTCTGTAATGCTTAGGTAGGTGGTGCGTGTCAAAGTAACATCCACATGGATGGCAGGACCCAAGGTTTTCCAGCAGAACATTGCTCAAAGCATCACACTGCCTCCGCCGGCTTGCCTTCTTCCCATAGTGCATCCTGGTGCAATGTGTTCCCCAGGTAAGCAACGCACACGCACCCGGCCATCCACGTGATGTAAAAGAAAACGTGATTCACCTTTTTCCATTGCTCCGTGGTCCAGTTCTGATGCTCACGTGCCCACTGTTGGCGCTTTTGGTGGTGGGGTCAGCATGGGAACCCTGACTGGCCTGCGGCTATGCAGCCCCCATACGCAACAAACTGCGATGCACTGTGTATTCTGACACCTTTTTATCAGAACCAGCATTAACTTCTTGAGCAATTTGAGCTACAGTAGCTCGTCTATTTGATCAGACCACATGGGCCAGCATTATCTCCCCATGTGCATCAGTGAGCCTTGGCCGCCCATGACCCTGTCGTCGGTTCACCACTGTTCCTTCCTTGGACCATTTTTGATAGATACTGACCACTGCAGACCGGGAACACCCCACAAGAGCTGCAGTTTTGGTGATGCACTGACCCAGTCGTCTAGCCATCACAATTTGGCCCTTGTCAAACTCACTCAAATCCTTACACTTGCCCATTTTTCCTGCTTCTAACACATCAACTTTGAGGACAAAATGTTCACTTGCTGCCTAATATATCCCACCCACTAACAGGTGCCGTGATGAAGAGATAATCAGTGTTATTCACTTCACAGTGTTATTCACTTCACCTGTCAGTGCTCACAATGTTATGCCTGATTGAGATATATATAAAATTTAAGTGAATACTATAAATCTATAATATATTAAATCATATTATAGATTTCTAGTAGTAATCATATTATACATTTAAAACCATAACATAATAACACAATTATATACACTACCAGTGTAAAGTTTGGACACAGAAAGGGAAAGAGAATGGGAAAGTGTGTCCAAACTTTTGATTGGTAGTGTGTGTGTATATGTATATGCACCCAAATCGATGACTTTTACAGTCTATTGCTTGTTGTTGCTGTAGATTGGTCTATGGATGTGGTCGAGCTGTGTAAGAAGTATAGTAAAGATGGAGTTCTGGCAATAGACCTAGCAGGAGATGAATCCATGAATTGTGAGGCGTACCCAGGACACAGGAGAGCATTCGAGGTAAGAACACATGCATACTTCTTATTACATGCTGCATTTGCAAACTGTTTCCAGCATGGAAAACCATGTCACTGCTGCATTTTTCTCAGTAGATAATCTAAAGAGAGTACAACTCATCTTTATTAGGCCTGTTATACAACTGCCTGCAAAGGATTCGCTGAATTTGGAAGAACATAGATGATGATCATATGTCTTATCAACAAATAGTTTTGTCAAGGTCTTCTTTTCCTTGACTTCCCTGAAAGTAATACTTTGAAGGACTTTACATGTACAAGTCTAACATCATTGTAAAACTATTTGATTAGTTAATGTATTTAAAACTTGAAGATATTTAACTGCACTTTGTTGATTTGGAAACTCCTATATAATCCATAATTTATACAACAGACACAGAGGCATCTGTTTGTACCATTAGCGTGCTAAGAGCTGCAGCTAAGATGTTGAGGAAACCACATGATCTAAACTGAATATTACATGCTGTTTTTTTCCCCCATCTGCAGAAAAACAGGCAGTGTTCTAGCTGTGGGTTTTGTTTTGTTTTTGACAGGAAGCAGTCAGAAGTGAGGTGCACAGAACAGTGCATGCAGGAGAAGTGGGATCTGCCAGTGTGGTGAAGGAGGTACAATTTTCCTCTTTTGCTCAGCATTTACAATAACGAATTCAGCAAGAACACGCTAACCACACAAAATGTGCTTCTCACAAAAACATGTTCGTCCATCTGCTTTCTGTTGTACAGATGGGAAATTGTTTAACAATGCGTAGTCTGTTCTTAATTATCAGCTTTACAGTGATTCTGTGAGTAAAATCTGTCTGTGAAGTACATTTCCTTTCCAAGTACTAAATCATATTGCAGATATTTTAGAAAACACCACAACTGCTCAGCTCATTTTTCAAAATGTCACACCACAAACAACGCCCTTGTATGTGAATATATTTGCCAACCCTTCCCATAATGTGCATTCCTTTGCAGGCTGTGGAAGTTCTTAAAGCAGAACGGATTGGACATGGATACCACACGCTTGATGATCCAGTGCTGTACAAACAACTGCTCCAACAAAACATGCATTTTGAGGTAAGAGTAGATGGCAGCTTTCTGACAGTTACAGAAATCACTTTGAGATACACACCCACATAAATTTACATCATTAGTCTGATAAAAATGCTATTATTGTGCATGACTTTACAATGTGTCATATAGATCTGCATGTTGCACTGGACTCCAGTCTTGGTCAAAGTGCTCATATACAATGTCCCCAATATGTGCCCAATAACAAAGTAGCATTTGCGAACAATGACAAAGCTTTTCTCAGAACTAATTTCACTATAAGAAATAAATACTTTTATTCAGCAATGATGCCTTAAATTGATTAAAAGTAACAGTAAAAACATTTAAAATCTTACAAAAGATTTCTATTTTAAATAAATGCTGTTCTTTTGACTATTCTATATACCAAAGAATCATAAATGGACAAAGGCAGACAGCCGAAACATTTGCACAGTTTTTATCTCCTGCTTGAACCCATTAAAAATGTTTAGATGGCAGAACTTTTTGCATTTTCATCTTCTGATACCTAGGTCCTAGCACCTAATTAGCTGGGAGAGTGTGGTGAGAGCTTTGACCAAAGAATCCTAAAGAAAAATGTATCATGGTTTGCACAAAATATAGCTCACCGCCCTGCTAGTGGGACGCTTGGCGCTCTTTTTTTATTGCCTTTTTTCATATCGCATATTTTAGTAATCATAAATTAAGTATCATTCGAAAGCTTGAAATTGGACATTGCGTTACCATGAAAACTGTTCTTTAAATTCTTTTAGCTGCTTCTCATCTAGTGGACCGTGTCAGACTTCATATTACAAAATTAATTTTTAACTACTTTATAACCAAAACCTTTTCTAAACTTGACAAAACACATATTGTTGGAAAGGTCTGAGTCTCAAGGTTCCATATTTGGCAAATATTGTATGATAGAAGTGATATTTGGACAGAAATTTATTAATTTGTTACAGGAGAATGCATTAAAAAAAAATCTATGGAATATGGGTGACACCTGGTGGTTATTGTTGGTACAGCGCCTAAACAGGAACTTCAAATTTGGATCACAACTTGGTTAGATATATGGCTTTGATTTTATAGTAATAATTATTTTGTAAAATATATATTTTATATAAAATAAAAAATGTTTAATAGTACATTTGATTTACAGTAAATGTAAACTTCCATAACTTTTTCATACTTTCATTTCTTTTAGTGCTTTCACTTCGGCAATAATCTGCTGAGTATCTTCTTTAAATCAAGAGCAAACATAAGTCTATATTCCAAAGCATTCTTGAATTACAAACATTTAAGTTTGGATAGTCCATTTTCACGTCTATTCTCAAAAAGAGGGTATGTGGTTAAACAGCACAAATTTTTCAACAATAATAATGATGAGAAATGTTTCCTGAGCACCAAATCAGCATATTAGAATGATTTCTGAAGGATTGTGTGACACTGAAGACTGGAGTAATGATGCTGAATATTCAGCTTTGCCATAACAGGAATACATCGTTAAAAATATATTAAAATCATAAGCAATTATTTTAAATTGTAATATTTTACAAAATTATTGTTTTACTGTATTTTTACTGTACTTTTAAATCAAATAAATGAGCCTTGGTGAGCATAGGAGACTTCTATCAAAAACATTTTTAAAAAATCTTACCAAATGAACAAACTTTTAAACAGTAGTGTAAATATAAATCCATTGCTAAATCTTATATCAGCCTCGGATAGACACCGACATCAAACTGCTCTTTTAATTCTTTCAATAATCTAAAATTGCATTAATTATTCTTGAACTAACCAAGTTAATAATTCAAGAAGTATTTAAAGGGAGAAGGTTACATTAAAAACATACATTTTTACAACTTTAGACGTTACATTTTTTAATGTTAAATCCACTATTATATAGAATTGTTCAACAGTATTAAAAATGCATTATGATGTTTGTTATTTTTGAAAATATTTGACAGATAACCAGACCTTATTGCATACATTATGGCCAATTACCCTGATATCTTTCTTATGTAACAGCTTGTTAGGTTATTATCTGTGTGCTCCATGGCCTGAATTAGGTGTGTTTTCAGATTAGTGATGCATATAAAAGTTGCATTGATGGGGGATTTCCTGAAATGTAAACTCATACTGCCCTCTGGTGGACAGTTTAGTAAACATATGTGTTTATACATGTGTCACTGTACAGTCTCTCAGTGTACTAATGTTTATATTTTTATAAACATTTATAAATAATGAAATATGAGATGTTTAAAGTAGGTTAACAACGTACACAACATCACTGTGATCTTGATTGTGCTTGTGTGTCTTCTTGTTTTAGATGTGTCCTGTCTCTAGCAGACTGACAGGAGCCTGTGACCCAGACTTCACTAAACATCCTCTCATCAAGTGAGAATATGTTCATTTACTTCGCTGTTTAATTTCTTAATGCACGTTCCTGGTCTTATTTTGAACGATTCATTGGTGCATGTTATTCAACTTTTCCATTATCAGTTAGTTAGGCCATTTGGGATATTAGATGATGTCAACAAATAGCCAAACAGCTACACTCACCTAAAGGATTATTAGGAACACCTGTTCAATTTCTCATTAATGCAATTATCTAATCAACTAATCACATGGCAGTTGCTTCAATGCATTTAGGGGTGTGGTCCTGGTCAAGACAATCTCCTGAACTCCAAACTGAATGTCAGAATGGGAAAGAAAGGTGATTTAAGCAATTTTGAGCGTGGCATGGTTGTTGGTGCCAGACGGGCCGGTCTGAGTATTTCACAATCTGCTCAATTACTGGGATTTTCACGCACAACCATTTCTAGAGTTTACAAAGAATGGTGTGAAAAGGGAAAAACATCCAGTATGCGGCAGTCCTGTGGGCGAAAATGCCTTGTTGATGCTAGAGGTCAGAGGAGAATGGGCCGACTGATTCAAGCTGATAGATGAGCAACTTTGACTGAAATAACCACTCGTTACAACCGAGGTATGCAGCAAAGCATTTGTGAAGCCACAACACGCACAACCTTGAGGCGGATGGGCTACAACAGCAGAAGACCCCACCGGGTACCACTCATCTCCACTACAAATAGGAAAAAGAGGCTACAATTTGCACAAGCTCACCAAAATTGGACAGTTGAAGACTGGAAAAATGTTGCCTGGTCTGATGAGTCTCGATTTCTGTTGAGACATTCAGATGGTAGAGTCAGAATTTGGCGTAAACAGAATGAGAACATGGATCCATCATGCCTTGTTACCACTGTGCAGGCTGGTGGTGGTGGTGTAATGGTGTGGGGGATGTCCCTTTATGACCACCATGTACCCATCCTCTGATGGCTACTTCCAGCAGGATAATGCACCATGTCACAAAGCTCGAATCATTTCAAATTGGTTTCTTGAACATGACAATGAGTTCACTGTACTAAAATGGCCCCCACAGTCACCAGATCTCAACCCAATAGAGCATCTTTGGGATGTGGTGGAACGGGAGCTTCGTGCCCTGGATGTGCATCCCACAAATCTCCATCAACTGCAAGATGCTATCCTATCAATATGGGCCAACATTTCTAAAGAATGCTTTCAGCACCTTGTTGAATCAATGGCACGTAGAATTAAGGCAGTTCTGGAGGCGAAAGGGGGTCAAACACAGTATTAGTATGGTGTTCCTAATAATCCTTTAGGTGAGTGTATTTTAGCAATGTTTTAGCAAACTCCCATTCAGTCTGACTTCAGTTGTTTTTTTTTTGCGAATAGGCTAATTCACACTGCACAGACAAATGCCAACAAACAAGTTGAAAAAGAAGTGTCATGTTCACACTGCCCCAAAAGACACCAACAAACACTGATTGAAGTTGGGTGAAAACAAACCCCGACCAACACCAACAGGGGTAACACACTAATCCAACAAACATGTGTTGGCGTTTGTCTGTGTGGTGTGAATTGGCCTTATAACGTCCACTTTCATGTAATCCATTCCCGAAGGATAAAATAAAGTAGGCCTACCACTGTATTTTTCATAATTGACTACCATGTTTCACTCAGAAATATGTAAGTTGGGCAATTCATGTTTGGGCTTTTCACACTGTGCTTAACCACGGGTTACCTTTGTTCTAAACCCTGCTTTTAACCCCGGGTAAAGGAATGTTTCACACTTGTAATTTAGGGTGTGTTCACACTTGGCAGCTTTGGTTCGATTAAAACAAACTCTGGTGTGATTTCTCTCCAAGTACGGTTTATTTGAACAGTTCGGTGTGAACGCTTAGTAGAGTAGGGTTTCATAACTTCTCTTCTAAATTACAAGTGTGAAACGTTCCTTTACCCGGGGTTAAAAGCAGGGTTTAGAACGACAATAACCCAGGGTTAAGCACAGAGTGAAAAAACATAATATAACCCAGGATTCTGTTATCCAGGGTTTAGAATGACCCAGGTTTATCTAGTTCAAGTGTGAATGGAAAGCCATGTTGTGTGTTTCAGATTCAAGAAGGACAAGGCTAACTACTCCTTAAACACAGATGATCCTACCATCTTTGACTCTACCTTGAACTCAGACTACCAGGTGGTGCAGAAATACATGGGCTTCACTGAAGAAGAATTCAAGAGACTGGTGAGACAATTTAACAGACTCTCTAATGGAGTCCAAGATGTCCATATCATGGTGAAAATGATTTGAATTTTCCTTCCCACAGAATATAAATGCAGCTAAGTCCTGCTTCCTTCCTGCGAATGAGAAAAAGGAGCTTCTTAATCAGCTCTATGAGGCCTATGGCATGCAGGAAAGCACCAGCTTTTGAGCGCAGCACTGCAGTGAACAGAGCCTTTCAGGACATTTGCCTTTTCACAAGTGAATGTGGGTCATGATTCCTTGAAACCTAGAGAAATCATACATATTTCTCAATTTAATATTTACACAAAAAAAAAATAAAGACCATAAATACAACCCTCCATCAAAGATTTAACTTTAGATGTGCCGTTCATAAAAATAAATGTTATATATGTCATTTACTGTATATTTCATTAACCACTGTTAGCATACTGCTTGACCAAATCTTTCATCTACATGGACATTTTTCCTCAGGTGTTGTAATATCTGTAGCCTATGAAATCTTGGTGTTATTTTATATTTACTCAAGTATAACCACTATACTTTATGCTGTTCTCAGTATACGCACAGAATATGACCATAATGTAAAGAAAATTTGTTAAGCTGTATACCATGTATGAAAGGTGCTATGTGAATAAAATTAATTTAGTACCTCAGCTGCATTTTACAATAGAAAGAATACAACTCCAAAACATTACACCAGAATATGATCTTATGTATGGTGCTTATCTGATGTATATTGTATAGCCTATGCATTATACAAACCTTTGGGTAACAGTTTAAAATGACTATTAATATTATAGTTATTATTAGATGTTACCGGGATTGATGATGAAATGCTGTGCAAAACCCTTTTTTTTTGTCAATTTTGTCATTGCTTTTTTCTAACACCAGAGGGCATTTACCAAAAGACGATTAATATATCTCCAGATTGGAGTTTATCAGCTAAGTGAAAAATATTTGTGTCTGTTTTTACATTTTCTGTTGTATAATGTGAACTGCATAGGACTGTATTACTGTGGGAAGGAAGGGACTGAGAGCTGTCACTGTATAAACTATCAATACAAATCATTTTGCATTTGAATGGTTGTGTGATTCTTGACCTTGGTGTGACAAAAATGTTTTAATGAACTCTTTCCTCTCCAGCGTTTTTGAAAAAAAAAGATAAAATACAGCCACCGCCAGCATTTTTTATTATTTTCACAAAAGTTTCATGGCCCCAAGAATATTTTGTTATAGAAATGTCTGAATATGCAATGTCAAAAGAAAGGAACCTTTCTATTATAAAAACACGTTTTATTCTAGTTTCATGCATAATTTTTTTTTTATCAACACTTGAATGTGGGTAAGTTTAATAAAAGAAAATAAAAACATTGTGTTGTCGTCTCAGACTACATCCTGGGTCCGGATGTATAAAGCCGCTCAGAGTAAAATTTTTATTCTTTAGTGTGTCAGAATTCTAAGAATGACCTAATTTTACTCTTATTCCTATAGACTTAAGAAGTGTGATTCATTAAGGTTCTTAAGTGTTAAGACTAGATCTCAGCTCCTAAATTTTTTAAGAGAGCTGGGGCCCGTTTCAGAAAGGAGATTAAGTTAAAACTCTGAGTATGTTAACCCTGAAATAAGAGAAACTCTGGGTTTTCGGTTTCAGAATTGAAGGTATGTTAAACCCGAGAAAGCAGGGTAAGTAAAGCCTGTTTCTGAAAGAGAAACTTATACTCAGAGTCAGTTACCATGGTAACTTAACCTGCTCCTGACCAGGTTAGGTTCACAGACTTTCTTCAGTAAACCCAGAGTTTCTTTCGGTCTCCTCCCCCTTTTTAAAGCATCAGTGGTGTTTAAATACTTCATTTATTATTTCATAAATGAATCACGCTGCACAAATGCTTTTTTTTACTGAGTATTTTTGTCTTATTACAAGTACGAATATATATAAAAATTATAAATTAAATCTAAAATTTAAAGTAAGCACATTTTACTTAAAACAAGTAAAATTATCTGCCAGTGGGGTAAGAAAAATAATCCAATGCAAACGGAAACAAGATTATTTTTCTTACCCCACAGATAATTTAGATAACTAAATACCTCATGTCATTTTTCTTATGTAGAGAATGCATCTTGACTTAAGAATCTTTAGATATTTTGACTGGAAACAAAAATACAAAGTAAGAAAAGCATTCTTTTCAGTGTAGGTACATTCACTGCTTGTGCATATTTTCATCATGAGGACACCATCGAAGTGACAAAAATAGCATGTCCTTTTATACAGGATAACATTCATTTGAATAACCTGTAGAAGTAGAATTTCCTATAGGATTTCCAGCGGTTGAATGCATTGATGACACGTATATTCCCATTCTCACACTTTCCGAAAACGGATTACTGTGAACTATGGAATGGAAGGATGTCAGATGGATGGGTAGTCTGATAAGCCGTAACCACCACCACAGCTGTTAAATAAACAGTTTATATGGTTATCTTTATTTCCTACAAATACTTTAATCTTTTTCCTGTTGGATGTTAATATTCTTCCTCCATCTCCTCTTATTCTGTCAGCGGTGCTGGTGTTTGGCTGGCCTGAGTAGAGTCATATGTTAATTGAATTATCCTAATTAAGAAATGTAACAGGTTGGATCAGATAACTTTTAAATTATGTGAAAAGAGCATTAGACTATGTGGAAAAAGCTGTTGCACTGAATGATATTTAATATGTCAAATGTTTGTCATGAAACCTACACCCATTAACCTTTTATGCTTAAAGCTTTACCTGATTGAATTATGTTTTTATACTTCATTTTTAGCTGCTGCTACATTCTTTTTTTCTTTTTTTCTTTTTTTTTTGCCTGTGGGATACCATGAAAATTAAACTTAATTAAACAAAATAAGAAATAAACTTACATATTGACCCGGAAGTATGCAGACGTCTTTTGTTGGGTGCTGTTGCCATGGTGAATCAATTTCGGAGCTCCATGATCAATAGTCAGTCGTGGTGCACGCACTTAACTCAGAGTCAGTCTACTCAGAGTTGATTGAACTAACTCAATTTAGCTGTTCTGAAACCCAAAACTCACAGTTTCCCATCTCAGGGTAAGTCAACTCAGAGTTGGTTGAACCTCCTTACTGAAATGGGCCCCTGGAGAGGTATCCTAACTTAGTTAAGAGTAACAAGATGGCAGCAGAGAGAAGGAGACACACACTTTCCAATGAAAATATAATGTATTGGAGTTAAATGATGAGAGGGAGTTTATAAAATGATAAAAGCTTGATCGTCTTTAAGATATTCTTTTTGTAACTGACTTAGTAAGAAATGTAATAACTTCTCCCACTTTATAAATCAATGCTCTAACTGCAGAAATAAGACATAATTACATATTTTGGAGGTTTGTTTTCAGTGTGGAGGTTTTTTTTTTGTGTTTTTTTTAAAGACCCTACAAGTTTGCTTAAACCATCAAAATATGAGGACAATATTTTAATACTTATATTATATACTATTATATATATATTATATACTTATATATTTTAAATATTTTTAAATATGAGGGAAGAACAAAACACTAAACTTAGTAAAGGTATTTATCTGACAAAATAATATGGAAAAAAAGGCAAACTACAGCCACAGAATTAAAAAAAAAAAAAAAAATACATTGACTGCAACAGAATCAGTTATTAATATTTCATTGGTCCTCTCTTGTTTTTGCATGCGTTTATAATTTCTTTGTATGACAGCCTGGAAAATGATAGGCCCAATAGGCACAATATACCCTATGGCGCATGACGTGCACTGGAGTGAAAAGATGTATTTTCTGTCACAGAAAAAAATTTTTTACAAGAAAAATATTATTAAAATCTGGATAAAAGTATTTGTTACATCTTATTTAGCTGAAAAATATTTTTTTGTTCCTGTCTGGTTATCTGAGAATAAAAGGATTTAACACTTATTCCTGAGGTACTTGGTGCATCTCCTCTTTCCTGCGACATTTTGAATCCATGATGCAATCTCAAAACAACAAAGAGATACAAAGACAATAATTAAATGGAATCGTAGACAACGCTTTGGGGGTTCGCCACTTGGTGGTTGGGACATGGCACTAAAACTTAAATGGTTCAAAATGGCTTCCAAATATCTGTCCACTGTAGTGGACACCATGCAGGAAATTCTTAAGAGCATTTCTGAGAAGTTTTACACATACGGGCCCAGATCGGATTCAGAAAAATGATCAAAACAGATGGAGTAGATTGAGTCCATCAACGGGGTATACCCCCCAAAAGCTTTACAGTCCTATAGCTCGTCCTGGGTCGACATTTCATTCGGTAACATTAGGCAGTTTTATATGATGTTTAATGTTGATGATCGCGTTATTTTATGCATCTGCTTACATAATTACGATATCGATTGTTTCTGCTTCTTCGCCTGTGTTTTGTTCCCGGAGATTCAGTACGGTTTCAGAAGATGCATAATAGCGCCCCCTACCATATAGCAGTGAAGGGAAATTTCCGTCCACTGTCTGATATTTCGCTGTATGTTGCCGACCTGGTTACTTACATTATCCCAAACGTTTTCAACAATGTTTAATCCAGGGAAATCAGCTATTTTAACCAGTGTTACGGACCGTGTCCTTGCGTCGCCTGTCAACGCACTATCCGCGCTACCCATGATTTTGTAGAAACCATGAAAACACTGTTATTGTTTGAATCGCTCGTTTTCTTAAATCATTACCACAAGTAACGTTTTTACCATGCCTCAGAGACAACACTATTTTGTCAAGTGGCTAACATAGCATAATCAGTGAGAGCTTTCTCTATCCCACAATCTATTTTAAAATTAATTGCATGTCATTTAGCAACAGTCATTTAGTCGTCCTGCTTTTATTCATATGATATTCTTATATTGATCTCTCATACCAGCCACTGAACGATCACACAGAGTAACGTTATAACAACTTTCAGCACATTCAAATGGATTTAGTATGATTGTTTTAACCATGTAAAACAGTGCTGCGTTACCCCACACATGCAACGAAAAGAGCAGAAGTGGCCAACTGCAGTATAAGCATATTAAAAGCTCAGAGACTGGTGTTTCGAGCAGGTCTCTCTTATTAGCTTTCGCTCCAAGGGCTCTCGGTCCGCCCTGCTTCATATCACCGTAACGTTAATAAAACTTTAATACATTCGCTCATTCATGAACAAGATTTCTGCCCAAGTCCGTTGGATTACTTTCCATCGGCTGTGGAGGTGAAGAGACTACAATTCCCATGATTCCATGCTCATTCACGGCATCATCAAGCTAGGCTTTTGTTTTGAATAAGCGACCTCTAGCGGTGGAAATTACATGCTGAGTATTTTTATTTATTTATTTTTTAAAGCTTTAAAGGTAATACTCGGGTAAAAATTATAATTTAGACTAAAATTTATGTCCACATATTTATTTATTTGGAGAGTATAATGATTATTCATATAACTTTCCACACCCATTGTGACTGAATGTTTACGGTGAACCCAAGTACAATGAATTAAGACATTGAAAGCGAAATTACGTCATTCCTGTTTATTTTGAGGTACTTCCATTTCACTATATAAATGCAATATGTTTCAACAACTGTTTCTTGAGAGTTTGACAAAAACCACAAAACAGTGCCAGGAGCAGAAAGCAGTAACTTAATAAACTACATAAATATTGTTAATTATGTTACATTTGTGTTACAGTATGTAATGAAGTGTAGAAACAAATCTCTTCTGACCTCATTCAACTGTAGTGGTCATTGTTTTAAAAAAAAAAAATTAAAATTGAGCCATCCATGTCATAGGCTGTAACAAAAAGGCTATATTTGGTACTTTATAGTATACAGTAGCTCAACATGAGATTGAACTGTTTAGTTTAAGTTTAGGTTGGAAAAATATCAAAACGCCTGTGCTTCTGTTCAACCTCTGTATGAAAAAACTAAATTTACCTCACTCAGCGCTGTGAATGAATACAGTCCTTGACAGATTCGTCCTATTTAGTGATGTTTGCAAAGGCAGTGTCTTCTCCATCTATCTCTTAGGCACTCAACAGCATGCAACGGGTGGACGTCCACCTTAATGGCAGTCAATGAGAGGAATCCTTCACTGCTGCCCGAAGAGCAAAGATGAGGAGAATTTTGATGAGAAAAGGAGAGAACTCCTCAGCTTTCCTCTCTCCTCCGGGTCATTCTTGATCTTTATGATGGTCCCTCTGTCCCCTGATTGTCCTGGCTCCCAGAGGCCTCTGCATCAGGGGCTGGAGATCCAGAAGCATCTCCCTCTACAAGACACAGATGAGACAACGTAATGCCACAACATTACATGTAAACATCCCCAGCTACACATTCTAAACAGGGTCCTCATGGTCATGGGAAAGTCTCAGGTTATTTCAGAAATAAAATGCTGCCAAGAATGTGAACTAAGGAAATTAGGTCAAATAGAGACAGATGCAGCTCTTATTTCAGTAGGAAAGAGTTGAAAAGTTCCCATACAAATAGGAAATGGTCAAGGAAGTGGTTATTGTTGAGAGGGCAGATAATAAATCTTTGTCACCAAATGTATGTGTTTTCAATCTGGACACTGTGACCTTACAGAGTCGTGTCCTGGATAAAGTAAGGGACATTTTGAAAGAAAGGCCAGTGAAAGTCTATGGTTCACATCCTCTTTTGTAAAAGACACTTGTAATGTGTTCATGTATCACTGTCTTATCGTATTCACAAAGCAAGTCATTAGAGGGGCCATAAGGATGCAGTGTTGCATAATAAATATGACAGTATAGACCACTGGCAGTCAAGAGACATTATCAGTTATTTTATCACATGAGCAGCACTGGTTGTGCAGAATTACTAATATGAATTACAGTCAGAATATTAATTTAAAATTTTTTTTTTAAATAGGTGTTGAAGAAAATATTAGTGTATTAATGTTTTAAGTAAGATTAGCTTTCATAGCATCTCAGCCACTTTATAGTTTTCACTTTTACATATTTTCTTGTTTTCATAACATGACGAATTTCAGTGTAAAATTCTATAGATGATCGAATAGATACAAGAAAGCGGACCAATGACAACTCTTAATGCAAATAAATGCAAGACAGATGATATCATTTCTGTCTGTTACATTGGCTTAGATTCAAATGGTGAACATTCTAACAACAATAAAAGAGTTTAATCTCATTTCATTTTCATAAAAAAAAAAAACAGGGTTATGAAAAAGTACTAAAAGAACAAATTGCAAACAATAGCACAAATAAATGCAATAGAATAAAGAGAGATATGAAATAAACACAACATTAAGTTTTTCAGGTGGGTCTAACAGTAGGTTAGCATTCAGGTAAGAAATACCACAGAAATTAAAGTAATCAATGTAAAATAACACTGGATAGTCTTCATTTAAAAAAAAAAAAATGAAATAAGATTATTTCATTTAAGATTAATGTTTACCATTAAAGAGCAGAGTGTTTTTCTTTGTCTTTTGTTCTTTGATTAACATTACAGACAGCAACAGTAATGTATTTTAAATGCATTAAATACAGCAACAGTATTAGACTGCTGTCACTTTAAGAGTTTATGCACAGATCCAATGCACTGTTACAAAACATGCGTTTTCTCTCAACTATTTACATTCCAAAACCAAAGGCCCAGGTATACTTAATTTTCCGCGTTTCGCTCCATCTTGCGAACAGACTATACTCCTGTAGCCGTGAATGTGGAAAGACGTGTTCGGCGCATGCGCACCATCTAGTGGATTCTGTTGTACGCGCACTGACACAACAATTGGGCTGCATGCGGATGGGGTGTGCGGACGACCGCGGAACCTTCTGATGATTACGTCTCATGGATGTGATTTATCATCATTTCAACATGGACGGCCGAAGTATACTTTGAGCTTGACTGTTTAACTTGATTACATTTTGACATCATTTTGTATGTATTTGACAGTGAAGTAAGCCACTCATTTTGGTACTTTGGTATGTGTGTGACATACCTGCAGCTTTCAGGTCCATCTGAGCCATGTCTTTGGTTAGTTCACTGGTCCCCGCCACTACCGCCTCTCCTTTAATATCTGGCACCGCGTTCCTGCGACCTGTACGATCACAGTTTATGAACTCTGAATATGACGCCTCAACGTCCATCATCTGCTCACAAACTGCCCTCTCATTACACCTGAAAGAAACAAAAAGACAGACAAAAAGGTAGAACATTTACAGTCAAGAAAGAAAGAAACCAAGAGTTTGACTAAAAACCTCTTTTGAATAACTCCATTTAATAAGCACTGGAAAGGAAAAACCTGACAGAGAAAAGCTGTGAAACTCTCAGTTCAGTAATGCCCATGACAGAACACGCCGTCTGATGAATTGGAGTAATTATTACTTCAGGGGCTCTATTTCAACGCTGAAGTTAATAGATTCAGCCAATGAACTCATTTCATGGCCTAATTATATAAGAAAGCTAAAAGCATTCATCCAGCTCTGGATGCATTCGTCATTCTTTTTGTGCTTGTTTACACTCAGGGTTTTCTTGCGAGTATCAGTTCAAGCTTCCAAATGGAGCCTTATTGGAACGCAAACAAGAGATAAAACCCAAAGTGATCGATTAGACACTTTTTGGAGCTCATTAAACTGCTTTCAGAAGGAGAGTCATGCTGAGGGCATTATGCTGAGAGAGGAATCCTCCCGGAGAATGCATCTAAACACATTAGCTACTCACTCACTGAGTCAACATGAAATCCCAAAAAATGACCCCATTTACTTTTAACCAATGCTGCTGATAACATCTCAAAAGTAACACTCATTACTTCTTAATTTGACACCATAATATTCAAGGTTTATGTTTTACCTCTAGTTTCATGTTCTACAAACTTCAAAATAATGTGAAAAAATGTCTTCAGTTAAGTAATCATTAACAGCAAGGTCAAATATTTGGATTTAAATTGGCAAATGCTTAAGAGTCAATGATTGGATCATTATTGCAGTGATTTTTATGTTTCTAGCATGTTATATGTTTGGCAACAGTTCATTTCATTTCATAATAAACCTTGTAGGAAGACACATTATGGCCATATTCCAGGATGACAATGTCAAAATTCATCAGGCTCAAGCGGTGAAAGAATGGTTGTGAGGGAGCATGAAGGATCATATTCACATATGAATTGGCACCTCGGAGTCCAGACCTTAAATTCATTTGAAGTCTTTGGGATGTGCTGGAGGAGACTTTACAGAGTGCTTGACTCAGCATTTATTTTCATCAAGAGGTGCATTCATTTTTGGTCAAGATCATGTATTGACAATATAAAATGTTATTTATTCCTGTGATGGCAAAGTTGAATTCTCAGCATCATTACTCCAGTCTTCAGTGTCACATGATCCTTCAGAAATCATTCTAATATGTTGATTTGGTGCTAAAGAAAAATGTCTTATTATTATCAATGATGAAAACAGTGATGCTTAATATTTTTGTAAAAATAGAATGTTCAAAAGAACAGTATTTATTAGATTTTTTTTTTTTCATCCTTGCTGAATAAAAGTAATAATGTATTAAAAAATATATACTGACAGCAAAATGTTTATGCTTATATAAAATAATGCAAGTCAACACGTTATATCATAAAACCCAATTTAATGCAATATTGCAACAGTTCTTAACACACATTCCTAGTTTTATTCTTCAGTTCATGATACCAAAATCACATCAATTTATTTTTCATCTGACATCGCCAACCACTTGCCATTTAGAGGCGATTTTTCAAGATCCAATCAATTCATGATGGATAAAAATCAAGTTCCGTCCTTCATTTTCATCTCATCGCATATCCTGTTTCACTCAAAGATGCATCACATTGGGCTGTAAATACTAAATGTGTAAGTTGTGACTCTAAATGCCACTCTGAATTTGTACAGCTGGTCTGTCTGAAGAGATGGGACAACAGAAGAAGGGATATTCCAGAGGAATGTGAGAGGGCGAGGGAAAGACGACAAATACAAAATAAATGCAATGCTATTTGTTGGAAGCAGTGGGGGAGGTGTGAGGGAGCAACAGGCAGAGAAAATTACAGGGTATAAATCATAGTGTTGGTCTTCACTGCTCATCCTTCCTTTCTGCATCTCTCCTTCCCTCGAATCACCTCTCTCCATCCCTGTATTTCTCTTTTCATCCTTCAACCCTTCTCTTTTTTTCCTCCTTTTTATAGTTCTCTCTCCCTTTCTATTATTCTCAAATGCTCCAGTATTGCTGAGCAAATCAGGGGTGTAGGAACAATCTGAAAAGTGGGAGGAACTTTAACTTGAAAAGTAATGATTATATCCCAAAATGTGGGAAGTTGAACATAGAGATTTCTGCAAAGAGCAAAGGATGTCCATGTCAAAATTTGTTGCAACAGAAGTTAACCACTTTTGTGGATCAAGGGGTCAAAGTTCGGCTGGTTCAGTTCAGTCAGCCTGCTAGATAAATGTAACCACACTATCTAATTCCAAAAAGCCATCCATTGATGGTCATTTCAAAGTAGCCATGTATTATTTAGCATAAACCCTACTACCCTAAGGAAGCTGTTCAAGGAAGCTCCACATGGCTATGGTTTACATAATTTAGCATCACAATGAAGATGATCTGCAGTGTTTTCCTGAACTGTTTTCCATCATATCACACCCTGTGCACATTCAACACTGGCCACTGTGTGTTTTAGCAGGCTGAGTCATTACACCAGCATGTCAGTTACCCGATACTCCCGAGTCCCAACCTCATTTTCGGCCAGGACCTTGAGAAGTGTGAGCCAATTTCACTTTCATGCAAACTTTGCTGGCATGTTCTCCAAATATCAACCTGTTTCCACAGCATCTATAATTACTAGCACTCACATGTCGTAATGTAATGTAGGTAGATAGGATGTTTTTTATTGATGTGACCCAAGTCAGCAAAGGTCAGGCTGGGGTCACAGCAGCTAAAGAAGAATTTGGAACAGTGGCCTGCAGAGAGCTCGACTCCCAGAGAAGAGACAAACTAATGAAAGTGTCACACAAAGTGCATGAGGCTTTTAAAGAGAATCTTCCCCAACAAAACATAAGCTTTTCACAAAAAGTCAAAAAGTTTAACATCCCAAGTTGATGCCTGGCAACAGTGTAAAATTACTGTGCTACTAGGACACCAAACTGAATTGCAAAAGGTTTGCCCATCACTCAAAAGCATGAGAATACACACTACAGTAACAGTATAAAAGTAATAAAAGTATCATGGTTTCCGCAAAAAATACAAAGAGGTTTTCAAAATAATAAGAAAATGTTTCTTACGCAGCAAATCTGCATATTAGAATTATTTCTGAAGGGTCATGTGACTAAGACTGGAGTAATGATGCTGAAAGAAAGTTACATTTTAAAATATATTAACATAGAAAACAATTACTTTAAATTGTAATAATATACTAGAATGTACATTTCCTGAAGAAAATGTGAGTGGTGCTTGCAGTGGCAAAATTCAGCACTGGGCAGTCGCTACCGCGATGCATGTGACTGCAAGAGAGCCGAAACATAAAGGTGATGACACGGGGCAACTTTTTGAGCAATGTTACTGGGAATTGTTGCCATCAACAGCAACCAGGTGAGACACAGGGCCCACGACCAATCTAAAAGTATCCAGATAGAAATTTGTTGCCCATTCTCAAAGGGAAAGTGCCCAAGCAACATTGTTTAAAAAAGTTGCTCTGTGTGTGTGTGAGGAAGAGGCAGTTGAGATTCACATTTATAAACATTCTGTCAATATAAGTCTTAAGATTTTAGATTTTAAGATTTTTTTTGCCCGCTTTTTCGTCTGCCGTGTGAACATTGTAGGTCCAATCTCTTAGAAAAGTCATAGCACACCAATTTGACACCTCATTCATGGGTCTTTGATAAACAGTGCGGGACAAGTTACATGGCGGTTCCCCTGGGATCTTGACTTTTAGGCTACCCCTCGGAATGCAATTTTTACTAGAATTTTAATCTATCTGATACCCAATATATAGCGCTCCAGCCTTAAGTAAAAGTTTCTATATTTAGCGAGTTTATCTGGCAACTGGGGGCTGTTGCTTTGCTTGGCTCAAATGTACGGTGTTAAGTTACTCTCCCAAATTTCATTACAATAAAGTTACACTATGGCTCACTAAAGGTAATTGGGTACATTTTCCCTTGCATGTGGCCCATCTAAAGGAACCAAATCTTTTATTTGCAGATGGCATCACAAGAGGGAGGAAACAGGAGTCAACAGCAGCTGTAGGCAGCGTCAGAGGACAAACGACGCAGGTGTGTGTGTGCGCACAAATCCCTGAATATCACCAAAAACCCTCACATAGCAGAGGGAAAATGGCACAGCTCACCCTTAGCCTGCATTCCTTGTGGGATCAAGAACGAGAGCCTTACAAAAACACCAACTTGAGCACTAAAATGTTTATCATTTACATGAGTTCTGCGTCACCAGCAAGCCTAAACAAATGACAAATTCAGGTTTAGTATTTATTTAAATTAAATAAAACAACAAGAAAGCAGAAAAGCAGTGAAAGAGAGAGTCTTGCTTTCACTCTCACTAGATGTTTGGATATGTCCAGTGTCTAAACAGTCTGCACAGCCCACTGGGTACATAAACTCATTGCTAATTTCCATATTTGGACAAATCATGAGATATTAAGATCATGAGAATGAAATCCAGCCACTCAGTCTGCCGACTATATCTTCACTCAAAATCAGAGTCAACCAATGGTCCATTGACATTAAGAGCATTGCAGACATTTCAAAACATTTTTCATACTCCGCAACTTTCATGCACAACTACTCCTGTATGTGGAAGGTTTGCCAAGTCAAATCAGAGCAGAAATCATTTACATATACAAGTCTTAAAGGCATAGTAGAAAATGCAGCCTGTGTAAAAAGCTCAGAGAGAGGAAAACTATCAAATAATGCTTGAAAGTCCAAAAATGTGACTTCAGTAAAAATATGGACACTGCTCTTTCAGAAATGATGTCACTTTCCTCAATTAATGAAGCATGTGTCACTCCGGGTTCCTAAAAAACACCATATATGGCCCTTTGGTAAAATTATCTGTCTTAATTATCAACATTACGGCTGTGATGGAAAGACATTCTAGACCACAAATAGCACAATTCGCATCCTTGGGAGGGAACGACACTTCCATGAAAAGCAAAGTGTTCAGACAGAGACTCAGGAATGCACACTCAAAGGGAAATAAAATGACTCTGAGGTTAATATCATTACACCGGACCACAAGCTAATACATTTCATGGACAAATATGCCCATCTCCAATATTTATGTGGCTTTCAAGTGTAGAAAACAACAGGAATACTGAGTGAGTCTCCGGTGCTCTCTAGTCCATCAAACCAGTCACAGGGTGTGTCAATATGCCCAAGCAATTACATGGATGGTTTAAATACTTTTCACTCATAACTGCTTGACTTCGTCCATCAGTCCCTGGCTGGAAAGTGCATGCGGCCACTCTCAGCAAACTGTTCAGTCAATAAAGGGCCTCTTCCGTATAGGCCGGAACTGGATAAGGAAGATGGGACCCTTGAGACAAGAAACCCTTACTCCTTAAAAGGCAGGAGATGAACCATAAATGCAAGAGACTTAGGCCACATTTACACTGCAGGTCTTGATGCACAATTCCAATTTGTTTATATCAGATTTTTTTTTAACAACCAGCTTACATATTTTAAAAGTGACCCATATCCGATATCTGCATTTACATACACGACCCAAGGTAGATGTACTGACCCGGAAAAGCTTAGGTCGAAAAGCATGTAAAAACTGTGCAATTTGCAATGGAAGCAGACCCAAGGCTAAAATTTACCCATGGCTGTTTTTCAAATGTACATAACCGATTTTCAATAAAAAACCCAAGTCTCCCAGTCATTGACTTTTACTAAAATTGGGTTATTTACAATCCCCTGTTGTTAAATTTTTTTAGATAAAACCAGATTTAAAAAAATGGGACATTTATAGCCAGTAGGTCAAATTTACCCCTATATAATTCCTGTATGTTCGCGCTGCGTTTGAGCAATGTGTAGGCTTACTGTAAACAGTCACACAACACATGGTTACATGAAGATGGTTTTAGCCTACTCATAAATGTTCAAACTTTGGATTAATTATTAATTTTTGTTTTGCAATTTTTGTGTATTGTTTGCTACGGTGTTGCTATTTATTCAAGTCTGCCCATTTCCTGAAAAAAAAATCCGATCTATGATGCAATGAATAAAACAAATTTTATGATTACCCCAGGTTTATTGGTGTTGTTCTCTTATTCAAATTATAAATGATATAACTAAACAAATTAATAAATTAATTGGGTGAGACTATGCTTCAATTTGTCATTGCATCATACATCCTATGCAGTGCGGTGAATTATTATTTCTCTTTATTGTCTGTTTAGGGTATTTTAGTAATTTAAATAACATGGGTTATTTTAATATGTGATTAATGACATTTTATTATAATATTACACCACCCAAATATGTATTTATTTCCTTCTAATTCTCGTTGTCATTGCAGGCTGATTTAGTTTATATTCACCAAAAATATTCACCAAAGCCTGCTTAAAATAGCATAAAACAACAGGACAAAAACATAGTTGATGCTAAAAATAATAATTTCATGACTCTACATTACTTTGTGAAGACAGTGGCATAATATGTTTTTTTAGCCATATCAAAACGGTAATCAAGTGCATGGGTAAATTCTACCCACTGGCGGTTTTAGGTATACAATGACCCCTGGCGGTTCTAGTGTTAAAGGTCTGAAAACATTAGTCTCTTAAGGCTTGGAATTGGGTCACTTAAACCATGTAAATGTAAATGCAAATTTCAATCCAGTTCACTTTAGACACTTGATCTTTACCCGGATCATATTCTGGACTGAAAGGCTGCCAATTTCCAGCTATTGCAAACTAATCTCATTAAACCTGCTGTAACATAAGTATAGTCAATAATGGATGAAAAACTTTCTTTGTTCTCTGTGTCACTGCGATGCTCTAATCATATAATGGCACAGTACAGCTATGGGAACCTATTATTGCAGCCATGAATGCAGTGTGAATCAGCACACCTGCAAAGCAAATAGGTTTCATTTATAGTCCTCCATCCTTGCTGCTGTCGACCGATGAATGGGGGATCATCTGAACAGAGTGTAACGGGAGCTCTTACTGATATTATCAACAAAGGCCTGTGCACCCAGCAGAGGATACGAGTCTACTGCTACAATTCTACATGGGACCCTCTGTGCCTCTGAGCACAATAAAAACAAATTATCTGGTGGTGGTAGCAGTATGCCCTAACAAACATAAGCACAAAAATTAAAGTGATTTTTGTTAAGTTTATCATTTTAAGTTAAATTGTGAATTTTCATTGTGAGCTCAGACTGTTAGACCCAACATTGTAGGCCTATTTATACACACCAACACTCACATTTAGATTATGGATGAACAAACCAATTAATAAATTATTTAACAAATTTTCATTGTAAAAATTGTTTGTTGAACCCCACATTTCAGATGAACAAATTAATGAACGAAAATTTTATAAATGAACAAGTAAACAAACAAATTAAATTAATACATTGACAATTGAACAAACTAATTAACAAATGAATCAATGAATGAAGTAACAAATAAATTAAATTAACATTTTAATTAACAGACCAAATTAACAACAAAAAAAACAATACTTAAAACAACTGATTGTGCCAATAATCAAACAAATTGTAACAAAATCAGCCATTGTGTGTGTGTGAGTGTGAGTCTGTGGTTTTGCAGGTGATTGGGAACACTGGCGCAGGTTTCCCTCTCTACAAAAGCGGCCTCTTCCTCTTGGCATGGGCGCCGCGTTGGTTCTAGTGTTGGACTTTATGACGGCTCATTAATGTAGAGTTCACACTGCCCGATTTTAGCCCCGATTTTGACTCTCCGACAGGTTTTGAAATCGGCGACAAATGCCCGAAATCATGCTCGTTCACGCAAGTGACAATCACACAGTGTGAATTATCAAAGGCACGATCTGAGAGAATCGCAGTCGAGTCGCTGTTGACCGTGATCACCGTTTTTTTTTTTCACACTGCATGACCATCTGGGGTAGCATTCAGTTGCTGCTGTGCTCACACTGCACGATGTATCGGCGACAGGGGGTTTCACATTGCATGACTGTACAAGAGGAAGATAAGGAATCTTCCTTTCTGTTTGATATAATTGTAAATATATATATTAAAATACTGATATTCTGGAACGAGCACCGATTTGCCTATGATTTCGCAAAACCTGTCGGCGAGTCAAAATGGGAAATGTGAACTCGGCATGAGATATTTGGCATGCTAAATATCTGGACCTGTCGGGGATCCTGCTGTGTGAAATGCGTTTTGACTAAAATCACATCGGCGATGACCTACAGCCAATTAGAGCGCAAGATACAGGGCAGCGGGAAGTTCGGGCCTTGTTCACACTGCGCGATTTTCACTCGCCAACAGGTTTTACGGAATCGGCGACAAATGCCCGAAATCGGAGGCATATCAATGCTCGCTCACGTGAGTGATAATTACGCAGTATGAATTATCAAAGACGCGATCTGAGAGAATCCTGCTGTGTGAAATGTGTTCTGACTGAAAAATCACATCGGCAATGACTTGAGAGAGCAAGATACAGGGCAGCGGGAAGTTCGGGGAGGAGTTATAGACCACAGTATCAGTATTTTAATAGATATATTTACAATTATATCAAACAGAAACAAAGCACAAACATTTGCTTAACCAGCCGCAACAGCAGCACATTGCAAAATAATTTATTTACCTCCAACTTTCTTTGCAAAACACACAATCCTTGATCCTCTCGTCTCCCCAACCATTTCCTCCTCCATAATCTTTTTTTTCCTTCTTTCCAGTGCACAAACAATTTGGATCGCAAGGTTTTTGCGGGCAATCATTTTTAATAACAATTCCAGTTATGCGCGAGAACATGTGATCTTGCGTTATTTCCTTATCACTTCTCGCGTGTGTTTGGTTGTGAAACGTAGTTTGCAGACCAGACAGTTGTCTGCGATTCTTCCTATTGTAAAGCCATGCAATGTGAAACCCCCTGTCGCAGATCCATCATGCAGTGTGAACACAGCAGCAACTGAATGCTACCCCAGATAGTCGTGCAGTGTGAAAAGAAAAGTGATCTGAGGAGTTTGAAAATCGTGCAGTCTGAACTCGGCATAAGTCTTTGGGTCCGTACCTTTTGGCTCAGGTTTAATAGTGATCCGTTTTAGTCGGGTTTAATATTGATCAATTTTAAGTATGACATATTGCACTTTCCTTATTTTTGGTGATTCTTTGGGATTGCAACAAAACCAACATACAAATAAAAGCACAAATAAATTAATAAACAATTGAACAATGAACAAACTAATAAAATGAATAAACCAATGAATTAATAGACATAGTATAGTATACTGATTGAACAAATAAAACAAATTAACAAACAAAAGCACAAATAAATGAACAAAAACCAATGATAGAACAAACAAACAAAATGAGATTACAGTAATGCATTTCAAAAGCCATTTTTGGCACATACCACCACAAAACACACTCAATCTGTGATAGAAATATGGCAGCCAGACTGAAATATTGCTTCTAGCATTAGTTTGTGTACTGTGGGTTATTATGGGAAAAATGCCCAAGTAGAAACACCCAAATGGGACAAGCTGCATAGAAATGACACAACCTTGTTTTCTTATTTCCATTAGACAAACATGCACACTCTGACTGCAAGGAATTTAAGATTAAGGAGTCTGCTGATAATATGTTTAAAGCTCCAGTTTTGGACAAGAGAACAAAGCTTATGTAATAGCTCCTAAGGAATAAAGCTTGAAAAATGTCCCATATTCGGTCTTTATCAGGGAAGAGTTTCTGGACACCACAGAGCTGTATCTAATCAAGTTGAATGGACTCCAGCCTGTCTAAAGAAGCAAGCACATTTAGCTGCTCTTGAGATAAGTGCACCAGCTCCAGCACTCCCCTTTTTACTCAGATGAGCCACAGCTCAACTGAACGAACACACAATTTGTGTTCACATGACGTAAGTGACTGCTCAGTCAAGGGGAAAAACACCCTATTGCCACCACTGCGCAGGCATTGTTTTTTTTTGTTTGGCATGGGTTTAAAAAAAAAAAAAAAAACCTTACAATTCAAAGTTCGTTTGCTGTCGTCCTGCGTATCCTTCCTCCTTTTGAAGGGCCTTGCTTTGTGTGTCCACATCTATTTTTCTCAAGCAACATCAAAAGAGCCATTGCCTGAATTTCCATGCTGATGATATTACTCAGGACCAGGAACGGTCCCCTTCTTCCACCGACCGAGCATTTTGTGCTATCATGACTTTTTAAATGCCAACTTTATGGTCCCCAAGAACTTCAGCTGCACTTTCACAGCATACTGTAACATTTTCCAGCACATGTTCAGCATCGCCAGGAAAAGGTTATGAGCAAGGGAACTTTGCTGGTGCATTACACATCCATTGCACTTAAAATGTGAGGAGGGATCTTTGATCACATTTTTCAAAAAAAGTGAATAGCATTCAAATTGTCAAACAACACTAAAGCAAAATAATGGTCATCATGAATAAGTCATCAAGCAAACAAACAAACACCAAAACGAAATTGTAAAATGGCATAGCATTTTAGCTTTAAAAATTAATATTTTATTCTCTCAAATTTATTCTCTCAATTAATATGAACTCATGAAAATTATTAAAATGGCATGTATAGTTTCAGTTTAGCACGTCACACCACAGGACAAGTTAGCTTGACTCAGTCATAACAGTTCCCATATGTATGAATCCATACAAATATGTAAACATTTAACTTATTTTATGCTTATTAAGGTTGAAAATATCTCTATTATGTGAAGGCATCACCGCAGGACTGAAGTAAACATGAACATGAAAGTAGTTCCACATTAACACCATAAATCTGAATAACTCCCCAACTCACAAACCTTCAAAATGTCCAATTTACTTCCTGTTGGGGTTTTGATTAGCAACATATTCAAAGATCCACAAGAGACAGGCTATTTTAAAATGGATTTTGTACTGGTGAGATGGCTATATTTTTAGGGCAATATGTACACTTTTTTTTCATTTTTTCATTATCCAATGAGATAATGGCCAAATATTTAAACTTCATTTATATCCACATTACTGATTTATCAGTTTCTAGGAATGTTAAATTTAGAAAAAAAGAAATTTAAACTGTTCTTTGGTGTCTAGCTAAATCAAAAATGTAAGAGAAAAAAAAAAATGGCAAGTACCCATATAATGCAAATATAAGAGATGTACGGGTCTCTAAATTCTGTCTGCATGTACAAATTTCTATAAGCGCCTCTTTAATGCCAAACTCAAACAAGATAGCTCTAAAATGTGTAGTGGGCATATTGGTCATGGAGGTGGCATAAGCAATGTAGAGAGAGCATGAAGAGATACTGCCAGGCCCACAGTCATGCTACTTGTGGATGAGACGGCGGTGTCACCCACACGTGACTCACTCTCATTCGTCTTCCTCTAATGCTTCGGAACCGCCACCACTCCATCCATGAGGATCAAGACAAGAATTGCAAAGCTAATGCAGAGCATTTGCGGTCAGGAAGTTTTTCTCATGTCACCGAGACCCTTTCAGCTCCCTGGGCACTGAACGTAGGGCTGCTGCTTTACAACCGAGAGATTTCCGAAACCACTAAGAAGCAATTAACTGAAGATTTGGAAGCGATAGCGAATCGAGATTAAAGCCATTTTCTCGCACTGATGTCGGGAGGCTTTTAGCTCACAGGGCCCTTTAACGGAGCGAGTATTTGGTGTTATTTCATGAAACAAAGTGTTAGCATTTAAAAAGGCTCGGGGAGATGAAGGTGTGAAACTGCCACCTCTTTACTAATGCAGGAGTTGATGTGCTTCATTTCCCTGTGTGGCCTATCAGCCCTTTTGATATCAGAGCAAATATTAAATAATAATGAGGATACTGCAGGGAGACCGAGTCAAATGTTACAGCAGTTTGAGCCCGCTGAACTTTAGCGCCGACACACAAAGACACAATTCCTTCTTTAATAATTCCACAGCACCCACATCCAACACGGTCACAACATTATTTGCCTAGCACGGGTGGACGCCTGGATGGATTTGCCTCATTATTTGAAAGAAACACACCAACCACGGCAGCTGACGCAAACTTCATAAAGATAAAGGGTAAAAAGCTTATGGTTTGTCTTCCTACCTACTTCATATACAATTAATGTCTATAATAAGCAGGAATAAAAAGTAACAACTCAAACTCATCTGACAATGCAGAAGGTCAAAAAGAATATTTTTTTTAAGTTCTGAAGGCAGAAAAGAAAATGTCTCAATTGAGCAATAATTTTCCTGTCTACTAAAGGGTTTCCTTTTAGAACACTTTAAAGGAAGTAAAACTCATGCGTGTCAATGAAAGATGGCATATGTTTTCCACCGTTATAATGATATGCACACGCACGCGATGCAGTTTGCGGTCAGCCGTCACATTCAATCACCCAGCCAGAAAATAAGCAGGGGGGAAAAAATGGCTTGCTAAGTGAGAGAGTTCAAATCTCTGTCTGAGCCAAACAGTATCAGATGTCTAAATCAATCTGCTGTTTGTTTGGTGGCATAATTACCACTTATTGTTTTTATGTGGCTCTTTCCCCAATTAAATTCGCAGCGTGGAGGCGAGAGAGAGGAAGCGTGCTAAAAGAGTTTAGGATTTCCCCATGAATCACACATTAGACTGTGACAACAGTGACTGAAGGGAGGAATCTTTGCAGAGTCATGAACAGGTGGTGCCTTTCAGATGAAAACAGTGGGAGTTTATTTGACTGGGAATGTTGGAGAAGGACTAAAAACTTAAGAACCAAGAATTCTTTCATTATTTACTCATGTTCATGTCATTTAAATCTCTCATCCATGGAACACAAAGGAGAACTTTTGTATAGGGAGTAGGCAATGTCAGGCTCCAAAAATTTAGGGGGAAAAAAGCATCCTAAAACAATCATGTGCTATATTTAAATTCTTCTAAACTACTTCAATGGCTTTGTGCAATGAAAATAATGACATTTAAGTGATTTACTAATAATCAAGACATGTTCGAAGTCAATGATGCAAAACATAATTGGTTTTCATGCATCTCTTGACCAATCGTGATGTACCAAATTTTAATATGCATATTTAAATTGCATGAATAAGATTTATTGCAAGTGCTACAATGGAATTCAGTGACTTTCAGTCTGTTCGGTCTCAAAAAGTGTCATCGAATGTCTTGAGGAGGCTTGCCATATAGCATACTAGTCATGTGTGCTACTGTTATGGACAAGTAAAAACTTAATGACTGTAAAAATGGTCCCAGAACATTTGACGATTGGAGGTTTACAACACTTGGCAAAGAGTTTTCATGCACATGAAAACTCTTTGCCAACAAACAGTCAAAAGGTCATACGCATTCCAAAAATAATCACGCTGCTTCGAAAATGAATGGTTTGCACACAAATTACAGTACCTATCCAAACCAAATGCCACACACTGAAATATGCTCACCATCATCTGCACCCTGCTATTACAAACAGCACACACAGTATAGGGACAAATGTCAATGATAAACAAGATCCTCAAATGTAAAGAAACTACAAATCATATTTAGCAATAACAAAGTTGTTGGAAAGTGAATTAGGAATAGAACAGTTCACACAAAAAATGTTCTGTCATTATGTACTGTTGTTTCAAACCTATATGTCATTATTTTTTACAATAAAATTATTATAATAATTACAACAAAATTATTTCACATAGTTTTTTTCCCCATACACTGACCAGAGGCTTGTCAAGCTCAAAAGCAACAACAACAGCAACAACAACAAAAAAAAATATTTAAAAAAAAACATTTAAAAAAAAAAAGTCTTCTGAAGCCAAATGGTAGCCAAGTTTGAGGAACAGACTGAAATACAAGTCACTGAAAATATATTCTTCCACTTTAGCTTAGTGTGAAGTCATAACGTCTAACGTTGAACACCTGGAGTATCATATGGCGCGGGTTTAACGTCATGGCAGTTGCAGCAGGAGTTCTTAAGATTTTTTTTGAAATAGTGAAACATCTATGAAAAAATATTCTACAACATACATAATATATACATACTGTATATTTGGGGAAAAAACATTCTGTTGTGGATGGAATGACATGAGGGAGAATAAATAGTGAATGTTCATTTTTGGCTGAACTATCCCTCTAAAAGGGCAGGATATTGTCTCTTTGACAGGACTTCATTACACACATCTAGTTCTGCTCTTGCATTAAACAACACATGGCCTTAACAGGAAGCAGGTGGGACGTCTGTCCTTGTCGTTTATGTCCTTCTCCTGCAACTGAGGTCTGACTGCGAGAGAAAGGGAGAGAGAGAGTGGAGGATACACAAAACCAGAAACAACGTACCTCTGAGCATCTGGTGTGCAGACAGACAATAATAATATACAGACATATTTAAGCTTAAACGAAAGGTTGATCCAAAAATTGAAATTCTCGTTGTTCTGGACCCCATGGACCCCCGTTGTTTTGGAACAACATGATGGTTAGTAAATGATAACAGAATTTTCATTTTTGCATGAACTGTTCCTTTAATATCTGTCTCTAGAGCACAGTTTTTGAATGAGAACTATGCATAACTTAACAGCTCTTGAATGACACTGACAGAGGTGTGCGCTAAATGGTCAACCTCAGGGTTTGTGGAGATTTTGCCCTCATTGGCAGCCCGAACAACAACAAAAAAATGGACCCAAAAAAAAAAAATTTACTTGGTACCGGTAAATTATATTAACAGATAAACTTAAACAAGTATGCGCAAGAAATACAGAACATCCTCTTGTTAAAACATCTCTAGCAGAAATGCATAATATTATATGATACATTTATGACATGCAAGCAAGATCTTCCACCCAGCGCTCACAGTCACCAAACCCAGACAGCAATTAAAAAGAAACGTCCTGGACCAGCAAACGAAGCTGAACAGCTGTTAAGTCTTAAAGACCACCTGTCACTGTACATTTCCTGTACTTTTTGCTGCCCCATCTTTAACCCCTTCTCACTTCCAAGTATCAATACTTCAAGCTAACAACCATTATCCAAACTTACAGTCCACAGCACACAGCTTCAATTACTTACCAAACGCACTCTGAACGCTAATGACATGGTGCTACAAAGCTCTCCAAAGACCTGAATAAAGGCAGGTTTATTTTAGTCCACACGAGAAACAGAAAGCAGCGTCCTCTGATCCTAGGGTTTATGAGGGAGCCTCCTCTCATTCTCTCGCTTTCGGTCTGCCTCTTTCTTTCTCCTTCCCGTCTCTCTCTCTCTCTCTCTCTCTGCAGCGAACGGATCCCACACAGCTGCAGCACGCCTCTCTCCCACAGATCAGGGAGGATGTGGGCGTAAAGTGATTTGATTTGCTCGGAGTTGTGAAGAGAGGAAGACAAGCCAAACATATCCTGAGAGAAGCTTTCAAATGTTGAATGACAGCTTAAATGAATCTGACCAATGGCTTTGGTCATAGCCTACATACAGTAAATGCATGAAAGGCACACTGACCATGTTTACATGCAAATTAAAAAATTCAGATTAATATTGTAATTCGATCATATTTCTATGATGTAAGCATGTTAACAAGTTAACCCGATTATCATAACCTGATTAAGCCGATATTCCAGTCAAAACCGTCATGGCAGTTGAGCCAAGTGTACAATTAAATGCATACATTTAATTGTCTTTTATTATTGTTATTATTATTATTATTTATTGTTATTATCAGGGTTGTCATGGTACCAAATTTTCAGTAGTCAATACCAATAAAATGACCAGAAACATTCTGCCAATTTCGGAACTAGAGCAAAAACTGTTCCCATTTTGTCTCATCCATTGGTTTTCACAGACAATAATCGCAGTTTCTGATTCAATCGTGCATTCAAATATGGTTGTCAATCCAGAAACTTTGCAGAGTACTTAGCAGCATGAAAAACTAAACGTGCATTAAAATTGTGCATTTGTAATAAACAGAAAGCAAGAGAAGAGCCTCCCTTTATAATCACGAAGGCTATCAATCTCTAAACCGCAAGCTCACTGAAATTCTGCACTCTCGCTAGGGCTGGGCGGTATATCGAGTTTGTACAATATATCGATTTATTTTTTAGAAACGATATGGAATGAGGCAATACCGTTTATATCAATATACAGTACAATTGAGCGCATCTGAAAAATAGCGGAGTAGCCTATGCAGAGTGAGCTGATGCAAGTGCATGATACAACTTGCCCTCAACACGACACATGCTTTATATTAAGGGCTTCAAAATAACTGGTAAGATATAGTTAACACGTATAGTTTAAAGCAGCTTGCCCTGTCAGATGCTCTGAGAGATCGGCTACTTGTGCTGACAGATAAATACTTGTGCTGTTTAATGCATTTAAAATGTGGTGCTTTCACAGTTATATTCTCCATCTGTAAATGTTAGAAAGTCCTGCAAATATGTCCATTTTGCTGGAGAGGACGAGCCTTCTGCATGTGAATCTCCGCTAAAATTCAGGCTTCCGTGAATGAGCGCCCAAACAGACAATAATTATGCAATAATTCTGACTAAAATATACATATTTCTAAAATATTTGTTGTTGGACAATAAATGACCCATATGTGGAATTTTAAACCTACAAGTAAGTATATTTTTATGAAAGTGACCATTATAATGGGGTAATCAAATGTAGGCTAATATGCTTTTGCTTTTATTTTCATTTTTAGTTTAGTGAATTATTGTGTTTTTAGATTGTAATGTTACAATGTTAGAATGTAATGTGATTTTAACCCCTTTTTGCACATAATATATTGCATAGCCTACATTACATTCACTGTATTTGTTTATAGCCTTCAATATCAACATTGTTTTTAGGATATCATTGGGCAGGATGTGAAATAAAATAAATTACCGGGATATATACTATGTATCGCCTTTCAACCAAAAAATAAAGAGATCTATTTTTTGGCCATATCGCCCATCCCTAACTCTCGCGAAAACACGTTATAATAAAAAAGCTGTCTTAATTGCACAATGAATCTCTCATTTACATCATGTTTACACACTTCGCATTTACTTCGCGTTGAACAAAACCTTGTGCGTTTTCAGCAGTGTTAAGCCGATTCTAACTTACTGACTAGCAACTCTGATAGGCCATTGTAATTACGCGCTCAACAGAGATCATTGTGATTGGCTACAATGCTCAACGCTTCTAAAAAAAAAAAAACACTGTGTAAATAGAAACTTTTGACGCTCAGAAAGCACTCAAACACAAACGAGAGCATTTGAAAGCCGTGTCTATCAGTGTACAGAACATACCTGGTGCTTGGTACTACCGGTACTGCAGAAATGCTGGTAGATAGATAGATAAATCTTTATTTGTCATTGTTAAAAGGAACAACAAAACACGTTTAGCAGCTCTTAGCAGGATAACAAAATGTATATAACCGGGACAATTGAAAAAGATATATACAGTGCAAATGAAAATAGCTGAATATATCCAAACAAATTAACGGTATAACAGAAAGACACATACAACATGATGAGCATAAATATAGAATGAAAAACAAGATATAAATAGATAGTCACAATGGACATAAACAGTGAGGTAATTCAGAGTGAAATAATAGTGTGCAGTATAGTAATATAGTGGGGGTGGGGGGTGGGGGGAGATGTTGCACTTCTTACTTTAAGTTAGGGGTTTATTGCACAAGTCTCATGTATGAAGGCCGATTATGCGTTTAAGCATTTAACTGCCTAGGGAAAGAAGCTATTTTTCAGTCTGTTTGTTGGATTTTATCAGCCTGTATCTTCTCCCAGAGGGTAGAAGGAGAACAGATGATGTCCAGGATGAGTGGGGTCTTTTTAAAACGCAGTTGGCCTTCTTTTGAAGTCGAGCAGTGTAGATGTCACTGAGTATAGGTAGTGACGTACCAATGACACGCTCAGCTGCCCTCACAACCCACTGCAGGTCCTTCCTGTTCTCTTCTGTGCAGCTTTGGAAATACACTGTGCAGCAGAAGGTCAGAAGGCTCTCTATGGCTGACCGATAGACATTGGTCAGCAGGTTTTGAGGGAGGTGGGCATGTTTCAGCTTCCTAAGAAAGTAAAGTCTCTGTTGGGCCTTCCCTACCAGATGAGAGATGTATGTAGACCAGGTGAGGTCAGCCGAAATGTGTAGGTCAAGAAATGTAAAGCTCTCTACCCTCTCTACCTCCTCTTTGTGTATATGCAGAGGGCAGAGTGCTCAGTGACATCAGTGCTAAGTGACTATACATCTACCTTCAACTTTTTTTCTTTAGTACCGGTACCCCTGACAACTATTATTATAACAATTATTATTATTATTATTATTATTATTATTATAAGGAGCATATTGATCATAATCATTTACAGGCTGTGTACAGAATGAGTTTATTCATTAATAAATGAATAAACAGATGGGCAAAAGCTTTATAAGATTCTTTTGACTTACATTTTGCATTTCAATGTGCTCTTGTGTGCTGCTGTCAAGGGCATGAATAAGAATTAATGAATTGATTATTTCAATTTATTTTAACTAATCTGCACAGTAAAAGGCCAGAGCAAGCAGCTCCAGTATTTCAACAATAAAACAGTGAGAAATTGATAATTATTAATTTAATTAAATTGTAATAGTAATTGAATTGATTCAGCTTATGCTGATAACATGTATTGAGGGAACAGCTGTGAGGCATCTGTGACAAAGTGTCTTTTTCAGGAAAAAATATTCCCTAGAATATAGACAATGGTTAGTATTGTTATTATCTAAAACAGTTTTGTTAGTTCAAGTTAAGCTGAAATATCAGATAAAAGTTAAAATCAACCGACTAAAAATGCTACGTTGACAAACAACTAAAATAAAGCACTAAAATTATGGTAAATAAATAAAAACTAAAACTGAAATAAAATCAACTAAATCCATTTAGTAATAATAAATATATATACATACATACATACATACATACATACATACATACATACATTACATACATTACATACCTCACCTAAAGGATTATTAGGAACACCTGTTCAATTTCTCATTAATGCAATTCTCTAATCAACAAATCACATGGCAGTTGCTTCAATGCATTTAGGGGTGTGGTCCTGGTCAAGCCTGCCAGACGGGCCGGTCTGAGTATTTCACAATCTGCTCAGTTACTGGGATTTTCACGCACAACCATTTCTAGAGTTTACAAAGAATGGTGTGAAAAGGGAAAAACATCCAGTATGCGGCAGTCCTGTGGGCGAAAATGCCTTGTTGATGCTAGAGGTCAGAAGAGAATGGGCCGACTGATTCAAGCTGATAGAAGAGCAACTTTGACTGAAATAACCACTCCTTACAACCGAGGTATGCAGCAAAGCATTTGTGAAGCCACAACACGCACAACCTTGAGGCGGATGGGCTACAACAGCAGAAGACCCCACTGGGTACCACTCATCTCCACTACAAATAGGAAAAAGAGGCTACAATTTGCACGAGCTCACCAAAATTGGACAGTTGAAGACTGGAAAAATGTTGCCTGGTCTGATGAGTCTCGATTTCTGTTGAGACATTCAGATGGTAGAGTCAGAATTTGGCGTAAACAGAATGAGAACATGGATCCATCATGCCTTGTTACCACTGTGCAGGCTGGTGGTGGTGGTGTAATGGTGTGGGGGATGTTTTCTTAGCACACTTTAGGCCCCTTAGTGCCAATTGGGCATCGTTTAAATGCCACGGCCTACTTGAGCATTGTTTCTGACCATGTCCATCCCTTTATGACCACCATGTACCCATCCTCTGATGGCTACTACCAGCAGGATAATGCACCATGTCACAAAGCTCGAATCATTTCAAATTGATTTCTTGAACATGACAATGAGTTCACTGTACTAAAATGGCCCCCACAGTCACCAGATCTCAACCCAATAGAGCATCTTTGGGATGTGGTGGAACGGGAGCTTCGTGCCCTGGATGTGCATCCCACAAATCTCCATCAACTGCAAAATGCTATCCTATCAATATGGGCCAACATTTGTAAAGAATGCTTTCAGCACCTTGTTGAATCAATACCACGTAGAATTAAGGCAGTTCTGAAGGCGAAAGGGGGTCAAACACAGTATTAGTATGGTGTTCCTAATAATCTTTTAGGTATATATATAATATATAATATATAATATATAATATATAATATATATATATATATATATATATATATATATTTTATTTTTTTTTTATTTTTTTTTTAAGGGCAGTCACCGGCAATTATTTTGATGATCAGATAATTTTTATTTTGGAATAAAAATAGATCTAAGTGAACAATAGCCTTTTAAAATACATATAACAATGAGGCAATAATAATAATTGTTTCAAATAAAGTTATCATACGGTTTTATTGAATACTGTTAACATACATAAAGTGATATACATAATATAAACAATCAACTTATGTATATTATGTATTTAGTAAATGCCTGTATAGGTCGCCCACAGCACGGTGATTGTTGTTACACTTTACAGCATGATCAAATCCTTGTTTTATATTGGCCAAACAACATTCAATTCAAACTTACACTTAATCTTTAATATTTGACCACTTCTTTATGATAAAAATGCTACAGCGAGGGTTTAAACTTCAATTTTGAAATCGCAATGAACAACAATTTGCATATTTAGAAACATATTGATGTATGTATTTTCCTGTGTTGCCGTAGGCTTATAAGTGATTTACGTTACAAATCTGGTGAAATGGCACACGTTGTGTTCCCAGATGAACGTTATAAGCAAGTAGCAACCACAACTCATAGCATATGCAGCAGAGTTTGTTAACTGAGCTGCTGCTGTGACGTGCTTCATGCATGCAAAAGATAAGTGCAACACTTGGCTATGAAACAAAGCGCATCAGACTTTGTTTGCGTTCCCAAATGAACGTTATTGGAAACTAGGGGTGGGGGGAAAATTTGATTCTTAGATGCATCGCGATGCGGACGTAGACGATTCTCAATTGATTCACAAATGTAAAAAAAAAGATTTTCTAAATGTTGATAACATAATGTTGACTGAACGCAAAAGGCGCAACTCTGAAGCGCGGGAAGCCTGGACCGTCTGTGGCGTGCACATAACAGAGACGCATGATGGCTGAGCGAGAAATCCGACCGGCACCCTCTGCATTAAAAGCACGTATGGAAGCTGAAGGAGAAATGACCTGGACAAGAGCCACACTATATGCAAGTTGTGTCAAACTAAACTAAAATATTTTTGAAAAACGACAAACATGAGAAACCATATTACACGTTTCCAACGCTCGGTTGTACCGGTAACGTTAGTTGCTGCCAACCAGAGGACCACAAACTATCGCAAATTTGACGGTCAAGGTCATTTGCGTCCGTATTCTCTGCAGATGCTAATTTAGTGTTCAGCTGTTTTCGATTGTGGTATACAACCAAAATTTGTCTGTGCTCAGGATTTAGTTTTAAGTCATAAGTTTTAGACTATTATTTATTTGTGTATAAGAGCAGCTGTATGTTACTAGTTATTCAGAATATACTGAAGTTCACAAGCACTACTTTTGTATGAGAGCTGCTGGTACAGAATTCTATATTTTTGTATTAAAGCTGTGATTTTGGTACAGTAAAATGTTTATTTTATTGTCTGAAGGATTATATTGCACATAACAGGAGGTTATTACTTAATGTTAGTGATTGGTTATTACTTTTGACTTGTAAAATCACTTCCATTTGTTTTATTAATAAAATATATTGGAAGTAAATTCATTATGGGTCATTACAAATACTTTGCTTTAAAAGTACCAAGTGAGAAAAAAGAAAATCTGTATAGAAAAAAAGATGCATCGATAGTCGTTTTATAACTTCATCGCAGCCCTCTGAATCGTAATCGAATCGAATCGTGAGGTGCCTAGAGATTCCCACCCCTATTGGAAACCCAAACAAACAGCACATGCAGAGACTGAGTTTGTGTGGAGCAGAATTTACTGTGAATGGAGCCGCTCTGAGACGCTGGAAGAAAAAACTAAACCTGCATGCATGTAAATAATTAAAGCATCGTGCTTCACTCTGAAACCCGCAACGCATATACTTACTTAATTGAATCGCAGACCTTGTGATTTCCCAACAGCACTATGTTATATTATGATTCTTAAATGGTTTAAATATATCGTGCAGCCTTAGAAAACTGTCTAATAATGCGCCATTTTCGGTATTTTGCCGGTTAATCGACAATTTAAAAAATAAAAATAAATCCTTGACTGCAATTTACCAGAGTACTCTGCTTGATAAAACCTTTAGTATATAAATAATACTCAAATAACACTAATATGGACCTCAACTGAAAAATTATTTCATGTGGAAAAAGTATCAAGAGAACTGTGGATGGACAGTAAAGAAAAAAAAATATTGTGAGAAGTGTCAACCCTGATTCAGTCAGCAACAGCTGTGTCAATTCCTGAAATATATCAAGTTGCATAAATTGTGTTGATTCTATAAATTTCATGTGCAATAATAATAATAATCTGAACAGCTCTCCCAGCAGGCTATAATTGAGTGGAGAATTGCTTCCCAGCTATAATGTTATAATACCAACAGCCTTGTTGATGAGGCCCTCAAGACATTGTACTGCAATTCGATCAAAGCACTTGTGTACACCAAATTATTTCAGAGTAACAATAACAAATATGGATTTTGTCAAGCTTACAAGTAAAAATTTACATTGGTTTCAATTCAAAGCTACTCAGTGGGAGACCCCACAAATAGCCTCTGCTTTGAGTAGAGTAGTTTATACATTTAAATTAATGCATCAACTAAATGCGAGACAGTTAAATAGCCTATTCGCTAGGCCAACTAGAAAAACCTTTATAAAAGTAGAGGAAAACAAATTAAAACAAAAACAACCACAAAAGCCCTAAATGGATACCGTGGCATGATAATGGCTCAAGTACCGATGCAAAACTCTTGCCGTAGCCTGACTTGGACGTGTCATGCAAATGAACTTTTCAGCATGAGAGCACTTATCGAACCGAGTGCTGCCAGCAGAGGATAATGCTTCGGCTACATCTCAATGATAAATTGTAATAGTCACAACACATCTTTGAGTACCACTACCTGCCATTTCATCAACCTGCTCTAGCTGAAGAAGCTAAGTGGATGATGACTTGCTCGAATAATATCTTTTGACTCAGAGGTCCAAAAGCAGTTGCTAGTTAAGGTTGTTGGGCCATAGATAGAAAGTAGGGCAGCCAAGCTCATGAGACCAAAAAACACCAGTGATTTCTTGGTAGTATAGTACAAACTGACAGTTTAAATTACATATCATAAAGTTCACTACAGTACCAATCAATCTGTTGAATACAGCCTAACGTCCACTGCAGCATCAAATATTTACATTCACTCTGCAGAATTAGTTTCAGACGAATCGTCCCGGATACATTTACACAGCTCACATGACTATGAAAAATTAAAAGGCTAACGACAATAGACTGATTGTTCTAGATCGTTTCGCTTCGGATTGTTCATTGTTGATGTGCGACTCATCAAAACGCTCAGTGAATCAAGTCCATGATGTCTTTGGGTTCAAGGGTCCCTCCTCCTGTTCTGGCAAAGGATCTCATGAATGTAGTGACCTAACAACTGATTCCTTACAAGTGAAAGAGCTAAAAATGACCATCTTGAATATTAAATACGCATATCAAAGTAAACAGGTCATCCGCATGCACACACATACACTAAAAGCGATTACATTCGATTTGTGCAATGTCTTTGGCACATCTTCCACGCGGGGGCCGCCAGAGCACTCCATCATAATAAAAATGTCCATATACGATTGAACCACTGAAAGTGGCATGGCAGAACTCTTTGTTACTACAGTACTGCTGAACTCATGCAAAGTGCTCTTAAAGGTATAGCTCACCCAAAAATTTGCATTCTGTCATCATTTACTCGTTCAAACCCATAAGACTTTTGTTCATATTCGAAACGAAGATATTTTTAACATACTCTCACTGCTTTTGAACACAACCACAATTTGTATGCTTCAAAAAGTATAAATCGGCATTGTAAAAGAAAACCATATGAAACACACATAAATACGTCAAATATGGTAAAAGGAAGCTCAAACGCACACAAATATTTTGGTTGATTGGACTTTCAATGTACAGATAAAAATGATGAGAGAATAATACAAATAGCTTAATTTGTGTTCCGAAGATGAACTAAAGTCTTATTGAGTTGGAACAACATGAGGATGAGTTATTGATAACAGAATTTTCATTTTCTGGATGAACTAACATTTAATATCTCTAGTATGCATGTGAGAGCAGTTTATGACAAGTTCCTCAGATGAGGAACACTTCCACCTCTTGCAAATATGATAGTATATAAAGGTTTTTACTAAATAAAATGCTACTGGTTTTGCATAAAGGGATAGTTAAAAATATAAATTCTGTAATCGTTCACTAATCTTCTTGTTGTCAGGCAGACTGCCTTTCATGATGTGGAAAAAGAGTCACTGAAAGAGTGAGGTTGTCAATCCTTTACATACTGCCAAACATCTCTTTTCGTTGTCCACAAAAGAAAGTCATAGAGAGATGGAACAACATGATGGTAGGCACATTGTAATTTTAGGGTGAACTGTCCCTTTAAGGTCTCTGAATGTAAATTGGCAAATGTTTTTTGCCTATAAAAGCAGGAACACTTGGGAAACAATGGCCAAGTAAAGAAAAACAACCGAGACCATTTTCTAAAACCAGTATCAACTATACATTTGGATGAAGGAGCATTTCAATTTCTTTTAAACATTTTGTAGACTTGTGAATGTTAGAATTAAGCAAAATAAGCCCTTACATCACTACTTGAAAGTCTATACAATAAGGCGTCACAAATGACAGCAAAACTGCAATTTAGCCACAATCTTTATGCATATGTTTAGCATAATACATCAAGAAAGTAATGGGTGAATGTGTTTTGTTACATTTGCAACGCCTGTTATTTCACTACCGAAACTATGTCGGCTGCAATCACTACTGTAACAAACACTAACCTTAATCCGCTTCACTTTCTTCCACTTGTTACAACGCCATTCACTCTTCGTCGGGATTTCCCTTCATTTCCAAACGCTATTCCCACATTCCACACACCGATTTAATGGATTTCTATTGATCTGTTCCGAGATTTCAAGTCCAATCCAACGCTCCTCTGACAGTCTATTGAACACAATAAGGAGGAGGGATAAGGCTTTAAACAGCTGTTTCCAAAATGGAGTGATCCCACAGCCAATCACACTCCGTCTGCTCTCTTACCAACAACAGCACTTCTCTTGTTCACGCGGTGCTGCTTGCATGCTAAAATTGTGACTTTGAATAATTTGCATTTTGAAAATGTTTTGTTTTGGAGAGATTTATGAAAAGAAGCAAGTTTCCAAACAGGAGCAGGTGACTACGCGTGCCGAATACCCTTACAAAATTGCCATGGTAACCAGAGTTTCCGCCAAAATAACAAACTACAATGATTGTTTCTAAACGGTGGCGACGTAGCCACCATTGTCAGCAAAATAAACAAATTAAGCTAATGACACCTTAAAGCTATATACTTTTAAGAATATATTATGTAGGGTGTTTTACTGTAAAAACTGTAATTATGGGTTTTAGTATTAATGTGCCTCTGCAGACAAACTGTATTCCCTTCGCCAGCTATAGGGAAAAAAAGGAAGTGTGCCAGTGAATCAAGTTTCTGTCAAATGGTGTAGGGCTCCATCTTCTGGCAAACTCCATACAACAGCACTTCTTCAGTCAACCAAAAATAACAGAATAAACTCTTAACTCTGAAAATTATAATGTTTATTGACCGTTTCCACAAACAGAAATAATAAAGTTTTTAAATAAAAAGATATGGCTACAATACTGATATTAAACATAAGGCTTGAAACGAAGGCATACATGTGCTCAGTAATACAAAACTGAAATTAGTCTTTATTTAAAATAAAATGAACCAGTTATCAATACAAGGTACACAACATTAAATATTAATGTCCATTTAAACTATTTTGGCAAATGACAATATACAACCATACAATGTGAATTTTATATTGGCCATTCAACTTTAAAAATGTTATGTAGTTGAGATGTAAAGAAATATACTGAGCAAACTCACATCAGCTTAATATATTGTAAACATACAACTATCTGACAGCTATCTTGCTTTATGTAACTTATGGACAAAGGTCTTATGTGTACAGAAAGTCAATTGTAAATTCTGTAATGCTCACTTGTTAAAAATAAAAGAAAAAAATTAAAGCTGGTCAATCCACAAATCAGAAAGAAACATGGCAATTATATTATTCTCTTAAAATAAAGCTTCCAAAAGAGGGTTTTAGCAATGATGTCATAGAAGAACCATTTCAGTGAACAGTTTTTCTTAGTGTGAAGAACATTTTAATAATCTAATGAACCTTTTTCCACTATAAAGAACCTTTTGTGCGATGGAAAGGTTCTATGGATGTTAAAGTTTCTTCAAGGAACCATCGATGCCAATAAAGAACCTTTACTTTTAAGAGTGTATAGGATAAAATAATTCTCTGTACTAAGGCTTTTAAATTTAAAAATGCACATTGTTATTGCATTGCATTTAATTAACATGGGTAATTATCTCTAATGTAGTAATATAATCGAATAACTAATTCTAAATAATCAAAATAAATATAAATAATTCCTTTACCGTAAATTAAGGCAAGCATTATTTGAGATGTAACATAAAATGATGTAGCGCTGAAATGCTCACTGTATAACTGAAAACAAATACAGACTGATTATATATTAAAATCCAGGGCTCCTTCTCAAAAGGATATTGTTTGGATGGCTATTGAGTAAATGATTTTGTATCAAGTTTTCAAAACACAGGGTTACCAGGTTAAGCCAAAGCAATGAGTATATATCCAGCATCTAAGTGGCTGTCTGTACCAGATCTTTTAAACAGTCAGACTGGTCCGTTGACCTCATCACACTGTGAATACACAGTTGGTCATAGCTAAACAAATGTTTCAAAAGAACCAGTTGCATGTTGCCAGGAGGTCAGTAACAATAATAAAGCTGGGAACGCAGATGTCTGAAGGAGTCCTCTCCATGTGCGCCAGCTTGCTCTCCCTCAAACAGCATGGAGTCTGGCAGAATGACGCCCTCCAGAGGATCAGGCTGACAGAACTCCACCACAAACTCTTCTTCAGACTCCAGCAGCATTCTGGACCAGGCAGACATGTCAAGTCTTCCAGCTACTCCTCCATATTCTTGAGGCAGCACAGACTGAGGAATGACTCGATGGAGAGAGGCCAGGTCTGAGCCATGCAGGACATACTGTTGGGGAAAGACAGGCCCTTTTTTCTAGTTTTATTATGCTAGAAATGTCTGTGTGTAAATACCAGAATAAGTAGCTAGTTACTTACCCTCTCTGCCATTTTCTCTTTCAGAAATGGCTTAATTATCGCAAAAATACCCTTGAAGATACGTGGCTCATTTATAATGTTTACAGCCTTTATTCTGATAGGGAAGCCATCCTGAAACACAAAAAAAGCTGATCAGTACTCATGCCAAAATCAATGACTTCATCATAATTAATCAGTTCTGCAATATCTTACTTGAAGGATACCAACAACTTTCTTTGCCAAAAGTGGACCAGGATTAGAGGCTTGAGAGAGGCCAACTCCCCCATAATCCACCAGGATAACAATTCCATTCACTTGGGTTTCTTCAGGCTGAATCAGCTTCTCTAATGTCAAATAAATAGCTCGAATATTGTCCACAAATGGGTAATTATTAGGCTTCCATTTACCTAGGAAAGCAAAAGACAAAAAAATCTTAGTTTTTTAATTGCTAACAGCAACATTGGGGCTATATATTTATCAAAGATCAAAGTAAGCATTAAAGTGGAATTATAATAGTCTTTTTTACTTTTACTAGGAACTGTCAATTTTAACTTCATGGTGACTTTAAGTGAAATATAAGCTTCTGATTAAAGTTAAGGC
Organism: Rhinogobio ventralis; assembly: GCA_039654625.1. Taxonomy (NCBI): domain Eukaryota; kingdom Metazoa; phylum Chordata; class Actinopteri; order Cypriniformes; family Gobionidae; genus Rhinogobio; species Rhinogobio ventralis. Next base: position 15,800,061 of record CM077203.1, read on the forward strand.
ACAGTCTTTATTGTGTGTTCTACTTTATTTTTTTATTAATCATACCCAAAGTTTTAGATTTCATGACTAAAAAAGGGTCTTAATACCAAAAGTATTGGCAGTGACATGCATTTTGTTTTTCACAAAGTTTGCTCTCCATGAAAAAGGTTGACAGACTAAAATTCTGCAGGACGTATAAGGACTGAACAGGTGCAAAATTATTCACTCTGATGAAGCGCCCTTCCGACTGTTTGGGACATCGATTGGAAAAATAGAGAAGAAAAGGTGACCGTTACCATGATTTTTGTGTCGTGCAAACAGTGAAGCATCCTGAGACCATCCATGTGTGGGTTTGCTTTTTAAACAAGCGAGGGGGCTCTCTCAAAATTCTGCCCCAAAACACTGCCATGAATAAAGACTGGTATAAAACGTCCTGCAAGAGCAACTTCTCCCAACGATCCAGGAGCAATTTGGTAAAGATCCATGAATTTTACAGCATTATGGAGCACCATGACTCAAGACAAGAGTGATAATGAAGTGTCTCTGAGATCATTGCATTGAAATTTTGCAACTCCCTGGATCTTAAACCCATAGAGAACATGTGGTCAATCCTCAAAAGTTGAGTGGACAAGCAGAAGTCCACAAATTGGATCAACTCTGAGCACTAATAAGGTAAGAATGGATCGCCATCATTCAGGACTTGGCTCAGAAGCTGATATCCAGCATGCCCGAGCAAATCGCAGAGATTATGAAAAAGAGTCGACACTGTAAATATTCTTTGCATATATTGAATTTTGCCAATAAAAGTCTTTAAAACGTATGAAATGCATATAATTGTTTTCCAGTATACCACAGAAACGCATAAAAAAAAAAACTTTTGACAAACACAAAATTTATGTCAATACTTTTGGCCATGGTTGTATAAGCAAAAGTCTGCATCAGTTCAATCATTACCTGGCCGTAAACACAGTATGTAGCGTCCATGAGGGTCTGGTCTGGGAAGGACAGTGAGAAAACCCAGGTCTAGGACGTGCTTGATTGTAGAGGGCTTTAGGTCCTGGAACACCTCAGGCCAGGCTTTCCGGTTGGCATGATAATTCAGAAGAAGCTGAAGGGCCCGGTCATAATCAAACTTTCTAGCCCTGAGGAAGCGCAGAAGAAATGCATCATCTAACCGTGTCCTCAGATTAGGGTGGTCTTTTAGTATCATATCTCGTAATGCCTGGACATCCCGGAGCCTCCATTCAGGCTTCTCCTGGAGCTCTTCCCGTGCCTTGGCCACCAGTTCAGGAGTAAGGGTGCAGGCGTAGATGGGTGGGGGAGGAGCTGGGAAGCCTACACCCGCCACCGCTTCCCTTGGAGGGCCAAGATCAATGTGACCATTTTGGTCTGCCATGGACTGTTAAATATGGACACATGTAAATGACAGACATAGAGCAGTTAATGGGTAAGATTTCATTTAGAAAATACAATCAAGCACTATATATGGGTCATTCTTCAGAAGTAGTGCTAATTCATTTTGTATGAAGCTGACATTTTTCATATTTTCTTTCAACAAATGTATTCTATATTTGTATTGCATTGTATTGGTCACAATACCAAATACCAATACCAAAACAGAAGAAAATGTATAGTATTTTTGTACACAATTTTAGAACTATTTATATATATAGCTAGTGGTGACCATTATAAAAGTTATCATGGCATTATTTTTTATGAGGAACAACTGTAGTTGGATTTGGATTTATATGCTTAAACAATAACTGTACCATCATATGCACAAGAATACAAAAATATTTTTAATAACTGACGTCAGACCCATAGCTAAACACAAATGAAATTCTTTCTACTGCTAATGAAGCACTGCAATTAAATATATGAAAGCCAAGTATAATACTTTAAAATTCTGAATGAGGAAATTTAACGCTTAAGCGTTGAAAAGGTGATGCTCTTTACATAAACCGAACAGAATTCAAACAGTGAACATAACCAACCTGCCAAAGAAATCCGCAATCAGTTCCGTGTAGAGGAACAAGGCGTTCTACCATTGGTCACGTTCTATCATGTGATGTATGACGCCAGAAGCGTTTATTCGGTGTGTTTCCCCAAAGTCCCTTTCTCCTTAAAGCTGTCATTTATACAATGTAAAACATTTATATATCTCAGTTTAATAGTCTGAGGCAATTATAGGTAATACATCAGTAGTCTGAGTTACCCTTACTTGTAAACAACACTGTGGCTATATCGCTAATTCCCTATCAAAGCATTGCTCGAGAAAAAAACAAAACAAAACAAAAAAACAACCATTCCTCGGTTTGAGGATACATCATCCAGACGTCACAACACTGGCTCACCCAATGGCGTGAGTTTGTGGGCGGGGCTATGGATTTTTGGCCAATGACAGCAGGCAAAGCGAGTGTTCGGGGTTCTGGGTAACATGTTTTTCAAACCCAACCAATACGGGTTTATGGTTATTTTGCAGGTAAAATGGTAATAATTCACACTTTCCTAGTTCGGAGGCATAATTGCAACATTAAGTTACTTGCTCTTTGTGATAAAAAAATCTACTTTTATCTTTCTTTCATATGCATTTAATACATTTTGTTACTTTCTGTCTCATCTTAGTAGCCTAGGAGTTTGAAACAGTTATGAAAAAAAAAAAAACTATATCTTGAACACACCAGGTTTATTGAATTATAGATGTGATGAACGTGGAGTCCATTCAGTAATTGGCACTGGTTATATCATTCCCTGACAGAGATTTCTTAAGTGAAACTATCAGTAAAGGTGCCTGCTTTATGAATTGTTTTATTGTCTTTTATCAGTGTTGAGCAGCACACACCCCCAGCACTAAAAATCCTTGACCATGCTCTGCCACGTACACTCACTTTTATCATCTTGTTTTGAAGCAGGTTTTACAGCTGGAGATAATTATGAGCCTTAAAAATTCCTCTAGAAAACTTTTGCTATCAAATAAGGTTTGTCATTTGGAAAGAGATGGATATGCATGATCACAATTTAACTGCCTGCTGAAAAAAGTCTTACCAGCTGGTCTTCCAACCTGACCTGATAAAAGTCCTCTCTAAACCTCTCTAAATCTAGACTAGCTAACCATTTTAGACTGGTTTAAGTTGTTTTTTACAGAAGGGTATATCAAAATATCTCCCAAATAAAACAGCTTATTGAAATGTTTGTTCAGACCACCCACTGAAATTATAGTATGCTGTTATAAATATACGTTGTTAGTATAGCAGCTTCTGTGACCTAAAGATAAGATTCAAAAAGAGATATGAGCATAAATAAACAGCAGCACACTTTTATGTAAAAAATATAGCCTTGACATTTATTATAAGTTCACATTAAAGTTTGAAATTGTCCTTCTCACTGAAGGCAGTAATTGTAAATAAATTGGTAGTAAATGACCAATATTTAAAACTACAAATAAGTGTGACATTCTTTCCTGAAATATACTGTGCATACACATCACTAACTAGTCACATTTAAGGGGTTGAGCAGGGGACAAAAATGTTTTTTAATCCTAAAATCATGACTTAGAATAGACTAAATGCATTTATGAAAAAAGGAAATCATTATATTTACATTTTAAGTATGGCACATACAGAAAAATATGAAATGCACATACTCTTAGCATATATAAAATAATTACCAGCATTTTGGTAAATAATATTTCCAAGGCACAAAATGTTATATATTCTATCAGGCTACTGTAAAAGTACTATAGGAGCCAGTCATTTGTAGCAAGCTGTTAAAATACTGTACAATAAAAGCAAACATCCGATCACATTCAGGCCTGCTGTAACATTTATGGAACTCAAACTCATTGAAAGGAGAAGGAAACTTGCATAGCCTTTGTATTATATGGTCCTTTCTGACTTTTTGAATGCTGTTGTGACCCCTTGGGTAGTATAAATATGCACCACTAGTTCGTTCTAAACATACATACAGCAAACAGATCAGATGGGATGAACATATATATATATATATATATATATATATATATATATATATATATACAGTACTGTGCAAAAGTCTTAGGCATGTTGGTATTTTCACACGAAAAATGTTTTTAAGCCAGTTATTTATATCTTTTACTGTAGTGTGTCAGTAGAAAATATCAGTTTACATTTCCAAACATTCATTTTGCAATTAATTGTAATAATCCAGTGAGATTTTCTTTTTTTTTTATGCTCAAGAAGTCTGATAGCAGCCGGTCTGATCTCACCATCATCGAGTCTGTCTGTGATGGGGTGACCACCCTTTGCGTTTAAAACGGCTTTTGTCACCTGCATCTATTCCTACACCTATTCATGTAGTTTTGCAGGAAGGTTTCTTCAGGTGTCTTGGAGACATCTTCTGGATTTAGTCCATCTCAGTTTTTTATGTTTCTTCATGTAATCACAGACAGACTCAATGAAGATGAGATCAGATCTCCATGTGGAGCATAGAGACTATTGTCAGACTCTTTATGCATACAAAATCTCACTGGATTATTAAAATTAATGGCAATTAATTTATAAATGTAAACTGATATTTCCTACTGACACACTACAGCAAAAGATATAAATAACTGGCTTAAACACACTTTTTGTGTGTAAAAATAATAGCGAGCCTAAGACTTTTACACAGTACTGTATACATATATATATATATATATAATTTAAAGTGTGAATGTTGCACACCGTTAAACTCAATTACTTTAGTTTAAAGTTCTTAAAATGGGAAAATCTGAAACATTTCTTTACTGAAAACCTTAAATTTAACAGCTAGTGAATATAGATGTCAGTTTTACTGTGTCCAAATGTTTAAGAGTATGTATTGTCACGCTTCGCACAGCCTATTAAAAGAACCAAGTTTTAAAAATATTTAGCGTTGTTTCTCTATGCACTCAGATGGCCTCTTGTTTAGTGATGGTAGGTTGAGGGATAGAGCTTGGCTGCTTGGGCACTGTGGCTATAACCCCCGGTGCCATTTTGTAGTGATCAGAACCTGAGGCTGTGGGGGGAGATGGGATTGGAGTTTCCGGAGTGGCTGTTGGAAAAAGAGCAATAGGATACATTAGCTCAGGGGTCCGCATGGGGGTATTTTGGAAACATAAATAGACATAATTTGCATAGCATGATAACATGTGAAAGAAAGAAACCACTGGTTGACATGAAATAAGCACGCTTATGAAATTTCTGAAGGCATTAGGGTAGGAAAGAATTACAGTAGTCTTCTTTGACAAAATAAGCCTGATTAGTTTCTACGATTCTGGCAGGGATTACTCCAACAAGCCTGTTTGTTTATACCTGATTCTAACATTTTAAGGACCTGTATTCTCTGTTAGCTCTTTATTCATAACACATTTTTATTAATTACCTTCAAGAAGATAGAGTTACTTACACATCTGGCCGTTGTGAATCGGAGTGGCCATGTTGGTGGTAACTATGACATTGTTACTGAGGTGCTCCTGGACCAGATGTGGGTGTAAAGAGTGATGGGAATGAGGGGCTTCATTAGCTGAACCTGAAAGGAAAAGAGGGTCATTAAATCTCTGATTGGGAAGATAATTTTCAAGAACTTGTTTTTTTTCAGTCAATAGGATCTACATGTAAGATCCGGGTCATTAAGAATCCAGTATGTATAGGCTGCCCTTTTAAGCTCTTCTCAAGCTGTTCTTGTTGTTCCCTGATGTTTCATCAGTCATCTCAGATATTGCAGCTATGCGAAGTTAAGGGTCATTTACAGAACAAAAGTGCAGTGCCACAGTTCTCTGATAACCATGAATTTTCACTTCTACAAAGTTTCCTTTCATTAACAGAATCAGTTACCTCCTAGAAGCATCTCTTGTAGCAGGTTGTCTATCTTCGCCATTCCAAACAATTTAACGAACTGGATTTGCTCGATCATTTGCCAGGTGATACTCTGTAGCGTCGGCAACAGAAGCAGCAGCTCGCCGAACCGTCCCCGTGAGTCATACTGACGATCATTGATGTAGTCCTCCAAACTAACTTGAACTTGGTATCGCATACGTTTGATCTTGCTTGGGTCGCTTAAACCTTTGGCATCTACATGAGTAAAGAAAGACCATCACATTAGATGTGTTTGAAAACTCACTTGACATTCTGTTTTTTATTTGCATTGTCTCTTTTTTAGGACAATTGTATACCTGGATCAAAAAATACAATGGCCTTCAAGCAGGCATATTCATTGTCATCGATCTGGAGATCTTGGAAGGGAAGGATTAATTCGTCAAGGATCCTTACAGCCACACGGCTCACCTCCAATTCGGGGCAGTTTCGGGGAACTATATAATCATTACCTGCCAGAAACATGAAAAATTGTGAGGTAAAACATTAGTAAAAGTCTGCTCTCCAAGAAGACTGTCATATCCACATTACCTATGTGTCTTGCTTTTTTACTTACCTAATAGTAAAATATCCTTATACAGCATGGAGCGTTTGGCAGCTCCTAGTAAGAGATGCTCTCCAGCGTGAGCTCGCAGTAAAGCCACCTGAGACAAATAAACATGCATTTGTTTGGTTAGAGTCCTTTTTATGACCATAAGAATAAACAGACATAAAGTATCTCTGGGGCAAAATAAGGTTGGTCTTCATGACTACAGTATATGCGCATGTGTGTATTCACGTGCATGTTTGTGTGAGAAGATGCAGTTTGAGACGCTCTCACCCTTGGCTAAAACACTGATCAGTTACCATGCCTCAGTGCTCAGCATGTTAATGATTCTGAATGTCTCAAGAAGAGATGTAACTTTCAAACCAGCTCATCATATTCTAACCTGAGCCATCTAAATACATTAACTACCCAAACGAAAGATCTCTGAACTTTTTTTCCAACTAAGACAAACATTTGAATCAACTGAGACCATTATCCATGAAATACATATTGGGAGCATATATATTTTAGGTTTATCCTACCTGATCATCCAGAGGGAGGTCACAAAATGCAGGGATGTATTTGGCCCATTCCACCAGCACCAGCAGCTGCTGTTTCATAGACTCGCACACATCGGTTATAGTGGCTACCTTCTTCGTTCTGATGTCGCCGTTTATGATAGGAACTGGTGATGAAATCTGCATAATAGCAAATGGGAGAATTTCATTTTAGCTAGATGTTTTTATCTCTTAAACATGATTATACACACAAATCATTATATTATTATGATTATTATTATTTATAAAATACAATAATACATATAGTAATGATTTATATGTATACTGTAATAATCTTATAAATATAAATCACATTATAAATACAAAATATATAATAGCGACACCCAGTTGAATTGCAGAAATATTGCTTCTGAACAGGTTTCCTAAACAATCCCCCACTCTACTATTAGTCAGATAGGCCCGACCCCAAACTAATGCCATTGGTTGAGCCAGTTTTGCTATGTGGTTCTGATTGGGATGCTCAAACAAACAGAGCAATGTTATGATCGATCCACAGTCAGTTTTTGCTGCAAAATTTGCGGTTTTCCCACAAAATTGGGCTACTTTTACACTGTTGCTGCGGTTTGTTTTTTTAGTCCATGGGTTCCCCCGGGAAATCAACTTTTACCCCCCTTGAACGTGACTGAACGCGATTTTTACTGGGGTAAAGTGATTAGGGGGGTTTAGAATAGCATTTGGGCTGGTTTTGTAGCACAAACCTGGCAACCTTGCCACAATGTGCTTACACTTTTTCAGAATAATCAACCTGTAGATGTCTCATTTCTAGTCTCTGGATATTACACTGGGTTAAGAGAAAATATTTTACATAATTCACCTTTAATATTTCTCAACAGTTGTTGATAGAGTAGTTCAGTTTGAATTGCACTACGTACCTGTCTAGAAAGGACATCGGCCTGAATGAGTGCGTTTATGGAGGGTAAGCTGCTGTCTTCATAGCTGGATCTTCTGGTGCTAATCCTGTCTCTTTCATTCTGCACAGCTGAGGATGAGAGAAACAGATTTAATCAGCAAATTAAAGACAAAAACAGCTCTTGGTAAACCACTGAAACATACTCTTTGGTTATCAGTAGCAGTGAATGCAACCCAGTTCTGGCAACCAATTGAGATAGCAGAGATGAGGGATATTAGCCTTTGAGAGAGGGGGGAGTCCTCAAGGTTGCACGTTTTTTTTTTTATCAGTGTGTAGTTATGATGGCTCTAAACTGTTTGTTCAGCATAAACCAGACATAGACCTCAGTGCATTGTTGAGTGAACATTAACAAAATGTCTCTCGCTAACTCTCCCTGCTGTTGCAACATCTCCCATTTACGCCACCTCATCCCCTAACCTCCCAAACAGGGCAGAAGCATTTAATCTCTGTTTCTTTAGTATCATTATATGAATGTAATCTAACAGTACCTTCCTTCTTCATCCCAGCTCGAAAACATTTCTTTAGTCTGCAATACCGGCACTGATTTCTCTTGTCTTTGTCCACTATGCACTGTCTGTTGAACCTGTACAGAAGTCATTTGACACATTAGATGGAAACTTGCAGAATTCTGCCATTATATGTGCAAAATTTAGCCAAGGTGGTTGTGTTTTCTAACCTGCAGGAGTACATATGGTTTTTGCGTACACTGCGTCTGAAGAACCCCTTGCATCCATCACAGCTGGAGGCTCCGTAGTGCTTTCCTGTGGCCCGGTCCCCACAGATGGCACATAGGGTGCCCGCCCCTAAGTGGTTGGCAGCATTCATGTTGGCACTCTCAGCTGGTGAAGAGTCTGAAATCATGGGGGATCTTGAATTTAGTGTCACAATTATGCTAAATAATTTTAATTGCTGTTTTATGTGACAAAAACAGTGTAAGAAAGAAAAGCTGCTTAAAATCTGAGACTCAAGATAATTAAAATATATGTGAGGCTGTGAAATATATATTTTTCTGAATTTTTCTGAGGCTTAAATATCTGGGTTGCAGATTGAACCAGTCAGACTCTTGATTTCAGACCAATCAGAGTTAAAGTAAATAGGTAAAAGGTCATGGAGTGAAAAGCACTCTCAAAAAGACATTTTTACAGCTAAATCAATTGGCTGTGAATCATCATCAAGAACATGTGCTAGAAAGGACTGTTTGCTAAGTAATCCAGAAGTGATTAGGACTAAACCTGTACAAAAGCTACAACAAGATCATGTTAGATTATATAAACTCTAATTAGTGTTCTTGATGACCTACTAAACAAATTCAACAAAAAAAATCCCCATTACTTCCTGTCTCATTTACACTATCCTATCTAATAAAGACATAAAAGGCCAAAAAATAAAGCTTAAAAATTGATTATGAAGAAAATGTTTTTATGTTGATGACAGAAATCATTTAACTATTCATGATTTCAAAGGAAAGATGTGTGAGTTGTTAAATGTTTTAGGTTAGAGGTAATCAGAGATAATTACATTAAAACCCAAGCAATGATCAAAGGCAAATGTGGTTAAATGACTTAGTGTGAGTGATTATGTAATGATGTGATTCAAAATGTTAAAACGAAAAACGTGTAATGTGCAATGAACAAAACGGCTATATTTCATTATTTTATTAAAAAAAATAATAATAATAATTAAAATCATTTTGATATACTCTATTGAATAAATAACCTCTACAATGAATGCTAATGTAACAGTAGAAAATACACACACACAGAGACACAGGTCAGGTTGACAGTGGTTGAATATCAATTTGTTGCACAAAACCTAGACATGGGAAACTTAGCTGCAAAACATTTACATGACACCCTCTTTGCTCAATAATCATTCATCCTGGTGTCAAACTTCTTCTTGAAATACTATCCAAACAAGTCATTTTATCCCAAGCCAACTGTATGAGAACAAGCAAGAGGAGATGAATGAACCTCTTCTCCTTATAGAGTACCATGTCTGCAGGACAGAGCATGTTGCGCTTCTTATCTTCTACTGAAAAATGCATTTCGAATTGGCTTTTACAATCAGTATTGGGTGTTCAGTGCAAGAGGTTACGAACTTGCCAATTGGCACTTAACTATAACCCTATCAGTCCAGTTAAACATCTGCCACCCACACTTGACCATATACTATAAAGTAGTCTATATAAGTCACTAAAGGTCTCAAAGTTCACCGCAGGGTCTGAGCAGATGACTCACCTGTGCTCATCGCAAGCACTTGCATGTTCTCAAACTCCAGGGTGGTGTAGGCTGGATCCAAGGCCTCGCTATAGTCTGCCATCTCCATGTCTACTAGTGGTTTGGACAAACGCATTCTCAACTACCTGATGCTGGGGGGAAAGACAAGTCCTCTCTACAGCATTTGGACACCCCCTCATAGGCCAAGCCCCTCCTCTCAGAGGGGTAGACACCTCTGAGTGACAGGGGCCATGTCCTCAAGGGCAAAGATGAGGCTTGCTGTGATTGACAGTCTGGGCCTCCTCCCAGGGCACGGCCCCACTCTGGTGTGGGATGGCCCTTGTGTTAATGATTGAAGTGCTAAATCAGAGTTGTTGTTTTTTTTCTAAGACAGAGACAAACAGGGGGTTTTACTGTCTTATTTTTTTGTCTCAGTTGTCTCAAATTCATTACTAGAAAAATAGCCATTCTCAACTCTATGCTTTCTATAGGTCTTGACCCATTTTAGACAGTAGGGAAAGATCACTCACATTCAACTTGAATGTGTTAGATTGAGAGTAATGATCCACATTTCAACATGCAAATTACGTGTTTGCTAAATCTCTGTTAATTCTAGCACAATAAACAACAGCAATAACTCACACAGAGTAAAAATTGTGGCCTTTATATAAAAGAGCTCATTGTTCTGTTGAACATTCTAAATGTGCACGTGATGCACAACTCATTTGTTCAAAAGAGATCGTTTACTTCTCATCAAACTATGCAAAACTAGCATTTGGTACATCGGAAATGTATCTTTGCGGTAAAAAAACTGGCAGCTGTGGTTGCCACTGTAAAAAATGTGGTGACAATAATGTTTAATGTTTCATTTAACTGTTTCATGCATTTTGGTGGCTGTTTATTGTACAGTTCCCAAATAAATATTAATTATAAATATAAATAAATATTCATCAAATAAATATTATCCTCAAAAAATATTTGATATTTAATAGGACAATACATGCAATTGTACTGCAAAAAATCTTGCAGGTAAAAAGCATGAATTGCCATATCATTTCCAGTCAATTCATGCTTTTTACCTGCAAGTTTTTTACAGTACAATTGCATGTATTGTCCTATTAAATATCAAATATTTTTTAAACTCACAGTTAACCAATTAACAGGTTTTTAATGTATCATTTTACATTACATATTATTTATTTTCCCATTGAAATTTCAAAAAGATTTTAAGGTTTGGTCACACAAGATATTGTCTCCACACATTCTAGCCATAAACTAGGCCTGATTCTGCAAAGATTCTGACACAACAGTGACCAAATCATCATGAGATAAGGAAAAAACTTAGATGATCATCTGTGTTGCAGTCTATGTTGTCCTAACCCTTTTTAGAGAGGATAAAACTATTTGTTACTCAAACAGGAAAGTTTTATGTTACAAATGTGCAAATACCAACTTCAAGCACATAAGTATCAGGGCCAATGCAAACAGAGGCAAGTATAGTGTAGAAAGCAACATAAGCCATGGGTCATCGTTCTTTAGTTCAGACCTGCCCTAGATCCTCTAAAATCTCATGTCCACCTGCATAGAGAACAGCTATACTGTCAGAGTGACTATTTTTTACCCTATTGGAAAACAGTAGTTTTAAGAACAGATTTTTACGAGGTTTATTCTTAAAACAAGAAGAAAAAAAATCTAGATATTTTGTCTGAAGACAAATAATTATTTCTTGCAGTGTAAATTAATGCAAGTTTGTTTAAGATCCTCCATTAATGTGGCACAGTAGCATTTCATGTTTGTTTTACATTCAAATTAAATTACTCCACCACACAACATTTAATGAGAATGTGGGATTATGTATTTTATGTTGAGCTTGCTAAAACAGTCCTGACATTGTTTATTATCAGAAAATGGCACATCCCACCTGCCCATCTCTGTGGACTAAATATGCTGAGCTGGTTTTGAACAGGCTGGAAAACACCTACATTTACAAGATAGCTGGTTTGAATATATTTCAGGGACATTATAGCCAGTTGCATATTCATAGGGATATTAAAAAATAAAAAACACATATTTTCATAAGAAAAAATGTATGTTAGCAAATTTGACAAAGGCTCTGCAATAGTTGCTTTGATGCTAAAGCTCTGACAGGATGATGTTTAGCTGGTACAAATTTGAACACAAACTGCATATTTTTAGCTTATATGGATCAGAAAAACTTATTAGTCTTCCTTATTTCTGTATACAAGGTGAATTCACTTCTCCAGCAATTAGCCCTGAGTAATGACAATTGGTGTACAGGAATGACTCACAATAACCAAATCTTATCTGAGTCACCATTAAATTCCTTATCGCAGTGCACATCTCCGTGTTTCTGTTAACTAAGGAATGACCTCTATAAAGTATAATCTGTAAAGTTATGGCCCTTTCTCACATGCACCTCAATGATCAGAGCAGGCAGGCGTAGATAACTACATTAGATCATTACCTCACATGGGCAAAAGCCTCTGGTGAACAAACCTATTGAACAGATTTACATCTGCAGATTGTGCTGAAGTGGATTAAGGTTGGTTTATGTATTCATTAACTGGCATCTGTGTGTCACTCGTGTACTTTTATTAACGTGGCAGGCCATAGCTGTAAATTACGTATTTGATTTGAAAAAAAGGACATTTTGAATTTTGAGTGAATATGTGTAGATAAATTATCTGCTGTATTATTTATTATTTTATTTTATTATTTTATTTATTTTATTATTTTTCATGCTGCTTTTATGACCACATATTAACAGTAAAACTGTTACTTTATTCAACTATGTATACTAGTTATACACTGTCCCTAATACAATTATATGAATTTAATCATTATTAATAATTGTATTAATAATTTTTGATCATTTTGTTAATGATTAATCTTAATGTTGACAATAGCGGACAATAGCATTTAATTACACCTGTAATGCTTTTGAATAGTTTTAACACACCCCTTAAAGGGATAGTTCACCCCAAAATGAAAATGATCATTTACTCAGCCTCAAATTGTTCCAAACCTGTAGGAATTTCTTTTTTCTGCTGAACACATGATGAAGATATTTTGAAGAATATGGGTAACCAAACAGTTGATGGACTTTTTGTCATTGACTTCCATTGTATGGGAAAAAAATACTATGGAAGTCAGTGGCGCCCATCAACTGTTTGGTTGCCGACATTCTTCAAAATATCTTCTGTGTTCAGCAGATGAAAAAAATTCATACAGGTTTGGAACAACTTGAGGGTGTGTAAATCACGACAGAACTTTTATTTTTGGGTGAATTATCCCTTTAAGTGTCTGTTCCTGTATCAGTGATGACACAGAAACCGAACCTTCAGACCAAACTAGTACAACAAATTCAAAGCAACTCGCTCACTAACTGAAAGCATCACTCATCAAACGGTCAGAATTTTAAACCATTATCTGATCAGTGTTGCAAGGCAGACGTTTACATGCGCACTGGCGTGGTGCAATCGTACTTTGATTCACATCACAGAAGACAATATGACATAGCACATGCCCTGATCGTCTCCTCTGTGTGATATGAGGCAGCAATGTCATGTCCTATAATCAGTCACCCATACCGCCTGCCTGGGGCTAAAAGTCAGAGGGTTGATGTAACTCCTCTGCCTATTTTCCCCTTTGAAACTTCAAACTCCAGTTTGTGAACAAAGTCCTGTCTATCTCCACAATAAGGATCTCCGACCACTGACCAAACTCCATTTGTAACCACTGCCTATTTGTACTTTCTCTCCAATGACTCTTTTTCATTTCACCTGTCTGAACAAATGGGAATAACAAGTAGCACTACAAAGGTGGATGTGCAATTCACATCTTGTGGGAACCGGTGGCCTACATGGAATAACATCCTCTTGGAGTACTCGGGAACGTGTTTAACGTGGGAATATGAGTTACTTTCTTTTGATTTTGAACATTTGAGGCTTTGTGCCATTGATAAGAGTGGGAGAAGACAACAGCAATATGCTTACTAAAGCACATTCGAGGCCAGTAGAAAAGCCTCTGTGGATTGACTGGGGTAGATGGCACAGATATGTGAGTATGGTGACATAGTGAACACACAGCAGATTGTCAACAGATTGGTTGGTAACCTGCGAATCACACAGCTCATGCCCTTTTGGGGAAAAACATTGACTTTTACTGAATGCAAATGATATCTGAAACATAGCATTTTAAACTGTTGCAGTGTTAATATAACCTAATGTAAGATTTCTGAAATGTATCTTTCCATACTGAGCATGAAGGGGCCGATAAGTGTGGATAATGCCCCTCCCCTCGGTCTAAACTTTTTTTGAGTTTCATCAGGCTGTGGGGCTTTATAAAGGCCTGTCAAATGTAATTCAATGGTCAGATTCGAAATATTCCAAGCATTTTCATTCATTCAGTTTTTTCTATGATGGTTTTATATTCAACTTTAATTGTATATTTCAGTCAGCAGATTATAATAAAACTCATTTTGAGAATAAAGCAAGAACAGAAGAAAGAATTCAAAGTATTTGCTAATCAAACTGTTGTCAGCATCAAGAAACGGGGAAGCATGTCTTGCAACCTATTGCTCTGACAAACAGTAAGATCAAGTATTGTTAAGTTTTTAATACATAACCCAGGTGCAAATGAAGAGAATTTACAAGCAATATCTGTAATTCCTGCCAAGATGTAATTCACAATGTTGTTAGTCATTTTATGGTCATCGTCAATAAAGTTTTCTCTTGGGTTTCAACCCAAAACCGTACAAGCAATGGACAGATCTTCACTCTAAAACAACTAGAGTTCACTTTCTTTCTTATAACCACTTTTTTCCTTTCCCACATTTGTTTGCATCTTTAGTTCCAATGTATCAAGTCAATCTTGTTTTCACTATGTTACTCAAAGCAAAGCCATTTTCTTAAGAGGCTCCTGAGACAGAACCATCATCATCCGTAACGATTAACAGAGACAGTTATCTATGAAGTTCCCATAGTCCTCACCCATCAGGTTATTTGTAGTCTAGGTAATCATAAACCCCTAGGGCCTAATATTGCACAGCCTCAATAAAGTATTCCAGTTTAAAACTCAAAATCATTGGGTAATAATATGTTTGGCAAAAAAAAAGTCACATTTAGTCAACCTCTGCTGTTACTTTCTGCTTATCTGTCCTTTTTCATTAGAAACATGATAACGCCACTGATAGGATTTTGTCCTGATGGCTTTCCTAGTGATCATGTTTATGGGATTAAATACTATTTGAGAATGTATGCTACTGAAATGATCAAGCTTCTTTGTTACTTCCATCACATTACAAAAGCTCAAGTAGTAGCTCTGTGCACATCACGCAAGTAAACAATTGCATCAATAAACATTTAGAGCAATGCTCTTTGTAAATCAATCACATCTTCTGATAAGGCTCCTTCAATGATTAACAGTTTTTCTGCTGAGAATCTGTTTGCCTGTTGACCCAATCATATTTGCAAGCCGAGTGATGCTGCATGGACAGTTATCACTCACTTGTTATCATCAATCAATCACCTTTTCATCATAGTGTACAGCTCACAGGAACATTTTGCCCAAACAAGTTTAACTTTACCCCAGTTTATCAAAACTAAAGTGTCCTACATGGTTATTAAATTATAATCAGTTAACCTGTTGCCACTTGGTGTACTTTTATTCACTGGTGCTGTGTTTAGTCAGTTTCTTGAAGTTTGAATATCACAATAGTACGAAGAAATGACATAACTGTGTAATGAATAGGATGTTTTACCGGTGTGATCACTGTTTAACCACTTTAACGACACTACGGAAACTCAGAAGTCTGTGGAAGTCTTTTTTTCCCCTTTTGTTCATTAGTCTTGGATGTTGCCAGCATTTCAATGATGATACATGTTTATCAGCTCATTTCTTACATTGTATAAACTACATTATTGTATAAAAAGTTTCATATTTCATTTTTTACATTACATTCAGAGTCAAATATCTGTAGAGTATATCAAATGTCTGAGACCATATAGAAAATCTGGGATTAAAATTTTTATCAAACCTGTAGCCTAAATAAACAGAATATTTTAGAGATTTAGAAAAAGTAAAACAAAGAAATGTTATGATGTGAAATTTGATCATTTTAAGATTCTGTACTATTTGTAGGTCACTAATCAAATAATCAAATTTGTGACATTGATCATGCAGGGTTGCCAACTCTCACGCAATTGACACTGTTCTCAAGCTCTCACGCCAAACATTTTCTCACACAGTGTAAAACAGACAAGAAAGAACAAGAAACAAACTGCCGGCTTTCAGATTCTCTCAATTTTATTCAAACAATAAATACCGTTTTGGCGCTCTTTAATGTGCCTCATTTCAACTGGCACGTGAACCATAATCTCTTCCTCTTTACTACTAGTTATAGCACGAAATAAGCATGAATGAACATCACAGAAGGTAGGTTGAAAGACACAGTACAACTTACTGAAATGTATCATGTCTCATGTAATCGCTCAATCAGTGTTTCAACCATGGAAAGACAGCTTGAAAACAATATGTTGTGTTACATTTATCTCAGGAAATCCATTCAATGACAATAGCATATTTAGCTTGAAAAAATAACTCTAGAGGGGAGCATTTTGCTAAATATATGCACTATATTACATATTCATTAACTAATTTTTACTCATATCATTAAAAAAAAATAACATTATAAAAACTGCCTAAGGGCCTATATCATTGTATACAAATCGGCTGTTAATATTGTATTATTTTCTATATTATAGTAATATTATAATATTAATATCATAGCAATACTATTATTTAATATTGATATTATAGTAATGTACCAGCTGACAGGGTTCCCTTAGTTTACAGCATTAGGCTAATTGAGAGAGGTTTTTTGTCTTTGAGGAAAAAATGTAAATGTTTTAGTCTTGTAGGCTACCTGATATTTAATCCAAATTAATCTATATTGAATCGAGAATCGAATCTCAAACTCAAAAGTTGGCAGCATTGGGTCATGAGATTCAGATGTTCTCACTTCCATTAAAGCACAAGATGCTCTTTAGATCATCTCAAATCATGCTGGAGAACATGATCATCGTGTTTTACACAAACTTGTGGAGTTCATGCAGCTCGTGTGCGGCTGACATTAATGCAAAAGGAGGACAAACCAAATACTTAGGCATTCTAAAATTCATGTGGATTCCTTGATTGATCTTTTCACTCAAATTGTTAAGTTAATAATGTCATATATAATTAAACATTTTGTATTATATTAGTAAATCTAAAACAGAAGCAACTGTAACTTTGAAAACTGTAACCTCAAAACCATTTTAAGAAACACATCTGAATATGAGAATGTACCAACATTTTAAAGTCTACTATTAAGCAGCTCCTCCATGTGGACAAAGCTTGCAATTACATCTGCAGGTTTCCTGCAGCCCCGGGCCTCACAGAGCAGAGCCCCAAGGGCTTCACCGATGTGACTTGAAATCCCAAAAAGCAGTGATTTTAATAAGCAAAATCCATAACAGCCATTTTGACACAAAGAACTAATCCAAAACCAGACTTTGTTTCACATCTGACCATAAACCTCTAGAGACAAACGAGAGTCAAATATTCTTGTCTTGATCAGACATTTGAACCACTTTTAGCTTTAAACTGTTCCATTATGCTCCAGTATATCTCATTTTTATTATTGTAATAAGTTACATTTCTCATTTCTGCCCAAACATTGTTTGTGAACTCCTTTTATGTCTTGTATAATTTGTATCCATATGTTTTATCTCATCAACTAAATGAAAATCGCATAGTGTTTTTTTTTTTGTAAGCCACTCTATTTAGAAGGTAAACAAACTCTCATAATCTACCTCACAACCTTCAGCTTTGACTGTTCAGTGGATCTATGCGGTCCTTGTACCTGGTGTGGTGTTGAAGTGGCCGGTGCCATGTCCTTCATACATCCTGCACTGTTTTTTTTTTGGTCCTGGGAGCTGGCAGGGACCCCCCGCTCCTCAACCTCCTCCACACAATGATCTATCCATTCAGTGAGTGTGAGAGCGTATGTGGGAGACGCCGTTCTCACTGCCGTACACACACGGACCGGCAGCTCGCCTAATCCCTTAATGCCTGTCACAATGAGATTTGATTGGGGGCTTGAGCGCATGGCCTAATATTGTCAAGTGTACAGAGCGTATAATTCATATCTGGCACTTCCTGTTTCTGAGGCCCCTGGATTCTCCCACAAATGGATAGGAAACATTAAGTTGTCATTTTTAAGAGTGCGGCATCAGTGTTCAGTCAATGAAACTTCTTAATTGAATAATATGTTTTCTGGTACTGAGGAGTGACTGTGAAAAGTGAAAGTTTCTGTTTCTTAGAAATGAATTAGGCTGTCTGAACTATTGGAGAGTGTTAATCAGTAGGCAAATATCTATTTAGCCAAGTTTTACAAAAATAATTCTGGTGCCAATTTGGTGCCAAAAGTTTGGGGTCTGTAAGATTTTTTAAATGTTTGTGAAAAAGTCTATTATTCACACCAAGGCTGTATTTATTTGATCAAAAATACTGTAAAAACAGTAATACTGTGAAATATTATTGTTATAAAATTATGATTACATTATTATTACAATATATATATATTATTATAAAATTATTTACAATATTATTACAGATCATCCTAATGTGCATGAGCATGTATTATTATGGACATTGAAAACAGTTGTGCTGCTTAATATTTTTGAGGAAACTCTGATAAAAATTTTCAGGATACTTTGATTAATAGAAAGTTCAAACGAACAGCGTTTATTTGAAATAGAAATCTTTTGTGTCATTATAAATGTAATGCATGAACAATTGAATGCATCCTTGCTGAATAAAATAATTCATTTCTTTCAAAAAAAAATCTTACTGACCCCAAACATTTGAACGGTAGTAACGCCCACGTTCCACTATCCAATTAATTTTGTAGACTGTTAACTAATAAAACTATACATTAATAAATCTTGTTATTAATTCATAAAACAGCATGTGTATGTCATATATATTAGCATAGTGTGTATTCTAAGTTTTTGACAATGTGTATATATGTATAAATTATGTAATTTGATATGCTCCTGCAGTGTGCATATAACTGCATACAGCAGAACATGTCAACTACCGAAATGTATTTAATATCAACTAACCTAATATAAATATAAAAAAATATATACAACAAATTTAAAATAATTTAATATAAAAAGCAGGACACATTTAAAGTATAACCTTAAATGTGGATGAAATTGCTTAATTCCTGGTTTAAATGTCTCTAGAAACTTTGCTGCATTCTGAAGAGAGATGAGATCTTCTGTGACCAGGAGAAAGAAATGCTATTGATCAGGAACAAATATTTCCAGACATGGAAGAGAGTCTTTGTAGGAGTTTTACTTTTAGCAACATTCCACACACACAGACCGTTGAAGCTTGTTGACTCTGGTAGCCTTGAACGGTCTCTGAGCTGACAGCTGGAGCTGCTTAGATCTCCACCACAAAGTCATTCAGCATTTCAGGGCACTCAAGAGGTCTACAACACCACCATTGTGTTAAAAGTTAACATGAAATCAAATTCTTTCCGTTTATGGAATATTTACTATGATTTACTAGATTTACTATGAATGATTTATCCGTGCACATCATTATTTTTTTATTCATGTGCAGTCATATTTAATCAAAATAACTTCTCTTCTCTGATGATGTGTTTACTGGCGTGAGGGCGGGACAACCTGTCACTCACATGACATAACAGCAATAACAAACCACAACGATCCAATCAATTCCTGATGGACAAAATCAAGTGCCACCCCACATTTTGTTCTTGTTCATAAAGCCTAATACTCTGAAACGTCACAATAGAGAAGAAAAGACTATTGCAACTTCCATTTCATACTTTAATTTTAGACAGTATAGTCCTGCAAAATTTGCAAGTCAACTTTTTGCGCAAACATGCAAGATTTATACACCTGCAATGTAGCATTGGCTTTAATTAAATATTAATTTATTACAAATGTATGTTACATATTAATGTTTTTTATCAAATTTGTAAAAATAGGCAATGAAGGTTGAAGAATTTGTTGTGGTTGCATAAAAAATGTATAACATTTTATATACGGCATTTATCTTGCTTAATGTTAAATATACTGTTATTCATTGTTAGTTCATGCTTTAAATCAGGTTAATGCAAATAACTTTTACTGTTTAAAATGTAGTAACTTAGCTTATTGTTTACTTTTAGTTCATGTTAAGTATTAGCTATAATGTTAATGTGTGCTAATATGTTTAAGCCTTCTTACATGATGTTTGTCAGCAGCATTTCGCACTAGGATTTACCCCAGCAGTGCTTTGTGCATTCTTTGTATTCATGAAAAACACATTACAGCAGCTCTGAAATGATCTCAACCACAAAACAGCCACAGAAATGCAACAATAATGTAAATGGCCCAGTACACACTATAGAGCTCTATAAAGACAAATGCAAGTGTTGACATATACAATTGTAATGCTATACTTGTTTGACAAAATGTATTAGAGAGATGCTGACTTTGTGATTGATTGTTAGATATTATATTTCATATTAACAAGCAAGCATAGCATCTGGCCACAAGGAATTGAGTGAAGCATCTTCTAAGAACCAGTGCATGTTTATATGACACTGTACAGAGAGATGCTAAAGTTAGCATACTTTGTTGTTTGCAAAGCATTGCATAAATATTTAAGAGAACATATGTTATAGCAGATTCTTATAGATAATATTTTTTCATCATTAATTTATAATTTAATAATCAATAATAATAAAGTGTAACGTACACTACTAAATAAAACAAAGTTTTATGCTTCAGTATTCAGCAAGGATGCATTAAATTGACCAAAAGTGACAGTAAAGAAATGTAATGTTACAAAATATTTTTATTTTAAATAAAGGTTGTTCTTTTGAACTTTCTATTAATCAAAGAATCCTAAAAAAAGTATAACAAAATAATAAGTATAACAGAATCTATTAAAATAGAAAACAGTTATTTTAAACTGTAATAATGTTTCACAATATTTCTGTTTTTACTGTATTTTTGATTAAATAAATGCAGCCTTGGTGAGCATAAGAGAATTTTTCAAAAACATTAAAAAATCTTATTGACCCCAAACATTTTGAACGGTGGTGTATAATATTGAACTACTTTTTAAATATCTAGGACAAAACTGACAAAAATAAAGATGAATAATGCAGTGACATAATTTTGCTATGTAATATTGTCATGCATATCGTTTTGCTGTGGGCCTGTTTTCTAGTTACATTGAATAACTATATCCTTAAGACATCGTGTTTGGATTACACATCCAGTTTAGTCTGAAGATTAGAGCCTAGAGATCTTTCATAATGCTCACTTTATTCCAGCACTTTATCCAGAGTACTTTGAGTCAAGAAAAGAGGAACTTCAGCCATTCTGTCCACATTATTCATCTTCTCCAGCAAATAGGCCCTATTTACCAGTCATTATGGATTTGCCACACCTCCCGAATTGCAGCCGTGCACCACAAGCTCTCACGAATGGCGATGATAGCTACCATACTGGATGAAATGTCAACGAACAAAATGCCCATTCAACAACATGTTCCACCAAGATCACCAAAGCACCCACCATTTTTTCCCAGAAAGCTATTGAAAGAGACGGAGTACTTACCATACGGTGGATCCATATGGGTGCTAACCTGGGTATTCACATTGACCATGATGTCTCTTCTGCCCACCACTGTCTTTTAGTGATTTTTCTCTTTTAAGTGTAAAAGATGATGAGGAATAAACACATATAAGTTTTGCACAGTCCTCTGTTTCTGGTGAAGGTGTTGTTGGCGCAAGGTAAGGCCGGTACTCCTGTTATCTTATTGATTTTCCTAATCTGGGCAAATGTGGGTGGAGAGGTTAAACAGTAACCAGGCTTGTATAGAGACCAATCCATATGACAGCTGTAGCTATAGCAACAGGATGATAGAAACTCAAATAGACAGTTTGTTATAATTTTTCTCCATTTCTCAAAGTCTACATCTTTTTAAACTCATGCCATATTCAGGAATGAATCATTAAGGGTTACAGGAGTTTTGTGTAGCCAAGCATTAGGAGATGGAAGGGGTGTGAGAAAAGAAAGGAGTGGAGCGTTTACGCAGACTCAATTAGCTATTCTGATTTGTCTGATTCCCATTACCTTTGACAAGAAATAGTCCAAATTCACTTTGACAACATGCCTCATATCAGCTTTCATTTCCGCCACTGTAATTATTTGCATTTAGACAGACTCAAGAGGTTTAGTTGTAACTGGTTCATCTCTACCTTTGTGTTAGATTCTTAGCCATTACACCAATACCATCTCATTTCAGTCTTATATAGACCTGCCAAAGAAACAAGTGCGCAGCTGTCTTTAGAAAACTAGAATAGTGTTTACTTTGAACTTCTGTTTTTGCGGTGGCTCTGTATTGGTATGTTTACATGACATCGACATACTAAAAATATACTACTGGGCTGTTGAATGCTTGTATCTGATTGGTTGACGAACGTTCTAAGGTGTGCAATAGAGTGGTGCAGGTATGACATCACTTTGTAGGCCAAAACGCGGAAGCGAGTTAGCATTTTAGCACTTCCGTTTCCCTCGTCCTAAAGTCAATGGGTTTTTTGAATGGGTTTTGTTTAAATGGCTGAAGTAAGGCCTGTGATAAACACAAGCTCAAGACACTTTCCCGTTTTATTCTATGACATAAATGATTAGATTTTTTTAAGTTGTTGCGTGTCTTGAGCTTGTTTTTTACGATAATACAAAAGCCTATGGGAAAATCCTATTGTTTTTTTTTGAGGGAACCAGTGCGATGCTAACTGCCGGTTGGCCTACAAAGTGACGTCATACCTGCACCACTCTATTATTTTCAGGGAAACGCACAGCTAAAGTACTTCCAGGCAGGTCTTGACCGCATTACATGTCCATATCACTTCGCCAAATGATTTCAGTTATTTCAAAGGTCTTTACACTCTACAACAGCAAAATAACCTAATGTTAAACCCACAACGACACTCGCCAAGCAAATAAATATAGTAAACAAGAGGATAAAACAACAAATTATTCCCAAGTTTTAACCATTTAAAAGTACATTACATGACATTTCTCACTAGCGATGTAATAACGGCGCAGTTCTTGAGTAGATAAACTTATGTTTCACTATTAGTAGAGACACTGGTGAACAAATGTCAGTAGACTGGGAAGATTTTAAAATGAGCGGTTCATTCATAAATCCGTAAGATCTTACCTCCATGCTGTGGAAATACAAACCAGAAGACATAACACAACGAGCGCAGAGCTGAAAAGGGGCGGGGCTACATTTTCTTAACAGATACATTGTTAGTTTCAACAGCTTTTCCCATGAATATAATGTGATGCTTTCAGACCGAAGTGTATAGCATTACACAAGTCTACTGTTGCTTTCACTTTTAAGCAGCTTCATGGGAAAGTGAATTTGTTGAAACTTTAGATTTTCCCCAGGTTTGTCACGCTGGTATAGAGACACTTAAGCTCTAAGTTCTTTATTATCTTTGTGTCCATTTGTCTTATAATACTTACACTACCATTCAAATGCTTAAAATGTCTTTAAAAGAAGTATGTTATGCTCACCAAGGCTGCTTTGATAAAAAAATAAATAAAAAATAAAACAGTAACATTGTGAAATATTTTTACAATTTAAAATAGCTGTTTTCTATTTTAATATATTTTAAAATGTAATTTATTCCTGTGATGCAAAGCTGAATTTTCAGCATCATTACTCCAGTCTTCAGTGTCACATGATCATTTTAGAAATCATTCTAATATGATGATTTGCTGCTCAAGAAACATTCTTTATTATTATAATCAATGCTGAAAACGGTTGTGCTGCTTAATATTTTTTGAGGAAACTGTGATACATCTGTTTCAGGATTCTTTGATCAATAAAAAGTTCAATAGAACAGAATTTATTTGAACTTTTTTGTAGCATTATAAATGTATTTACTGTCACTTTTGATCAAATTAATACATCCTTGCTGAATAAAAGTATTAATATCTTTTTTTTTAAATTAAAGGTAGCTAACATATTTGATTTGAAGCCAAAAAAATAAGTGATATATTCATGTTTTGTTATACAGATGATCTCAATTACTGGTAAAGTATTCCCTACACTGGTTCGGAGACCAAGACCCGGCACTTTGTTTATGGCTTTAATAGGCTTTTAGTCATGATTTACAGCAGATCTGCCTCTTGTAGTTGGATTGAACACATTAATGAGGTGATAAAGGATGGTTTTCGTTCTGCTTCTCAATACGATCCCAGTTTCTCACATGCACCTTAATAATATGAGTTAGCCTATCTAATATATTACTGAAATGTATTAATGATTCTTTGTTCTTTGTCTTTATTTATTGTATTTTTTACTTATTGGATATGTGCCTGCTAGGAAGGTGTTGGCAACAGTCTGTCTGTGTTATAAGAGAAAATGTAAATAAAAGGTCTGTTTTTATGAGGACAAATGTGTTGACAATGCAGTCATGTCCTCTGTGTGACTTGAGTGCAAGAGACATTTCAAAAAGATAGTAACTTAGAAACCATTGAACACACAACTTTTTCTAATCTAAAGAAAATGTATTACCTGTACAAAAAGAACAAAATAATAATAATAAAAGAAAGTGCTTAACTCTTGTGAATTGTCACTGCAATGCAACTACAAAAAATTATAAGTATAACAGTGCAAACAGTCCATAGCCTTGAAAAACATCAAATGGCAAACATTAAACAACTTAATAAAGTAATAAAAAAACATGGACAACTATGGGGTGATGATAATCACAAGAACAGTTGATGCAATTTGACATTTACACATTTGATTAATTGGACATTTTACAGCACTTCATTTTTATAAAATGACCACGGAATAATTTGCATTGAGAAATTGACATTTTAGTGGTTTCTATTATATAAAATTTTTAATTAAAAAAAAATAGAAATATTGCTTAGTCTCTGAAACCACTTGCATTTCTTCTGGATTTTGATCTGGAGTCACATTGGTTTTTATCACATGATCCTCCATAGCTTGAGGGACACGCGGAGCATGGTTTTCCTGTCTTATATGGAGCCTCTCCTACCCAGTTCCCCCTAGAACAGAAGAAGCAACATATGCAGGTTTGATTACTTTCCCTTTTCTTTTTCTTGCAAAAATCTTTTTATAAAGTACAACCATTATTTACTACATTTTGTAAATTAAAATGATTGTACTGATACAGTAAAAAATGATTCTTACTTGATAGAATAGTTGCAAACCAGTAAGGTGGCCTGTTTCCATGTACTCCCAAACACATATATGTTTGAACACCTTCTGACAGCACATCCGATCTTATTGCTGGTGGCCCACACCATCTGAAACAAAAAGTAATTACTAAAATGAATATCTATATATAGATGTATTATTAATACATGAAGGATCATGTGACTCTGAAGACTGGAGTAATGGCTGCTGAATAATCAGCTTAGCCATCACAGAAATAAATTAGCCTACATATAGATTATAAATTAGCCTTTACAGCACCGGTCATAAAACATTACTATTTTAATGTTTTTGAAAGTAGTCTCTTATGCTCATTAGGCCTGCATTTATTTGATCAAAAATCCAGAAAGAACAGTAATATTGTAAAATATTAGGTTATAAAAAAAAAAAAAAGGTTTTCTATTTTAATATACTTTAAAATATAATTTTTTCTGTGATGCAATGCAGAATTTTCATCAGCCGTTACTCCAGTCTTCAGTGTCACATGATCCTTTAGAAATCATTCTAATATACAGATTTTTTTATCAATGTTGGGAATAGTTGTGTTGCTTAATATTTTTTTATAACCTTTTTTTAGGATTCTTTGATGAATAAAATGTTTTTAAAAAAAGAACAGCATTTATTTAAAATATAAATATTTTGTAACAATATACACTACAACTAAAAAATTTTGGGGTCAGTATTTTTTTCTTTCTTTTTTTAAAGAAATGAATACTTTTATTTAGCAAGGATGTGTTGCACTAAAAAAAGATGTATATTATTAGAAAAGATTTTTATTTTGAATAAATGCTGTTCTTTTTATTTTTTTATTCATCAATGAATCCTGAAAAAATAAATCACAGGTTCCAAAAAATATTCATGGGTAAAAGGATCATATGACACTGAAGACTGGAATAATGGCTGATGAAACTTCAGCTTTGCATCAGAATTTATTTTTTTATTTTTTTTATTTTTTTTACAATATTACTGTTTTTTTGTTTATATATATATAAACAAAAAAATATATATTTGGAGACCCACCTGAGTGTAGTGTGTGCAGACAGAGCCGCTGCATCCATTCGGGAAGGAGAAAGAGTGTCTCTCCTCATACCAGGATCTTACCAGATCAACGATCGATCTGTATCTACAAAATAAAAGAAATTGTAACAATCATACTCAGAATGTGTAGACAGTGTAAATATAATCCAGAATTGATGGTTTTCAGATATTAATTCATGCTGATACCATTAGTGTACCCGTTTTTGGTAGGCCTATGTTTTTGTAAGTGTCTGTACCTTCCAGAGATAATGGACAGATTCTGTCCACTGGACCGCAAAACATGAGGTGGTCCATGGTCCCATATGCACTGAGAGGCCCAGGACTCTGCAGATTTAGCCAGTCTCTCATCCCACACCTTACCAAGAAGAGAGAGGGTTGATAAACAAATAATTAAAATAATATAGGTCACCCAAAAAGACCATGCAATGACAATGAACAGGACCTGAAGATGTCAAGCTAAATTTTTTATAAACATTGTCAGGACTATATTCTTCCGGAAGACTCAGTTCAAACTCACTTGAAGATTTTTAAACATGTAGCCTAATATAAATTTGATCTCTTATGATACATTTACGGTGAGTTTGAGTCCTTTTTGGAGATTTTCAGTCACCATATAGGCCTAACGTGACCTTGCATTAAAAAGAGCGTCCAGGTTGTCTTTAAATGAAACTATTTTTATGCTGTGTGTTTGCTAAACCTAAAACATTAATTAATAATGCAAAAACCTACCATATATTCCATATTTGCTGCGGGTGGAAAGACCTGTGAGCGCACGCGGTTGTGATAGTCTAGTAATGACTTCATATCTTTGCTGGAGATGAAGCGTTTCCGCCGCGCTCGAGGTGCGCTGGTGTCGCTGCTGTTCCTCAGTACAGCCTCCATGGAAACCTCATTGAGATGAAGCAGCTCTGTTGCGCCGCTCACCGCCACTGCTGCTGTTATGCACGGCAGCGTCCACAAGGCGGCAGCAAAGAACAGCTGAGCGCAGGCCAAATTCATCTCGCTGTCTTCTGTCTGGTTGGCTACAGGTGCTTTATTTGTGGAAAGAAAGAGAATACAATGTCAACAATCTCTCACTGTATTAGCCAGCTAAATAACACTAAAGCTGAGGAACGTAACAGTCTCTATTCAAGTGCAAGTAGCATATAGTTTAATCCTGCAATGTCTGTTAGTAAGATAGCCAGACCATTTAAACCATAATAACAGATAAACAACATTAGTGATATAATTAGGGATATTGTTAGCTATAATTAGTTATTACAGATAACCTACTGTGTAAAATTTATAGTCCACCCATAAATTGCAACAAAAAACATATAGGTAGTTATATAATCTAACCCTACAATTTGCTTTGTTAGTTATATAGACAGATGTTATTTTATCTTGCTAAACAGTTTTAAAATAACTTATATATTATATAATGGCCCGGTTTCACAGACAGGGTTTAGATTAAGCCAGGATTAGGCCTTAGTTCAATTAGGACATCTAAGTATAAGCGTGCTTTAGAAAGAAAAGAAAAAACATTACTGATGTGCATCTTGAGACAAAACAATGGACTGACATTTTAAAATATATCAGTGCAAGTTGCTTTCAGTTAAAACAACTCAAACATGCATTTTTGTCTGGGACTAGCTTAAACCTTGTCTGTGAAACCAGGGGAATATATAATAACTATAAAGTTCTAAAATAGCATTATATATATATATATACACACACACACACACTATACACTGTGTATATATTCTTATCAAAGTGGCATGGTTGACAGAGCAAATCATAGGGTTACATTGCAAAAGGGTTTAACCAAACTGACGAACATTACACCCAAATGCCCTCACTATAAGATATTATTACATGACCATCTCAACGAAATACATCAACAACAAAAAGCTTTCAATAAACTCCTTTAAAGAAAAGTGAACACATAATGGCTATTTAAGATAAAATTGCTGTATATACTTGTGAATGTAGTCCTGCAGTCTGAAGAGAGCGGGGGTCCTCAGTCTTCACAGCTCATGCCTTCAGGAGTGATTCCAGCACTTTAGCACAGCCTGGAGAAGAGCAGCTGAAAAGATCTCCACCTTTGCAAACAACGTCTTTGACATGTGTGGCAGCGAACTTTAACTGGGCCAACTCTCTAAGGCCATTTGACGTAAAAGAAAAGCCCTTGTCTCTTTTTCTTCCCCCACAGGGATGTTCCCAAGGTTCAGGAAACAATTTAATGGAAGGCTTTGCTTTTTCAGCACACACTCAGTATGGAAGCTCCAAACAGCCATGCTCTCCAACAGGATTTTAAGATTGATGACTTTGCAACAATCCTTTCCATTACCTTTGTGATTTTCAAATGTTTTCTTTTTACAGCTTTTTGGGGCAATGTTCACCTCTGATTTCACATCCTATCATAACATCCTTTGATTTGCATATACTGGTAGGCTATATAGTAACTACAAAATAGCATACACATTGCACATGCACAGTAATATTCAAAGACAAATGTTTTTTTTTTTAATAGTGGGTATGTTTGGCCCTTGTTCCTTTAAATCATCCATTTCTGTTCCTTGCTTATATTGGACATTGTGATTCTTTGTGAGCTTTGGTTGGAGCTGCACTCAGCCATCCTGGCAAAATGTTTCAATAAAATAAGTTGAATAAGCACAGGCAAGGATTTTATAAAAGGGAGGGAGTTGTTCTATGAATTAAAGTCCAACTTTTAAAGTCATAGCCAAGTCAGCACATTGTTCTAGCTGTCTATTCAGGAAGGACATGCCATGTGTAATATCTCTAGTCAGGCATTGCCAATATAGGCTAAACACTGCACAACTGTGACTGTCGCAAATACTTCATTCAGTAAAAATCATTCTACATTCATTCTACATCGAGAATATTGCATTACACATTCTGACTTATTAATGCTATGTGGCAATTCAAAATATTCACCTCATCATTGAGCAGAAATGTCAATGCAATGTCAATAATATCATTATAGCAAGATAGATGAGTCTTTTCCGCTAAAGATTAGTAAATGACTACAGATTGTTGTTTGATTGTTACGGTATGTGTCCACTGGTGTGAAATGTTAGAGCTTTACAGACAGAAAAATGCAAGGAGACACAAATAAAGACAGAAACTCTTTTTTTGGAAAGACGTTGGAAAGACACCAACTTTATTTCTAATTAATAATTTCCAATAAATATACTACCAGCCACAATGAAAGCAATATGTAAAGATATAATTTAAGCAATAAATACACTAAAAACTACAGCACTATGGACACATTTTGAAATGCTTACGCGTGACAAACGTCACTGCCTGAGAATGTACTTAAAGTACATATTAAAGAAATAAAGCCTTTACTTCAGCTTTTTATTCAGCATGTACCTGTAGTTAAGTTTCAGCGTCCTTAAAGGAAACTTTTAAAGTTAGCAGTCATCCTTAAACTGCCACGGTCGGCGGGGTCAAGGTTCAAATTGAGGCCTTTTTGGAAGACTTTCTCTTAGGGGCAAGAGAGCCAACCTGTTCTCTAGACAAACATATGATGTAATTTCTTAACATACACAATGTTGCAACCTTATGGTTTTGTCTTTGTAGACAAAATGCACAAGTTTAGGCATTCCATTGACGAGAGGTTCTTCCCGCATCAAATGTTTGACAGCTTTATGTGCTAATATGACGTAGGCTATACATAACTCTAAGCTACAATGAGCCCTTGTGGAGTGGAGTGTTTAAAAATAGCCACAGGCATGTCTCTGTCAATTCTGTCACATACTTAATAGTGTTGTCATCACACATCAAAGGAGGTGATGAATGTTGAGCCGAAATATTAACTAAATCACTCAGTGCATGTACAAGCAGTAGCTATAGCTTACATTAAGCTTAATTCATTCGCATAATGTTACCTTGACTGCACCTCATTCATGCATCCCGTCTGCATAATGCTGAAGGATCCTTGTGCATTGTGGGAATGAAAGAGAAAAAAGTGGCTTAAAAAGGTGCACAGCTGTGCCATTATCTCCTCCACAGCAATGAAAAGGACAGTAAGGTCTTTCTCTGTATAATCACGTCATTTAGCATAAATCCAGGACTTCCATTCCCTGCTGCTGCTCCATTTCTCATGTCAGCAGTCCAAACTTTGTTTTGGCGGCCCTGAAAACAAATTTGCTAAGTGATGTAGCTGTTCATGGTAATGGATGGTTTTGAAGGGAACAGAGACAATGGGTCTGTTCTGACCACCGGTTACTGGAATTAAAGGAATCACACACTCATATTCAAATTACACATTGATTTAGCAGTTAAACCTTTACAGCAGTGGAACTAACTATTCATATGCAGATACAAACTTATATTGACACAATTTGGCTGACACTTTTATCCAAAAGTGCATTGAAACAAAAAAAAAAATGTCAGTATGCCAGTAGATGTTAAAAATTAAATAAAAAATGTATTAACAATCGTAACAGAAAAAAATTAGCAATGTAAAATCTCTGAACAAATAACACAGATAAAAGGAAAATATGATCATTAAATTAAAACAAATAAGCAAATTATTCAACTGATTAAATATTAACAACTGTAATTAAGTTAATCAATAAAAATTATGTTCAAAATCAAAAACATTAAAAAGAGATACATATTTAAATAAATAAAATAAAAATAGAAAAAAATAAAAAAATTCTGTCATCATTTACTTTTAGTTCTTCTGTGCACCATTTCTACTGGAAATTCTGCATTTAAAAAAAAAAATCATAGCAGTAAAATATTATAACATATAGGCCTACAGCCTGTGAACAAATAACATTGATAAAATATAAGAATTAAATTAATATGAGTCTACATGTCTAATTATTGCCAAAAAATTATATATATAGTTCAGTTATAGATCAAATTATTTTGTCCTCAAATCAATAATAGTCACAAAAAATTGTATTAATTTACTTTATTTCTTTGT
Organism: Rhinogobio ventralis; assembly: GCA_039654625.1. Taxonomy (NCBI): domain Eukaryota; kingdom Metazoa; phylum Chordata; class Actinopteri; order Cypriniformes; family Gobionidae; genus Rhinogobio; species Rhinogobio ventralis. The sequence goes on from CM077203.1 coordinate 15,831,486, forward strand.
GGAACACAAAAGAAGATATTCTGAAGAATGTTTTTGTCCATACAATGAAAATTAAAGGGGTCCAAAACACACACACACACACACCTTGTATACAACCCCAAATGGACCCCAGAAAAAATGGGGACATTTTGTAAAATGCAATGGAATCAAGAATCTGTAATGTGTTAATTCTCTTACAACTTTATTTAACTGACAAAAGTTCAGAGAAAAAAGTGAGAGAGGGAGAGAGGCTAAATAAAAGTGAAAAACTTATAGAATATCCATGTTAAACTCTTGAAATAGTTCAGAAAGAACAAATATAAAATTTCTCAATTCAAGACTGCAAAGAATTTATGTCTTTCACCATCTACCATATATAATATTGTGAAAAGATTCAGGGAATCCAGAGAAATCTCAGTACATAGGGCAAGGCAGGAGACCTCAGTGATGTGACTCAGTGGTAAACATGCCTCTGTCCCAACTTTTTCGGAGTGTGTTGCAGCCATCAAAATCAAAATTTGTTTATATTTACAAAATAAAATTAAGTTGTTCAGTTAAAACAGTGGAAATCGTTCCTTTGTACAAATCACAGATTCTTGTTTTTATTGCATTTTACAAAATGTCCCAACTTTTCAGAATTTGGGGTTGTAGATTTGCTTTACCCACCGGTAAAACCCTTTAGACACCACACTTTTGTAAGTGTCTAGACAAGATGATGTCATATTAGAGGAAGTGGGAATGTTTCTGGCCTGATTGGCTAGAGATGTTTCACCCAAGCTTGACCCACTTCATACCGTTTCACAGAAGGGGGCCTCAATGAGTTATGGCTTTGTCTCTTCCTCAGAGCATTCCTGACAGTAAATCTGAAATGTTACAGCTTGACATCATGAGTGCTTCATAAAATGGACCTTTACAGATCCCCCACATGAGAGAGATATAATTGATATGGGCTAAAAAGTCAAAATCTAAAAGTGTGTTTGTGTGTGATTTATGAGGACACAAATTTGTATAATGACATGTGTATTACACTGGTATTACAACGTAAATGTGGTTTATGAGGACATTTTATATGTCCTCATAATTAAAATAGCTTTAAAAACATACTAAACAATGTTTTATTAAAAATGTAAAAATGCAGAATGTTTTCTGTGATGGGTAGGTTTAGGGGTAGGGGTAGTGTAGGGGGATATAATGTACAGTTTGTACAGTATAAAAACCATTACGCCTATGGAATGTCCTCATAATGTAGTTGCACCAACATGTGTGTGTGTGTGTGTGTGTGTGTGTGTGTGTGTGTTTAACATCCCGTCAGACTGCTCTGTCTGGCACAATGTGTGGAAGCAGAATGGAGAGAAAGCATAGCCAAATGGCACACATGCTTGGAAACTCTGCCTCTGAATAAATACAGTCTTTCCAATAAAGAGTACAACAAGGGCAAGCCTGTGGAACTTTCCAAGTTGCCTAAAGTTCTAAATCATACAAAAAATATTCTTTATTATTATTATTATTTTAATTAATAATTGCACATTGAACATTATCTGTTCTCTCAAATGTATCTGTAGATCTTCAAGTTTGGGTCTCATTCAGGTAAAAACTGGTTTTCAACAAATGGTGTGCAGATGAGATGGGATAAGATGATACATCTTTGGTGACGATTTTGATGAGCCTCAAGGTTTTTCGTGACTATTATAGTGCCACCTATTGGACAGTAAAAGCCTGTTAAAAAATCCTGAGAACTCCTCTTTACATTTTCAAAGAGTGAAACTACTAAGTGATAAATATTTGTATAAAATATATAATTTTGTAATGCTTTAAAAGAGCTATTAGTTAAAAAAAAAAAAAGACCCAGGAAAAACAAAGTATTTTGAATTTAATATTTTTTCATGTCATTACATTGTTTAGAGCAGCGTTTCTCAACCCTGTTCCTGGAGGCACATCAACATTTTATTCATATGTTATTCATATGTCCTTGTATGTGGGCACTGGGACTCAGTCAGTTGTGTAAAAAATAAAATGACATGAAATGACATGTGTAGGCATAGACATGTATATATAAAAACAATGGGATTTTTTTTTTCATTTTTCATTCACCAATCAATTGCAGGATTTTTTAAAACCAAACTTTGTTTAAATGATTTTCAACTATGTTATGAAAGATACAATGGAATGAATTTATATACCATTTTACTTTATGCAATATGTGGGTAAAATGGCCATACATGGGTTTTCCCATTCAATGTAATGCATACACTGTACCTAATTTGCATAGTAATGTGTTCTTGAAGCAACATGTAATAAAAAAAAGAAGTGTTATAATGAGAGTAATAGTTAATAATATATAATATTTTATATGAACATTGATATGTCATTTCTTTCCCTATTCACCTATCAATGTCTCCCAAAAATGCCTGATAAACATGCTCTGATAAAAGTCCCAGTGTCCTCTATTGAGGACATGTATGAAATCAATGCCCTGTTTTGTAACTGAACGTCAGATACCCCATAACATTTTCCTGAGATGTTGATTTATAACAAACTATTTGAAAATTACAAAATATTATCATATTTTCAGTGCTAAATTTGATCATTCTGTCATTTTTTAAGATTTTTAAATTTGTTCTCCTGGTGAAACCTCAAAACAAATGGTATCTCTGAAAAGCCCTGCATGTGCTCTTTACAGGACATCCTGACTTAAAACTGTGACGAGAAGTGAATCTCAGTTTCACTGATCCACAGCATGTGATTGGCTGTTCACTACTGATGTCACAGCTAAACAATCAAAGCCTGAGTTGACAGAAAAAAGCTGATGATCAGCTTCATAGGACCAACAAAGCCTGAATAGATTGGTTTGGTTTTGTCAACTCGAAACTAATCCTGTAACCCTGTATGGTATCAGGGAAATTCACTAAAATGTAATGTCCTCGTACGAGGACAGTGGCACCCAGGAGGTTAAAATCTAATACGACGGGGAATGATTTTAATTCTGTGAGTTCGTGAATTTTTTTATAATGATGGCAGACTGAGCAGCAACTCACCCGATTACAGACTGCGAAGTTACAACAACTCCTAGAGCAGCGAACGTTTCGCTAATGCATATTAATCAAATAGCACCTACGTGTTTGGTAACCTTCCTATTGTGGACGTCTGACTCTTGGATATTAATTAGGTTATGGTGACGTTGCTTAGTAGTTCCTCAATGGCGAACGCTTGCTCATGAATATTAATCAGCAACCCGTAACCATAGTAGGATTCGTAGTAGTATGGTTTCTGTTTCCGCATTCAAACACACATACAGCACATAGAACAACATGGCTGCAGTAGGCAGCTTAGTGAATAGTTTGGCTTGTTTCTGGAGACAGCCATGTACCCGTGCTTATTTACCGCACTTGTTCTTTTGTATTTCGTTTACAGGATCGGTTTTGAAAATGATGGACCTCGTCCCGGAGAGCTACTTCAGTAGCAGTAGAAATATTTTAAATCTGTGAGTACTTGTCTATGGTAGCTACCTCACCCAGCTAAAACTCATTGAAACACTGTAAAACTAAGTAATTTTTACTAGAAATGTGTTCTTTTTTAAAAAAAATAATAATAATATGCAATATAAAGCAATGTATACAATAATAAAAGCAATGCATGTCATTGTCACAACTTAATGACATTGATGTTTGGCTCAAAGTCATTTAATCTTTTTTACTTAACTTTTTTACTTTCAGATATTTTGTGAAAGTTTCTTGGGGATGGACCATTGTTTTGCTTCTGCCTTTCATCCTTTACTCCAACTCTTACAACAAAAGCCGCACATTTGTGTTAAAGCGGCTTGCGTCACTACTGGTAGCAACATTAATTTGGTACACCTGCACTGAGTCTTTTTTCTACATTGAAGACATTACGGGTTCATGTTATTATGAGTCAGACAACATGCAAGTCATCCATGGTGACATTACCACAAAAGCGGTGTGCAAGAAAGCTGGATTCATCTGGGATGGATTTGACATATCTGGGCACTCCTTCATCTTGACCTACTCTTCTCTTGTGATTGTGGAGGAAATGGTGCCCATGTTACACATAACTGGTGTTTACAGAAGCTCTCCTCTTGATTGTCTTTATATAGCACTTAATGTTATTGTAGCCATCTGGATATGGATGTTCGGATGCACTTCTGTGTATTTTCATGATTTTATTGACAAGATTCTAGGAACCTTGTGTGGGATATTAGGGTGGTATGTGACCTATGTTGTTTGGTACCCATTTACCTTTTCTCCAGGTCTCCCTCCACAGCAGAAACAACATGCTTAGAGTGAGAACTAAATAATACAAGTGCACTACAACAAGCTTTACATATCTGCACTGTTTATGTTATGTGAGATCTATGATGGGTTAGCCATCCATGTGGGGCAGAAGGCAGCTGGTGTTCCTAAAATGACAATCTGTAATCTGAGAAGTCGCATCTGAACCTTATTGTTGCCTTCTAAAGTTTTGTGGCTTTATACAGAGCTGGAATAGTAAACCTGAGTAAATTTAGCTTATACATTAGTCTGCTGCTACCTCCTGTAATCGACCTGCAATCTTCAGCTGAGCTGCCTTTTAACAGTAAACATTTAGACTTTGTCCCCTGAAACTAATATTTTTATGTTTTTTTGTTTGTTTGTTTTTTTAGGGCAGAGAATTACAGCACAATGCTTTGTTATATAGTTAAATTGTGTTTTCATGGACCATTTTATGTGTTCTGTCTGAAGGCCAAACTGTTGTTCATTTAAATGTGCCACTGTTAGATTCATCATTCGCAGTTGTTGTCATTCCTCATATCACTGATGAATGTTAAAAGTCTGATCAGTTTATTACAAGAAAACAGACACCGCCTGTTCTTGGAAACCTAAAATGATCTAAAATGTACTGTTTGGAATATTATAAGAGTATTTGGTGACTGGATTGTTGTTTGAGTGATACTTTGTTTGAGTGCCCCATTATGCTATTTTAAAGGCTCCATAATTATTATAATAATTTAGTTTTGGAGGTCTCCTACAATAGGTTTACTTTCATTTTCTCATAATATACATTGCACATCACCACAATGTTCAATGATTCTCAAAGGACTGGATGGATGAATCGTTCTCTCTAAATCCCTCCTTTCCACAAGCCTACTCTGCTCTGATTGGCCAGACGGCCCAGTCTGTTGTGATTGGTCTGCCGCGCACGTGTTTTGGAAGCTAAATGTCCATTGCCATAACTGAACACTATACCATAAAGCCGGTTTAGCTGGCTAGCCAGATATCATTAAGCTTAGTTTTTGCCAATTCTGGGTTTTAGGTACCATTAAAGTATTTTGGCTTTTAGCAGTTTTCATCTCCATAGTAACTTGAGCTCCAGGGCTAACCTGCTCCAGGGCAGGTTATGTTCTGGATAAGAGATCTCAAACTGAAATTGGACCAATCAGCTGTGAGCAAAGTGCACACCTCTGATGCAATAAAGTCACTCCCTCTTTTTCTACTCCAGATTAAAGGTCACTACATAGCAAATGTTTTTTAAAGACTAAAGCGTCTGGCTTTTAACAATGCTTATTTATAATAATAATAATTTTGAATGATTTAGATATCATTTGTAATTATTATACCTTTAATCCATTACACATGTATCGTTTTAGTTAGTCAATCATTAACTTTGTTAAAATGAATATAAATAGCCTATATAAAGGTCATACAAATAAAGCTATACAAATTACTACATGTGAGCTTAAATAACCAGTTCTCTCTATATATCAACTAAACTAACTTCATAACTTATGCTTGCATTGACGTATAAGATGTCCTCTTTCATAGACAGGTCTTTTCTTCTTGCTGTGTAAATTTGTTTAAATTCTTAATATTTTTCAATCATGTAAATCATGAAATGAATCTCGCTGCTTCTCTCACGAGAAGTGAATCTCAGTTTCACTGATCCATAGCATGTGATTGGCTGTTCACTACTGATGTTACAGCTAAACAATCAAAGCCTGAGTTGACAGAAAAAAGCTGATGATCAGCTTCATAGGACCAACAAAGCCTGAATAGATTGGTTTGGTTTTGTCAACTCGAAACTAATCCTGTAACCCTTAGTTTGTTAAACTACCATCATGGTACAGGCCCCTGAGGCTTCCTAAAGCTCAGCGATTGTACACACTGTAAAGAGAGTAACGATGACATTGTTTTTACCTTATCAATCTGAGCACGTGTCCGATGAAACATTGGAAAAACTAGTTATTCAACCCGAACGCGGAACTGTATTAACTGTATCAATAACAGTGCATAGTTAGCCCAGCACTAATGTGGATAACTGATGTAACATAAACATTCTAAAACAAATCTTGCTCCATGCCTCCATCCTTTATCTTTACTCAAAGTAGTAAGAACGACAGACAATCTGCATTAGACACAGCTTTAGGTAATAGTGGCCCACAGCTGAGTTAGTCAGAAACTTACACAATATATAAAACACAAAACTACGTATTTTGAACACCTGGTAGTATATACACTCACCTAAAGGATTATTAGGAACACCATACTAATACTGCGTTTGACCCCCTTTCGCCTTCAGAACTGCCTTAATTCTACGTGGCATTGATTCAACAAGGTGCTGAAAGCATTCTTTAGAAATGTTGGCCCATATTGATAGGATAGCATCTTGCAGTTGATGGAGATTTGTGGGATGCACATCCAGGGCACGAAGCTCCCGTTCCACCGTATTGGGTTGAGATCTGGTGACTGTGGGAGCCATTTTAGTACAGTGAACTCATTGTCATGTTCAAGAAACCAATTTGAAATGATTCAAGCTTTGTGACATGGTGCATTATCCTGCTGGAAGTAGCCATCAGAGGATGGGTACATGGTGGTCATAAAGGGATGGACATGGTCAGAAACAATGCTCAGGTAGGCCGTGGCATTTAAACGATGCCCAATTGGCACTAAGGGGCCTAAAGTGTGCCAAGAAAACATCCCCCACACCATTACACCACCACCACCAGCCTGCACAGTGGTAACAAGGCATGATAGATCCATGTTCTCATTCTGTTTACGCCAAATTCTGACTCTACCATCTGAATGTCTCAACAGAAATCGAGACTCATCAGACCAGGCAACATTTTTCCAGTCTTCAACTGTCCAATTTTGGTGAGCTTGTGTAAATTGTAGCCTCTTTTTCCTATTTGTACTGGAGATGAGTGGTACCCGGTGGGGTCTTCTGCTGTTGTAGCCCATCCCGAGTGGTTATTTCAGTCAAAGTTGCTCTTCTATCAGCTTGAATCAGTCAGCCCATTCTCCTCTGACCTCTAGCATTAACAAGGCATTTTCGCCCACAGGACTGCCGCATACTGGATGTTTTTCCCTTTTCACACCATTCTTTGTAAACTCTGAAAATGGTTGTGCGTGAAAATCCCAGTAACTGAGCAGATTGTGAAATACTTAGACCGGCCCGTCTGGCACCAACAACCATGCCACGCTCAAAATTGCTTAAATCACCTTTCTTTCCCATTCTGACATTTAGTTTGGAGTTCAGGAGATTGTCTTGACCAGGACCACACCCCTAAATGCATTGAAGCAACTGCCATGTGATTGGTTGATTAGATAATTGCATTAATGAGAAATTGAACAGGTGTTCCTAATAATCCTTTAGGTGAGTGTACATCAATAATTATTCATACTTACAGGTTGTGATTCTGAGGAGCAAGCTGGTCCAAATAAACTGGGTACTACTGACCCATCTTTTAAGAGCAAGCGTTTCGCAAATCCCGCGTTGAAGATTTGAAAAGTAGTCATATTTGAGGGCTGGTCAAGTTGTTTGTGGGTCGTGGGAGTTGTTCCACGCAGATTCAAAATATAAACAACTAGTATTGTGGGTATGCATGTTACGTCAACGTTGGCCAGAGTGACTACGGTTACGCCCACTGAGTGGCAAAAAGACTGAGAGGCAGCATTGGTTTTCAGCGTGAATGCTGCGAAAAACACACAAAACCAGGCCCGGCGCCAGAGGGGGGGTCGGGGGCTAATATAACAGAACTTTTTGATATTGCGTTTATTTAATGAGTGACAGCTTTTAGTGGGGAGCACCCTTTGCGCGCTGTCTAGACGATATAAAAAATAATGAATAGGCCTATTCGGAATTTGAATAAAACTTTTGTTTCCCATTCTTGACAAGCGGCCACATACACGCTTCAATACATAGGCCCATCTGCATATAAATGTCAGGAAAATACGATTCCTGGCTGCATGTCAATATCTATGGATCACTGGATCTTTGATAAGTTGAAAGGAACACTATATCGAGTCAAACCTTTAGTTTAAACTGAAAACATTTCTGCCACTCATTCCCGGCTGAGGGGGGGGCGTGTTCCGGCGGGAAAGTGACGTCAATGCATAGCCTCTATAGGGGGTATGTATGTGACGTCACCGCCAGCCGGAGTGACTGTGGCACAAGACTGATGGCAGCATTGGTTTTCAGTGTGAATGCCGCGAAAAGCACACAACACACATCTAAAACGGGAAAGAGCTTTGAGATTGAAGCACACATGTGTGATATATTTTTACAGACTGCCGAAAGCTACAGAAAAGAGAAGCAAATGGATCACTGCAATTTACAGAAACAACATGACTCCAGGCAGTGAAACGTGGATTTGCTGTTATCATTTTGTGTAAAAAATATGTTGAATTTTGAGGTAAAATCATACTCTATATATTGTATTGTTATATATTGTATTGACAACTCATCACTTAAATATTTACCATCTTATTTTCTGCATGATTGTATGTTTTTAAATAAACACTGACAAAAACTACAAGTTTTAGGGCTGGACAAAATTACGATATATATATATATATATATATATATATATATATATATATATATATATATATATATATATATATATATATATATATAACATTGATATAAGTGACCATGTGCATAAAGACATACCTATATAGTATTTATATAAAGCATTCACAGGCAAATTTGCTTTATGTATTTCCCCGGCATTGAAATCAGGCTCATATTAATGTCAGGAAACATAATTCCAGCCTGCATGTCAATATCCATGGATCACTAGATGTTGGGTAAGTTGTAAGGAACACTATATCACTATATCTATCCAAACTTTAGTTTAAACTGATAATCGTTTGTTTTACTTGCGTTTTCGCAGTTTCCCCTATTAACTCCATGCAGCAGATTCTTTTGCCACTCAGTCCGGCTGAGGGGGACGTGTTTTGGCGGGAAAGTGACGTCAATGCATACAGCGGTTTAGAGTAGATTGTTTCTTTTGGGAGACAACATTATTTATCGTGCACTTTCGACTTTACAACTTTGCAGAACGTTTATATTCACAAACAGCTATATTACACACTGCATGAAAGATATTTGGAAAAAACATAACGGGGCACTTTTATCTGGTTATAAGTATTTTTTTTACAGGTTTGAGGAACAATGCAAATTAGATGTAACTTAATTCTAAAATACAAATGGCACATATATTAGTCATTAGCCTACATGAGTCAATTCAAACATTTTGGTGTTTATCGTGGTGATTAATGTTTGTTGTAAATGTAATACATCAGTATTTCAAAGAAAGCAAGCGCAGACATGATTCATGATAGCCTACTGTTTCAACTGATGTGATGACACGGAGATCTTGTTAGTGTAACAACACGTCACTGAGGTGTATTTTTATTTAATTCACTATGGTGTTTGAATGAATAAATAGCTGAATTTAGGTATTTCTAGTAAACGTTTTGATTTTGTTGTGCATTTTATTTCTTTTTGTTGTTACAGGGTAAGACTGTTAGCTGAATGAAATATCTCGTTCATCGTCCTCAATTCCTCTCACACTTGTCTCTGTTTTGGTGCTGTGGAAAAATTCTGGATGTCTCTGGACAAATGTTGCGGGATTGATGCAGTTTAATGCATGTCATGGGGGAAATGCTACCCCCCTTTTCTGCCAGCATGATTGGTACAGTCCTAGCCAACCTGGATGTTGCTAGAATGTGCCTTTTACAGTGAGGGAGGGGGGTTGTGCTCATAGAAATGCGGTTTATTATATCAGTACAGCATCGTCACTATCTGCGTGCAGCATCCCAGACAGGTGCACAGAATACAGGCTAAAGCTCTAAAGAGACACTTAAGACTTTTTTTTAAGTAAGCCTAATTAGATTCAAAGCTGTGACTATGACCCAGGGAAAGGTAAGCATTTTTATTCTTTACCATGTTTTAAGATTTTATCATTTATATTTGTGTGTAATTAACGTAATTTCAACCAAAAGCAAGGACTTTTTCTTGTATGTGAGTGTGAATTCACAGTAGTCTGGATGACTGAAATTCATTTTATCTGCTAGTCTGTCTGCCCTGTTCTGGTTTTGTCTCTGTTTAAATGATGGTCCAGTGACGCTGAAAGAAGCATTGTCATGTTTTGGATTTGTGCCTTATGATTTTGGACTGATTTATGCCCATCTATTCTATAGTGGTAGTACATTTTGATATTTGTGATTTAGGAACGCTTTTTCATTTGCCTGCTGTCATATTTATCATATGGTTTACAACTGCGCACGAGCTAAATACAAAGGTAGAATTAGAAAATAATGTTTGCAAGACATTTATTTTCATGTGTTCTTTTCTTGATTGAACAGATATTAATTATAATTATAATTATGATTTAATTTCTATAGTTTCAACTCCATCTGCAAGAAATCCTTTTATTTTTTGGAAACAAAGTATTTCTCAGTTGCCATTAAGAAGGAAAGCGTCTTTTAAGGTGGCTTGTGATGTCATTTACCAACCGTAAACTCTCCTATTACAGTGAATCAGTCATTGATAAATAATGGCCGTTTAAATTACTCAGTCTCTCCATTCTCAGTTACTGTAGCACATACTTTTGGATGGCATTATCTACTATGATTTACCAATGGAGGCACAGTGTAGCCATATGATTAAAAATATTGGCCTGACTTATGAATAATATAATAAATGAATGAATACCAGGTTCTGTAACAATACCTACTTATCTATCTATAATTTTAACGGAAAACCAATATATTGGCATTGAGTGCATATACAGAATAACACAAAGTTTAATATGTTTACAGCTTTCGGTAGCAAACAAGTCGGACAATGGCTTGGATGTTCAGCCGATGGCCTCAGCTCCTCCAAGTTACCATGAAGCGACTGCTGGTAATATTACTTTTTTCCTTAGTAAATTTCATGTTTAAACTGATCTACATTTTGGTAACTGCACTACTCTACTTTGGGGACATCAATGACATTGGTAACACAGTCTCTGTGGATGTTTTCAAGAATACCTGTGAGACACAAGATGTTTAATATATCCTTTTGTTGTTGAAAGGTGGCAGCCCTTGTTATAGTGGAGCTTATCCTGAAGATGGTGAGATGCTCACAGAATTCAGCTGGGATGACCGAAAGATCAGGAGGATATTCATCCGCAAGGTATCATTGCCTTCTGTTAAGTGATCCTGATCTCCTGTGGATAATATGAAGTGAATTAATGTAACAATATTTCCTGTAGGTGTATACTATCCTGATGCTCCAGCTTTCTGTCACATTTTCCTTTGTGGCTCTTTTCGTTTTCTGGTGAGTGTGTGTGCTAAAACTTTCATAATGAATTGTTCTTTTTTAAAGCTTGATTAACAAATATGTCTTGTCTATCTTGTAGCAAACCTGTGAAAGATTACATTCAGACCAACCCTGGCTGGTACTGGGCATCATAGTAAGTAAAATTCATTACTTTAAGGTTGATGTTTTAAGGAAATTAGCTTTAAATACAGCAGTTTGGTGCTAGTGAGTTAGTATTTAAATGTGCATTGTTATCCACTGTGAATGTATAATGGCTTGGTTGTCTTTTTCTCTCTATAGTGCAGTGTTTTTTGTCACATATCTGACCCTGTCCTGCTGCCGAGGACCTCGGTGAGTGAATTTGTAGTCTATAGACAGATGCATATAAATAATGCACAATATAATAAATTATTTCATAATATAATTAATTTCCATTCAACATTCTCATGTATTTCTACCCTTTATTTTACTTACAGGAGGCAGTTCCCATGGAATCTGATTCTCCTCATGATCTTTGTGAGTATTGAAATAACCAGTAATAACACCGTAATAACAAGTCTTTGATCATCTCAGATACATCAAACTATCACATATCTACTAGTCAGTGCTAGTGCTGGACTAGAAGTACTAGTATTGCTGAAGCCTGTTGTCACATTTAAAAGAAAGTCTTCCTCTATTTAAACATCTCTTCTCCCTTGCTTTAGACTCTATCTCTTTCTTACATGACAGGAATGTTGTCCAGGTACAGTCTCAAGTTATATGCGTATCATGTCTTTTTTTTTTTTTATTACAAAATCTCAATTGGCCTGCGTTTATGGTTGCATATTACCCCTTCATCTTACTTGTCCTACTTGTACAATATGTTGTTACTGCATGTATTTCTTATTGAAATATTCCCCTCTGGCTCTATCTCTCTAGCTACTACAATACTAAATCTGTCATCATCTGCCTGGGTATTACTATCTTGGTCTGTCTTGCTATTACTATCTTTAGCTTCCAAACCAAGGTTAGTATTTTTGAAGCAACAAATATGTCCATTTTTCTTGAATGCAATAATTTTCAACTGTAATCTGGAATATATTACATCTATTTAGATCATACAAATGTTTGTCATTTTACAGATTGATATTACTTCATACCAAGGTGTGCTGGTAGTCTTCTGCACAGTAGTGTTTATTTGTGGACTTGTCCTGGCAATCATCCTGCCCTTTGGATATGTAAGTACCGATGATTGATTGGTAGATTTATTATTTCTCAGCAGGACTTTAATATTCACAGAAATGAGAATGTACTTTGACAAAGGCTTCTCTCTCCTACAGGTTCCATGGTTGCACGCTTTGTATGCTGCCTTGGGAGCAATACTGTTTTGCATGGTACATAATTATAAAATAATTTCAACTTAGATCAATATTAAATGTTAATGCATTTTTTTTTTTGGTGAGTAGCCATGTAAAAAGCACAATAATGTACAGTCAGCATATCATTATTGCAAATTAAACCATACCGCATGCAGCATTATCTCTATTGTTTGTTGCTAATTATTGTCATCTAATTATTTTAATCTGTTTGTCTTTTTAGTTCCTGGCATTTGACACACAGATGCTGATGGGAAGCAAGCGATACACCATAAGTCCTGAAGAATACATCTTTGCCACCCTCAGCATATACCTGGACATTGTGTACATCTTCTCTTTCTTTCTCCAATTGTTTGGTACTGCTGAACGACAGTGAGAGCACTGTTTAACCTGAAGCTCTTATGGCTCTGAGTGTCTTTTGTCCCTCTAGTCTGAGTGATCCTGTCTTCTCCAGCATGATATGGATCTTCAGTGCACGCTGTTGTGTTTCCTCCCTTCAGCTTTTACCATGTGCCATGCGCTTATCCTGTAGCAGAAAGGATATACATAACATATGTACACTGGTAAAACTTTAACACTTTTGGTGCCATAGAAAACAAAATACAACATATTAAATGCACTGGTGTCAACATTTGTGAAACATGATGTAATTAGCAGTGAAAGTGCATGAAATATTTGGTCAGACTCAGATTTTGAGCACAACAGCATCACATTGAGGTGAATCTGTGTATGTATCCATCTGTTCCCTCTTTGTGTCTGACTCTGCAAAAGTTTCATAATGTGATATCACAGCATGAGGACATTTTAACAAATCATTCTGAGAAACTATATATGGAGGTGAATATTTAACAAGGTTTTTGAATGGTCAGCTGGATTTGAGGAGTGCATGTACAAATCAAATGAAGATTTCTGATTTATTTTGTAAAAATTAAATAATCAGTGTTTCTATTTAAATTCACCTTCATATTTTCATGTTAGGGATTTCCCATTAGGCAAATTTTCACTGCCATTTAAAGTCAATGACTTGACTGAGATATGCTTTGTTGAGCATTATTTCTTTTGTTTAGGCCTATATGTATCATTAATTATTATTCCATGTACTATTAATTCATCATTACACAGAATTTTAATGTATTATTATAGTAAAGATCTATTTTTGAAGAAAATTATTTTGAATGATTTTGGATGTGTACATAGCTTCAACGTGTTCGCAACAAGAGTGCAAAATCACTGTAGCTGGGTTAAACAGAATGCAGTGCTGCATATAATTTTTCCTGTTTGTGGTCTTTACAGTAGAGACAGTGACTTATAGATTTTTATCAAATATATTGAATATGAAGCCAATAAATGACAATGTATGTTTCAGAAAGAAAAGGTTTATCAGAGTAACACATGTAGAAGTTTCTGAAATCAAATAAAATTCCAAATCCCTCCTATTTGTTTGCCAGTGTGTTGTCATTAATAATATTATAGTTTAACACAATGCTCTCTTGTTATAAAAGGGACACATTAACATAACATTTAAATTTTAATATAAAAAGACTCTCAGATGAGTGAATGGTTCAGTGACTCGCTCATTAAACACAAACGATTTATCGCCACCTACTGGCATAACGATATAACCTGGAGAAAGAGTCTGAATGAATAATTGAATAATTCAAAAGATTCGAGTCACTGAGAATAATTAATCCCCAACACTACAAAAGGTATTTGAAATAAAAGCGTGAGAGACACTTTGCACATGATCCAACCATTCCTCTTTCAAAACACTGCGCACTGATGACGCTCTTCCGCTCCGCCCATCCAATGGGAAAGCGCGGTTTTAACATGTGGGCTTCGGCCATGTTCTGCTTTTAAATAAGGAAGAAGCGGGAGGCGTTAATGCAACTTTGTATACTCAATATCTCATTCACAATATCTCTTACGGTTTCTGAGAAATTTGAGTCAGATAGGAAAAAATATCCACAACAGATACTAACACACGGTCAACTCGTTGGGGCTTGCTCAACCACAGATATAATTATTGCTGGGCTGGCATCTCGCGCGTTAGCAGTTGGTTAGCTGGTCGAGCTAACGATCAGCGGTGTGGGTTTATCTGGACTGGTTTAGTCGTGCTCAAGTGAAGGATTCAGGTACCTTTAATCTAACAAAGCTGGTTAGCAGTGGCATGCGGATGAAGGGCAGAGGGAGCCCGCGTTTGGGACTGCGCTGACAGCCCTGAGGACTTATCCCGCTAAATAAAGGCTTTCATCATGTTTAATAAGTTCTACGAATGGATCGGAACCGGCATCGCTAGTCTGCGAAACGGTGCTCCAGCTGGTGCTGTTCATGCCGGTTCAGTGAGAGTGGATCAGGACGGGACATTACGGAGAAAAAGACCCATAGATAGGTTAGTGATGTGCTAAGAATTTTAAGATATTTGCTTACGTGTGCAATGAGAATTGTGATTTAAATGATCATGTTTAGGTTTTAAAAGTTTGTTTTTGAGTCATAAGTTAGAATGTTTTGGTTCGGTCATTAAAGCGCCAACTGTTCCGATGGGATGACGTCAGAAACGCGTGCGCTTCAGCAGCTCCTGAAAAACTCTTTATTTTTGTTGTTGTTTTTCTTCCTCATTTCTAATGTTGTTTGTTTGAATATATGAATACATATTGTTTGCTGCTTCAATACAATTAGTAATTTATAATGAAGTTAATATTACGTTTATGATATTGTATTTATAATTGTGTTTGATATTGTATTTATAATTGTTTATAATTTATTTTGTATAAATGGTAATAATAATCATTTTTAATATATTACGTATTTATTGTAATAAAATACATTCTGATACTTATGTTTCAATTATTTCTATATAGTTTGGATGATGGAGATGCAGTTGATCAGGAGGAGAGGGTGGTGAAGAAATTCAGAATGGGTAACTAAAGTAACACTGTTTTAAGTACATGATTTAAAAACTATAAGTTATGCCTTATAAGTCAATCCCAAAAATTATTATTATTTTTATTTTTTTGCTTGTTGCTTGTTTTTAGGAGACTTTATGGATACGGTGAAAAATGCAGCCGAAGGAGTGAAGACCCATGGTTCAAGTGTTGCATTTTGGGTGAAGGACGGTGTCAGACCTGACCCAAGGAACATGCTGCCGGCATTACCTGGTCCACTTCAAACAGGAATACCATCAGAACCCGCAGCCAATTCTGCTGCATCAGCGTCTTTGTGGGTGGAAAATAAGGTACTTGTTTGCGCAAACGTTTGTGATATCCTTGAAATATATCCTTGGTATAACAGAAGAGCAACTGCACTTGTGCCATCTAATGCATTTTTTCTATACTATATATTTTAATTGTTTACCTCTGTTTTTCCTTAAAGTTTGGGGATCGGTCACATGATATACTTGAGGCGCCATCATCCAACTCATTTCTGGCTCCATCCAGTTCAGTTGAGTGGAAGACTGTCACAAAATCTGGTGAGAATAAAACATTCTCACTCTTTTTTTTTTCTGCATGCAGGTAGTTATTTTTCTCTATGCATATTACATATACTGATATATACAATCTTTTTTGTTTTGTTAGACTCCTTAAGTACGGAGCAGTCAGTGACCATATCAAAAATAAGCAGAAGGCAAGTTTGTATGGACCATCCACCCCACGAGACACACAAAGCTAACGGACACTCGGTTAATTTACCTGCTGCCTCCACGCCAAAACCATCCCCCTCTCCCCGCTTGGGCAGGTCCCTGTACCACCGACCACACAGGTCACCTTAAATAAAAAACAATATAAAATGTTTGAACTTGAAATAAGTACTAAATCCCTTTAATTAAATCATACTGTTTGTTGTTTAATGTTTTGTTGTGATAAATATTATAGTTCCAGTTTTGAAAGAATGTAATGTGCAAGGGTATGAAGCTGAAAGAAAGTTTGTTTGTAGCTTGCTGTCATCTGCGGAGACCAGTTCAGGAAAAGCCACTTATACCAGCCTGTATGAGAAGACCTTTCCCATTCGAGTGGTCCAGAGTCCTTCACATGGCAGCTCAAACCGTCTCCTCCGGACCAGAGCCCGCTGTACAGCACAGGAGGTCAGAAACTCACTGTACTCATTTGTTTAATAAACAAAATATTTCATAAGCATAAAATATTTGTAGAACTGCTTCATTAGCCTTAGGGCTGCACAATCGATCAGAATAAAACAGAAATTGTGATGTGGCTTAGTGTGATTGTCAAATCGCAAAGGCTGTGGTTTAATAAAATAAGATTAATTAAATTAAATTTAATTTATGCGTTTCAGAGTGAAATTTGGATCGGTTTTAATTTACACACTTGCAGCTCATGATATTTTTTTATAAACATCACAATTTTGGGCCAAAAAAAGCAAAGAAAATCTGGAGCTTTAAAAATAAATAAATAAAATGTTATGTATATATATATATATATATATATATATATATATATATATTAAATCACAATTTCTATCCGCTATTAGCTTTTTCCCCCTCCACTAATTAGACTCTGCTTTTACTGTTTTTATCCGTTTGTTTGTTTGTTTGTTTTTTAGTCTGTGCGTGAGGAGGAAAAGGAAGTTTACAGGCAGCTCTTAGCCATGGTGTCCGGTGGACAGTCGACCTTCCTTCACGATGGAAGTTCTCACTCCAGCATTCGCTCGCATCGAGATTTGTAAGTATCTGTGTCAAATTACTGTACAAAGTGTTTCCGTGTCTAAACCTGATCTGCTTAAAGGGATGGTTCACCCAAAAATTTTAATTCTGCTATTAGTTACACACCCTCATGACGTTCCAAACCTGTAAGACTTTTGCACATCTTCGGAACACAAATGAAGATTTTTAATATTCTCTCATCCTTTTGTCCATCCATTGAAAGTCTATGCAACCGAATCGATCACTTATTAAAAAGTTCATGTTGACATCGTAAAAGTAATCCAAATGAATTGAGCTGTTTAATCCTTAAAAGTCATCTGAAGAGTCATTTTTCATGATAAACATGCTTGACGTTTTATATGCTTTATGTGCCAGAACAAACCATATAAACCGCCCTATTTGTATGGATTGTTTACATACATCCATTGTCTTTATGAACAATTTGAAGCATCAACTTTTTGGTGGATTGGACTTTCAATGGAGATATTTTCAAAGATAAATGAAACTCTTATGGGTTTGGAATGACATGAGGGTAATTGATGACAGAATTTTCATTTTTGGATGAACTATTCCTTTAAGATTAGTTTCAGATGGGTTCTCTCACTTATGGTGAAACATTTGCTCTTGTTTCAGCTCCAGCTTCCTATCGTCCAGTCGAAGTTTTCTTCAATGTGCCTCTCCAGCAGGCTCCGGCGCTGGTGTGTCGTCCTATGGGTTATCCAGTCTGCCTCCCAGCCCCCCGCCTGGGTCCAGTCAGGTTTCCAGTGCCCTGCCCAGTCCTGGTGCAGCTTCTAGCATTCCAGCGCCTCAGCTATGGGCCCATGACCTTGAGTCCAGCACTAAAAGACCAGCTGTTCCCTTAGCTCCATCACCAGCTGCCCTTCAGGATACCTCCTCTCAGGACACACAGTCATCAGGTGAGTCCCATTTCATTCTTTTCTATGTTTGTAATGTAACCTTGGCTTAAAGGTTGGCTTAATGTGGTGTTTCATTTTCTTTAGCTCACGACGGAGATTCAGTCATTTTTGTAAAGGAGCAACAGGGCAAAAAGCCTGAGAGCTCGAGGTAAGAGAACATTTTGCGTTTACCTTTGATCTCCATTTCTTTTTTCTTTACATAACCCCTTCTTACTCTTTCTAGTGTGCCGTGCTTCCAGGCTGAACTGTGGATCAAAGAACTGTGAGTACTTATCTTTTATCTAATATGTACAGGTCTGAGTACTTTAGTTTGTGGAAGTAAATAGCTTCTGATATCGGCCACCTTTGCTGTGTATTTTCAGGACTAGCCTCTATGACTCTAGAGCTCGAGAGCGACGGAGGTTGATTGAAGAGCAGGAGGCTCTGGCCTCCCAGCTCCTGCGCCAGGTAAGTCAGTTTCCCCTCATTTACACCTGCATTTTTATGACAATCCAACTCATGCTCTCATTTGTTTAATCAGCGTCTCTCTGGAGAAGGTCGAGCCACCCCAGCGAGTGTTGAGCTGAAGGTTCGAGTCCCTCTAGAGAAGGAGGTTCCTGTTGCAGCTGTTATCACAAAGCCTCAGCCTATTAAAGAGGAGCCAGAATTCCCAGAATTAACAGAGGTAAGTGCCCTAAAGGGATAGTTGAAAATTGTTATCATAAAATAAACATTCTGTCATTTACTCACCCTCATATCGTTCCAAACCTGTATAACTTGGGAGGGTTTCACACATTTTGCCACGCAGTGTTTGTCTGGTTTCATTCTAGGGATGTGCACAAGTACTCTGATGTGACTGCGACGATCGCTCATGAAAACATGATCGTTGTGACTTTAAAAATATTTAAAAAAAATTCTGATTGGTTATTGCTGCATTTTGGCCGGTTCCTGATGTCTGATTAGTTAGTGTTAGGACAGCATGCAGTCCAGACTGGTGAAATAAAGTGAAACTATGGATTCGAAAGCGTGCAGTGACACTTGTAATCACGTTGATAATGAAAATACAGTTAAATGTAAGATGTGCAGCACCAATCATAACATTTATAATGAGATCACTATTGTAATAGAATTCTTTGTGCTTTAGTGGCCTTTGTTTCAGCATTGTTGTTACGGGAAGAGCCCATCCATAACAGGAGTTATACATTCAGACAAGCACGGTCAAGTTCACATGCGCATTCATGTTCTTTTGTGTAGATGTAAGTTGTAATATTACTTTTATATTGTATATATCAGATTAATCTTATATAGGATGCATTTAGTTACGTTTATTAACCTGCTAGCAAGGTGCTTTAGTTTACCAGTGTTCATTCACTCTTCAGAGTCAGCTCAAACAGCAATGCCCGACATTATTGACACTTATTTTGTTATTTGAGGCAGTCAATCCTTTTTAGATGTTTCTTTTTCAAAAACATGGATATTATTAATAATCCAGCAGTGTTATTTTTTCCTGTCATATTTCTTTCAAAAGTAATTAATATAATTTCTCGTCAAGTCGTCATAGCTTCAAAAACATTCAGCGATGTCTGGAAGCACTTGATGAAGTAGTTGTGTGTTTTGTGTTTTAGTTGCCTGTGTTGTTACGGGAAAAGCACATCCACAACTGGCCACTTTGTGGCTAGCACTTAACTTAATTCAAGTTCACTTGCATTTGGGTCCTTTTGTGCAGAGACAAGTTGTAATGTTACGTTTATGTTGTGTATAGGATATCTGATTAATCTCATATAGGATGTGTCATATAGATGCTTCAGTTTACTGGTGTTCATTCACTCATCAGCTTCAGCTCATGCAGATATTCCTTTTTAGATGTTTCTTTTTTACAAACATGCATTATTGATAATCTTGCAGTGTTATTTTTCTAGTCATATTTTTGCACGTCATATTATTTTTATTTGTCAATGTTAATTTTCGTAACAGTGGTTTAATTCAAATATTTTCATTAGTGCCATGACGGACACACCCCGTCACAATACTCGAGTACTCGTTTTTTTTTTTTTTTTTTTAGATCTATCAGGACTCAAAATGAAACGTTTACAAAAATGCCCATCCCTACTTCATTCTGTTAAACTATTTGAACCATTTCTATTTGATTTCTACATCACAAACGTGCATGGTGTATCCCAGGTAAATCATCTCCATTGTCATTTCCTACATGTTTTGATGTGTTGATGGCGGCGGCAGCTAAATATCATGCGCATGTTGTTTTACTTCCTGAACAAGTGCTCGAGTCAGAGTTGCTTTCACATTCACGTGAATCGCGCCATAGGTCCAGTGCAACCGAACTCACACCACCTACTAGAGGTAGTCTTGGGTTTTGTAACCCGGTGCGCTCCCTGGTCCGCATGACAGCTTTCACAATTCACATTACCAATTTTTTATGCAAATCATGCTCTGGTTTGAACTAATCTGCCAGTGTGAAAGACCCCTTACTATCTACTGCAGAACACAAAAGTAGATATTAGATAACAGTTTTGGTTACCATTTCATTTTTCAGAATATGATATTGTATGTTCTACAGAAGTCCTACAGGTTTGGAATGACATGACAGCATTTTAAATTTTTGGGTGAACTTCCCCTTCAAGTTCACCAGTTTGAGTTGAATTGACTTGTTCAAAGGTCTGAGACTATTAGTGAAAATGTTGAATTTGTCTTTCTGCAAAACCTAATGATCCATGTTATCCAGCATGATTTAAAATGTTCCAAAGATAATATTGTTTTGTTAGAGCACAAGTTGATCTTATGCAATGCACAATGTTCACATTGTCAGCATCACACATTTGCATGCAACTTGGTTGGTGCTGTTGAAATATTTCAAAGAATTTAAATATTACTTAATTTACTTAATAAATTTTTTTTATATGGCTATCCATAGTTATAAAAATACTGGAAGTATCAGGGAACTTTATAATCTCTGGAACATTTTGTTGAGTGCAATGATGTTGTTCTTTTATTATTATTATTATTATTATTATTTTATTTATTTTTTTAATTATTATTATTATTGTTGTTGTTGTTGTTGTTTATAATCATTATACAATAATAATAACATTTTTCATAATTCTAAAACTGTCAGATTGAATGGGGAAAGAATTATTCACAGTGTGATCGATCTCGGATGTTTAATCACCACAGTTAATAAGTCCGGTTTTTTTTTAATGGACTAATGATCATAAATTTTGAGGCTGTAATGTTGTCAATTTTCAACAGACTTAAGATGATAACAGCAGAGATTCACAAAAGCCTGTCTGATTTAAAATCTAAGGGGGTACCGTACTAAATGTTTTAAATCAATAATTTAACATCAATTTTAAATTCAATAATTTCAAAATCACATTCACAGGTTTACGGTTCAAATAAAATAGTTAATCTTTTTAATGTTTTTTTATTTTTTTATTTTTTTTTTGTATTTTGATTTTGATTTTAAAAATGTAAAATTGTTTTACTTAAAAAGATAACTTTTTTTTTTTTTTATCAACTCAAAATCCCTAGTTTGGAAAGTGTGCAGTGCAGGAATGTTTTTGAGTGGTGTGTTTCCTGTTTGTGACGTTCACAGGACATGGAGAAGGAGGTGAGCAGAGCTCTGAGAGGCAGCAGTCAAGATGAGATTCTCAGCGAGGGTTTTCGCCTCACCATCACCAGGAAGGACCTGCAGACACTGAACCACCTCAACTGGCTCAATGATGAGGTCAGAGCTTTACTACATCATTCAGGTTTCTGTACAAGCCTGTCCGTAATTTCCAGTAGTATTTTAAAATGGATTCTGAAAAGAGTTTTTTGCTGTAATTTATCAACCTACAAGTTTTCCAGTGGCTCAAGGTATCTCGATTTTAGTGCCTGACGGATATATTTTCTCCATTTCAGGTTATTAATTTCTACATGAACCTGCTTGTGGAGCGCAGTAAACAGCCTAACCTGCCATCCGCTTACACCTTCAACACCTTCTTCTTTCCCAAGCTGCGGAGCTCCGGTTACTCTGCTGTCCGCCGCTGGACTAAAAAAGTGGATATCTTTTCTGTAGACATCATTCTGGTGCCTGTCCACCTGGGGGTGCACTGGTGCTTGTCTGTAAGTAAACCAAGGTCACACTGAGGACATGTGCATGGAAGTTGCATTGCATTTGGACTGATGCTTTTTTTTCTTGACATTAAGTAATTCAGAAAAGTATCGTAATACATTTACAATGAGTTAAATACATGAACAGTTAATTCTGATTTGCTGTGAAGTCAGGATTGGCATTGTTTTTTTTTTTTTCAATTATTCTCATTTCTTCCTTTTTGCTTTTTGATAGGTGGTGGATTTACGTAAGAAGAGCGTCACTTACTTTGATTCCATGGGAGGAAACAACGACGAGGCCTGCAGGATTTTATTGTGAGTGCTGCCTGAGGATTAGATGATGAAACGGGTCTGCAAGAAGTGCCTTTTCTAAATAAATCCCATGACAACCCATTAAGAAATAAACAATGAATTATGCATGACTAGGCATTGTCAAAAGTGTGTTAACTGTGCCTCTGTATTTCAGAAAATATCTGAAACAAGAAAGAGAAGACAAGAAGGGGCAGAACTTGGATACCTCAGAATGGACTCTAAAAAGCAAAAGGCGCAGTGTGAGTTTCCCAACATAAACATAATTTAGGGCTTGTATTGTTTTAAATTGACCAAAAAAAAACTCTAGGATCATCTAAAAGACATTTTATTTCCCTGAATGCTCAGGAGATCCCTCAGCAAATGAATGGAAGTGACTGCGGAATGTTCACATGCAAATATGCTGAATACATCACCAAAGACCGACCAATCACATTCACACAGGCGAGCATTATTTGCATAGATTTTTCTGAAGATGTTATTGGTCATACTTGGACATTTAATTGACATTTCATTCTTGTTTTAAACAGAAACACATGCCCTATTTCAGAAGACGAATGGTATGGGAGATCCTGAACCAGAAACTGTTGTGATTGGACACTATTTGTGTGTGTGTGTGTACGTACAGAACATATTTTGATGTGTTGTATGGATATGAGGGCTTCTGTGCACTTCAGGAACCCTGAGACAAATATGGGATGCCCTCAATCACTGGCCATTTCTATGCTGTCTAAATGAAACAAGGGAAAATTTTATGCACCTAAAGGACACATTCTCAGCCTTTAAGAGTCAGGGCAATGATTTTTTGCCTTTTTATAGTTCCCTATAACTTGACATGTTTTTGCTTAGCCAGCTAATGTTGTTTGACTATGTAAGGATGTTATTTTCATATTCTCAATCTTTTCTTGTGCTATCATTCATCTGCAGTTACTGTCAATGTAAGGTCTGTCATAAGATGAATTCAAATGATTGAGTTTTTTGGCAGTGCTTGATCTCAAATCATCTGAAGTCATATGTTATAGTTATATGATTACTGAGTTTTACGCTGATATCTTTTCACTCAAGTACTAGTAAAACAGCTGGAAATGACAATCACAGACTCACTCAGTGAATTTGTAATGAAAAACAGCAGTTTACTTAAAACTTTTGATATTTGATACCTGTATGTTTTATACAGAAACTGTTGTGGTATTTAAGTTCATTTTCTTTTAAATAAGCAACTAAGACTCAATTAGAGGTCTTTAGGATGTCTGTGTTTTTGGAAAGACATCATTTTTTTCAGATTTAAGTGAGATTTGTGGTTCTTCCTTTTTTTTTTCTAGTGGGTGATGAAAAGCTCTTGTGCTGCAATGGTTTTGACTTCAGTATGTCTTGAGATGGAGTTCTGTCATCAAAGGCATGTTTATTTTTATCAGTATTTTCCGGCTCTTTTATTTGAGGAGTCTCCTGACATTTTTGGTCATCTCATAGACAGACTGCGCTTAACCTAGCAGCTTAATTTTTTCCCCCTGTTCTTGACTGTCTGTTCTTTTGTGTAAGAGAGAACTATTTTTTTGCAACTGTTTCTAAAAAACCTTTCTGCAGGATATTGACAAATATTGTATATACAGTGACTATACGGTAAAACTGAAGACATATTTAATACTCATTTTGTACCTTTTATTATCTGTTTTTGTATGTGGAACAGATCTTTCCAGAAATAAATTACTGAGGTTATGCGTGTATCAGAAATAATTTTTAAATTAATTCTTGATTTTGTGAGTCATCTAAGAAACTCGTGCTTTAGACATGAAATTTGACTTGACTACCAAAAAAAAAAGCAAAAAATATTAAAGATGTTAGACAGGGTTGGGTAACTACCAATGTCCTGATTAGTTTCTGATTCATTTGCTGGTGTATATCAATTATTTCCTCATGTGAACAAAATTCACTGTCCTGCAGAGTTTAGTTCCAACTTGCTTCAACACGCCTGCCTGGAAGTTGCTATTAAGACCTGATTAGCTGGTTCATGTGTGTTTAATTGGGGTTGGAGCTGAACTCTGCAGAACAGTGGCCCTCCAGGAGCAGGATTGGACACCCCTGGCTAAAGCGGACTACATGAATCATTTGCGTTTTTGATTCGCACTACAATGGTCACGTTGAATGTTTGTTTTTGCGTGATTCCAGTGGCGACAACTTTTGTGCCATTGAATCGAAGTACCCGTTCAGTTTATTACATATTTAATACAGCCCACATTCACAAATCGGTTAAAAGATTCATTTTGTTGTGACGCTGAATATTCTTCCACTGATGAATCCATGTTGACGGTGCTGAAAAGTGAGTAGGAAACACTGTATCCATAAGCTTGTAACTTGGTTGGCCTACAAAAGTATTATTCAACAAGAGGGCTCTATTTATCTATGCAGTTTAGTAATTTTGTTCTACTAAATGCAGATCTTTTAAGAATCTATCGGTATCATTTAGATGAAGAGCGCAGTTAATCTGGAAATTAATAGCCCTAATTTTACCCAACCCTAGTAAGACTGGAAAAAAGATAAACGTTACCCAAAAGTCTCACTGGGTAAATTTGGCATTATTGACTAGCTTTTTTTAGAAACACAGAAAATGCATACATATAGGCCTATGTTGCATATTTCTTGAAAATCTTAAACTCAGCATGAGAAACTCAGAACCTTGGTTTCCTGAAATAACAGGAATGAGTCAAAAGCCTGATTGGTTCACGTCAAGTCGAAAGCTATTTTTAGTCAGAAACTTGCGTAGGCGCAGTAATACGGCAAGCTATACAATGCTTGTTTCCCGTTATTTCAGGGAACCGAGGTTACGTTTATAACTAAAACGTTCCCTTTCAATACGGTTCACTTGCATTGCGTCAGTTTCTGACGCGTATGGGGAACACAATTCAATAGCGCCGTGCTACTAGCACAGAACTGAAGCTGTCCTGCTAGGCCATAGCCTGGGGGCACTTGCTGACAAGGGCCCCAAGGCAGGCTACCAGAAATAGGGACTTAAAATATGTCAGATAAGATGATGGTCATGATGCCCCCTAGAAAAAAAATCCCAATGGTGAGGATGCCTAGGCAGACAAAATCTGTGCCTAAAGAGCAGGGACATCTAGGTTATAGAACCTGGCAAAGGTGGATGGCAAGGACCAGCTGGCCGCCGCACAGATCAGCAATGGACACACCGCTAGACCAAGCCCAAGAGGAGGCCATTCCCGTGGTACCCCAATAGGGCACCACAAGTCCAAGGACTTGTAATCTAGTGCTAATGCGTCCTCTATCCAGTGGGATAGTCTTTGATTTGTAAATAGCAGCCCCTTCAAGCGGCCTCCGAAGCACATAAACTCTGCCTGAGCTGGCTAGAGCACTCGTTGTACACCCTAAGGTCCCAAAGTGGGTGCGGCATCTGTTCGCCCTCAGTAGAGGGAAGAGCAGAAAGAGAAATGACTTTTGCTCTGAAGGGCGTGAAAAGCACCTTGGGCACATAGCCTCATCTGGGCTTAAGAACAACCTTGCTGTCGTTGGGCCCAAAATCGAGGTAGGAATCGTCCACTGATAGAGCCTGCAGATCACCAATTTGCTTGACCAATGCCAGAGCCAGCAGAAGGGCGGTTTTTAAGCGAAAGAGGCGTGTCGTGAGCGGCTCAAACAGAAAGCCATGAAGAGAATGGATAAGTCCCAGGAAGGGACCGTGTTGGGGTGAGGTGGGTTTAGCTTCCTGGCCCCTTTGAGAAATCTGACCACCAGGTCGTGTTTCCCAACCAACTAGCCAGCTATAGGAGTGTGGTGCGCTGCGATAGCTCCCGTGATGACCTGAGGGAGCAGAGCTACCGGAGGGAATGCGTAAAGGTGCAGAGAGGGCCATCTGTGGGCTAATGCATCCTTTCCCCTTGAGAAGAATATTGGGCAGTGGGTGTTCTCTTTTGAAGTACCAACAGCAAACACAACACCTCCAACACCCGGAACTAAACAGGGGGCTGAGGGGAGAACACACTGGCGCTTTGGCGGCGGTTTGGCCTCGGCCAGACTTAGCCTCCTCCTCCTTCTATCTGAGACATCAGGGGTGCTTGGGTGGCTCAGGATCCAGCTCTAGCTTAGGGCGGGGTACCTGGGAAACTGGTAGCGCTGCTTAACCTTAGGTTCCGCTTTCTGGTAGGGCTGAGCAGGTGCGGGATCTGAGTCAACGACAACTTGGGGCGACTCGAAGCAACAACAGAACTTGCTCTCTCCGGCAGGAAGTGCCACATCGCAGAACCAAATAAGCCCAAGGGAGAGACAGGGGAGTCCAAGAGGGCTGTCTTGTCAGCATCCTTAATCTTGGTTAAGGCATTCAAGGACCACCAAATTGGCCATGGCAATCGCTCATCGAGGTTGGTCGTGCTGTGCAGCTCTTGGAAGGCCGCCGGGTCAGGACTACTCTGCTTGGCCTGATAATCTTGGAGGACCTCCATGGTGTGAAGCCATGCTTTTGCCGCAAAACCGCAGCGCTGACTCGGCTGCGAGCTATGAGCTGCGAGGCGCTGTTAATCTGCTGCAGGTAGCTTGCTTCTACGGTCAGCGAGGAGATGATCTTCGTGCTGAAGGAGAAAAATTCTGAATAAAAATGGCTTTTGGCACAACTTAAATAGGCAGTCTGCCCCGTGCGTTTTGGCAGGCTAAAAAAAGCCATTTGTCTGTGCAGGTGCACAGATGTGAACCAATCAGGTTTCAGTATTCAGAGAAAAATTGATTTCCCCCCCACCCCCTCATGTGGCCGAAACTGTGCGAGTGAACCATATTGAAAGGGAACAGATCTTTCTTTTCTATTGTGATGTCTATGCGCGCAGTCAAGATACAAATGTTCACACCTGCTCTTGCGTTAAAAATGGATATGCCTTTCTTTTATGCTAATATATTCAGATTTATAGTATTATATTTGATTTCATACATCACTGAACTATTGCCATGGTCAGCAAATCTAAATGTACATTTCAGCATCTTGGATTTATATGTACACACAGAGCAAAACAAGAAGGAAACAAACTGAGGGCGTGATCCACTAATAAGGGAAGAACTCTTGGATTTCATTATATTGCCATTTTTATAGCTCAGGGGACACAGCCCAAAGAACACACTCCTCACTCACCAAGGCAAGAAAAATTATTTTACAGGCCTACATTACAGCGTTGGTGGAGCACTCCTTACAATGCTTAAAAGAAAAGACATAACCCATATGTATGAAGAGGCAAGACAGAACCATTGACATGAAAACAAAGCCATAAAAAGTTTATCATCCAAATAGCTTCTCTTTGAAATTTTCTTTAAAAAAATTTTCTTCAAATACAAAAATAAATCTCAACATTTAAACAGAGCATAACCTAACTTACAAGATAAAGCAGCATTTTGGAAGGAAAAACTGAATTTTTTTGTGAGGGGATATGAGGTCTTGGTTTCAGAATTCAGTCTCGTCTTCAGTCAAACTTGCTTGAAACAGTGAGTGCATTTACAACACTCTTCGATACAGCACATTTTTCTGTAAATCTATTAAAACAACTTAGCTGCTGGTTTCAGCAGGTTCCTCTGGATTTCCTTAAATCAATATTCAAGAAAAATGCCGCAAGATCTTTGCAAAAACTTTTTTTTTTTATGTACAAAATTCCTCCTTTTGCAGCAGACAGTTCAAAAGCAGTCAACAAAATCTTTGAAGAATTTTACAAAAACATAAAAACAAATTAAAAATGACACGTGGTGCTGTAACATCATAGTTGTTTCATTCTGGCTTTGCAGAATGTTTTAGAAAATAAAGTTGCAGAAAAATATTTCTCAAAGTGTGTTGGAGTGTGTGTGCATGTACGTGAGTCTTTGTGTTAAAAAAAAGCTTACTTTGCTTTTTATGACATCTTGTAGTCATAGCTTTCTCCACCCAAGTCTTTCACTTACTAAAAGAGGTTTAGCTTCATTATCAGTTGGTCTTCTCCAAGAAAAAAAATAGTCGCAAAAAATGTCTGCTTTCTTCAATTGGAAAGAGACATGGTTCTCAGTTCCTTTTCACAATGTCCATTTCTTTTCATGTCAAGAGAGGTGTTTCCGTATCCAAAGTCCTCCATCATTCCTATGAATGTACTAAAAGGAGAGAAAGAATGATCATACAGTCAGAATAAAAAGACAAAACATCTACTTCATTACTCATCCATCTAGTTTAGAAGAATTGATTTTATCATTTTTTCCGATACAGTGGATATGCCAATATTATTAACAAATTATCTTGTGGATAAACATTGTTTTCACTCTCTTTCCATTACAGACCACAGCATTTCCAAAGCAACAGGAAGGAGCCCACCTCCTCTTCACTTGCCATGCTGGTAGGAGTATGTTGTGTGGTCTGTGGGTGTCTCTATGGCAACCTGCTGCTGTTGGACACTATTTTCCTGCAGTGGCATAAGGTCAACATTACTGACAATACATCACAGTGATTCAAGCTTTCAAACACTTGGAATAATTCAACATGCAAGGGTTTCGTACCTCGGCTGTAATGCTTGAAGGAGGCACTTGGGCATATTGTGGTATGTAGGTCCCTTGCATAGCTGTGTTTGCAGGCATATACTGAGGACAGATGGACACATATTGACAAATGTGTGATAACCACAGACAGCACACAGAGGAATATTTTAGGTAGCTGAAAAAATGGTTCATATGGTTTCTGTGATTCTTTATTCTTAGGGTTTACTCGATTGTAACATACTTTAAATACAATGGGTATTAGAGTAGTTTAAGTATTGTTTAGGACAGCTAGAATGAAAATATTTTTGTGAAATGAAATAACTAACTAGGGCTGCACGATATTGTGTGTGTGGGGTGGGGTGTGGGGTGTGGGGGTGTACGTGTACGTGTACTTAATGGTTTTAGTGAGGAAAAGAACTACAATCCCATGGAGCATTGCGAACAGCATAATCAAATTAAAAATGGAGAAATATAAAAACTACTAATTTACAAATGTTGATTATATGTATAAAAAGACAATATATTTTAAGTTTATTGCAAAATATGCATTATATACATATATATACATACACGCATACACAAACATTTTAGTATTTTCATGGGAGTGGGCGAAGATCCTGTCAAGCTTTTATTTGGCGGATTGCCGGCAAATAAATATATGCACTGTTTATTTTTAGCTTTAGCTTATTTTTTGACATCAGCAATATCTCCATGGGCATCTGTGGGGGACGTACCGTGCCTGTGCTGCCCAGGGTTAGATGGCTGAGCTGCTGTGTGAGAGGCCCTAATATGGCAGTGGGCTGGATGGTCATGGTGTGGTCCACTGTAGGCGTGAGGACGGTACCCTGTGCACAGGAGAGAAAGAAAGTTAGATGGGTAAAGAAAGGTGCTTTAGGAAAGCAGCCATTTAACTGCAACTTACTGTGGGCTGCATGAGGTAAGACTGGTGATGTATCCAGGAGGGATTGTGTACCTGAAATTAAAAAAAGACAATTTAGATTTGGGTCCTTATTCTATATAATTCAGATCTATAATTATTTATACCTAATAAGCTAGGGTGGATATCAAGATTTTCAGTGAATAACTTAAAGGGATAGTTCATCCAAAAATGAAAAGTACCCTATGATTTACTTATCCCCAAGCCATCATAGGTGCATATGACATTCTTCTTTCAGACGAATACAATCGGAGTTATATAAAAAAAAAATGTCCTGGCTAATCCAAGTATTATAATTTAAAATGGCAGCACAAAATTAATCCCAAAAAAGTGCATCCATCCATTATAAATGTAATCCACACGGCTCCGGGGGGTTAATAAAGTCCTTCTGAAGCGAATCGATGGGGTTGTGTAAGAAAAATATCCATATTTAACAAGTTATAAAGTAAAATATCTAGCTTCCGCCAGACCGCCTTCCGTATTCAACTTACGGAAAAAGGTGCGACGTATGACGTCGGACGTAGCGTAAGCATTTTGAACCGCTAGAGGCGCTACACTTTCTTCGTAATTGAATACGGAAGGCGGTCTGGCAGAAGCTAGATATTTTACTTTATAAAGTTTTAAATATGGATATTTTTCTTGAACAAACCCATCGATTCGCTTGAGAAGGCTTTTATTAACCTCC
The DNA here is from genome assembly GCA_039654625.1 of Rhinogobio ventralis. Taxonomy (NCBI): domain Eukaryota; kingdom Metazoa; phylum Chordata; class Actinopteri; order Cypriniformes; family Gobionidae; genus Rhinogobio; species Rhinogobio ventralis. The sequence goes on from CM077203.1 coordinate 15,862,474, forward strand.
CTGGAGCCGTATATGAATTACTTTCATAATGGATGGATGCACTTTTTTGGGCTGCCATTTACTGCCATTATAATGCTTGGAAGAGCCAGGACATTTTTTAATATAACTCTTGATTGTATTCATCTGAAAGAAGAATGTCATATACACCTAGGATGGCTTGAGAGTGAGTAAATCATGGGCTAATTTTTGGGTTAACATCCCTTAAAATGTCTTGCATCAATTTTTTTTCATGTCGTCAAAAGACTTAAACTGTTTTTCTAAAATGTATATTTTAGTGCTTGATGGAAGATTGGAATGACATGAGGGAGAGTAAATGATGACAGAGGTTTCATTTTTTGGTGAACAATTCCTTTTGAGCAATACTACAAATATACATATTAGTCAAAGCAGTAATATAGCTCCTGCAAAAAAGAAAAATCGTACCTGGTAGGTGGATACAGGTGAGTGCATGTAGGGAGAAATAGAAGTCTGAGCAATAATTCTGTTAGGAGCGATGCTGTAGGAAGGAGAATAAAACCTGCAGGGGGCGACAAACACACATTTTTTCTTTTTTAAAGAAAGAGCTTTAACCATGCTGTGTCATAATGAAAGCACAAAGTACAAAATTTATAATAATTTATAGTAATAATTTCATAACCCACCCATTTTGTAAAGCGGGAGTAGGGTCATATGTTAGCGTCATCCCGCCCTGTATGTGTGTGTGGAACGAAAGAGAGACAGTTGAATTAAGACTTGGGCTAGAGAATGATTTAAATCAACATGAAAAAGCTGAGAAAATCATCTCTCTCACAGTCTCGCCCTCTCTTGGCCACTGCCGTCCATTTTGGTGATATTTCCCCTGATTCTGACGTTTCTTCTGTCCACCGTCCGCAAATTTACACAGCAAGGGTTCTGTAGGCACTTAGTAAACACATATTAGTCATTATTTATCTGTTATAGCCATACAATCCTTAATATGAAAAACAACCATAACGCAGTACCTGCTACTCCAGGAGGAGTCTTGATGTATTTGCCATTAAAATGTTGAATGATGGCCTCACATTTTTCAGTCGATTCCATCCTAACAGAGAGTAATTGCAAATACATTATTAATGGTATATTAATGATGATATTGTCAGGTTATATGCGTGAGAGCTGATCAGGTGTACCTGGCGAAACCCACTCCTCGGCTAGTGCCATTTGCATCTCGTAAGATGCGTGTGGAGATGACCTGGCTGAAGGGCTTGAGCATGCTCTCTAACTCCTGCTCATCCATAGACATAGGCAGATTAGAGATGTACAGATTGGTGGGGTCCTGTTCCTGTTGCTGCAGAGGTAATTAAGAAGAGATAAACAAATGTGGGCATGACTAGCCTAAAGGAATATTCTGGGTTGTTTTCAACTTAAAGAATAAGTTTGTTTCTGAAATCCTGTCAGTATTTCTGTGAAATACTGTTGTTCAACCAAAAATGAAAATTCTGTCATCATTTACTCACCATCATGTCTTTCCAAACCCGTAAGACTTTCATTCATCTTCGAAACACAGATTAAGATTTTTTTTTAACGAAATCTGACAGATGTTTCTGTCCCTTCATTGACAGTCTACGCAACTACCATTTAGACACTTCAAAAAGTTCATAAAGAGATTGTAAAAGTAATCCATATGAATTAAGCAGCTTAGTCCAAATTTTCTGAAGAGACACAATCGCTTTTATACGATGAACAGATTGAATTTAGGCTTTTATTCACATATTAACATTCATCAACATGCATATCAGTTATGGCAAACAGAAGCTCAAGCATGTTTGCTTGATGTGCGAGAACCAATGTGGTTCATTCTCTTGTTACGCAGTACGTTTGAGCTTCTGCGAGAACTGATGTGGTTTGTTCTTGTGCATCAAGCTTGGTTGAGCTTCTGTTTAAGTTCGCTGATAAATGTTTATATGTGAATAAAAGCGTAAATTCAATCTGTTAATCATATAAAGTAATCATGTCCCTTCAGAAAATTTGGACTAAACCACTCAATTCATATGAATTTGTTTTACAATCTAATTATGAACTTTTTGACGCATCAAAGTGGTAGTTCCGTAGACTGTCAATGGAGGGACAGATGTATCTCAGATTTAAATTAAAAATCTTCATTTGTGTTCTGAAGATGAATGAAAGTCACACAGGTTTGGAACGACATGAGGGTGAGTAAATGATGACAATTTTAATTTTTTGGTGAACTATCCTTTTGAATTTCAGCCTATTTTTTCACACAACGCTTAGAATGACTTAAGATAAATACAGTGATTAATATAGCAAGTAGACGCATTGGTCATATGGACTACTTTTAGAAGCCATTCATAACCCAAGGCAGTCTTTAATTACTACTTGAATAACTAACTTGAGCATCATATTTTAGAATGCTGTGTTATATGTGAGCCCCTCTCCGTCTAGCTTATGGAAAAGCAGTGCTGAGGAATGCAAAAATGCACTTTGTGTGAACGGCTCATCATGTGTTTTTTTTGTGTGTTTTTTTCCTCCATTTTGGAGCTTGGTCGTCTCAGTCCTCAATCAATTCATGTAGGTGGAGAAACTTCTGGTTATGTGTTACTGACATAATTCCTGTAGGTGGATGTGTGCAAAGTGCCCTGATTTCTTCCTGAAGGACTGATCAGCCTTACAGGCTCAGTAAGGTTAGGATTATGGGTAAGTGAGGTTAGAACCTGATCAGCCTGTCAGACACAAAGCAGAGCACCATCAAACACTGGGCCTTTTTTAGGATAGTTATGTCACATCCTTCCTATGCCCCTTCCCAATATGCTCACATAGATAAGTAGCCGGGTTAACTTTCCAGAGTCAAAATTATTGTTATTATTTGTTGAGGCATTCGACAACCACAAGCACTTCATACAGACATTATGTTCGGAATGACCTGAATATCCCAATAATGACACATTCCACCATTAAAATATATTGAAAGTCAAAGAAGGAAGGTAGGAAAGACAAGTTTTCAGGTGTCCGACCTCATAACTTCTTCACAGTCTTTCCTATCTTCCTTTTGATTTCCGCTGACTCAGCAGCCTTGTCCATTGATGTGATACGTGTGTGTGTGTGTGTGTGTGTGTGATTGGAGAGATAAGACTGTTCAGCTCCTGCCGAATCCTGAACATCAGTTCAACTATGAAATATGGCGCTTATTTTGTTGAAAGTCAACTAAACATATCACACCTTGGATGTTCTTTTCCAAAAAACAGAACAAATTCATTGAAAAATATAAATGAAATCAAAGAGTGCATTTCACATATTTTGTGCCATATTTGTCTTTTACCTTTGCATAATTCTATGCAGGAGTATGTTTTTTAGGAAAAAGTGTCAAAATGACAATTTTCAAGGCCAGTACTGAATCAGCTCATTACCATATAAACACCTAATTAGCTTCATTTGAAGCTGCGGGCATGACAGCAAATATGCATACAGTACAAAGTGACACCTTTCTAACCTCAAATGAACAGATACACAAAACTGGTGCTTGCATGTCTTCTACAGATTACCCAGTTCGTGCATGAGGTGTGAGTAGGAGGTTTTACTTTAGGATCTTAAAACTCCTTAATCATATTATGCATATCAAATTAATTTTGTTCATTATCACTGAAGCATGAGCTGTGTGTTACTTGTCTAAACAAATCAGAAAGACAGTAAAGATAGCTGCAAGACAGCAAACCTCCAATTCACCCTGCTGCTGATTTGCATATTCATTGCTTTGGTGTGCAGATGAGATTAAAATGTGAGCTGTAAATGTATTACCAGATCATCTCGCCACCATGAATAATGAATATCTAATTGCAGTGACCTGCGATGAAGGTGATTTTTTGTACTGATCTAATCACACCGCGAGACGGTTCCTTTTTCCACAGAGTGAATGGGAGGAGGAAAATCCACGGCAATTGCCTCAACAGACTCTTAAACGGGTCAGGTCACTAAAAGACTCTAAAATGGCTGTAATTAAGACAGGTGCTTGGTGATGTTCTTGTGTGAAGAGGCTGCCCTTTCACGCTGATCTACAGATTAAATGGGTGAATCTCACAAAATCTTTTCAGATCAAAAGGTGAATCTCACAAAATCAGGTCACGTCTTTTTTTTCTTTTTTTTTTAATTTTACAATTTTGCTTAAAGGAAAACAACCCTGTTTTTGTTGCATTTTTGTATTGGGACATACTTTTTAACACAATAAACCTCCCTCATCTAAAAAATGAAGGTGATTTTTGTACTGATCTATGTTTTTACTGTAATGCAAAGATAAATAAAGTAACATTTGTACTCCCTTTAATTTGATGATTTACATAGAAAAACTGTATTACAGTAAAGATAATCTAATGATAATTACCATTTAGGAAAAAAAAATACAACAGTACAACATTACAACATTATTTTTTGCATTACAGTAATGACTTTTTTGCATTTTGATAATGATTATAGTCATTTTAATAATATAATAAAATACATAAACATTAATTGTCATTAAAATAATTTTACAATAAAAAAATCATATAAAAATTATTATAAAGTGAACTTTTGGGAAGTGGATGAAAGTTTAATTGAAAAGACTAGATTATATTTTTTCATCATAAACAATTATTGTCATTAAAATAATATAAAATATTCCCCAAATACCTTAACAAAAATAATAATAATAAATAATATTAAAATAGTCTTTTATTATATTCTTTATGCAAAATATATATATTTTTTGCTGTCAAAAATGATCTGGATATTTTTTCGTGAGATTTATGCAAATGTTCTACATAAACTTGATTAAAAGGATATGAAATCAGTAGGAGGGTCTCAGTGACAGCAGGGCTTTGTGAGTGGTTGGCTAGGGCAGGAGCAGTGCTGGCCTGCAGGGCCACAGTCCTCTACGGAGGGCGTGCAGAACTACCAGCCAAGCTGCTCAGACAGTGACTCAGCCATGGGTGAAAGAGAGAACACACAAACTCTTTGTAGAGCTGGAGCACCACGCAGGAACAGGAACGGGACAAATACTCCTCAGGCACTTACTTTGAACTGCTCTCAATGGACCTGCATGAGCCTAATGGGGACACCAGCTCCATTTTCATGGCTCAACACCCACAGACAGGCCAACTGTGGTAAAATAATCAGCGGTCCTACACTAAAGTGATTGCCGCCATTTACTTTAAACATTAATTAGCTTCCCTTTGAATCAGATATGCAATATTTTGTTACAGTGATAACATATCCAAGAATCATATTAAAACTACACAAATATGTGACCCTGGACCACAAAACCAGTCAAAAGGGTCTTTTTTTATTGAGATTTAAATATCTGAAAGCTGAATAAATAAGCTTTCCATTGATGTATGGTTTATTAGGATTAGGATAGGACAATATTTGGCCGAGATATAGCTTTGAAAATCTAGAATCTGAGGGTGAAAAAAACCCTAAATATTGAGTAAATCGCCTTTAAAGTTGTCCAAATGAAGTCCTTAGCAATGCATATCACTAATAATAATGATATATTTACGGTAGGAAATTTACAAAATGTCTTCATGGAACATGTGATTTTTGGCATAAGAGAAAAATCTTTTGACCCATACAATGTATTGTTGGCTATTGCCACAAATATACCTGTGCGACTTATGACTGGTTTTGTGGTCCAGGGTCACATATGAGTGTGCCTGTCTGTAGGGCTTCACGATTATGACAACAATCATAATTGTTATGATTAATAAAGCTGTCTACCATTCAAAAGTTTGGGGTCAGTAATATTTTTTTATTCAGCAAGGATGCATTAAATTGATCAAAAGTGAACATTTACAAAAGATTTCTATGCTGTTTTGCATCACATGAATAAATTACATTTTAAAATATATTCAAATAGAATTATATTAAATTGTAATAATATATTTCACAATATAATTACTGTATTTATTGTATAATATTTTATATATTTTTTTCACTATCATATAATATCAGTTTGTATATGATATTCTAGTTCCACTTCCTAGATATTGCTCAAGTACTCCTTCAAAGTAAATTCATGAAATATTACATCCATTTTATCATCTACCAGCCAAAAATCTTAAGTCTGTTAAGAAAAGCAATAGCACACGTTTCCTCATCAATCTGCACGATTTGAAGCATCATTCATGTCCGTAGCACAAATGTTGCAAAGTTGAATACTTTGGCTTAGCGGCTTGTTCAAATCCCAAACTTAGCAATAACAATACTGATGTTTGCGTTTGGAATTCGTTTGAAGCCGTTTCAAGTGTCTCACAAGGTTTACAGCAAGTATGAGCAGTTAAGGAACAGTGTGTTTAGTGTCACTGACTCTTACCTTTGCCATCTGAGCCTGAACTCCACTGGCCTTAAGCGCTGTCACTGCTTTCTGTGCAGAGGCCGGGCTGTCGAAATCCACAAAGCCATAGCCTGAACACACACACACACACACACACAGAGAGGATCAGTGATCACTGCTTAAAGTTTAGTTGTTAAGCCAATGGCGTTCCCTATCACTCCTCTACACCTTAGCTCACACTGGTAATCTAATCTGTGAGAAAAGAGCTATCAGACCCAAGTTAACCATGCTTGCTCGCTCTCGCTCTCTCTCTCTCTCTCACACACACACACACACACGAATATAACAGCATTGGTCCATTTGACAGATGTAGGGTTACGCAATACCAATCTCATTGCTGTTACATCAGCACACATTTGCTAGAGATAAAATAGATGAAGTATATTTAAAAGACCACTCACGAGTTTAAAGGGAACAGTTCACCCAAAAAATGAAATTCGATTATTCATTCTCATGACTTTCAAAACCTGTATAACATTCTTTCTTCGGTGGAACACAAAAGGATGTTTAGAAGAATGTCCAAGCTGCTCTTTTCTGTACAATGAAAGTGAATGGTGGCCACAGCTTTCAAGCAAGATTCTCTATGAATATCAACTTAATTTTCAGTCTGTTTCTCAGAAATGTGGCTTCAGAAGACTATGAGAAGAATATAGGGCATAAGTAATATATTTCTCTTTTTGGGAAAATTTCTCTTTTTGTGAAAGAATGTCAGTTAGTTTTAAATTTTTTGGGTGAACTATCCCTTTAAATACATCTTACCTTTACACTTGTTGGTGGTCTTGTCAAGGATGGCCTTAGTAGACACTATTTTTCCATAGCTGTGCATTACAAAACAAAAACAAAAAGTAACATTTGGTTTAGATGAACAGATAAACAGCGTAAACAGATTTTTAACATCTTACTAATAATAAATACAATCAAACTTATAAGACTTGCTGATGTGTATCTGATATTTTATAGGGTCAAACACAGTTTGGAAGAGCCAGTGTAATCTAAGCCGGAAACAGCCGAGCAGCGGGGGCACAAAAACTCATAAACGGCGGGCACCAGCTCCGTTCAATTCACAATGCGCTGCTCAATGGGCCCCCATATTTAGAAATCTTTTGCTTGAAATCTTCATGAGGGTGCCAGTGTGGTGGAGAAGCCCTGATCAAATGGTAATGCTCTTTGAATTGTGTTCATAGGCCTACTGCTTTGCATATCTTAGGAAAAGGCATTGCCGCAGCATGATACAAGTATATAGCTGTAGGATTGCGTACGCTTCTATGGATTACTGGCTGTATGCGGGTGTTTGAGGGACAGGGAGGGGGGTAGGATGTTCTCTCTCCAGGCATGTGCTTGCAGTGTAACCTGAGAGTTCTCCTTGTCTGCCCTGCACAGCTCTGGCTGGGATCCACAACAATCAACCAACAATGCCCTCCGCCAGGCTCCTCATGGGTCCTAATGCCAGTGCACAGCACCTCACACTGATCTTCATGATTGAACTAAATCTATATAGTGTAACTGTAGTATAGATGGAAGCAATATGAGAAGATTACAAGCAGTTTCAGTTTTTTACTTAATCATTCAAACTTTAAGGGCTGTTAATGCTGGACATAGAATAGAAAAAATGCAGGTGTTTTGAATTTCACAAGACATCTTCAATCATCAAATCAAATACGTCTGTCTAGCATATGTTTTCATTAAAAATAAGATATATAAAACAGCACAGGTGCATGCAAGTGGAAACCCAATGCACTGCCAATTTTTTTATTGTACAAATGTAACAAAAAATTCTTAAAGGGTTAGTTCACCCAAAAATTCTGTCATTAATTACTCACCCTCATGTTGGTCCAAACCCATAAGACCTTCGTTCATCTTTCTGGGCCTTGAAAGTGTTAATTAAATTGCTGTCTATGTGGGGTCAGAGAGCTCTCTGATTTGATCAAAAATATCTTCATTTGTGTTCCGAAGATGAACGAAGGTCTTACGGGTTTGGAACGACGTGAGGGTGAGTAATTAATGACAGAATTTTCATTTTTGGGTGAACTAACCCTTTAAAAACATGCAATTTTTTCATAATACCATTAACTGCTTGGCCCCAACAACATGTAAAATTATCAACATGACATAATTTGATCATTAGTGATGCATAGAAATTTTCGGCAGCTAAAATCATTTGGGCAAAAGAGCTAAAAAAACCCCCGCTAAAATCTTTGTCTGCAGTGTGAACATGTCAGCAGTGTGAACACACTTCAACTATGACCAAAAATAATGCTAGAGTAGCAATATGTAGCATGATTTTTCCAAAGAAATCAAAGAGTCGGCTTGTTGCAGACTCTTTTTTTTGTCTAAATGAAAACTTTAATTTTGGTTTCGATGTTTTTGTGTTTAATATATTTATTTAAGGGCATCGCTATTATGCATATATATAATGCATCAAAAGTATGATTTACCAGCCTAAAACATGAAACAAACACTGGTCAAATTTAATTTTAATATTAGCCACATTTTATGTGACAAATGAAATACTGTTTACAAAACATGGTATAGTTTGATTGGACCCACTGCTATTGACGTCAATAACAAAAGATAAGGGAAGCCTTTTCTCCTCCATTTTAAAAGCATATTTATTTTGCCATCCTAAATATGCATGACTGTATAGTTATGTGCATTTAGTATTGTTTTCCCTGATGTCCCTATGGGGTGGAATGACAGTTAGTTATGTGTGAGATGATCCAACCAAGAATCATGGTCAAGCAAACACTATGTGATGACTTGCAGAGATTAGTGTATCCTGACTCTGTCAAGAAAAGGTTTCTGTTTTTACTTCTGTACTGCTTCAGTGACTCTAATTAATTTAAATGAAACACAATGAATCATTCACTCTACTAATTCATTCAAAACACTGATTCATTCAGAAACAAAACAAGTGACAATATTTATGAGTGATTCAACAAATCATTCACTCAATGTTTATTTCGCTTTTGTTCCATTTGGAACTATTTTTGTTGGTAGATTAAAAATAGACAATGAACTGGCAATATTGTGTTTAAAATATAAGTTACTCAATATTAACTTTTTGTATATTGAAGCAATGTCACTCATGCAATCATGCTTTTTTTCTGAACCACTGATACTCAGAACAACGGCACTCTTGCACTTGTGATTTTGCTTAAATGAGATATACACGTGGCTGTCCTTTTGCTTGTAATATCCATAGCATTTCCTTCATACAACAAGCTTTAGTGTTCTAAACCATTCGGCTTTTGATCTGCTCTTTCGCTTTCAATGAAGGTAACAGCTTCTTTGCTAAGAAACACCTGATATATTTGACTAACTCTTATCTCTCTTTCTCTCAGTCTCTCTTTCTCACATTCCCTTAAATCTCTCTTGCTCTCTTCCAGCTTCTCCCCACCCCCATCACCAACAACTTTTCGTCTCCTCTCCCTCCCAGCTGTTGCCCTTGTTTGTCTTTCCCTTTCCCCCTGGGCTCAGAGTTTCCTGTAGGGCTGGGCAGCCTCATCTCAGCCGTTTCTTAGAATCTCCAGCACTACTTCTCAAATCTGTGCACTTTCTTTGTACACCAACTTAAATATATGAACCCTTTGTTCTAAAATGGAATATATACTTCAATAAAGCTCAAGAAGATGCATAATATTTTTATTGCCCAACATAAATCACATCAAATTGGGCATCAAAGACACTGAGTTTTTTTACTTTTGCTTTGGCAACATGATACAAAAAAAAAGAAAAGAGGATTACATTTTTTTACATTACATTTAGAGTTATAGAATCATTTTAATATTTTGAATGACTCCTATTTTTACATTTTCAGTTTAAGTTTTAGTAATTGATGTGCTTTTGTAATTTTTATTCGATTTTTATACATTTCTATTTAGCTTTAATTTATATAATTTTAAACTTATTTCAATTAGTTGCCAAGCCAACATTTACATTTTTTTAAGTTGCCATTTATCAATATTTACATTTAATTTTATTTTAGCATTGTCAATTATTTAAAAAATCATTTTCAATAGTTTTAGTTAACAATTACAACACTACATTGTAGTTTACCAGCAGATTTACAAATATCACAAAACAAAGCCTTTGTTTAATTGCTGTATTAACCTTTTAAGTAAAAACAAACCATTTTAAATTTACTTAGTGATTTAAAAAAAAAAAAAATCAAACCCCTAAAACACAAAATTGAGTAGTAAGGACAGAAAGTCCTGTGTTGTTAAATGTTAAATGGATGTTCTCATAATTAATATATTTTTGTGTATACTTTGGAACATCTAGGTGGGAGAAGCAAAAGCAATGATCTCTCTTCAAACCCTTTCTTACTTTTATCAACCCTAAAAGGAAGTGAGGCGCAGACAGGGAAAGAGGCTATGGGAGGGAACCGTCATGCCTAGCTGTTGGAAACACTGCAGTCGGTCAACAAAAAAAGAGCTTTGTTTGAAACCCAAACCTCTGTTGAGTTTGTGTCATTACATTCCATCAAAATGTCCTCTAACATGAAAGCACGGATCTAATGTAAAAAAAAAGTGACATTCATTTCAAAAGATGAATTCCCCATCTACCAACAAAACACATACCAGGATGAAAAACGAGCACCCCTCAGGCATTGCACCAAAATGTTATAAAAATATCAAAAACATTTCATGAATAGAAATGTGTGATTTACACCATCTACTAAATCAAGATGCTGCATAAGCCCATCCAAAAACACTTTAAGTAATTCGCATTCATTTCAACATGATCTGCCAGCAGGGAATTTCTAACCTTCTCATGAAGGGTCAAATTAGGACACTCAAACTCTGAGTTTTTCTCTCCCACAAACCTATGTTTTTCAATGCATTTTCTGGTCTTATTACACACCCTGAGCTCCTCTTCAACTGCAGATTATGAACCTGACCTTACTTGCCTTCACCATACCTAATCCTAAATTCTTTACCACATGAAACAAGGCTCGCTAAAGGACACTCACGGTTGACAGAGTTTGACCAGGTCCTGGTCTGTGGTTCCTGGATGGAGACCACGGATGTACAGGTTGGTTTTGCTCAGCTGGTCTCCAGCACTGCTGCTTCCATTACTGCTGGTGGTGGTGTTGGGACTGGGTGGTGCCATCTGCTGGGTGGAGGACGCATAAGCCTGCTGTGAAAACAGAGATAAGATACAATACAACGCTATTAGATTAAAATTTAAAATGTTAAAATTTCCCCTGTGACTTTTAAGGATGTAGTGAATCATTTTCATATTCTTCTAACCCTTAATGACTTAGTCTTGCCACATGCAAAGCAAAACACTGCAATATCAAAATGGCCCTATAGATTAACAGGAATATTTTCCCACATACTTAACCTTTAAAGAATCAGTTCACTCAAATTCTGTTATTATTACTCACCCGGGTGTCATTTCAAACCCATATGATAAAATTTTTTCCATGCAACACAAAATAAAAGATTTAAAGGGATAGTTCACCCAAAAATGAAAATTAGCCCATGATTTACTCACACTCAAGTCATCCTAGGTGTATATGACATTCTTCTTTCAGACGAGTTATATAAATCCTGGCTCTACAAAGCTTTATAATGGCAGTGAATGGCTATTTCTGTTTTGAAGTCCATAAAAGTGCATCTATCCATCATAAAAGTAATCCACACGGCTTCGGGGGGTTAATAAAGGCCTTCTGAAGTGAAGCGGTGCATTTGTGTAAGAAAAATAACCATATTTAAAACTTTACAAACTAAAATAACTAGCTTCCAGCAGACGTCCTACGCAAGTCGACTTACGGCAAAATAATAGTGATGTGTCGTTCATGAACGATTTGTTCATTTTGAACGAATCTTTAATATGACTCAGGAACAACGAGTTGTGTCAGAGAGTGATTCGTTCATTTTGTGTTGACAGTGCATGCGCAACATGCCATCGGTTCTGTACAGGATCTTTTCTGTTTCTGCATTCAGCCTATGGGGCTGTGAGTTGGTGAACAAATGACTCGAACCCGAAGACTTGAAAGGTGAACTAATCAATTCTGTTTCTGGGACTGCATGCATTGCATATGAGGCTGTCATGGCCCAGATCAGACACTGATGACGGAACTAACGACTCGAACCTGAAGACACGAGAGGTGTACTAATCTTTCCAGGAAACAGACGTGATAGGGCTGGGCAACAAACTCAAGCCCCTTTCTCTTATATCGAAATCCTCTGGCATTTCTCTTTAAAAAGTTAATGACCAGTGTTTTGTTTTGCTCTATCCTCTGCGCTTCCGCGTTCGTCAATACGTCATGCGTCGGGTCAAGGGTTACTCTTTCGCCGTAAATCAATGCATACGGCCGTCTGCCGGAAGCTAGTTATTTTAGTTTATAAAGTTTTAAAACAAATGCATGGCTTCGATTCAGAAGGCCTTTATTAACCCCCCGGAGCCGTGTGGATTACTTTTATAATGGATGGATGCACTTTTATGGACTTCAAAACAGAAATAGCCATTCACTGCCATTATAAAGCTTGGAAGAGCCAGGACATTTTTTTAATATAACTCCGATTGTATTCGTCTGAAAGAAGAATGTCATATACACCTAGGATGACTTAAGGGTGAGTAAATCATGGGCTAATATAAATTTTTAGGTGAACTATCCCTTTAGCAAAAATCATTCATAGCAACAAAAAGGATGCTTAAAAATAATCCATAGTGCTATATTAAACTTCTTAAAGCTTTGTGTGAAAAACTGACCAACATTTTATTCATTATTTACAGTGACATTAAAGGGTTAGTTCACCCAAAAATGAAAATTCTGTCATTAATTACTCACCCTCATGTTGTTCCAAACCCTTAAGACCTTCGTTCATCTTCGGAACACAAATGAAGATATTTTTGATCAAATCCAAAAACAAACAAAAATGTTGTGCGCATGTGTCGTGGTGCTCATGTGAACAGCGTCGGCCAATGGTAAGCCAGCGTTCTGGAAGAGCTGCACTGTTTACACTACGTCAACAGCGCAAGAGGGGTCAGAAAGCTTTTGGACTTCATCATAAATATCTTAATTTGTGTTCCGAAGATGAACGAAGGTCTTATGGGTTTGGAACGACATGAGGGTGAGTAATTAATGACAGAATTTAAATTTTTGGGTGAACTAACCCTTTAAAAAATTATTTTGTCTGGACCATTGAATCAGTGAGCAGAACTGGACTGGATCAGTCTGATTCACGAACAATTAGTTCATTGAAACTAACCGGCTCAAAAGAGTGATTCATTCAAGAATTTTACTGATCCGTTTCTCACTGATTTAATGATTTGGTTCTCAAGTTAAAACAATCATAAGGCTCCAGAAGACTTAAGAAGGAGGTTTGGAATGACATGAGGAAGAGTAAATAATGACAGCATTTTCATTTTTAGGTGAACTATCCCTTTAAAATTTAATTTTGTTTACAAAAACAAGCAGATTCTGAAAAAGAACATGCCTCTGATTGTTTTTGTGTCCAAAGCCTGGGGCTTTCCCTCTCCTGAGAGGTTCTGTTAGTTTTCTAATTAACTCCTCATCAGTCAGAGGGGCATGCAAGGATGAAGTATTTCATTAGTCAAGCCTGTGAAATCAAATCTCAGACAGGGAACAATGGGCCAGTTTAATACATGCCACAAGTTCACTGGTTTGGCTGAGATTGTTGGAAAAAAGGGAGAGGGCACATTCAGAAGTGCCCGCACAAACGTCATGTCATATATAGGACTCTTGTCTTTTGCTCTCCTCTTGAGCCGGTTGAACTTAGTTATAGAAGCCTGTCTAATTGAGATCTGAGCTTGTTAGCGTTGAGCGCTAATCCCTCTCATGTGCTGGGTGCAGTCAGAAAGCACTGTCTCATTAGGACTGCTCTACTCGGCTAACTCTGCCTCTGCATGGGAAAACAGATGACTGAACCACTGCCCCCCACTAAGCCCATCTGCCCTGCAACGCTGTTCAAGGTTGAGCAGTGCCCCACACCTAACTACACCCATCTTCCCCACACAAACACTACATGCTAAAAATAACAACCCCCCACTAATGACATATATCCAGATAGATGTGTTGTTCAAATCAAGCCATATTGTTTTGTAATTAACCGATTTTCCCTTTTCTTACTTTTAAATACATATTTGTAAATGTTTATATAATTTCTATGTGCATACATTTTTTCATTTTTATATAATTTCTATACAATACCCCTGCCCCCCCTTATAGTTTTTTTTAGATCTAAAACTCACACACACACACACACTGATGTAATCAGTAAAATTCAGCTTTGCCATCAGAGGAATAAGTGTAAATGCAGAACAAGAGACTTCTTTATAAAACATTAAAGCAAAAACATACTGACCCCAAACTGGTAGCGTTTATAATTGTGAGCTCAAACTATAGCTCATTAAAATGTACTGAACAAGTAAAGTTACAAAAATATGTGTAATTGTATCATGGGTCATGTTCTGCTTGCATTCTGGGGATACCTCTCCTGACTTCTCATGACCCATATGGACTCTACACAAACAGCTCCCATTCAAGTACATCTGTTAAACCTACAGCTTTAATTCTTGTTCATGCAAAGCATGTGATATATTAGGTGAAGACATTCCTCCGAGTCCACAACCGTGCTGACAGTGATTCATGCATTGCGACCATCCTCACATGCTCCATCTGCTGCGAGCCTGCGACTGCTCGGTTTACTTCAGATTGTACCTGAATGCAGAACAAATCCTTGTCAACAACTAATCAATACCAGCAAACCTGCCCTTGAACATCTCAGTTGCACTATAATGAAACCCGAGAGTTTTCCCTTATTTGCACTTGAGGACAGCACTGCAGTGGATGCGGCTATAGGCCGCCTCTTCATTTCCATAGATATGCGCAGTGTGGTAATGAGAGCATGGCGGGGTTTGCACCTCTCTTGATTACTCCATTGCAGTGCCACTAGGGCAGACTCTTGGGAAGGCTTGCAGAAATAGAGGTCACAGGAGGCAGTATGCAGCTCGGATGGGTTAGCAGGGGATCTGACTCTAAAAGGCAGGCACCAGGTGTGACTGTGAATGGAAATAAATGGTCTGTCTACCACTCCAACCTGCATAGGTTATAGAATTGTGATGTGTGCTTTGGGTTTTGCTGGGGAATATGGACATTTAATGACCTACCAGCACACATTGCAGCATAATGCGGTCTGCAGTAGCAATTGAAAATAACTTTTCATTTTATATGCGATTATTGTTTGAAATGAGGTATGGGATGATACAATGGCAGTCTAATTATTGTACTTTTGTTAAATTTATTTTATAGGTACATTTATTTTTTTAGTTTTCTAAAAATACATAATATACATAATAACATCATATATGAAGTACTGGTCAAAAGTGACATCTTCACTTTTTATTCAAATTATTAAAAATGTGTTGAAGATTTTGTAAGCATATTGCGTAGTTGTGCTTCAATTGTTTTCTGTGATAACGCAAAAAAACATGCCAAATTTTGGCCAGGCTGTCAAACAAAGAAATTATGAACAAGCAAAAACAAGAGAGAACCAACAAAATATGAATTACTGATTATGTTGTAGTCAACATACAGCATACTTTGTTTTTGTTTTTTTGCATAGTAAAATAAAACCTGTAGTTGTAGTTTATCCCTTTTTTTGCCAAATAATTTTGTTAGATAAATACCTTGTTTAGTAACAAGTTTAGTGTTTTGTTCTTCTCTGCACATTTAAAATATAAAAAAATATAATCTTTTTTTTTGATGGTTTAATCAAACTTGTAGGGTCATTAAAAACAAATAACCAAACCATTCTCTTTCCGGACATCACTTTTGGCCACTACTGTAGATATCTGGGTCATAATGCAATATGTGATTCTTTATTTTTAGTGTATAGTTAGTCAAATTACTCAATTACATATTAGAGTCTGGATTATGATTAAATAGAAATATTCAAAAGTGTTGGTCTAATGATATAGTACGTAATGTTTAAAAAAATATATAAGAAAATGTTACTAAAAACTGATTCTTGGCATGAGAATATTGATACGGTATTATGAGGTCAAATATACTTCGAAATACAGATTTTTGTCCCTCACACCCATTTCCTTCAGTTCTCCACCCATTTCAAGCTACACTCACAAATCAGGATTACATCTTGTATTACAATTTTCTCAGCCTCTGATAAAAAATGTCAGAATGTCACCTTTGGTAAGAAAGAAACTTAAATAACTATGCCACAGCCAGTAACCCAGGATCCATGCAAAATGTTTGAGATGGGAATTTCAGGAATTCTAGGTCATTTATCTGAGCAATCTGCATCCCTGCCAAGAGTGCGGGAAGGAGGGGAATGACTCTCTGTCTAGGCTGCTTGGTTTTCAAAACTGTCTTTCAGCAGCGATCCATCCCGTGAAGGAGAATTTCTAAGTGCGTGCGTGTGAACACACATTTCTGTGGCAGTTCCAAGAGAAACAGTCTCTGTCTCAAGGAATCTACATGCACTATTGAGTGATTAAAATACTTTTGTAGAATTACACAATCTGCAGAAAACTTTTCAATGTTACAGTTTAAAACTTTACAAAGGTCACCCTTTATGTCTGTCTTTGGGTTTTGCAAATATTTAACCAATGAAAAGTATTAAAGAGTGCTTGTGACTAAACCTTACAATTCCACTGGATCCTCAAAATGTTGGTAAGACCTCATAACTCCACCCCTCCTTTATAGTGAATAAAGTGCTGCACGAATTTTGGACCATCTCTGCTTGTTTGCAATGCAAGGGTCAATGAAGAACTGGTTCTTTGAATAAGTACAGCATTTTCTTTACTCAAGAAACAATGTATATAAAGGCTAATGTTTTGAGTATTTGAGGAGCAGAGAAGAGTGTCTTAGTGTAGCATTTGTCGTCAATTTATAGCCAGAATTGTCTTTAAAAACCTGTGTTTAGCACTTTATCTTTAATAACATAAGATTTCGGCCAAATGACAAAAAAAACTTAGCGCCAAGAAGCTACAGTAAACTTTATAAACTGTAAGTTGAAAACATAAATGCAATGCACTTACGGCCGTTCCAATGATGGACAAAACATGCATGTTAATAATATAATAAGCGTCTGACCATATATAAAGCCACAATATCAACTTTGAAAACACATAGTTTCATTATTTAAAAAATAGTGTTTTTTTCCATTTCCTGAAAAGTAGCGTTTTTGAAGATACAAGGTTTCCACCCTACAGCGACGATAAGAACAGCGGCGGTTCTCAGTGTTCCTCACTAGATGTTCAATAAAAATCTCAAAGCTCTCAACTTTACATTCAAAACTGAGTGATTCGCCTAAAAAAGCCTTTTTCATTACCTGAAATGTCAAAGAAAATTTCTTCAAATATTCATACTGTGTTAAAATGATTTTTTGCAACATTTTGCTGCTCCACAGAGTGTCATTCTCCAGCGGATTTTATTCCACCAGAGCTGACAGCAGTTGGGTGAGTCAGTGCACCAGTGCTTACTGCTTAGCAGACCTGCAGGGCTTAGGAAGCCTATCTAAGTTTGGGGCACTTAAGGAGGAAATTAGAGACCAGTGGCAGCACACTCTCAATATCCAAATATCTTGGAAAAAATTAATGTCCCTTGATAACTCGTAGGCACTCAGGCTGTGGAAATCGTGTTTCAAATGATGTTTTCTGCAGAGCTTATTCACACCAAGCACAAAAATTCACATTGAACATGAGTAAAGTATTATTAAATACGTATCTTGTAGGTGATGTTGCATTGCCATAATTATTAACTTGAATTTAACCCTTGCATTAGGTTAAAAATCTTGGTACAATTGTTATGGTTGGGGTCAAACGGACCCTAATTGAATTCAGCAAAAATCACACTACATTTTTTTTTTTCATAAACTGTGAATATTATTAATAGTATTGTAACATTTTAAACAGAAAACGTGTGGTAAAGCACTTCTTCTGTGTAGTTTCCTGAAGCTCAAACAGAGCATGCATTGCGCTAGCAACGCTAAGATCTTGGGTTAGATTTCCAGCAAACTGAACATGCATGAACAAATAAAAATGCACAGTTCAGATAAAAGCATCTACCAAATGCATAAATGTAAACAGGATAGTTGAGAAACTGACATACTAAATTCATTAAAAAAAGATCATTTATTTGCAGGCATGTTCAGGAAAGTCACAAAATTTCAAGACAAACATCATAGGTTAACCAGTATTTCCGATAAGTCAAGAATCAACATTGACCCGTATGCGAATGACCAGAGTGCTTTTGATTAGCTTTCTTGTTCTGTTCATGGTACATCTCAGTGACCACACTTAGTGAGAGCTGCAGTATCACTGCAGAAATACTGTTTGGTAGTTTTGCCCACACATGACATTCTCCCTCTGCATTTTTACATAAAAATCGATATAGAGGGCTTCCTCAGCTTCACAATACACTACGGCCAGGACATATTCCAAGTGAGACCTCATGGGTCTGAAATTGTTGTCCAAACTGGCCAATAGCCCCTACACAAACCCAATACCGTTTCATCCAGTCCATTCCAGCAGGTGAAGAGGCAACCTGACATCACCAGCTTATTTTTCCATTGCAAGCAGATGCCCTGAATTAAATTCTGCCTAAAACTGCTTCCAAAAACACTGTCTACCATTTTCACCGGCATCTCTGAGGTGATACATGGCATAATATCAATACATTCCATGGCAACATACAACCTTTCAGTGATGTGTTCTTTATGGCAGAGGGACATGGATCTCACCTGCCCAACACAGCTTCTTCCTTTCTAGCTACTACCTACACTTCCTCCCCCAGCATTCGGTAACCACGACCTGCTGTGCGAGTTATTGAGAAGCGATGCACCATGGGCTCGGACACCTGCCTGCTCAGCGGCTGGGCTGGTAGCAGTCAGTTAGTTCAATGTTTTCTAGAGCAACACTTATAAGCAAAGTGTTTATTATGAAAAGAAAAAAAAGGAGTCCAAGGTTAGCTCTAATAACAAAAGAACTGAAAGTGGTCTTCTCTTATTGCTTCATAAACTGCAAGGTAATATACAATCAGTGAGCCGGGTCGGACAACTGCTTGCATCTATGCGTTGTTCTTGGATTCTGTCGTGATCATGGGCATGAAGCTGAAATAACATTTAGAGAGCCAAGCTGGATCAGATCACAGGTTGTACGCTTATGAAACTGTTAATGAGTAGATAGACCATCACACTCAATATCACTGTCATAAACTGCTTCCCATTTATCTATTCTCCCTGGGACCCTGATAGAAAGTTACCAGGCAATAATTCATAAAATGATCAACACGTTAATAGTCTTTCTTTGTGCTGTCCTTTTATTGCAATGTTAATTGTCATACATCTATGATAATGACCTTGTATAAACATTGAATATTGCATAAGATAGATATGGAGTGCTTTGAATAAACCTGCAAGCAAGCACACTTGATTCACTCATGATGGTAGCCGTATACAACTATAAATGCACATGAACTGGCTTGCACAGAACCATCAGCATATGTCAGGTAGAAACTGACTGGTTTAACCAACATTTTTTACAGATATAGTTTTTTTGTATCAGATTTGCATACACAAACTCAACAGCGATTCATTCTAAAGTGATAAATACATAGCATTTTGATCTTAAATTTTTTTACTAAAATATAATAAAAAAATAGTATTATTATTATTAATAAATATGCATAATGCATGTTATGTTTTTATTGATTAGAAGATTTATTTGTTTCTGAAACAAAAATTATAATTAAAAATCGTTTCTGAATACGAAGACATTAAGGCTAATCATAAAAAACAATCAATACCATATCGGTCATAAAAATAATATCTGTTGATGATATTAGTTTTTTCTAATAATTCACTGCACTAGCCACTATTATAGCCCAGCCTATATGTCGGACAAGCGTTCATTTTGACAAATAAACTGCGTCATGAACATATTATAAAAGCACGTTTTTTTCTTATTCCAACCTTTGTCTCTCCAAAAATAAATAGCTGATAATTCAAAGGTATCCTATGTGGGATTCATTGACTTTCTGTCTCTGCAAAGTCAATCCGAAAGCTAATTTCCCGTCATAGTAGTGGGATTTATAGGGGTGGGGCGAATGACTCAACGTAAAACTTAAGTTAAACTAATTTTCTTTTTCCCCCGTCAAACCATTTTCCTCGAGAATCCCAAATATTTTTCCTCTATACCGATTTACTGCAACGAATCCACAAGCATCGCTTCCCTATAAATAAGTAGCTATCCGTGAATATTTCGGACCGCAAGTTCAGCACAGCCTGTGACTTCTTAACCAGCCAATAGTGCAGATCAATCTACATTAAGATGCCCACTTTTTAATACACGCTCACTTTCGTATCTTACTCAGCAGCGGTACATTATCCGGCACGATCGCGCGATGGTACACTTCAATATTTTCACGGTTCCACTTTCAAGGACACTGCAGCTCACACTCGTGCAATTACACACACAACACAGAGATAAGCGACATAAATGAGCGTTTTCCGCCGGCCCAAACGCCTGACGCCAACGCATATGAACGGGGCTTTACCTTTTTACTGGTTCTGCTGGTATAGCCGTTATATGGGTTGATTCCTGTCCTTGGCGGCACAGAGAGCAGCATTTTTACAGCAGCAGCAGCGCGCTGTGTCCGGAGCGCCTAGTGCAGCCAAAACAGTCAGCTGACGTCACCGGGGACATTCAGCCTGGAGTCTGTGGAAGAGATTGAGTCGCTCTACCCCACACACACACACACACACACACACACACACACACACACACACACACACACACACACACACACACACACACACACACACACACACACACACACACACACACACACACACACACACACACACACGTACGTTTGTTTCACTATATTAGTGAGGACATTGCATAGACTTCCATTGATTTTATATCAGGTTAATGATATTTTCTGTCCCCTAACCCAATCCCTATCCCTAAACCTACCCAACCCAGAAACATGTGCAAAACAATAGATTTAAATAAAAACATGTTTTGGCCGATTTATAAGCATTTTTAACTAGTGAGGACCAGTCAAATGTCCTCACTAGTGAGTTGTCAATATTTTACTATATAAGTGAGGACATTTGGCCCCTCACAAGTATAGCCAAACAAGGTACACACACACACACACTCACTGACTGCTGTTCATTAGCACACAGGTAGAAAAAAACAGTGCATGCTTTTCTGTCATGCTATTGCAAGCTATATACTCTCTTATGACTAATAAGAGTTCTGGTTTCATCTTTTTTTTAAAAAAAAAAACAAGGAATGGAGGAAATCAACTGAAAGACATCTTCTTGAACTTGCTTGGAAATCTTTCTATGTGAATTTTCCCAGCTGCACAAATACTAGCATTAAATATGATATTTACTCGTCGTATATGTGTCTCTGGGAACCGCTAGACATTTATGATAATATAAATGTATGTATTCTTGTGACACTCAGTAAAAGCATTAGCAAGTGTAAGCTATTGGTGCCCCATGCACATCTAGGATGCAGTTACACTATAAAAATGAAAAATAAAAAATAATGTTGGACTTAATGGGATAATATATGCAAATTTCCCATTTAATACTGTAAAAATTATGTTGTAAATAATATTGTAAATGTAACAATCTAATGGCAATTCTTAACTATTGTATGTTTTGGCAAATTGGTGGCTAATTTGAATCTCATTCGTGTTTACACATGATCTTATGCCCCAGATGAGTATGTTTATAGGTGGACCTTCATGCTTACTTTTTTCTGATAATCGTACGTTTTGTATGATTCACAATGTACAAATTCATACAAAATTGCCACCTTTATTTTTTATCACTTGTGCATATTATGGTTAGGTTTAAGCGTATCTATGTATGATAGCCTATATAAGTTATGAGTTTGATCAAACTCAAATGCATCCCATAATTCCTGAAACAGTGTCATTTTATTGGGAATTCTTTACAACCACACCTGCCATTTAACCATTTTACAGCGAAGGCAAAGGAAAACCATGTTGCCAACAAAGCCCAAAAGACACTTAGGATCACGAGTCAGCCCACAACAGAATCCAGTCATACACCACTAAGTCATCTCTTCCAGCATCACAGTGTTTATCTGAAGTCAGATGAGTGGCTAATGTGGGAAGATAGTTGTTTAAAAGTCTGATTTCTTTGTTTGGCCACTGCAGATGAAACCTCTTTGCTTGAAGTCTTCTGTCTACCATTTTGCATTTTGCTTGTTTATGTTTAGATAAGAGCTATACATGCTGCATTCTTATATTGCTGGTACAGTGTTTAATATGTAGAGACTTTACGCGTTCTGTATATTTTAATGATTAAATCCTTGTTGGGTGTTCTCAAAGAACTTCTAGGATCAAAACGTACAAAATGTACATATCCATATTTGGAAATTATTTATGATTTGCCAAGATTTCGGTTTAGTCTTGCAATTCATTTCAGCTAGGGTTGTATCAGAAAATACTGCTTTTCAAGCCTGTAAGCTTTCCTGGACAAATGAAGGTCACTGAGCTATTGATTGGTGTATATGTACACAAGATAAACCGTTTGGCCTTCCACAGTGCAGATCTAACATCAGAAAGATACTTACAAACACCTTATGAAAAAATGTGGCCTATATTTTAAGATATTTTAAAATGTAATTCAGCCTATATGGCTCCAGTCTTCAGTGTCACGTGATCCTTCAGAAATCAATATGCTTAATTTGGTGCTCAAGAAACATTATCATCAATGTAACATTATCAATATATGTGCAAACGTGATACATTTTTTTCAAGATTCTTTGTTGAATAGAAAGCAAAAATCTTTTGTAACATTATCTGATATTACTGTCTTGTACTGAGATCAAGATTTGAACAGTATATGTATTCATTTAATATCATTTCTTATGTTGTCTCTTTGCAGTATACATATTTTTCTGGGCGACTACATGAGCAAAAGTAGTAAACAACACATATTCACTGTTTCTGACATACTCCATCTATTTAAAATCAAAATGATAACAACATAATAAATTATGGCGAAGTAATATATCAATTAATCACCAGCTTTTTTCACAAGTCTAAAGCAAAAGAGGAACTGTGGCTTGCAGAGGGAGGTGGAGGATGAAGTCTTGATGGGGGTTGGGAATATCTTTGGTGTTTGCACATACCTTAAATTCTTCAGGTGTTGTCAACATGGCCCTTGCAGTAATTATCACTCTGTGGAAGCCTGGCTCATTCCCTTACCTGCTATTTAGGATGTCTTCCTTTGAAGGAAATGGACAGAAAGTTCAAGCATTGTTTTCAGGTCACAAGCATTTTAGGATTTCCATATTTTGTTGCAAATATGTTGTTTAGCACAAACAGGACCCAACAACGATATATTTCCAGTGTCACCACCACTGGCAAATGCAATCACATTCTGAGCGTGGTGACATCTGCAATGCAGGGCTGGGAGATTCACAGGCCTGATTTATGCAACAATGTATCTTCACTCAAGGCTGAGGGCCAGAGGAGTAATGTTGGCCTAGCAGACATCCCACAGTCCAAGATGTGTGATGTAATTTACCCAGTGTTCACACGCATACACAAACATGAACGCACACTAGAGAAAAGGTCTCAATTGCTGCCAATTATTCATAGCGCTCTCACACATTTGGGTGACGCTCAAAGGTAACGGAAAGCAAAGCTCACAGCAATGAAATATGAGCTATTACTGCTATTACGTTTTCAGGTTCATTTCCTAGCTATAAACTCATTTCATATACATACAAGCAGCAAAGCTAGATACATGCACGCAAAAAAATTTGAGAACCAAATCATCAGGGAGTGATTCAGTTCAATAAATCATTACTTTTGTAGTTTCATCTCTTGTACCCCTGACTGTCTGCAGCAGGTTGGTGGAGTCTGGGAACGCACTCCTCCCCCCATCCCCCCCATTGTAACCAGCTCAGTCTCCAGCACTGTGGATGGTGAAGGCGGGGGATTGTGTGCAGATGTGCTTGGAGAGTGGCCAGGCGCTTTGCCCTGAGAGAACATGTGGTCTGGGACTGTTTACGCTGGCACTGTCTCAAATCAACCCCCACACAACATGCTAGGCCTCACAGGACACCACACACACACAGATCTCTTTCCCCCACTGCTAGTCAGGAGCCATTCTGCTAACTGATCCACATCAATCTTCATGTCAATTGTTGAGCGTGAGGTGCATCCATTGCCTAAAATAAAGCAAATGTATTTTAAGCAGGCTAATGACTTATTATTACTAATGACTTTTTATTACTGCTTTTGAGCTCCTAATGTTTAATCAGAATGTCCTAACTGGATCTTCTGGGAAAAACGACAGACTTCTCTCTGGTGATGTATGCAGGACTTCTCCAATCATTTAGCCTGCTTAAACCCCGCCCCCCGCAAGCTGGCATTATTTTTGTGCAACGCCCACATCTTACAATCCAGTCAACAACCGATGGATAGAAACAAGTCACCACCCTAGAATTTTTCATTTTTTCCGCTAATTCGATGGGATGTACGTCACAATAATGAAGAAAAGATCTGTTGCTACTTCCATTTCATCATGAAATACTATATTTTAAGTTTGACGTTTATTGATTCATGATTGTTTGCTGGATTTTGCTCTTAAATCTTATTCATACTCTTCAAATACATCACGATTTTTTAGATTTGATGTCAATAATAATATATTTTACCCAATTTTAATATGGCATCTCACAAATAAAATTTAAGAGCTAAAGGTTTTCTGTGTATAATGACTTCAGTATCTGTCATGAGAAGAATATGAAGATGAGTATGAGTATTACCGTATTTTGTGGGTGGATTTGTGTCAGTTTTCATTCACTTTCATTCATTTTATGGAAAAGCAGCATGAGCATCCTGCTAAATATCTTTTTTTGTTGTGTGTTTGGAAAACATGGGTGGACAAATGAAGACAGAATTTTGTGTGAATTTTCCCTTTAATGAAACTCTTGGATGAGACCACATGTTTTGATGTATGGCATAATAAAGATTCATAGTGGTTCAAGATGACAAATCTAATTGCTCACTTGAAACTGAAAAAAAGAGGTTGCTTTACCCAAATTGGCAGCCAAATCTTGCACTGGGTGAGTTTCGGAGACAGTTGAATGCACAGATTGTCACAGATGCCTAGGGGGGAGGAGGTCATTAAGCATGCATGGTTGTCATGCTGTGTCAGACGAAGAGCTTGTTGGATTTATACCCCAATGTACAATGAGCTTTATCACCACCCCCAAGCCTTTCTCCCAGTGAAACATGGGGAATGAGGGTAGATGCATGTTGAGGCACGTGGACAGCCAAACATCCCTACTATGCTACTCCCAGATGCTCCACATAGCCGGAATGCTGTTCTCCTTCCACAACATCTGCCGGTTGCACATCTTCCCAAAAGACTCAACAGGAATGGATGTCCCATAGACTGGGTCTGCTGTCTTGACCTCTCTATGAGTTGCAGATGCCATTTTCTGTAGGGTTTCTTGTGTGTGTGTGTGTGTGTGTGTATGTGTGTGTGTGTGTGTGTGTGTGTGTGAGTGAGTGTGTGTGTGTGTGTGGTGAGAAGTGTTTGGCTTCTCAGATGTTAAAAGATATGAAAGTAATTTAACCAAGATTAAAAACTGTGGTTTTAAAAGAATTCAATGAATTAGAAGTACACAGTGTACCAAATAAAACAAGGAAACTATCAAAGAAGATAAAAACTGTGAATTTAGCAGTGATGCATAGGCTATATGTTACATGAGATCATTTGATCTATTGGACCTTCTTTAAAGAGAAGTCTATGGCGGTATTCCATGCATCATCCTTGGTCAGGTTTCATGTTTGGCAAGGAGGTCAACTTTAGTCAGCAACAGCTGGGCACACTTAATAGTATATTAGGCTATGCTTGGGTGGGAACTGTAAAATCTTCAAGAGCTGTGTGGTATCTTGTTCAATGTACAACAGTGTGATTTATTAGAGAGGGTGGAACAAAAAGCACTAAAATAAGATGTAGAAAATGCGCACTCTTCCTTGAGGACGGATGTGGAGAAGAGTAAGACTAATATAGGCTGGTGTGTAGTGCCACCCAGTGGCCAGGACACTTTGACGGAATAAATTAGAAATTGTATGTAGTTGGGATAAAATGGTTGAGGTAAGTTGGTTGGGGTAAGATGCCACCTTAATCTTTTTCTCCTGACCATAGGTGGCACATCTCATCTCAACAATTTTGATGAATGGCTACGCTATTTTTAATTCTGTCATTTCATCTGAATATCAACATTTGTAAGATTTAGTTAGCCAAAGCAGTTTGAAAAAATTAATTGATCTAATTTTGTAATTATTGTAATTAATGGGGTTATTATTCAGTGTTTTCATGAATTAGATGTCAGACATTTCTGCTTTCTTTAAAACCTATAGATTAGTTCAGTCAAATCAATAAATTTGCATTTGTAGTGTTGCTATTATTACATATCTTCAATTAAAATATGGGCAATTAAATAAGTAAATATTCATATGCCTCTAAGTCATAGAAAAAATTTACCTTAAAAATGAATATCTTTTACTACTATTCTGCTTTTTCTGTCATTGGTTATTCAATTGTTATCAACTAACTTGTCTTAAATTGTTAAATACAATAGTCTATTTAGTATTTACATTAATGACACTTTAAAAAAAAAAAAAAAAGTAAATATTAATAAGAATTTATACATTCTAAAGTTTATCCAGGGGGGCTTCTTACCACAGGTAGGGCCAACTTACCCCAGTATAGGGGCCATCTTACCCATCTTTTAATGTTTGACATTTTTTGCAATTAAATTAGCAAATGTTTCTATTTATTTCCCATAATAACACACGCCGGCTTATGCATGATCACATGCTAAACTTAAAGCCTACATAAATATGTTACAATTTAAAAGTAAATCCACATTGTTATTAAGGGGGCATCTTCCCCCATCCTACTGGTTTTCTTGTTCTTGTTTTGTTTTTTTGTATTATTTATATACTATAATTTATATATGTATAGCATTATTTTAGTTAGTAAAAACAGTAAATTATGCATAGTTACATGCAATTAAACCAAATCCTAACCCTAATTACAAAGCAAATTTTGTTAATTACTGTAATATTACTCAGTACATATAATTACACTGTAACAACGGCACCTTAAAGTAAAGTGTAAACAAAGTTTTCATTTTAATTTTGGTTCAAGTTTTAGTAATTTTGCTGAATACTTTTGTAATTTTTTTTTTTTTTTTTTTTTTTTATTGTTTTAAGCTTTAATTTATATCTATTTCAGTTTTAGTTTAGTATGCCTACTTCAACTTATTTTAAGTCAGTTGCAATGGCAACATTTCTAATTTTTTCTGTCTAATATTTACAGTGGATATAGCGTACAGTAACAAACACCTCTGTTAAAACAGCTAGTTTATGTGATGTAAAAAAAGAAACTTATAATAGTCATATCAGAACTTTTGCATATTTATTGTAAAATTTACACCCTATGCAATGCCACTGAAAACCAAAGTGACTTGTCAGAGAGAGGAAAAAATTAAAAACTTGGAATAAGCACATTTCTGATATTTTAGAAAAAATATCATCACCCTCTAAATATTGAGAGAGAACTAAGATTTTTTTTAAAGTATTTAATAATTATTCAATTTGTCATGTTTTTTTTTTATTTTATTTTTTTAACTTTTATACCTTCACCATATACGTGCCTTAAATGCTTTAGCAATGTGGAAATTGTGTAAAGCCCAGGCCACTTCTCACACATTATTCTGTATATATAAGGATAATTAATTTTGATAAATAAATAAGCAAGCAAAGCACTTGGTCTCTCTGTTTATGGTTGGTGCTCAAAGTGTAAATGCATAAAAGAGTACAAGATATACACAATATAAGAAAATTGTACATTCAGAGACATTATCCAAGCTGTTTGTCCGGACATGTATGGAACAAAAGTTCATGTCTTTTTTTTCCTGCTGTTGGTGAGGTGGATTCTCCAAGCTTCAGATATTCCAGAGCTGTGTTTATCTGTTCCTTGGACTGTGACATCCAATAAACTTCCTCCTGGATAAATGACAAGCAAGGAGGCACAAAAAGACCCACAAAAGGAAACTACCCTCTTACAGTCATGATTAGTGTTGTTTTTTCCATATAATTAGAAAAATTGTATTTCACCCATTAAGTTATTACTAGTTTTAGTATGAACAGGGAATTGAGAACATACCTTTGGTAACTAACAACTCTACTCATGCAATAATTTATATTGACCACTAGATGGACCCATGTCATTTGTGTAAGAAAAGAGACAAAAGAACCTGAAAATGAACAAAGAAATAGAGAAAAAGAAACAGTGAACCCAAATTACACAGCTACTCTGTCAATTAAATTTCAGTTTAATGTGCTTTATTAACATGATCAACAACTGTACAGTTTTTGAAGATGATCAGCATTTTAAAAGAACAGTGCATTAAAATGTATAGAAATAAAAATAACAAAAAGGCAATCCTAAACTCACTTTAAATGTGTCAGTAAAATATAAATATAAATTTTTTGTTTTGATTGTTGTTTATTTTCATTTTATTACTATTTATATTTTACGCTTTACGTTTTACGCTTTGCTTTGTTCTTCATCCACCATATCATCATATTTATCATTGATGCTAAAAAACAAACAAACATACAATACAGTCTAAAGTAATAGATGTATTACCACTCGTAACTTCATTATTTAATTGCAACAATTATCCAGCCAAAAACAATTCTTCACATAGGCTAGTTAATCAATACAAATTCATTACTGAGCCTTAAGAAAGAGCCAAGATGGCTGCGTGACGGGATCAGTTTCCACCGAATGAGGGTGAAAACAAATGGTCATCCGTAAGCTGAGCCGCGCATGCGCAGGTGCCCAGTGCCGCGTAGGGCTTTCCGTTTTTTTGGACTCCTGTCGAGGTGGGTGACGTCATGCAGCAGTCCAGTAGAGGCTCCACTTTTCCCCCCTCACTTAAATTGTAACCAGAACCACCAGCATCAGAAGCGGTGGGGCACAGAAGAGAGGAGCCTTTTTTATTTTATTTTTGCAGCGAGGACCGCTAACTGACGATCTTGTGCTTTTGTTATCCTGATTTTGCAAAAGGAATAATTTGATCACGGAGAAGACCGCTTTGATTTTAAGGCATTAAAAAAAGGCACCACAAACCTCTGTTTGCATGCTGTTAATCAGTAAGCAACATTCATGACCGTGCCATTGTACAACACCTCGCCTTTTTAGGCTGGAAAAGCCTTTTTATATATAGATTTTAATGACACATTCTCTACTGTGCATATTGTCTGCTCAGCTACATTTTCTAGCGTGTCGGAGGGCGCAAGAAACAACAGACCACGGCGGACAATTGTGAGGTTTGGATGAGGTGTTTGAATCCAGCCTTACGTGAACAATTGTGATATTTTCATAGGCAATGCCATCTTGCAATGCAAACATGCTGGCTGTTGGATTGCTCTACCTGGGATTAGTTTTTGCAGTAGAGGTTGTAGATCCCACCAGAGCCATTGAAGGTGAGTAACCACGATTAAACGTGTTATTTTGTCCATGCATGCATTTGGGAGACAGTCTGTAAAGTTTTCAGACATGGCCTGGTAATAGAGACCAAGCTACAGTACGTGTAGGCTGCTGCTTTCGACACCCACTATGTGGGCAGAGGGAAATGATTATTTCAGGTTTGCGGGATTGATTTTGAATAAATAAATATACTGTGTAGGGCATTTGCTTAGTTTTGTTATCACCTGTGCTGTGATTGCTACAGCTGTTATCCTCATCCAGACTCGAGCTGTTTCATTATGAAACATTCCCATTATCAGCAATTGTTCACAGGAGCTACACATCGCCCGGTTTTTAACTCGTTTGTGCCTTGTGGGGACAGATTGGAGATGTTTGAGCTGAGTTATATCGCAATAGCTTCAACAGGCCTTTGCATTCTCTAGAGTCGTTTATAAATTCAAACGCCTGTCAAATGTTATTCTAGTGCTTGCATGAATTGTTACAGTATGAGTGAAAGCGGAGCTCGCCACAGGTCTATTTGCATGCAGTGGACATGCTCCATATTCCCGCATTCTCTATTCAAGTGCACGGATAGGCACATCCTCCGTTATCAAAAGACAAAAGAGTCTTGTGTATTCTTTAGCGTTTGTTTTGCGTGACGTAAAAATCATTATCTGAGATATTCGCGGATAATTGCTCTCCACAATCAGGAATCCAAAATCAGTTCATGTATCTGCACTCCAATATTCATCCCAAGTTCGCACATTTAGTTTAGTTACAAATGATTTGAATCCGAGATGATTCACTACTAGTTTTGCTTCAGGACCCAGATTTTTACATTGAAAATCAAGTGGGACTTTTGTTTATTATTCAAAATGAAACAAAAGTATTCTTGGTGTCATCATTTTTTGTTATTATTAAAGAATAAATGGTGCGAATCATGTTTATGCTGCAACTGAACCTGTATTTTCATCGAATAGTGTAATATTTCTTAGTAATTTATTGAATAGTATATTTTTTTCAAGGATTAGACCATTCCACAAAACAAATCTTTGTTGGCTTATGGAAATGTATAATGTTTTGCACCATAAAACCTTATTGAACACAGATTTTTGATATCAACTACATATGATATGAGTAGCATTTTTCCACCCTTTTTAATGTTGACATGCCGATTGATTGTGCAGTTTTATTTGGTTACATTTTATTATCCGGAGGGATAGTTTCCCCAAAAATGAAAATTCTGTCATCATTTGGTCAACTACAAACCTGTATGAGTTTCTTTTTTCTGCTGGACACAAAATAAGATATTTTGAAGTATATGGTTAACCAAACAGTTGATGGAACCAATTGACTTCCATCAACTGTTTGGTTTCCAACATCCTTTAAAATATATTCTTTTGTGTTCAACAGAAGAAAGAAATTCATATGGGTTTGGAAAAACTTGAGGGTGAGAAAATAACAGAATTTTCATTTTTGGGTTAACTATCCCTTTAAGCATTTTGTTTTCCCTTCTGTCCGTGATCAGAACAGACCAGTGACCCATTTTTAGGTTGCAACCCACCAGATGAGAACCACTAAGGTAGATCATAGTATGGTTGTCTTTGTCTGACACATCTGATTGTATGTAGTTTGTGATGTTAACAATAACAATCCACATAAATGTGAAGAAAATGGTGCCTACAAAGCACATCGGATGCCTTTTGAATAAATACTTCAGATAGTTTTCTGTGACATCTGTATAAATTATGCAACAGTCCTTTTTAGTAGGGCTCAGAAAACTGGCCTACAAATGGCCCACATTTTGAATTATGCAGATCTAAATGCAATGCTCATGCCAGAGAAATAAGTGCATATGTAGGCCTGATCAAGAGAAGTCACTTACTAGGCAGTGCAGTGCATCTTAACTACAAAAAAAAAAATCTTTTTATTTGTCTTAAAGGGATAGTTCACCCCCTTTTATTCACTCTCAGGTCATTTCAAGCCTATATGACTTTATTTCCTTGGTGGAAAATTCTCATTAATGGTGTTCAGTGTTGTTTTTGGAGCACATTGACTTTCATTGTATGGACAAAAAATGTAACCATGTTATTTGGACTGTCCCTTTGAATCATAACATTAATCTGTAATCTTCAGTTACTTAAGGAAACTTCCGTGTAATTTATATGACTGTTAAAGCAATCAGATATGAACAGTTGTGTCGCAATTCATGTGATTGAGCAAATGAGTCGCCTCTGCTGAGCTTTGATAATAGGTTTAGTTGAGACCAAAAAAATGAACCAAATGAACCTCAGGAGACCTCAGATGAACCGTTATCTTGTCTAGACAGGACTTGATGCCTGAGGGATGTAGGTATTTTTATTATACTGGTACGTAAAGATAACTGCCATAAACAATTATTCTATATTTGAACACATCTCACTCATGAAAGTAATGAGACAAGATTATCTTGGCAGGGAATGAGAGTAACATGTAGGTTTTATGATATGAAAGACCAGGGAGTTTGTCTGCTCTGTGGAAAACGAGAAAGAAATGGTCTGGAGGGACAGAGGCAGGGTTGAGGTTCTTGTTGTATTATCTTGCTCCACCTCCACCCTCTCTGGAACATCTGGATAGAGGAGAGCCATTATTCTAGACATCGTAAGTAACTTAAGGGAAGGATAGGAAAGCAGACCATTAGCGACCAGCCTTGGCTCGCAGGATTGGGAGTATGTATCTGGCTCACTGTTAGATCACATTTTGGCATGTAATGCTTAGCACTGATTTAATGTACATGTTAGCATTTGGCTTCATGGAATGCAGAGTGACCCTTGCAGTGGTTCAGGCGTAGGTGGTGAGTGGGCCCGAGCTGGAATCAGTCTACTGTCAATGACTACAGCAGGAACTCATGGCTTTGCGAGGAGAACTGATGCTTTTTCAGTGTTTGAGTAGACCAGTTTTTATGCTTTACAACATCTGAAAAATATACAGGAATCATATATTTTTAAATCTTTTGATTTGATTTGATTTTGTTTTTGTTTTTGTTGGAATTCACAAATTTGTCATTCATTAAGTTTTTATTTTATTCTTAGTCATTTTTAGGCACTGTTATTTTAATATTATTTATATATAATTATAGTATTTATTAATATTTTGAAGTAGCTTTTATTTAATTAATTTTAATTTTAGTGCAAATATCTATATAAAATATCTTCCTTTGTGTTCAACAGAAGAAAGAAACTCATACAGGTTTGAAACAACTTGAGGGTCAGTAAGTAATGACAAAACTTTCATTTTTGGGTGAACTGTCCCTTTAACGCTGTTAAATTTCTCAGCACTGTCTAGTGTTATCAGTTCGTTTTTAAAATATATGTTTTTAAAATATATAGTTTTAACAACATTAATACTGATCGTAACCAGCTAATCTTTTTGTCCTTTTCTTGATCAGTGCATTATCTTATGTACACCCCTGTCTTTGTGACTCAGATACTCCGGAGGTTTCCACAATCCTCTTATAGTCTGAAATAAATCCATGAATCCTCCCACATTCATACATTAATACATCTACTCATACATTCAGTGTTTATTCAACCATTCGTTTCTCCCACACCATCTCTGCCCCATTCGATGAATGAATAGGGCTACATTATAAACCTCTTGGTAACATTCTCATTCAGGCTTGGATTTCTTTTGTTGTTGTTAGTTGAAGAGCACCGCAACAGCAAAGTCTGTTACGTAACCTTTATTTAAAGTAAACCCTGCACAGCAGATATTCAAATGTGACCGCTTACTCACTAAAGGAATATTCCAGGTTCAAAGTATCTGTGACATACTGTCAGTGCTATTAGATGTGCTGGTCGCGATGTCGTGAAATGGCGAATTCTTAGCTTGTGAATATTATTTAGGTTATGCATAAATATTTTAACATATTTTACTGTTTCTATAAGTAGTGTATTATGTATAGATCCAGAGATCAGGTTTGTAGTGGAGTATTTGCTCATTTCCAGGTCAAAACTGATATGTTAAACGTCAGCCTTATAATTAGGAATGCATCTTTTTACTTAAAGAAACTATATCAGTCAGGTGAGCACATTTATTTGCATTTTGTTTTTAATTTCACTAGAACAGATTGTAAATAAGGAAGTAGTTTTGAATTACTAAAAAGTCTGTATTAAGTTGATCTGTATTGAACTGTTTTGCTTCCTTAAGGATATTTTTGTCTTTTTCATTTAAAAAAATAAATAATAATAATTTTGCCTGTTAATGCCAACTGCATATATTTTGGCAGAAGTGTGTATTTTTTTATTGGAATAAATCTATTACTATAAATCGATCTAATCTATAAATCTTTTAAACTAGGTGCGCAAAATAGTTACACTTAGGAATTTAAGGACAAAAATGTCCTCTTTGAAACCCATTACATTTTTAATCCAAGGTTCATTTAATTATAAAATGATGCAGTCTGTGTTAATAGGCTTTCATTCTGTTGGCAAGGCTTCAAACTAAAAAATGTATTAATATTTTTTTACCAGATGGAACCATTTTCTTTTGGCCTATAAAGCAAATACTTACAATTTTTTTCTTCATATTTTCTGCTTCTGCTGCTGTATTGTAATTAAATAATATAAATTATGCAGTTTTAATTGTGTGGGTGTGTTGGTATGGATGTCAGAGTGTGGTTTGTGTACTAATAAAATTGTGTGTGTGTGTGTGTTTATATTTGAAAGAAAGAAATTTTACTGTACTGCAAATCACAAATCCCACTGCAGTGTATACAACTAAAGCTTTGCTGGCATCTAATGGAAGAGAAGCTCATTTGTTGAGATATCAACCTCAAATTTGGCTTTGATTTTCTAGCAGTTTTTGAGTTCATGTTTTATAAAATATACATTTTATATAACAAAAATGGTTCATAAATCATTTTCAGAAACTAAAAGCTTTATAACTTTGTTAATTTTTTTTTCTTTCACATCAGCAATAATCTGCCAAGGGTCTTCTTTAAAATGAGACCAAACTTAAGTCTGTCCTCAACAGCTTAAAAGTATGACTTTTTTTTACATGGACATTTTTGTCCTCTAAGAACCTCGGTGTAACTTTATTAAGTTGACGCACAAGGGTTAAACTCCTATCATGACCACGTAAAGCCACTAAACGGGGTAACTTTCACACAATACTCCCAATGATAGCAAAAAGGAACATGATGTAACCATCCCATGTTTACACGGAGCATTACTCCATAATCCCACCACTTTTTACAGATTTTTTTGTATGGATGAATTAATATAAGTGCTTAAAACAACAAAAAAACATGTGCCAGCGTTATTGGTTTGCCTCGAATATTGTCTGTGTAGCATACCTTGCAATGAACCCAGAACCTTCCTTTCTAGATTATTCACATCTTTGACCGAAAATCTGATTTTTGACAGTTTATTTTTGTCGGCGTACAAGAATTGTCTTTTGAAATAAGAAA
This sequence comes from Rhinogobio ventralis, assembly GCA_039654625.1. Classification (NCBI taxonomy): domain Eukaryota; kingdom Metazoa; phylum Chordata; class Actinopteri; order Cypriniformes; family Gobionidae; genus Rhinogobio; species Rhinogobio ventralis. Next base: position 15,897,815 of record CM077203.1, read on the forward strand.
AGCACAATGTAATAGCATTAGATTGCTCAGCTGGAGTCTTACCACCCAGGGCCTGAGGAGGCTCTAATCTCCCTCTTTTAACCTCCCCTCTTCTTGTGAAACACCGTAGACTCCTCTGCGACTGAAGGCTAAACCTGGATTTGCATAACCGACTAGATATTGCATGGTTCCTCCTTGTGTGAGAGGTTTGGAGCTGTGGATGAAAGGATATTGTTGATGGCATTGAGTTAATTGTGCTGTAATTTGTGTTTTCGGTTTGCATTATTAGTGTTTACCCTATTTAGCTGCTACACCCAGGAGGACATGGCTGCATGTAGCACAACATAGGTGGGTGCTTTTGATGTGTCAGTGACAGGGAACATAAGCGAGTGGTGCTTCTGTCAACTACTAGGTCCTTTTTGGTGTGATGTCATTATTATCGCAGACATGGGAAATTGTGTGTAGTGTTTGGCTGTTCCTTTAGAGTCTGACATATGGAGATCTGATGGGTGCCTTCTTCCTTCCTCACATGAGGCGCAAACATGGCTGCTCAAATGTTGTGGCCAATTGTCATGTTTTCTAAACATCCCATACTCGCGTACTAGAACTCTTATGCTCTCCAAGACTGTTTTTATTGGATCAACAATACAGTAAAAGCAATAATAGTGTGGAATATTACGACAACATTTTTTACAATTTTTTTAAATGTAATTTATTCCTGTGATGTCAAAGCTGAATTTTCAGCAGCCATTAATCCAGTCTTCAATGTCACATGATCATTCTAATATGCTGATACAGTCCTCAAGTAACATTTCTTATTATTAACAATTGAAAACGGCTGTGCTGCTTAATATTTTTGTGGAAACCATGATACATTTAGTCTGGATTCTTTGAATAAAAAGTTCAAAAGAACTGCATTTATTTGAAATAGAATTAATTTTGAATGCATCCTTTCTGAATAAGTTTCAGCCCTAATTTAATGCCCTAATTTCTTAAAATTCTTACCCCCACTGAACCAATGGTGTAGTTGTGAGTGAATAGGTTTGTTGTGAAGACTGTTTTGGCTGCACTTTTTTGCACAATGAAAAGTAAATGGGAACCACACTGTTTAAAGCACCATAAAGGTATCTTACAAGTATTACATATTTCTTGTGTACTATATATTCAAAGGCTTGTGAAGCCAATCAAATTTACAGTCATTTTAGGAGCTCAAAAAAAAAACACCTCTCTTTTTGTTCAGCAGATAAAATAAAATCATATGAGTTTGGAAGGTGTAGGGGTTTAGTAAATCATGACAGAACTTTTATTTTTGGGTGACCTGTCCCTTTAAGAAGCCATTCTCCTCTTCATCCTTCTCATATTCCAGATGACCGTTTTAACGCTCATCACAATTGCTCTCATCTGGCTGTCAGAGAACTGCTCATGTGAAAGCAATACAAATCCAAATGCTGTGACTAAGAGACAGTCTGCAACACACCTAGAGCTGTAACTATGCATCTATGCAGAATATTTCAAGTTACTCATCCTGGAGGTGGACAGCAGTTACTAGAAATGTACAATTGGCGGTCATGAAATTGACCTGGGGCCTTCATTGTGCCCTGACTTGTAATCAGTCATTATGTTGTTTATATGAAATGACCAATATCAGAAAAGAAACAGGTGTTCTGTGGACATCAAACCTGCCCTAATAGTTTCATGGGTAGTTTACACCTGGGAACTTGCCTGGGCAGCTCCTACAATCTCTGTAAATCCTGTTTGTTGATCCTTGTGTCAAATATAAAATGTTGTAGGCCTATTAAGACTGGAAACCCTTTGTGATACATTGGGTTTAACTGAAAGGGAGACTAAGCAAATAATAGCTACATGTTATGTTAAAAGAGAATCAGTTGATCAATATACAATGAGGAGCAGGATGAGAGTGCAGAGGAGAAGGGTGGCCACAATGTGGCCTTTTAATTTTTATTTTGGTGAAAAGATTTTTGTTTTCTAATTATATTTTTTTTGTAATTGCAGGTAAACAAATCCTAAACAAATCTCACAGTAAAATGGGAGTAAAGGAAAACATTAACCATTATTCTGTGATTTAACAATGAAGGTTACAATAATAAAAGGCACTTTAATTTATTACAATACTCCTTTATCAGTGACGCATACATTCTGTTTTCACTTAATTATCTTATATTTTTGCTGTCCTATTTTTTTCCCTCCAAAAATCATTATCCTCTAGCAAGTGTTAACTAAAATGAAAAATGCTAATTGTTAACTAAAAATGAAAGCTAATAATAAATTTAACCAAAAAACGATAAGCACGTAATACATAAAAAAAAAATAAATAAAAAAAAAATATTCGAATTAAAATATTAATATATATATAATGCTAAAATAACACTGCCTGTCTCCCATGAATGTATAATACTCATTAGTTGTCATTAGCCATAAGAAACTAGGTTTTCTATAATATCAGACATCAAGTTGGGTCATAATGAGGGAACATCAAAATAGACATGATCTCCCAAGCCGAACACCAACTGCCAGGCTTGTACTTCCAGTTTCAGATCTCTGATACATAACTGATAAATGTTTGGTTAGTCTAGACCGCCTACACAACCTGGTATCTGGAAGCCATCTTTAGGCTTTTGGGATGTTCACTCCATATAAAATCATTAAAAAAATGAAATTCAGACCTTTTATTTCCTCATTAGAGAATATAACTTATTGGGATTGGATACAGCAGCCTAGGTAATATACAGTTATATACAAAATTATTAGCCCCCTATGAAATATTTCATTATTTTTCAAATAGTTCCCAAGTGCTGTTTATCGGAGTGAAGATTTTTTTTCAGCACAGCATTTCTACACATAATAGTTTTAGAAACCTTGGAGTGTTTTTAATACAAATAGAAACAAAATAACCAAGAATTTTTAGCCCTCTGATGTCAATAGTATATCCCTTTTGCTTGATAACAGCCTTTAGTTGTTTGTTGTAGTTCTCAACGAGTTTCAGGCAAGTCTCCTTAGGAGGGAGTTTCAGGCAAGTCCCATTCCTCTTTAGCAGATCTCTCAAGCTTATCCAGATTTGTTGGTCTTCTGGCATGGACTCTGGTCTTCAGTGTGCGCCACAGGTTTTCTATTGGATTCAAGTCTGGGCTTTGTGCAGGCCAGTCAAGGACGTTCATTTTGCGTAGTCTTCCTTTTTCATGATTCCTTCAACCCTGACGAGATTCCCAGTTCCAAAAGCACTGAAACATCCCCACAGCATTATACTCCCTCTGCCATGTGTCACTGTGGGAACGGTGTTCTTTGGCTTGAGCGCCTCTCCCTTCTTTCTCCAAACATAGGCAACATCTCTATGGCCAAAGAGCTCTAGTTCTGTCTCATCTAACCAAAGGACACGTTTCCAGTATGCATAATTTTTCTCCAGGTTGTCCTTGGCAAACTTCAGTCTAGCTGGGAGGTGTCTCTTTTTCAGAAATGAGTCTTTCTTGGTCGGCAACCTCGCAGTCGATTCCTGTGAAGAGCTCTAATGACTGTCTTCATTGAGACATTAGTCCCAGACTTGGCAGTTGTTCTTGGGTCTTTAGAAACCTCTCTCACTAGTTGTCTTTCCAAAGTTTTTGAAATCTTTCGCTTCCTGCCTCTGCCAGTCTTGTTCTCCACTGTGTGGGTCTCTTCAAACTTCTTGAGAATACTTCTCACGGCAGTTCTTGACACTTGAAAATACTTTGATAAACGTGTATCCTTCTCCTCCTTTTGTGAGCATTAACAATTATTTTTCTCAAGTCTAAACTCATTTCTTTTGTCTTTTGCCATGATGACAGTACATATTATTTTACTGGTTGTTTTGCAAGATACTAATCCTCAGCTTAAAGTGCAATTTAAAGGCTTGGAGGAATAATTAGGCAAATCATTGGATAACAGTGGTTTGTTCCATAGCCAATCAAACAGATCATTTCTTAAGGTGTTCTTAAGGCTAATAATATTGACCTTTTAAAAAAAAAAAATAATGATTTTTTTCCCAGGCAAATTGAAATTAAATAATGCTTTCTCCAGAGGAAAAATATAATGAGAAATACTGTGTCAAAATTCCCTTGCTCTGTTAAACATCACTTGGGAAATATTTGAAAAAGAATTGAAATTTCATAGGGGGGCGAATCATTTTGTCTTCAACTGTAGCAGTTTAGCCATGTTTATACGTCCTCTTTAAAGGAACACACCACTATTTTTGAAAATGGGCATTTTCCAACACCCCTAGAGTTAAACAGTTGAGTTTTACCATTCTCGAATCCATTCAGCCGATCTCCGGGTCTGGCGGTAGCACTTTTAGCATAGCTTAGCATAGATCATTGAATCTGATTAGACCGTTAGAATCTCGCTCAAAAATTACCAAAGACTTTCGATATTTTTGACTCAAAACTTGACTCTTCTGTAGTTACATCGTGTACTAAGACCGATGGGAAATGAAAATTTTCTGGGCCGATATGGCTAGGAACTACACTCTCATTCCTGCGTAATAATCAAGGAACTTTGCTGCCGTACCATGGGTGCAGCAGGCGCAATGATATTACGCAGACTATTACGCTGAAAATAGTCCCCAGCACGCTCCCTGTGCAAGCAGGTTGTCACGTTGGTTATGTTGATGGAAGTTAGCCTATTTTCAGGCGCTGGAATGGGCCTTACCTTCGCAAACATGGGTACAAAGTTTACTTTTGTTTTTGTTTATATTAGGGATTAATGAATCCACTTTTTCAAGGTATCATCATAAAACATACAGAAGCAAGATCTTTATATAAAAACCAGGCAGAAAATTAGCAGAAATTAGTATATCTGTTGGTCACTAATGGTCACTCAGAATGACTGTTCAGAGGGACTGACCACATTACGTGTGAGCAGTAGGCTAGTACATGGTGCCCTGTTATTCACACAGCTCTCTTATTTGACCGTGTATGTATATGTGTGTGTGTGTGTGTGTCTGCACGCTTCAGTGTGTAAGTACACTCAATGTGTTTTTGAGGCCCTTTTCTACGTTTCAAATGAGGTGGACCCCCGACCTGCTCAGTGTGGTGTTCCTCAAACGGGTCACTGGACTGTGTTTGACACTAGGTCTCAGCATAGAAATAGAGCTCTGTGAACAGAGAATGTAGCCTAATTGGTCTTCCCTTTACCCTTATGTTAACCCATATCCCTTCCCAGGGGTACTGCAGTGTTGTGCTGAAAAGGCGGCAAAATGTACCAGTAAGAACTGTCTTGTTCCAGAAGATTTCTCCAACTTTCTCCCTACTGGCAGTGACTTAAAGGAACACGCCGACTTTTTGGGACTTATTCACCATATCCCCCAGAGTTAAAGTCCATACATACCATTTTTATCTCCGTGCGTGACATAACTCTGTCTGACACACCCACTTTGCTGCCATACCATGGGTGCAGCGGCACAACGATATTACGTTTTCAGGCGCTGCGCCGCTGCACCCATGATACGGCAGCAAAGTTCCTGGATTATTACGCAGGAATGAGAGTATAGTCCCTAGCCATATCGGTCTAGAAAATTGCAACTTTTCATTTTCCGTCGGTCTTAGTACACGATGTAACTATACACATCACAGCATGTAAATAGGAAAATGTTGGCGTTATTTTGTCACTTATTGAGCAGTAGGCTAGATGGAGCTGTTTACCTTCAGTCTTTGTGCTAAGCTAGGCTAGCAGTGGGTGCGTCAGACAGAGTTATGGCACGCACAGAGATAAAAATGGTATGTATGGACTTATCTAACTCTGGGGGATACAGTGAATAAGCTAAAGTCCCAAAAAGTCGGCGTGTTCCTTTAATGGCGGATGTTGCTTAGTTGATGTATTGTGGGTTGTAGTCGTTGCTTTTAATTCTGGATGCCCTAAGATTATAACTGGGTTGCATAATTGGCCTTTTGAAAAATGTGATCGTGTATTGCTGTTAAAAAAGTAATTTCAAATACACACACAGTACCATTCAGGTGTTTGAAAGAAGTCTCTCATGCTCACCCAGACTGCATTTATGATGAAATATACAGTAAAAACTGTAATATTGTGAAATTATTATTACAATTTAAAATAACTGTTTTCTATTTTAGTATATTTTAAAATGCAATTTATTCCTGTGATGACAACTCCAGTCTTCAGAATCCATAATCCTTTAGAAATCATTCTAAAATGCTGATTTGGTGCTCAAGAAACATATTATCAATGCTGAAAACAGTTGCTGCTTAATATTTTTGTGGAAACCGTAATACTCAAGGTTTAAAAGAACAGGATTAATTTGAAATAGAAATCTTGTAACATTATAAATGTCTTTACTGCCACTTGATTTATTTAATCAATGCATCCTTGCTGAATGAAACATTGCTGAGCTTGATTTTATTTAGAAATTGGACTTCGATTATTTAATGTATGTATTATGCGTTTAGCTTCCACTGTCACCTGCAGGTCTGTGAGGCAGACGGACATTCCTAAAGGGAGGAGAGCAGTGCAAGCTGATGAGAACCAGCCTTGCAACTGATCTCTTGTGTTCTTTCTGTTTTTCCATCATTTTTTTCCCTCTCTCTTTGCATGTTTTCTCTGTATTTTAGGCTACAACTTCTAATTACAACTTCTAATCTTCAGGAATTTCCCTGAGAATGCATAACAGAGAATTAAAAGTTATGTAGTTATGTAGCAGCATTTGGTGAAACTTCCAGAAATTTTCTGCACTGTAATAAGAACCACCCTAATATAATTGTCATTTTGAGCAAAAATTTAGACTCCGTTCCAAAATTCCATTGTGGGCTCCAAAGACCCGAGTTAAACCCGAGAACTTGCCTTTTACGAGCCCATATCCTCACAGAGGACGAGTCTGCAGATGAAATCAATTAAAAGGTGCTGGAATGTGTGGCCAAGGCCTGGAGCTGATTTGGAGGGGCGGTGCGTTGTTCGGGGGGAAGTTGAGACTGAGGGGCTGAAAGTGGGTCGCGCTTCTCACAGCTGGCCTTACTGCCGCCACGACATAGAAAGATAACAGCAGCTGGCTCAAATGGGGAACCCCAGATGAGATGAGCCCAGGAGGTCTTTCTCCCTTTTCCTGTCTGTGTCCACTGTGGTTTCCCCCCCCGTTTTATCACTCGCCACCCACAACTCAATATTGCCTTTCTTTCATTTCATCTAAGATTAGCTTTGAGTTGAACTTCTGATTAGAAATGTGTAAAATGTTTTATAACCAACTGGTCGATGGGTTTCCTGAAAGATTATTTGACTAATTGTCTAAAAGGGATCGTTCACCCAAAAATTAACATTCTGTCCTTATTTACACAATGTCATTCCAAACCTCTATGACTTTCTTTCTTCAGTCAAACATAAAAAGATATTTTATATTATGGTTTATGTGACCAAAATAGATGCATTTAAATAAGACACATTTTAGCTTTCAAAAATATGTAGACAAAGCACAATATATTAGTGCTGTCAAAATTAGCGTTAACATGTGACTGATTTTTTCAGTTTGACGCGCACACACACACAACACACAAAAAGATGCACGCCAGTATCACACACACAGACACAATTATGTCAAAATGCCCGTTTTGTCGAGTATCCTCATAAGAGCAGTCTTAAAGGGTTAGTTCACCAAAAAATGAAAATTAGCCCATGATTTACTCTCCCTCAAGTCATCCTAGGTGTATATGACATTCTTCTTTCAGACAAATAAAATCTGAGTTATATCCTGGCTAATCCAAGCTTTATAAAGGCAGTGATTGTTGTTCTGTTTTTGAAGTCCATAAAAGTGCATCTGTCCGTCATATAACTGCTCCACACGGCTCTGGGGGGTTAATAAAGGCCTTCTGAAGCGAATCTATGTGTTATAAATATATAACCATTGAAAAGTATAAGAGCTTTTGACTAAACCTCCTAACTCCATTGGAACCTCAAACTGTCGGTAAAACCTCATAACTCCACCACTCCTCTATCATGAATGAAGAGCTGCACGCATTTTGGACCATCTCTGCTTGTTTGCAATGCTTTGTCTACATATTGTGCTTAATGCAATGCTTGGGATTTTTAAGGAAATACATAATATAAGAAATATATCTTAATAAATTAGTCAACTAGGTGATTGTTGGCCCATTTGTACTTATAACTTTTCATCTGAAAATGTAATGTACTTACAAATCTTTTTTTTTTTTTGCTTAGTTGAGTAAAATGCGTAAAATTTGAGAATCAAATCATTTCAGGCGATTAACATAAAATTTTTTTTTAAATGGCACTTTTGAATGATAATATTGTTATAAAACATTGCCGAAATGTATTGTAATTTCTTCTGGTGTTCACAGTCTCAGATGTCCAAAGGCACACAAAAAGTCAGTTTGAGGTTTTCTTTCCAAACAAACCACATTGAGCGAATAGGTTGAAGGTTTAGTCGGTATGTCTTTTTTTTTTTTTTTTTCATTCCATGAGTGCAGGCCCTGATGGTCCTGAGGTTGTAGGCCACAGACATTTTCCAATCTGATAATGCTGTCCAGCAGATGTTGAAGTTGTTCCCACGTTTCAGGTATTCACTTGTCAAATATTAGTGTAAATGTACATTTATCAAAATTCCAAGGCAACATTTATTTTTGTCTATTTTTATGCTATATCTCAACGAAACTAGGAGCAAGTCCAGGCAAACGAAACAGAGATAAACACAAGTCTTGTAAGCTGAGTGTGTCAAAGTGTCTTGTGAGTATTGTTTTGGAATGACCAGGAGCATGTTCACAATCTAAGTTTGATATCCTGATTACAGCCCCAAAGCAGCAATACACGTGTACTTGGCTGCATGTTGCTATTTGCTAAAGCATGCTGGTTCCTTTTTTGCTTCCATCCAGTGTTCCCACTATCTGTAAAGCAGATACTTCCTTAAGTGAGAAAACGATGGTCTGCCTTCCATTCCACTGTCAGCCTGGAGGGTACGGGTGAACATTGAACGACGGTGATGTATGAATGATTGGTTTTTAGCCTAATTTCTTTGGAATTTCATCTCATTAGAAACTGGCCCCATTTTGCAGAGTTGTCCTAGAAAATTAACATCAGGACAAACTTTAGAGAAAAGATCAATGTTTTTAACCTGTGAATATGCCTGGATGTAAAACACTCCTGTCGTTCTTAAATGCCCAAGACAAAGCGCAAATGAATGAGACTGAAGTTTCTTCCGTGTTGGCTGGTCTTCTGGCCGGCTCCCAGCCCTTGTGTGGAAACAGCATTTGTTATAACGGGACTATGGGATTTCGAATGACTGCAGTGTGATGTTGGGTCGCTTAGCTCAAGGAGTCCTGGCCGGTGCACCTTTTTGGGATGCTCCTGATGTTTGCAGTTGGGTGCAGGCCCAGAGGAACAAATAAAGGCCTTCTTCATTCCCCACCATAGACTCAGATGCTCTGAAATGATTAACAGTCCCCCTTGATTTGCACCTTCAAAAACTTGTCAGTAGTTTGGCTGTGCGTTTGGAAAAAAACAGGGGTCTGAATTAACAATCCGCATCTCTGTCTGAAATATTTGTGCGCTTTGAATGAAGGCAAGCTCTGTGGGAAAAGTTGCCTGTGTACTCGGTTCCCCCCAACGACCCCAAAACCTCCAATTAGAGTCACAGACTCTCCTTGCGGTCGCTCGCTGCCGCTGTGTGATCGTGCGTTAAATTTAGATGCTGAATGTTTTTACTGTTGCTTTTTATGTACAGTCGGTGACCTGAGTGATGAGAATGCCCTAGCCTGGTTGAAAGATTTAGACCTTAGGAACGCAGAGTCAAGCGTTGTAGAGTTGTCCTCTAATGCTTCTCGCTTAATGCTGTTGATGGTTATAAACACTTAACACTTTAATGGGATGAGCTCTGTGATTATGAGCAAAAGTGCTGAATATATCTCTTAATATTTGGTAATTTGGGTTATTTATTATTGTTTTCCGTTTACTTTTTGTTAGTTTTCACTTTGTTCATTTTTGTTTAGTTTTATTATTTAATTTATTTTTCGTTTGTTTTTTGTCTAGTATTTTAGGGCTGCCGAAGTTAATGTGGTATCATTTAAAAAAGGTTCATTGATGTTACATAATTTCTAACAGTCTAGTGTTATTGCTGTCTATTGCAATTTTCATGTTTAATACTGTGCAGGTTTCAAGTTGCACCAGTTGCAATCTTCTTGGCTGATTCAGATTTCCGATTGTTTTTGTAAGTGTGACCTGCCGGCACCGATTTTTGCTGATTCTGATTTACTTTCAAAGAACTATAATTGACAGCATATACAAGCAAACATCTACTTTTCTTCAATGCTAAATTTTATTTTCATAAAAAACAAGTAAAAAGACAGTAATAAAATTACAAATGTAAAAAAACTAAACAAATTTCGAACAACAGCACAAATAAATGCCATAGAAAGATAGATAGATATGAAATAAACACACATTATTAATTTGTTTTCAATAATAGGGCCATATGAAATGTTTTTTTTATTTACAGAAATTCTGTTGTGCATTTTAGTTTTTCTGATAATCAAATAAAGGCATTAAACATTAATTTATTTTTATTTTTTATTATTAAATTGACGGGTTGCTGTGAAGATCTTGTTTCTGTTTCTGTGTATATGCTATGACAATAGTGTTTCTCAAATTAAACGGTAAAATGTTTATGTTCAATGTTCAGTGAAGTTTATGTCTTCATGTCGTCATATATTAGCACTGCCAGCGTCACGCATGCTTTGTGTGTTAGAAATATATTTGCGCGTCTGCGCCATTCATTCACACAGAAACACGCAGAACATGTAGGATTCATATTCAAATAGTCTTCTTGCGGTTTTAATAATCATAGACATTAGGCCATATCGCAATGTGATTTAAGTTTACTGACCTACTTTTGATTTATTCATCCAAAATTTTACAAATTCCGTGACGTTATACAGTAAATTCCATCTGTTTTTTCTGCATTTAATTATTTACCTTAACAAATGCTTTGATTTTAAATGTAATTAACAATAATAACACTTTGATAATTGGCAGTCATGGGTGTATATACATATAACCTACTAGATCTGCATGTCTCCATTGCCAGCTGTACCATATTTTAGAAGCTCTCTCTTATACAGTCCTCTTCCTCTCCTGAACTTCTATTCAGGGCTTGTCAAGTTTTATATGCACTTTCTATCTGTCATCCTCCTAATGCTGCTGACCGGATCTCAGAGAGCTTAACTGGTGTGCTGGAACAAAGCAAAGTTCGACAAGGTTGTTTGGGAACGGATAAAAAGTCCTGGATGTTGACTTGCCTTGTGTTTATTGAATCCTGAGAGCGGTCCTGAAGGAGAACTCACAGTAAGGTTTTAAGTACTTTCTTGTTTGTGGTATAGGAGGTTTCTTTGAAGAGCCCCTTTTGGCCAAATTGTATGGGGTTATTCACAGAACTCGTTCTTGTGTCCTTTTGTGTGTTTTTTGCGTTTTTTTGTATGTTGTTAATATGAGCTAGACTGATGCTAAATGTTTCTTTCGATCATACTTTGTACTCCATCTAGCTGTACTTGAATTGTCTTGTGTATATGCCCCTCTAAGATGGTTGACATGTCGAGATACAGTGGTTATATTAGGGAAGCGCAATATTAAGACATCAGAATCTGCCAAAAATGAAAAATTATTATATGAAAATAAATTATGAAAATTATAATATTGGTCCGATATGAAAAATTATGCCAAGATGACGTGTTGATAATGCGCTGTAGTCTAGTGTGCCTCTGCAGCAACATCAGCCTCCCCCAGGTCCTAGTGCGGTGTAAACTTTATTTATTTAGGGGGTCGCTGTTGTTGCTGTAAAATAAAATAAAATTGCTTCTGTTTATGAATAAATAAAGCAGTAATTGATGTGATAAAATCACAAATGAGAGGGTCTGTATCTCTTACCGTTGGAGAAAGCGTAACGGCTAACTTGGATCACGTGCGGCACCTCTCAGCCTATCGTGTAATGGCAGTGACGTCAATGTCCGCCATTCAAAGTTTTATGACAGTCAGTTACAGTTTATGTTAATCAGTTTCTTGTGGATTAGCACGTTGGTCTTGTAAAATAAATGTTCTATATTTGGTGTTATATCGCTAGTAAAGGTACAGTAGGACTGCATTGCTTGTGGAATGTGCTTTTACTGTGGGAAAAAAAAGAGTGAGTATCTCTATTAGCTGCAAAGTTCACTGCAGGGTGCATTAAGCCACATTTAAGAGTACACTAGAAACTTAATTGTAATTTAATACATATTTAATTCATTCATTATATGTTTTGTGTTACGTTTATTCATAAAAAAAGTGTTATATTATTATCATTAGGCACACAGCATAAATCATAAATCATTACAACACAAGACTAACCTGGCAGCGATAAAACGAATACTTAATTCTTTATTTTCATTAAACAACACACAATATAACACAACATAACACAACAATTAAAGTATTCATTTTCTCTTTATTCATTTAAAATGCATACTATCAGCATCATGTGCATACATGTTGTAGTTATAATAGTCATTACCATTCAAGTCTTATCATAGCTGGTAAAACCTTGTCAAAGAAAGAAAACATTAGTATTTTCTACTTTCTTTAAACAATATGCAATATCATTCAATATTACTATTAAATACTATGGTAATGCCGTAAATGAGTCCTATCTGTTGTGAAATCCCCTTCTCTTATAAAATAACCTTATCATAGTAAAATCTATATATTGTTCCCAACAAACATAGTTTAGCATAAAACATGTTGAAGATTAGCAAACAGGCCGTCAATTCATTAAATAAGCTGTTCCCTCACAAAAACGGTTTATTCAGTGTAGTGAATAAACTCCATTGACTCCATTCTCCATTGACGAACCAGTTCACCAAATCGGACTGAATCGTTCCAAACTGTTCAAATCTCCAGTAAGCACTAATCCACAAATTTCTAAAGTTACTCACATTTTGACGTGCCTGACTCTCCCTCTGACTCGAAATAAAACATCCCGGAGTTATTCAGTTACTCCAACAGTACACTGACTTAACCTACTGTTAAGAGAGAACTGATGATGATAAGTGGATCATGGTTTCTGCAAAGATGAAGACTGATTTATTGACTTTATAACTGTAAAACATCCTTGTTTGCACATCACTGCCTGTATGTGTTTGGATGCTTTAGATGCAAAACTTCATTGTAATAAACTAATCAGATTATGATGATGTTTTATCTGACTGATGTTATGATTACTGACTTTATATATTTGAATGTGTAAAGTGTTTTTTCCATAGACTTGACATTATATCATCGCGAATGACGTCATTACGTTTGAGCATAAAAGAACCGGTGAACGTTTTTTTTTAACCGGTTTATTAAAACGAACTGTCTGAAAGAACCGGCTTGTGGAAAAGAACCAAACTTCCTATCACTAACTGTCAGCCACAGCATTAGCTGTTACGTTATTTTGGCTAATGGTTGTAGGCTTGTCATCTAGTGACTTTGTTAGAGATGCACCAATTGAGCGGCTTTAAAGGATTAGTTCACTTCAAAATGAAAATTTCCTGATAATTTACTCACCCCCATCTCATCCAACCAGTTTTTGTTTCATTTTGGCCAATACTTTACCAGACTTGCACACAAACTGCATTGCAATAATTTCCCAAAATGTCATTTGTGTGGAAAATTACAAAGTCTGTAAACAGGAAGTTAACACAGGCCAGAGATGGAATGCGCTAAAGACGGACGCAAAGAGGAGAACAGAGACGTGCCAGCGGAGAAAATACTATTCCAGGCACAGCAAGCTCACTGTTCGTGATGCCAGAAATATTGGAAGAAAAAAATAAATACTGAATTGGGGATGGTTTATATAATGTATCTCTGAAGAGAGCTTTCAAGTGGCTACAGATATTTTTAAGGGCAGTTTAGCCTGTAATAGAGCAATTAAATGACAAATAAATTTGCCATTGGCTAGCAGGCGATCAGCAGATTGGAAAATACCACCCCCCCCCAAAAAAATGTAATATGCAAGCACAAGAAGACACGAAAGAGATCTCAATTCAGTAGTGTGTGAGAAGTTTTGTACGTGCCCACATTCAAAGCGCGTGCCCAGAAACCCGCTGAACTGAGCTCTTTCACTTCAACTTGTGCTTGAACGGACATATGCAAACAAAATTACGTAAAAAAAGGCCCGGTCTCGGCAAGTATCCTAGGAAACATATTATATTTTATCTTAAGTAAACATAAACAGTTGAGAAATAAAATGCATGTGTAACAGTATATTGGATCAATATATTTGGGGTGGGGCTAGTAAAAAATTTGATTTTAAGTGACTTACATTTTAGGCACAATATTGCCTGTTTTTGTGCAGATCGCGCACTCTAACGGCTGATATTGCCCACAACCCATTGCGAGTTGGACGAGGATTCGATTAGAACTACAAACGCGGATAAAAAATGTTAAACTACAAACATGACGGATGTGCGAGTCCGACGGTTAAGTAGAGAGGTTTAGATAAAGGGGCTTGAGTGACCAATTATCAGTATTTAACCTGGCAAAAAGATATTTATTCAATGTTATCCACATACACTCACCTAAAGGATTATTAGGAACACCATACTAATACTGTGTTTGACCCCCTTTCGCCTTCAGAACTGCCTTAATTCTACGTGGCATTGATTCAACAAGGTGCTGAAAGCATTCTTTAGAAATGTTAGCCCATATTGATAGGATAGCATCTTGCAGTTGATGGAGATTTGTGGGATGCACATCCAGGGCACGAAGCTCCCGTTCCACCACATCCCAAAGATGCTCTATTGGGTTGAGATCTGGTGACTGTGGGGGCCATTTTAGTACAGTGAACTCATTGTCATGTTCAAGAAACCAATTTGAAATGACTCGAGCTTTGTGACATGGTGCATTATCCTGCTGGAAGTAGCCATCAGAGGATGGGTACATGGTGGTCATAAAGGGATGGACATGGTCAGAAACAATGCTCAGGTAGGCCGTGGCATTTAAACGATGCCCAATTGGCACTAAGGGGCCTAAAGTGTGCCAAGAAAACATCCCCCACACCATTACACCACCACCACCAGCCTGCACAGTGGTAACAAGGCATGATGGATCCATGTTTTCATTCTGTTTACGCCAAATTCTCTACCATCTGAATGTCTCAACAGAAATCGAGACTCATCAGACCAGGCAACATTTTTCCAGTCTTCAACTGTCCAATTTTGGTGAGCTTGTGCAAATTGTAGCCTCTTTTTCCTATTTGTAGTGGAGATGAGTGGTACCCGGTGGGGTCTTCTGCTGTTGTAGCCCATCCGTCTCAAGGTTGTGTGTGTTGTGGCTTCACAAATGCTTTGCTGCATACCTCGGTTGTAACGAGTGGTTATTTCAGTCAAAGTTGCTCTTCTATCAGCTTGAATCAGTCGGCCCATTCTCCTCTGACCTCTAGCATCAACAAGGCATTTTCGCCCACAGGACTGCCGCATACTGGATGTTTTTCCCTTTTCACACCATTCTTTGTAAACTCTAGAAATGGTTGTGTGTGAAAATCCCAGTAACTGAGCAGATTGTGAAATACTCAGACCGGCCCGTCTGGCACCAACAACCATGCCACGCTCAAAATTGCTTAAATCACCTTTCTTTCCCATTCTGACATTCAGTTTGGAGTTCAGGAGATTGTCTTGACACCAGGAACACACCCCTAAATGCATTGAAGCAAATGCCATGTGATTGTTTGATTAGATAATTGCATTAATGAGAAATTGAACAGGTGTTCCTAATAATCCATTAGGTGAGTGTACTTCACCTGCAACAGCATTGTGAACTTCTGTAATGATACGTTTGGCCATTAACTTTTAAATGCATCATTATATTTAAATTGCTAACACATGAGGAGAGTCTCTGCATTTAAGACCCACAAATGGCAAATCAATGTGCTACAAACTACATTTCTCTCCGATATGGTAGGAAATTGAATTGAATGTGGAGGATTTGAACGGTGACGATTATTGACAGGGCAGTTAAAACGGTGAAGGGATGCACGTAAATAAGCGACAGAGTCCGTTAAATATGACGAAGTAGTATGTCCCAAAGCTTGCATACTCTTCTGCTACACACTCAAAAGTATGTACTTTTTCTTTACAAAAAGAGTACATACTTTTAGGACGTATTATAAGTAGGCGAACTGAGACACAGCAATTCTTTGTTCCTGAATGAATCAGCCGTTTGAATGAATCGGTTGAAACTCAGTGACTCACTCATTAACAGTGACTTGTTGCCACCTACTGCCGTTTTAAAGTATCTTTTTTAAAATCATTCCAAAATATCAATATTCAACATTTTATGTTTAAAACATCAAAACATAATTTATGCATTTGTAACAGCAGTTACAACCCTAACCCTAACACATTAATGTCCTCTCTGAGCTGCATTAAACAGTCTGTGTAAATGCATCCAAATGCCACTTTAGATGCAGCTTTAATATTTCCTCTACATTGCAAAGATCATTTTTTTGTTGATACTGATTTCATTTATTTGGTAACAGCCCTATTGTGTCTTATTATTCTAATAGAATTTGATTACATGTAAGAATTTGACACAAAAGAAGATGCATACAGTTAAATAGGTTACAAAATGGCTTTATATAGGTAAAAATGCCTATAAAAGGTCAAAATAATTTTAAACTTAGTGGAAAAGATGATTTCTGTCACTGCTGCGAACTGACCACCACACAGAATGAAGAATATCAAAAACTTAAGAAGTTAGCTGTCCACGGCAGTCCTAAACCTGCCAAAGGTACCAACACAATAAACGCACTCAGCAAAATATTGTCTAATTATTGTTATCGGGGTATCATTTTTTTGTCAATATCGTACATCCCTATTCTGAATTCGTTATTTCCATTTGAATTAGGAAACTGCTTTAGAAGGCAGCTCAGTATGTTTTAGAACACATCTAAAGACAAGGATGGTCAGATATACCCATTTAACTAGAACGCTTAATTCTCTTCAAAAGTTCACCCACTTTGTCTCTATCCTCTCTATTGTCCATGGGGATATCATCTTACACCAAACAGCTGTTGACCGACAGTTTGAGAAGTCATGGTCTGAAAATGGAGGCAATGGTCCAGCTTTCTCAGCACTTTCAAAAATGTATAGAAACATGACTGATACTATGCACATCCCTCTTCTCTCTTATGATTGCAATCACATCTTCTCCCCCTTTGCAGCTTTTCTCTTGGTTCCCTTTCCCAAAACACCTCTCCTCCTGCCAAGTGTACAGAGAGGTATGTGTTAGAGGGGGAAGGTCCTACAGAGAATCACAATCAGATAATTACTGCTGTACTCAACTGTTACTTGAGATACAGAATACAATGCTACAGTCATTGCACTGTTTAGTAAAACATTGACCAATCAAAATCAAAAAGTATGCCCATATGCCATGATGTCCCTCTTTATGGCCACATTTTTGCAGTAAATTTGTGTTTGGAGCTCTATGCTTAAAATAGATCTATTTTTTTTATCTATTATTTTTTTTATCTATTATTTAAAAAAAAAAAAATAATTATCCTAGGATGATTGGGGTGATTTTTATGGGGAGTGCATCTGCTTAGAAAATAATAAACAAATTACAAGCATAGATAAATACATAAATAAGCAGTGCTTCAGTTAAATCTAACAGTATTCAGGTACATAAATGGAATAATCAAATAACACTGTATTATACAGTAAATACAGTTATTTTACAATTTATCCTTGTTAAAGCTGCAAAAGTGATTTTCTCTTTTGTTTGGTTAACATTGGTGACACAAAAAGATGCGGGTATATTAGGTACTGCTGTCACTTTAAGGCGACTGCACTGACCTAATATAATAATAGGCAATCGTTTTCTTTCTCAATTGTTTACAACACAAAACCGACTGTTTGTGAGGATACTTAAGACGGGCATTTTGACTTAATTTTGCGTGCACGTGTCCATTCAAGCTCAAAAGAAAGAAAAAGAGAACTGAATTTGGTGTTTATGTGCTGTCTGCGCGGCTCTGTGTGTACACACAGAAAACTGTGCGTGAGTTTCAGTCTTCTTGAGTTTGATGCTTAAACTGAAAGGATTAAAAGCACATGCAAATGATAAACATTTACTCTATGATGGTTAAACTTTGCAATTAATCCGCATATTACATGCGTTCCAATCCGGGGAGCAGCTGGCCCGTACGGATCCTATGATGTGACTATCGCGGATGCGCACATGCTAAAACGATATATCGTGCAGCCCTAGTGCATTCAAATTTCAAAATGGTTTTGTCGTTGATTTTAAAATTACGCAGCATTGTGAATGTCACTGTCATTAGATTAGTAAAAAGTTTCTGTCTTTTAATAAATCAATTCAAAAATAAGATTCAATTATTTGGTTACTTGAGACGTTTTTCCAGAAGTCCCTAATGTGTTAAAATGTTTTAGTAATAAAAACTGAGAGTTACCTACTTATATGTTTATCTGTGTATTGATATATTGGTGCATATAAATGAAAATGATTTAAAGAGATAAAGGTTACTCTGAATCAGAGATTTTCAGAGCAAATCCAATATTATATTATATTATATTATATTATAGATATTGAGTTATATTAAAATATAGAATTTTTTCCCTGCTAATTCACCCAGCTCTAGCTTAAAATGCATGCAATGCTTGTAAGGATGATTGTTCTTAAGTCTTTCCATTTAGCAGTTTTGTCTGCGAATTGTATTTGGAAAAGGCCTGTGGTCAGTTGTATATGCAAGTGGGCCGCACCCACTGGAGGTATTGGAGCTGCAGTGTTTTACTGGGGGACTGACAGACTAAGAATGGTTTAAATACAGCAGCGGTTTTGCTGAGGATCTCTGACTTCTTGCTGAGTGGACCAGTGTCAGCAGTGAGGCAGGTCCAGATTACCTACAGTCCTGAGGCGATTCTGTGGTTTACCTCAACAATCTCATCAGACTGACAAAATACTCTTCTGATTGTCGGGCTCTCCCCGGGGTTAGACCGTACTGATGCATACTTCTCCCTACCACCGGCAATGAAAAGACCTCTGTCCACACGTCGAGAGAAAACATCTCTCAGGAGCCAAAGTAAACCACTGTTTGTGGGCAGCATTTGGGAAATAAACAAATATAAAAAGCACCTATGCTGAAATAAGTGGGTTAATATTACAGCAGAATGAGTTTTCTTAGAATATAAAGCAGCACAGTTGTGAACTTGGCATGACCCTTCTGCGTTTCTATGTTGAACCAGCTATCTTTGGCATTAGGAATGGTAGTTTCAGCAAAGCCTACAACCACATCCACAAGGGTTTTCTAATAAAAGTTTTGTCCTGTCAGATTGGCTTAATTCATAAGTGGTACATCTAGATGTTCCCCTCAACAAAAAATGTACTTATTATTGCTGAAGCATTTAGTGGTTGACCATATGGGTTGTTCAGTGGCTGATATCTAGACAAGATGCTGGATGATGACTGATGTTTGCTCATTTTATATATAGTAGGGTCCAAAAGTCTGAGGCCACTTGTGAAAATGCTTCTGTTTTGCAATTTTTACACATTTGCTTTTGATTGTTTGAAGTAATATTTAGGTTATTATTGCTTATTTGTTTTGTTACAGCATTTAAAATATAAAAAATATATAACAGTTTATTGCTATTATTATTTTAATGATTTTATTGTCATTGTGGATTAACAAGTCATCATATTTTACATAGTATTTACTTAATTACTCAAAAACCCATAATCAATTCCAGTGGTATGTGAGACACTCAAAAATTGTTAGAATAATTGTTCTGAGAGGTGTACTTAATGCTTGCAATTTATTTCTCTGTTCCAGCTCCAAAGACATGCAGTCCGAAGCAGTTTGTTTGTAATGACCAGGTGACCTGCATCTCCAAAGGCTGGCGCTGTGATGGAGAGAAAGACTGTCCCGACGGCTCTGATGAAGCTGCAGATATCTGTGAGTAAACTGCTTTATCTGCCTCAGATGTGAATGGCATGACATCATGACATAAAGATAAGATATGATTAGCGTTATCACGGCAGTGCTGAAATATTTTGGCTATGGCTTGTTTTGAAACGTCATAAACTGAAACCAGCCCTAGATAAATTCTCAGGCACTTACTGTTTTTTTTGTGTCAACAAGGCTCCACCTAGTTGTTTTTGAAAGGAAGAACCGCCCAGCTAGTGGTGGGTGATATTTTATTTCACAATAACGATAGTTATTTTGTTTTATCTTTGTAATTAAAAGTAAGAACAAAGAAGCAAATTTACAAACACAATATATTAAGGATAAATATGAAAATTAAACAAATTTGAATGAAACAAATCAAGTTTTTTAGGTACAGTAGGTTTATTTAACATGTAGTTAGAAATAGTACAGTAATTGAATAATCAAATGTAAAAATAAAATACAGCATTGTCTTCACTGTATGAATTAAATTAATTGTATTCTTATTAAAGCTACACTAAGTTTATTTCTCTTTTGTTTGATTAACATTTACGACACAGGAGAGCAGCAGGTTAATTAGTCTGACCTAACGCACGGATACATTATACTATACACATCCGGTTTTACACTGAACTGTTTACTTTTACTTGAGACACACCCAATTGTGTTTACACGAATACTCCACATGATGGGCATTTGATGTAATTGTGTGTATATTCGACCATTCAAGTGCAATAAGACGTGAAGGAGAATTGCATGCTGTCAGAGAGACGCTTCAGCTGTGTGTCAGTCAGCGCGAGCACCGAGTTTTTTTCACTGCTTATTGTGCTTAATAACTCTTTTTGACATCAAGTATGTCTCAAATTAGTGATCGCCTTCTGAGAGAGGCAGCTTTCCATGCGCACACTTCAGCTGTGAGTTCTTCATCATGACTTATTGTGCTTAATGACTCTTTTTAACATCAAGCACGTCCTACTCTTCATTGTGTGATTCATCCGTTTCATTACTCTAAAGTGTCAATAGTGCTGTGATACACATATATATATTTACATACCGAGATGTATACAATATTGCAAAATCTCTAACGATAGACATTTTGTACCTTCGTCACGATATATATCGTAATACCACCCAGCCCTTCGTCCAGCTTTTGCATTGTTTATGGAAATTGCTGTCTGATGAATTGGACAGCAAGATAGAGCTAAATTTTTTTTAGCAATCACTAAATTAACAATTATTTAGGGACACTGCATTTTGATTAAGAATGTACTGATATTAAAATTCTAGCCAATACTGATAAGCCAATAATTGTAATTTATGGATGGACAATTTGAAATGAATTAAATTAATGAATTAAAATTCTATATGTTGTGTATATGTTTGTTTTGTCAAAATACTAAAGACATTTTTTTTAGGTGCTACAAGCAAATTTAGGCATCACAACAGTATAATGTCCAGTAAGAATTTTGAGATTTGCCAAAGATTACATTTAACCTAGTTGTTAAAGGTAATTAATGAAATTAATAAATAAAATATTAATTATAAAATTAATCATGTAAAAACAAATCATTGTGTTTTTAAAGATTAAATTTTAGTGAGCATTAGATGACTGCTGATAAAGATCTGATAAATTATAAAATATGTAATATCTACTGATGACTGATATGGCACCAGTATATCATGCAGTTCTGATTTTGAAATGTTTTTATGATTGACCATCAGTTCTGAATGGCCGTGACCACTGATTGAGATCAATGTCGAACAAAATGTAGGCATAGTGTTATGTAGGCTACTAGGGTTGGGCCGATAGACAATGCCATCGTCCATCGCCGATGGCTGACAGACAGCCGGCTCAACATTGTGATTATAGGCTACTAGATGTTTTAGACGAACTAAACCAATGATATTGAAATGGCGGACCGGAATGTTTCCATCCAGACCGCAAAACAGAATGGTAGCACCATTTTCCTGTTTCTAGTTGAAGGGAGCAGCGTGTCAAAACAGTGTTGCAGATCACACCACAAGCACTCAGGATCGTTTGTGGTAATGATATTTCAGCGCTATATCTTCTAGTAGTTTTATCTAAAGCCAAATGCACTTCATTCAAGCCCTTTCAGCTCCGTACACGCTCTCTCTTTCTCTTTCACATTAACGGAGCTTAACGCTCAAACTCAACCCCCCGATGTCATCGTCCATCGCAATGTTTCATTGTAGACATCGTCTGATGCCAATTTGATAGACCAGCCCTATAGGCTACCAAACGGGGGTTAACGGCAAACACAGACTACAAAGTGTGTGTTTGAAGGATGTTCTATGTGTCTTTTCTGAGTGATGGCACTAATTAAACTGCTCTGTTTAGTCACATATTTTTAGTCCTGTATAGCCAAGTGATGTGAACTAATCTCAAACGCAAAAACAGGAGCCCGGCTCTTTATATTTAGCACTGACCGGCTCCTAAGTGTTTACGCACATGCAGGCCTAATGAAGCCGGTTGTACCACACCTTACTTCACATCTGTCACACAAGCCAGACACCCTCACAGCAGGCAGCCATGATGGTTCCACCATCAGCATTTGGGTAGTGCTTTACTGTCCAGCAGGAGAACAGACAGAGCTAGTTAAGTGTTTACATATGACCTTCTGTGCGGTAATTGCAGCTGCCTTTTCATCCTCACAGGCTGATAAACAAACTGCAAACATGCTTTATTTGCCATGTTCATTAGTCCGTGTTTACACCTAATGGATTTTATTTATTTAGCCTCTATATATTTTACTAATTTATTTTTATTTCTTTATTTTTCTTTATTTTTCTTTTTTTAAACGCTGATGTTTCTCTTATAGGGATAGTTCACCCAAAAATGAAAATTAGCCAAAAATGTACTCACCCTCAAGTCATCCTAGGTATATATGACATTCTTCTTTCAGACGAATACAATCAGAGTTATATAAAAAAATGTCCTGGCTCTTCCAAGCATTATAATGGCAGTAAATGGATGATTCTGTTTTGAAGTCCATAAAAGTGCATCTATCCATCATAAAAGTAATCTTGCGTTCACGAGAGACTGGCGTTCCAGCGTATGATGTAGGTAAGTTCCGGTGATGAGCGCGGAAGCGCAGAGGATAGAGCAAAACAAAACTTGGTTCTCACGAGAACTAGCATATTCACACCGGAGTGTCCTACGTGATACACTGGAACGCCAGTCTCTTGTGAACACTCGTACGACAGTTAGTTTAAATATGGATATTTTTCTTGCACAAATGCATCGTTTTGCTTTAGAAGGCCTTTATTAAACCCCCTCCAACCCTGAGCCGTGTGGAGCAGTTATATGATGGATAGATGCACTTTTATGGACTTCAAAACAGAAACATCCATTCACTGCCATTATAAAGCTTGGAAGAGCTAGGACATTTTTTTAACATAACTCTAAATGTATTCGTCTGAAAGAAGAATGTCATATACACCTAGGATGACTTGAGTGTGAGTAAATCATGGGCTAATTTTAATTTTTGGGTGAACTATCCCTTTAAGTTTTTTTTATTAAATTTTTTTTACTCAACTCTCCTTTCAAACTAAAAGTACTGGGAGTGACCCATGGTATCTTATGGTAAAACTAGTGATGCACCAAAATTTTGTTAAATGACAGTTTTCATTTAGCCAGAAACAGTAGTGTTGGTACTTAAATTAGGATATTTGAACTCTGTATGCTGTTCATGGTGATCTCGGTTGTCTTCTCAAGCGATAAATTAAACCAATTGCAGTAAAGTTGTCTCAATATTTCGGTCAATGATTTTGTTTGGAACTGAAATTCCCTGTTTGGGGTGGATCTGCTAAATGAATTACGGAGATGCACAGTTTGATGGTATATGATGGTAATACTGTGGTACTTTGATTTATACTATAGTACTGTATAGTTACTATACTTCAGTACCATGGTATTCCTAGGTACCTCAGGAAAAAAAACAATGGTATTACCATTGTTCATATCCAAGAAACCACATTTACATAATTTAAAAAGTATCATATCAACATTTTTCACATGGTGCAACATACTACAATAGTATTTTGGACGTGTAGAACCATGGCATTTCTGGAAATATACCATATAGTACCATGTATATAAATACTATTGTATATGAATTTTAGTACTTTTACACCGCACATAGTTACATCTAATGCTAGTACTGTACCATGGTACCACCACACTACTTTTTTGTAAGGGCAGCTATTGCTAAAATGTCCAAAATGTATGATAATATCCTGGCTCTTTTTGTTAGTGCCAGTCTCTGTGAAATTAATTGACAATGCACAGCTCCCCTTACAAAAAAAGTACGGTGGTACCATGGTACAGTCTGGTGTTAATGCCATGGTACACAATGTACTATGACACTAAATGTTTACGATATTCACATGCCATTTTACTGACATGGTTCTCCAATACCATGGTAATTTTCTCAAGTTTAATCTCTTCCAAGAGAATTATATGAAATGTCCAGCTGTAGTTTAAGGGCTGTGATGAGAAATTCACACAGGACTCCTCCAAATGAGCGGCCCATCGTTTGGACATCTAACACAGTAGCTCCTGGGCGTTTGAGAACGAGGTCCTCAAAGCACGTAAACATCAAAGAATTTTCCACCCGCAAATAAACTTTGTGCTGCGATCCCACCATCTGCCGCTCAAAAAGCGCCACTAATATCATTTCAAAGGCGCTAATGCAGTTTGGCTGAACACACAAAGGGGGCTTTTCATTAGACTGAAGCTCTGACCTTTTGATTTATCATGATCTGTTTCTGCCAATTACACACATTACACACTTAATCCTCTTTGTTAAAGCAATTTCCAACACTTCAAATTCAAGTGAAAGGCATCTACTGGCTGTCAGCATTTCAAATGAGAATGCATGTAAATTTTTTGTTAGTGTCCCATCTAATCCTGGTCTTAACTGTCGTTTAATTTTGTTATTAGAGCCTTTGTGAAGTCACTAGGCGGTGTCTGCCGGATATAACGCCACATATATTTGACTCGAGAGGATTGAAGGGATAAAATAAGATGGGTTGCAGAAACTTGTTTATCAATTGTTCTGGTTTTGAAAACCAAACACTCATTCAGACCAAGTCTGGTGGCTGTAGCTCAGGGTTCAGTTGAGACTTGTCTTGTGCTCCTAAGGTGTGTGTTTGAGGGTTTTCTAGTGTTCTACTTCATCTCTCTAGTTCAGGTTAATTTCTAACTAACAGACTGAGTTCCCACCAGTGCCATGCTGTCAGTGCGCATAAATCTCTCCCTCTTTTTCTTTTTCTCACTATCTCTCTGGGTGTAAATCTTTTTTTTTTTTCAGCAAACCTGGCGCCAAATGTACGTCTTGTTTATATCTTTAAGTAGGTCAGTAAATCATTATAAAAGCACTGCAATGAGAGACAAGAGCACTCCTGTTCTCTCTCCTTCAAAAACTGAAAGAAGATTGGGAAGGGTATAGTGATGTTATCTATCACAATTTCTAATGCACCTGTAGTAAAAGTCAACTGTTACATCATATCTAAATGTGAAGATAGCGATGGCTCTAGTTTTAGAGATAAGTGTGATGAGCCTAGTCATTTTGTTAATTTTGTGTGCTCAATTACTTTATATGTTATACACTACTAGTAAAAAGTTTGGACACTTTTCCATCAAAGAGAATGGGAAAGTGTGTCCAAACTTTTGACTGGTAGTGTATGTAGTAAACTAGCAATAATAATTAATAACAATTAATAATAATAATAATAATAATAATAATAATAATAATAATAACAATAATAATAATAATTATTGTTTATTATTATTATTATTATTATATAAAAAGTATATACATTTTATTTAAATATTCAAATTTTTTGAGCCCTAACATTCAAGAAATTGAGGTCCCTTTTTTGCATGTTTGTGTTTAGTTGTTTTGCTTTCATTGATTAGTGTGAAATGAAATATTAGTTAACTTTACTTTAGCTTATTGCATTTTCTTGTTTATTGCTGCCACTTCCATACATGTGTACTTGTGCCCATTCTTAGTATGTGCAAGCACATTATTCTGAGCCAGTCTTAGAAGTATGTCATAGTGAGTCATGCTGCTTTTTCATTTAGTCTTGTGTCTTAATTGCACGACTGTTCCCAGGTGTCTTACCTAAGCTGCAATTACCCTCCAGAGGTAAAGACAGACTCTCACAGTCGGGCTGTTTCAGGGCATCATGCTGCACGCCCGTGGAGCTCATCTGACTCATCTTTCCCAGGCAGACACAAAGAAGCAAAATGAGACACCAAATTCTCTTTGTGAAATTTTTCCAGTTTTGTTCTTCTCTCCTCTCTCATTTGCGGCTTCTCTGTAAATTTGTTTCTGTGTCTTTGCCTTTAATTTTACCCTTTAGCTATGTTCCAAACCCTTGTTATGAGCCATCTACCTAGATGGCATGTTTAGGCATCATTGGCTGTCCCAATCAGTAGGCAGAAAATTGATACTGTGTTTTAAAGGGATTAATAAATTATCATATTTAGACTGTAAAAAATGTGGTTGCCAGAAATGTACTGTAACAAAATATGGTAGCGTAGCAACCTTTTAAGTTTTATTTTACTTTAATTTTAAGGTAAGAAAGCATATTCATTCATTAGCTAAATGAATCTCATAAACATACCAAAAAACTTTATATATACTTTATATAATTATAATATACTGACACCCCCTTAAAACACAGATGGTAAAGAGAAAAACCACATGATGAACCAAAGTTTATCACTCAGAAGTAGATGTTCCACAAGCTGAGTTTTACAAATATACACTCACCTAAAGGATTATTAGGAACACCTGTTCAATTTCTCATTAATGCAATTATCTAATCAACCAATCACATGGCAGTTGCTTCAATGCATTTAGGGGTGTGGTCCTGGTCAAGACAATCTCCTGAACTCCAAACTGAATGTCAGAATGGGAAAGAAAGGTTATTTGAGCAATTTTGAGCGTGGCATGGTTGTTGGTGCCAGACGGGCTGGTCTGAGTATTTCACAATTTGCTCAGTTACTGGGATTTTCACGCACAACCATTTCTAGAGTTTACAAAGAATGGTGTGAAAAGGGAAAAACATCCAGTATGCGGCAGTCCTGTGGGCGAAAATGCCTTGTTGATGCTAGAGGTCAGAGGAGAATGGGCCGACTGATTCAAGCTGATAGAAGAGCAACTTTAACCGAAATAACCACTCGTTACAACCGAGGTATGCAGCAAAGCATTTGTAAAGCCACAACACGCACAACCTTGAGGCGGATGGGCTACAACAGCAGAAGACCCCACCGGGTACCACTCATCTCCACTACAAATAGGAAAAAGAGGCTACAATTTGCATGAGCTCACCAAAATTGGACAGTTGAAGACTGGAAAAATGTTGCCTGGTCTGATGAGTCTCGATTTCTGTTGAGACATTCAGATGGTAGAGTCAGAATTTGGCGTAAACAGAATGAGAACATGGATCCATCATGCCTTGTTACCACTGTGCAGGCTGGTGGTGGTGGTGTAATGGTGTGGGGGATGTTTTCTTGGCACACTTTAGGCCCCTTAGTGCCAATTGGGCATCGTTTAAATGCCACGGCCTACCTGAGCATTGTTTCTGACCATGTCCATCCCTTTATGACCACCATGTACCCATCCTCTGATGGCTAATTCCAGCAGGATAATGCACCATGTCACAAAGCTCGAATCATTTCAAATTGGTTTCTTGAACATGACAATGAGTTCACTGTACTAAAATGGCCCCCACAGTCACCAGATCTCAACCCAATAGAGCATCTTTGGGATGTGGTGGAACGGGAGCTTCGTGCCCTGGATGTGCATCCCACAAATCTCCATCAACTGCAAGATGCTATCCTATCAATATGGGCCAACATTTCTAAAGAATGCTTTCAGCACCTTGTTGAATCAATGCCACGTAGAATTAAGGCAGTTCTGAAGGCGAAAGGGGGTCAAACACAGTATTAGTATGGTGTTCCTAATAATCCTTTAGGTGAGTGTAGGTGCACAGTGTCATACAAATGCAAAACTCCACCATGGTAACACACATGACTCTGAAATAATCCAATAAACATTAATATAACAACATAAGATGGACATAATTATGTACATAAACAAAACTAAAAAAACTACAAATTACAGTTTATCACTGTAAATTATAAGATGAATTGTTCTTTTTCACTTACGCAAACTGTACATTTAACTGTTTATTACTATAAAATTACATGAAATGTACTATTAGATCTATTTCAATTGTTCACTATATTTGGAACTTGCAATTAATCAATTAACCAGTTTTTACCCTAGCATTTTTATAGTAATTACCTTCAAAATTATGAAAATATTTGCTCAACATACTACACAAAAATGTTGTAGGATTTTTAATCAGGCACCAAATATAGTACCCAAGATTACATTCTTTCAGCTAATAGAATAATTTCGCATTTTGCAGGGGGATATGGTTTGGATTAGGAATGCCTGTTTTATTTATTTATTTAACTCCAATTACAATAAGAATCCTTTTTTTCAGTGTGTAGAATATCACAGAATGCTTTTATGGCCAGCATGATTGTGGTCAGGGCAGCAAACAGGACCAGATGTGCTTAAAAATGCTTTAGTGGAGAAAAAAACTTTCATCTGTGTGGGTCACTGTTGGGCCAGGGAAGAATTGTAATTTTAAAAAAGAGACACTAACTGCACCAAATGTATTGGTAAATCAGCAATCCAGAAAGCTCTGAGGAAAGGAGAGTGCTCGGCGTGGGGCCACATGCATTTGAGTGTGTATGTAAATGCTGTCTTTTCACATTCAGATGCTGTTTCAGACTCTTTGATTGAATGGGTGAGGAGGAGTGATTATTCAGTGTAATTTGCACTTGGTTAAGGCTGTTGCCACCCACAGCCGCCCCTGAGGAGGCTGATATCTGTCCGTGTCATTACAGCGATTACTTGGATTGAGAGAAGGTCATCAGACATGTGACCTACAGGAAAAGGTGAAAGATGGATAACTTGTTTTATCTCTCACATGATTTTGTCACGGAACCAATAATAGATTTTACTAATGCTGAAGGTGAGGGAAAAAATCATGTATTTTGATTTACTCGGCCATTCATTTTTTTTATTTAATTAATTTTATTTAAATGATAAATGCTAATCTGAACTTTCATTATAACCATAAATGGCACATTAATCCATGCAGTTACTTATTAAATCCATCCATCCACCCATTTCTCAATATGCGTTCTTGTCTGTACTAGGGGTGTGACTGTGAGGATTTTTTTCCACCGGTTAATCGATGTCTGCCAACACCGGAAATACTGGTATGCACCTCGTTTTTTAAATCACTAATTTGAAAGCGAAAGTGCCGCAGTGGGCAAGTGATGTAACCGGTGTTGCGGCTGAACATCTGTAACCGACTATCACAGCAAGCCTAGTCTGTACTTGTGTTCTTGTGGACTTGTGAAATGTCATGCTGCCCAAGTACTGTTTCAATTCAAAGTTCACATCTAGCCAAGCACAGTTCAAATCCCTGGATGTGTTCTTGCTCCGCCCCTTTAATCAAGGATGCATCAAGAGGTGACTTGTGCGGGCTTGAGACAGACAGGTATCCCAGAATGCATCTCGCACTAACCAGCAAGCATCAATAGTGGAGGAGAAAATTTAAATGTAAAAAATAATACTGTTATTGTGTCACAGGCACTCAGTGCTCATTAACCCCACCTGGAACAGCCTTACTTCGGCTAGTTCTTCTGGCGTTTGCCGCCTGCTCTGATGTCTCTGTTGTGGTTAAACATGAGATATAATTCGTATTGTGTACATCTAACGGGCAATCTTTGGTTTCATGAATCTATAATTTGTTCTCGGGGTAAATCACTTTGGCTGGGGGCAAAGTGAAGTTTCATAACTGTATATATTTAGTCCATTTAACTTTTACTGTTGTAACCTACTAGAGCGCTGACTTTGCATTTGACTAAATTGTTTGCTTGTCTTTATTTCTTATTGTATAGCTTCTTATACCTTTTACTTATGATCATTAATATTGATATTTAACAAAAAGAGACAGTGTTGTGTTTTATGTCTTATTGAATTTTTTTATTACAGTGAAGATAATCATAGTAAATATGCACATATTGCCTGAACCACATATTAATGTGTAATATTTTTAAAATGTAAACGAAAAGAGGCAGGTTTGCGTTTTATATTTCGTTTTGTAATAAATTATTGTACGCATTGCATGAACCACATCTGTGTGGCTGTTAATATGTTTAAGATTTTTTAAATGAAAACGAAAAGAGGCAGGGTGGTGTTTTATAACATATTTAGTTTTATTGTAGCCTATAATGTCTTTTATCGCCTATGAGTCATAAAACAAGAAAAAGTTTTTGTTTTATCATTTATTTTAACAGTAAGATTAGCTTTAAAAATGCCCACAAGTCTATAGTATCATAAACCAATCAAGTTCTAGTTAGATAAATGCATTTCATTTGCCATATGCATTATATTTATCAGTATTTATTTAGTCATTTATTCTCCTTACTATGAAGTTTTGTATTTTTTGTTTTGTCAAAATGGCAGATTACTCTGTCAATGTTTTTAAGAATTCAGTGATATCATTTTTTTGTTTAATGTCACCTATAATTTAGAGAGGGAGGGTGAGAGAAGGGAGGTGAAATTCATGAATGAGGAAGAGAGCAAAAGTGTAATAGAATATGTAAATGAATGGAAGTGTAGGTAAACTATTCTCTGTTCTCTAAGGTCTCTTGAGATATGACCTTGGTAGCTAATGGGTGTAATGAGTATTCTGGATAGCAGAAACCAAGATCAGAGGTGCATTTCATCGCCTGACCGATTCATCTGTTATTGGGAGCAGAGAACAGAAGGTTTGCAAGGACATTGGGTTAATGGCATGTCATCGCTGACCCTGGATCAGCTGGTCTAAGACAGCATAAAATTAAGTGTCAAAAAAGAGACTCTGCTGTGGCGGTGAAGATAACGAAAGGTCAAGGACAATTTGTTTAAAGACCAATTTGTTCTGCTCTCAAGTTTTTGGTGAGCACACGGGAAAAGAAGTGACAGCCATTGGAGGAATAAATAATTCAGATAGTTTTAAATGTTTAGTGAGGTTGTTTTGTAATGCAATGAAGCCTTAGACCATGATTTATGTATTTTGAAATAATACATATACACGCATATCAAATCTTGTAGCATTTATTTTACATGTGCTTGTAATATGCACAGGGCAAAGGAGTGTTGGACATTACTGCTGGGGCCAGTGCAGGCAGACATTATTATGGGCCTGTCAGTATGCTGGGTGTGTTCACCAGAGCTGAAAGTAGGATGAATGAAACAGAGGGACAGAAACAGCCCCCTTAAGTGGGGGGAGGAAACAGTGCATCTTACACAAACACACAATTAACAAAAGCACAACAGGGAAGCCAAATGGGAGGTCATTATGCAACTAGAGGTAAGGATAGGGTAAGCTGAGTTTAGACACACATTACAGACTGCTCACATAGTATTTAGACTCCCTGTGGCTCTGCTCAAATGCTTAAGTACAGCTCATCTTGAGCATGAGCCCAGGTTCACTCATCTTTTCCAGCCATGGGAAAGCAAACTTTGTAAAAATGAACAAAAATTGCTTGCAAAAAGGAGATCGTTTTGGATATATTTTCTTATATTTTCCTATATTTATATTTTCTTAAGAAATGTTTTTACTTACCTTTTTCTTAAAGGGGTCCTTGATTATGATTCCACTTTTTTAACTTTAGTTAGTGTGTATTGTTGCTGTTTGAGCATAAACAACATCTGCAAAGTTACAACGCTCAAAATTCAATGCAAAGGGAGATATTTTCTTTTAGCACATTTAGGAGTTTGCTCAAGCTGTCGCATCCATCTTTTCACCATTATTGCAATACAGTTTGTAACAATGCAGTAGCATGTCATAAAAGTAAGATGACAACATAAGTTATAACCGTAATTAAACTAAACTATAGAACTAACTGTGCTTCATGCAGCATATATTCTCTGGCTCTGAAGGCATCTTACAACAGTTCACATACGAGCGATTTATAGATTATTCTGACGGAATATGCTAATCGATGACTTGAAGATAGTTAACTCCACATCAGCTACATAAATTCATCAACTAACCATTCGGAAACGTTCTGTTGCATTCTAAGTGTTGTCATTTCTTGAGTCTCTCCATCATTGTCAGACTGGATTGAACATAAAAGAGTTTCTGACATTTTCAGTGCGTGTCTGCGTGAGGTAATCAGAGCTGCTAACACAAGCTCTTGAAGCTCCGCCTTCTTCTAGAAAGGGGGCCAGGAGCACCAGCTCATTTGCATTTAAAGGGACACACCCAAAAACGGCACGTTTTTGCTCACCCTTAAAAAGCGATAATTTTAACATGCTATAAAAATGATCTGTGAGGTATTTTGAGCTAAAATTTAACATACACACGCTGGGGACATCAGAGACATATTTTACATCTTGTAAAAAGGAGCATAATAGGATTTTTTTTTTTTCATGTCTTTATTATATTATTATTTATTTCCTCATTTAGTTACTTGAAAAAATACAGAACCATTATGATTATTTTTTTCCAGTTAAGAAATCCTATTTAAACACTTTTAAATTATTTTGAGTTTATTTGTAAGTAATAAATAATCAAGATAATAATAAAGCACTAAAATAATGATAGTATTATTAACATTTAAAGATGGTACAAATTAAGAAAGTAGCAAATTTACAATATTGTATAAATACTTTCGGACCCACTTTATATTAGGTGGCCTTAACTACTATGTAACAACATTTAAATTAATCATTTGATACAATACACTTATTGTGTACATGCATGTTTTTACATTGTACTTAGATTTTTTAAAATACCTGCATGTAATTACATCTGTAATTAATTTCTGTAGTTACATTTATAATTACACTGTTGACCCTTCCCTTACTCCTAACCCTACCCTTAAACCTACCCATACCACCACACCTGTCCCTAACTTTACCCGTATCCACCTCAATATCAGCAAAAGTGTTTTGCAATGCAATATGAACACAATAAGTACATTGTACTTATTTTTTTATGTAAGTACATAGTAGTTAAGGCCACCTAATATAAACTTTTAAATGTCTTTTTCCCCACATTACATTCAATGTTTTATTTTTTGCAGGCTGCTTAATTTTCACTAAAATAATGTCACTGTAAAAAAAAAATCTGCGCTTTTTTTCTTACTCCTTTTCTTTGTTTGTTTTGGGGTGAAATATGACTTGGATGTATTTATGAGGGTTCATGAGGTTCATACATTAGTTGTGTTCTTTTGACATGTTAGATGGTTAGATTAATTATTTAAAGCATTTGTTTTCCTTACCAATAGTCTTAAATCTGTCTGTGGATGTCCACCTCCCCTCCTCCTTTCTCGCTTCCCCCCCCGGTCTCTCTGTTGTGTTTAGTGCATGTGCTTCAGGGTGTCGGTGGCAGTGCAGGAAGGAAGCAGTCGTCGCCTGTTTGAGAGGGCTCCTGTTAGCAAACGGCCAACGACTTCCCAGTTCACTCGAAGATCACAGAGATCTGCCCCCAATTCGTTCACACACAGTCATTGTGAACATCCGTCTGTCTGCTCCCCCTGTTTGTTTTCCTCTTTTGCAAAACCGCTTTTGTGTGCTAACATCGCCCCTTATTGTTCTTTTTTCCATTTCTTTAAACTTTTTTGGGCACAACTTGAGATTTAGTAGTTAGTAATTCTATTTGAGCAGAATTAGGATTAGTTTGTGAGTTTTGTTCAGCTTGGCCTCTTTTTCCACACTAGTCACAGAATCTTTTAGGCTGGTGCTTCAGAAGGGTGGTGGTGGCTGAAGAGACGTTTGAACTTGAAGAGCTGGATTTAGGCGGTGCTTAAATTGTTATCCTGCCAGCAAACCCCGAGAGGGAAGGGTCTCAACGCTTTAATATAAAACACAGAAAGGTGGAAAGAGGGTCAGAGAAAAAGCCTGTAGTTATTTTCAGTAGATACTTGCCATCTGTATAGCGAGTTCTAGCATGCATCAAATTGTTGCTCATTGTTTACTGTTTTTATCTGTTTAAGGCATTATTTGCTCTGGTATTACTGTGTTTTTTTAGTTACATGTCATGTGATTACTTTCCCATAATGATATGACTTCTCTAGGTAGTGTATCTTGGCTTCAGTTCACTTCATAACTAAATAAAATAGGCTGTGTGACCATGAGGAAGGTTTAGATGAAGTTTGACTTTGACCTTTCTACAATAATCAGCTAAATAAATCCTATTTTTCTCTAGGATTTGTGATGCTGGTTTTACTTCCTTCATAACAGCTGATAGATAAATGCCGTCATGTGATATGAATCAGAACCATTATATATATATGAGACTGGCGTGTTAGTAAAAGAGGAAGGTACACAATGTTCCTTTCTGAACTGTAGAAAAGCTGAAATTAAACAGCCCGGTTTGGAAAGATGGGCCCTGTATGTCTCCAGTTATTCAGGTGTTGCTGGAAAGCTTCAGTACAGTAATGGACGTGTTCATTGTGATCTTTGGAGTTATAGAAATACAAAATCATTCCTATCGCAAGATTTAAAAATGTTTATTATAATCTTTATTCAAAAAGCCTTTTTTCTTTGTTTAAAGACTGTGCGGGTGGAGAAAAATTGCCCTAATTCACCCACTTTTCACAAATCCAGCCAAATCCCAATGGATCATATCCCACTCTACATTTTCATATGGAAAGATATTCATTATGAGATAATGTTACGTTACATGAGTTTAATTATTTTTGCAAATGTTGTCTTTGACAGTTCAATCAGAATATTTTCATTCAGCTTTTATTCCATTGCTTGAGAATAGAATTTGAGCACAAATGGGAGCTATTTTATGAATAAAAGCAGAGATGGAACCTTTTGAACATTCTATGTAGGTAGTAGCATTATGAGGCCTTAAACTGCTTCCTACATAGGCAGCTCAATAGCTTTTGGGACAGAGCTATAATGTTGCCCTTGGTATAAAAATTAAAGCTCTGTTGGGGCCTCCCACAGAAACAGTTTTTCCAGTCTGTTTTTGCCAAGCTTTAATGAACCAAATAAGCACATTGGCCCCTTCATTTCCGTCCCAGAAGATACTCACACATGTGGTATTAAGAGAGCAGAGAAACCTAATGGACCTTCAGAAGAAGCTGTTTGGTGCAATGTGAGCGGTGTTAACCCAGCTAAAAAACTTCAATTCCTGTATGGGAGGTGAATTCCCCCTCCTTTTCTTGTGTTTTTCTAAAATGGGTCAGCAGATGTTATGAGTAGAGGTGGAGGGGAAGAGAGAAAGAGGAGGTGGAACAAAGAAAAATATCCAAGATAAACAATTTGCTTTGGAGTGTAGGCCGCACAGAGAGAGAACGGCTCCGGCCAAAAGTGATGCCATGAATGGTTTACATTTTCTTTTTGTTTGTTTCTGAATGGAGAGAGCGAGTTATCTTACCAGTTTTACCAATACGTTTTTTAAATACAAGGCAATAGTTCTTTGTTTGTAGTCACAATTATAACTTGTGGCTGTGTGTTTTATTTAACCAATCTGGAGACACTGTGTCTTTTAGTTTTTTTTGTTCGGTCCTTGACTTTTGTTCTCCTAACATCTGAAAGATGTTACTGATGCTAGAAATGTGCAGCAGATTAAGACTAATAAGACTAATTATATTAAACTAATAAGAAACTCATTGGCCTTTCAGTGAGCATTAGGAACAGCATTGTTATAGTTAACTAAAATAAAATGAAAAATGAGGTATAAAATATAACATTACTTATAAAAACTGAAACTTAAATGATAATTAGAAATGTTGCCTTGGCAGGTAACTGAAATAAAATAGGTTGGTAACACTTTACAATAAGGTTTTATTTGTTAACATTAGTTAATGTATTAACTAACATGATCTAACAATGAGCAATACACTTGTTACAGTATTTATTAATCTTTGTTAATGTTAGTTAATAAAAATTCAGTAGTTCATTGTTTGTTCATGTTAGTTCACAGTGCATTAACTAATGTTAACAAATACA
Organism: Rhinogobio ventralis; assembly: GCA_039654625.1. Classification (NCBI taxonomy): domain Eukaryota; kingdom Metazoa; phylum Chordata; class Actinopteri; order Cypriniformes; family Gobionidae; genus Rhinogobio; species Rhinogobio ventralis. The sequence continues at coordinate 15,933,824 of CM077203.1, forward strand.
ACTTTTGATTTTAGTAATGTATTAGTGAATGTTGGAATTAACATTAACTAAGATTAATAAATGCTATAGAAGTATTGTTAATTCTTAGTTCATGTTAACTAAACCTTATTGTTAAGTGTTACCAATAGGTAAACATTAAGTACTAAAATAACTAAACCTAAAACTAATATAATTTAAAGCAAAATAGAAATATGAAAAAATAGTACAATTAACAAGCATTTATTAATATTACTAAAACCTAAACTAAAATTAAAATGAAAAAAAAAAAGACATTTATAAAAATAAAAAATATTTCAATATATTAAAAAAATAGTATATAAATAATACAAAAATAACTCTGATTCAGAACCAATCACACCAATCAAAAGCATAAAGTTTTAAGTGTCCATTTTGACGTGGTGATGGTGAAAACCATAAGAATGATTTGGATGAGTTATTTGAAACTCAAATTCACACACTCTCACACTCTGCCACATTCTGAGTCTGTTGTCAATGAAGTGTGCAAGTTATCATGAGTGGCATCACTCAGGTGCTAACTTTGTTAAATTTCTAAAAGAAATAGACATGACTTGTTAAACTAGCAGCTGAATGGAGCTGCAACTCTTTGTATCGTTGCAGCGTTAACTTGTTTGTTTGTTGTGTTCCTTTGCAGGCCATCACACCCAGGTGTCACAGTGCCCTCCCAACGAGTTTGAGTGTCGAGGAACAGATGTGTGCATTCACCTGAGCAAGCTGTGTGATGGTGTCCCAGACTGCACAGATGGGCGTGACGAGGGGCCGCATTGTCGAGGTAACACATGCAGACAAATCACACTAGAACGCAGTCTGATCATGAACCTGAGATTGATCTTATTTCTTTTTTTCATCAAATCTTTTTTTTTTGTCAAGTTGAAATTAGGGAAAGGATTGATGGGTTTTTTTACAAGGAAGTTTCCACTTAATAAGTGCCATGTTAGTATATCAGGATCAGTATATTAGGTAATACTGTCAGCCAGTGTTAGACAATCTTGGGCCAGCAGATATAACCATCATTAGCCCAATTAGACACGTACATTCAAACAAACTTGCATTTGTTCATTGATACAAAAAAAGTACTTGCAATCTTAATGATTTAGTTTTCTGTGGTGTTTTCTGAATTTTGCTGATGTTGGTGAAGAGTATATGGTGACATTTTTTAACATATGTAATAATATATTGTCTTACATTTTAAATGTCATTGTTTTCCATTTCTAAATATTTTTTTACTTTTCTATTTTAAAATGTATTTTTTTCCTATGATGGCAACTTTTCAGCAGTCATTACTCCAGTCTCCAGTGTCACATGATCCTTAAGCAATCATACCAATATGTTCATTTGGGCCTCAAGAGAATTTTGCTGCTTAATATTTTTGCGTAAACTGTAATAAACTTTTTCATTATTCTTTGAATAGAATGTCAAAAAAATTGCAGCATTTATTTGAAAATAAATCTTTTGTAACTTTAATAAATGTCTTTACTGACACTTTTGATTAATGTAATACATCCTAGCTGAATTGGTGTGTGTGTGTGCATATATATATATATATATATGTATGTATGGTGGGACCAGTTATTGGCAAGTAAAATATGCTCTAGCTCAAGAAAAATCCATATTGTAAGCCCTGACTGTATTTTATGCAGAGATATCGTCATGCCAAGGTCTGTGTTTGAAACCCCTGTGTCCACAGAGGTTTGGCTTCTGAGCATGGTTAGTATCAGCCTCACATGAGTTATCATGTACTCATCTTGTTTGTGTCCAAAGTCCAGAGATACACTGTCTGATTCAGCTGACCTATATCTTTAAAGTAATGATCTGGCTACTTAGCAAGTAATTGAAAGAAATCAGACCTACAGTTAAATCTCATTTTAAAAGGAACGCTTAGATAGTGAGGTCAAATAAATCCCCATAATGTTAGTCCCGGTCTATCCACTGCCATCATTCCATACTGATGGAATGTTAGAATGACAGACTGGGCCTGAGGTTTTAAAGGCTGAATGATAAATAATGTACCTTCCTGACCTGGCCCTTGGCCAGTGCTTTGAGTCTGGACACACACACTTCACTTGTCTTCTCGCTTAAATGCCGACCCTTTGAACCCAGGGGTAAACACTCACCCACTCTTCCACACAAACCCCTCGCACTCAGATGCACAGAACGCACACAAACATATGCGCTCATGCCTTTCCTGTTGGATGTTTGCTTGTTCCTGCTTTCACAGAAAGGTTTACAGTTTCACAAGCATTGCGCTGTTTCCCTGTAACCGAAGTGGAGATTGTGCAAGAAACTCAGCTGCAGTGTTTTCAAAACATGCTTTGTCAGTCTATATTTCTAAATAATTATCACAGAGTTGTTGACAAGTGGGGCGAGAGGGAGGTAGGCATGAATTTATGACTGTGTGATACTTCTAGCTGCTATGTTAACAATGCAGTGGGTTAGGATCAAGAAATCAGTGATGGGAACGCTAACTACACTGCCAGCCTCTGATATCTGCTGTGCTTGTGCTAGTCTGGTTCATCTTATACTGGGTTTTGTTAAGTCAACCCCTTGCTGAGCTGGGAACCGTCTCAATGCTGGTTTGATTGCGTTTTCCCTCCTGGCAGATTTAATGGCTCACCGCAGTCTTGATTTAATCTTTCTGCGCTAAAGCCTCTCAGAGATGTTTCAAGGTCTGTCCAGTTCCTCCCACTATGAAGATACAGGCAAAAATCTGTCAGTCCTCTCCAAAATAGCTTTCTGAGGAACTCAAGATCTGTAGTTTTCAAACTTGGGGCTGCACTAAAAAAAAAAAGGTCTCTGGTCAGCTCTCATTGCGGCCTGTTCACATTTTTTAGACTCCCTTAAACTGGGTTATTTCACAACAGAATGGAGGAGCATATTTATTGTAGAGCATTTTACTTTTTACTGGCCTCATTTTACTGGCAGAGACGTTAGAGATAAGAAATCTGGTGACGTTTCATAGCTTTTCAAGGAAGGCAGAGCATTTCGGACTGTTTCATTACTTTTATTGCTTTTGTTGGAGTTTGTGTATGTAAACGACTGCATTTTAGATAAATAGATAAAAACAATAGAACAAAGATACGATACAAATGAAATAAGCAGTGCTTTATGTTTTTCAGGTAAATCTAACAGTAGTCAGGTACAGAAATGGAAGAATCAGATGAAAAATAAGACTGTATTTATTGTATAAATGAAATATTATTAATTCATTAATACAATTTATCTTTGTTAAAGCTGCAAACGTGATTTTCTCTTTCTCTTTTGTTGTTTTATTAACATTGGTGACACAAACAGATGCAGGTATATTAGGCTGCTGTCACTTTAAGACTAATGCACTGATCTAATATAATGATACGCATCAGTTTTCTTTCTCCATTGTTTACAACACTGCAAGAATGTGTTTTACAGGCCAATAACATAATGATAGCATCTCATCTTAGCATTCGCTAAAAACTCACATGACATGCCATACAATATGCTTCATAAAATGCATAATTTTAGAGATTTCATCCTCAGATTTGAAATGAAGCATACACTACATTCACATAATATTTTTATACATTTAAAAAATATATTATTAATATTTTGTATTTTTGTTTTAATGTTTGAGCCTATATATCTCCATGTTAATAACAGTCTGAGTAATTCTGAGTCTTGAATTGTAAACTCTTAAGCGTTGGCTTTCTAGATATATGTTACTTATGTATATATTCAGAAAGACTTGCGGGCAGCAGCCCTTTTATTTGGGGTGTGTCAAAATGCCCCACTTGCCAAAATGGGGGGTGACAGGCAGGGGTTAAACTTTGCAATTTGTAAAACTTTTACAAAAGACTTATATTTTAAGTAAATTCCAAGTAAAATGATAATTAGAAATGTCTTGATCGCCAAATCAGCATATAGAATGATTTCTGATGGATCATGTCTGCTGAAAATGTTAGAATCTTACAATCAATTGAAATAAAAAAAAGTTATTTTAAATTGTAATATTTCACAATATTACTGTTTTTACTGTATTTTTGATCAAATAAATGCAGACTTGGTGAGCATAAGCAATCTGACCAAAACCTTTGAATGGTAGCATAGTTAGCTACTTTTTTTTTTTGTAGCTGGCTACATTTTCAGATGGTGCCTTGATTATGACTTATCTACTTTGAAACTGTAGATTGTCAAGCTACTCATAATTCATTAAGTCAACTCAAAATAACTCTGTTTACTTTCTTCCTCCATGTGCACAATTAATCACTCCATGTTTTGTTTGTCTTCATAATTTTTCTTCCAAATGTAATAGCTTGCTCTGCCTCTAAAATATTTCAGCCCCTCCAACCTGACTACTTTTCACTACTTTTTTCCCCCTTTGTCCTAATTTTTTCTGTCATTGAACACCCCTTTTCTTTAGGAAATACGTCCCATTACAGGCTAAATGGTTTGAGAATGCAGTTTCGTTGGCTTTGTCTTCTAATGTGGCCATGGTGCCTGTGTTTATCCTGTGTTATTGCTCTGTTAGCTTCATATTAGCAGAGCGTTTCTCTGTTCTGCTTATGTTTAGCTGAACTATTTCATATAAGAGGCTGTGCACGCATGTGGGCAAATACACTGTACTTAGAAGAACGATTAGCCCTTTAAAATAGAACTTTGCACTGCTATTGGCAAACGCCACTGAGCCTTTCAACTTTATCTGAGCTCAGCTTTGGCAACAGCATATCATTCTGGGCAATGGCTTATCCATTTGTTTCTATTCCGCTGTAGGGCTTCACAATGTTTTCACTGCACTGATGGATGAGTTTGGCTCCGATCACTGCATATTATTGTGACAGAACAGGGATGGCAATCAGGAGTACTGATTGGACAAAGTACACTGCTCGGATAAATAGGATAATTAATGTAATAAATTTTTTTTACAGAATGAATTACAGAATGGCCTTCAGGTGGGTCAGTGTTGTTAAATTCAGTTTGCTTCGTACATTCAGTTTAACAGCGTTAAAGAGAGCAACTGAACTGTCTATATGTGTTTTAAACACATTATGTTCTTCGTCAGTGCAATAAATGCATGCCCCTGAATGAATGTTTTATAGTGCATTTGATTCAACTGCTCAGGTAATGTTAATGGAAGGACCCATTTCAGGGGTGGCCAAAATTACGATTTAAAATTAGTCAGAGCTAGAAAATGTATCTTCATATTTACAGCTAAAACTTCTTTCTTCGACCCCCTCCAACATCTTGTTTTGATGTCCTTTAGGGGGGATCAAGCCTTCGGGGATCAAGGTGTCAGAACCCTCACCTCCCAATTCCCACCCTGTCATTTTTTTTCTGTTATTTTTTTCTTTTTCATTGTTTCTGCTATTTGTTTAGGTTCATCTTAAGGACACTCCCATATCCAACAGAACAAGAGAGTTTTTATCTGGTTAGGAGTCAATGAACTTCAACATTGGTGTGTTTGTGTGTCCTAAAACTGCTTTCTGAATAAAGGTTTGCTTATCTTTCCCAATCATTCCTGAACAAACACAACACACAGACCAAAGATGAAGTTCATCAACCCCCTGACCTGACAAGGACTCTTGCTGTCAGAAGAAAAATGTTTCCCACATTCTCAATTATTACCAAACACACATACACACACTCTCACATACACACACACAAGCATGCAGGGACCTGCCAGCAGACAGATAGCTAGATCTCAGACATGAGAAATATTATACACAAACATGCTACAAAGTGTATTACAAAGTGCCATAAAGTGGTTCAAGGTTTTTTTTTTTTTGATGCAGAGTGGCATAATAGTTACTTTCCTTCACTGCTAAAACTAAATGCAATCCAAAATGCATTTTTTGACAGTCTGCGGTGATTCTATACATTTGAATACTATTTAACTTTATACTAACATTCAACATTTAACATTCACAATATTTTTAGAAGAAATTAATATTTTAATCAGCAAGGATGCATTAAATGTATTAAAAGTGACAGTAAAGACATTTATATTGATTCTAATTTGCGGATTTCCATTTCAAATAAATGCTGTTTTTGACGAAAAAACTCCTGGAAGGAAAAGAACAGCGTTTATTTGAAAATCTTTTGAATGCAGAAAGTGAGTGTATTAGAATGATTTCTGAAGGAAAAATATATAATTAAACAAATAATTACAAATATTTATAATATTTTTTTTAAATATTTAATTGTTAAATATTTAACTTGTATAAATTATATAAGTAATATAATTTATTTAAATAAACAGTTAGGTTGACAACATAGATCTTAATATATTATGATGAATCATAATATATCATGCATTTAGCTATAGATTTATTTCACCACACAAACCTCTATAATATGGCTGCTCAAGGTTCCAGGAAAACAAGTGAGTAATATTTCAAATGAGTCACTTTTAACCAGTGTATTGAAATGATTGAAATGACTCATTGACATGACTAAATTGACATTGCAAAGCTGTTTGAGATTTTAGGAAAGTGTTTGCTTATTGCTGCAGTTTGCTCTGTTGTAAGGCTGTGGGTAAATGTGACATACAGTGATGTAGCGTTTTGTTATGCTTCACAGCTACTTGTTGAATAAACTTGCCTTTACTGGAACAGCCGCGCTAAATGCAGTCAGTAGCATCTCTACTTTTAGTTAGTTATTCCCCAACACTGGCCTGGCCTCCCACTCATCAACTGAAATATTAATGGAAATCACAAGTGCCAAAATAGGAAGCATGAAATTTTCAGCATTTCCTGTTCTCCTCATGAAGCATGCAGGATGCGTGTCCTGATTCTTTGCTTGTGCTAGATCAGGCTTAAGAACGAGGATCATGACACATTTCTGAAGAGGTTTTCCTGCTCCAGACATTAGGAACAGAGCTGACCCTGGATCTGCTGTTAGTAGTGCTGTAACAGGTTGAGTGGTTTGCATATGGTGCGGTTGAAGACTGATTTTAGCTTTGGCTGCCAGCGTTTTTTTAGCTGTTGTCTTTTGAGAGATTCTGTGGTGTGGTATTAAACCTTCCAACATTCTCTATCTCTTTATTTTTCTCGTTCTCTGTCTTATTTGTTAATTATAATGGAATGTTGGCCACACTCTTACAGTTAAAAAATCTTTTGAGTTGCACCAATAAACCACAAACATGTTGGTTGCATACCAATCTAAACACCCGCAAGGCTTGGCTGTGAGAATTGGAGACTGCGTTGCCAGGAGGTAAATTCTATCTTACTGGAGTATTCCCAGGGTCCTAATGAGTGTGGAAAACCTGGAAGTGTCAGGGAATTGTAAAATAGTGCTTTAGAAAAATAATAAAAAAAATTATATTTCTATTCCTATCTTCTGCCATCTCTTAAAAATAATAGTGATTTTCCAGTGATCACGAATGACTGGAAGATTAAGTGATTTCATTGGTCTAAGCAGTGGTTCTCCACCTGTTTGAACCCAAGGCCCCACATTGTCTACAACAATATTCAAATTCCCCATGAATTTTTCTGTTTTTCATGATTTACAGGAAAGGATTAAGGATTTTTCATCTTTTGTGGCATTCCTCAGAAATTGTTTTGAATTGTGTAAAATAAACAAAAGAAACTCAGTGTTGATAGAAATTGACTTACAATAGGCACTTTTGGGTGAATTGTTTCACATTGCTCCATAAATTTCCATTCTTAAGTCTTTTAACTATCAATGCATTTTCAGTTTGTTTTTAAAACTCTGCTATTGAAACCCACAACATTCCTTTAATGTCACGACTAGTTCCATGTGGAATCTGCGCCTGCAGAAAGTCCTGCTGCTTTCCGCAGAATCGCCATTTATGCCAGTTTCACACTTTGCATGTTCATAAATATTCAACTTTTAAATTCCATAATGCTTTCAGCTTCTCAGAAGAGTCTAGTACACGCATTTTACCATACTCATTCATTCTGCAGAATGCCACAGATTTTCCCTAAAATCAATCCAGAAAATACAGAAAAAGTCTGCAGACTCTGTCCTGACCTGCTCCTGACAGACTGCTTTGTGGGTAGCCAGCATTACTCCCTGAACGCCCTTGTCTCTGTTTGGAGTAGTTTGTGGGTGTGAGGTCAGTGTATGAGCTGGGGTTGGATGGTATGGGGGAATTGATTCGATACAGGCCGTAGTGTTTTGCCTGCGCATCTTCCTCTCTACACATTCCACAAAAGCCCCATTGTACCCCTCAGTGCCACAGCCTTTTGTGTGATGAGGTCTCTCATTGTCCCTGTGCGTACATTTGTGTGGTTGAGTCTCTGTCTCTTCCTCTCTGTCCTCTCTTTCTCCTACAGTGTTGCAGTGCATTGTGGGCTGATTGGACTTGAACATTGTGGTCTCTCCAAATCACAACTGACCGAATGCTTAATAGTGGCAGTCAATGCATTTAGTTTATCTGTCATTATTCTGTCATTGCTAATATAAAATATCACTGATTCTTTTGCAACATTACTTTTTAAAGAAATTAATACTTTTATTCTACTATGATGCTTTAAATTGATCAAACAGTAGACCGTAAAGACTTTTACATTGTTACAAAAAAATCTAGTTAAAAAAAATGTACTTTCTATTTATCAAGGAATCCGGTTTCCACCAAAATATTAACCAAAAATATTTTCAACATTGATAATAATAAGAATGTAACACTGAAGACTGGAGTAATGGCTGTTTTTACTGTATTTTTGATCAAATAAGTTCAGCCTTGTTGAACAGACTTCTTTTAGAAACATAAAAAAAATCATTAGTGTACACATGATGTTAACATGTCTCAAATGCATCTCCATTGATCGTTTATGATCAGAATTTAAGATGTTTTTGTGAAAGGTCTTGTAAAATAATTATTTTTATTTTGAAGTTTAAAACCCTTTTTTGACCTTCGCTGCATCTACCAAGACTCGTCAGATGGCGTTTACACCTGTATTTAGCGCTGCCGTCTTGTGATCAGATTAACCGAGACGGATGTGCCGAGTATAAAAATCCTGTAGGATTTTACAGGAGTTCCTTAAGTAAATATTACCATTGTGATTTTGTACTCCCTTGAACCGTTCCCACATTAACATATCAAACAAAATCACTGTTTTGATGGATGTGGCTTTCTCAGACCTGTGTGTATCCGGTGGGCACGTGGAGACTTGTTTTTTGTCTGAGTGAAGCCGCAGTCTGAGTTCACACAGAGTTTGGTGGACAGTGATACAGTGTTTGGCAGCACAGCAATACCCACAGTATAAAACCAAGTGCGCTCATCTGTGTCCACCCAAACCTTTTAATCATACGCTCTGTGTGTATGTGTTTTTGGTTGGTTGAGCAGTGAAGCCCCTGTTGCGCTTTTATATTGTGCCAAGATGTCCTAAAAGCTTCTCTATAAGAGCATTAAAGGCTTTTCACTGTACACCGCACACATGGAAATCACATACGATTTCTCTTATATCTCTAGGATAAGTGTCACAATTTGCACATACATAACGAGAGACAACAGAGGCTGATTTTAGGTAGTTTATGGTGGTTGAGTAGCTGGACAAACAGCTTGTTGCCACATGGGGTTGACTTGTTTGTTTGTGGCTGGTAGACCACCTTGGCTAAGCTGATGAAGGTCTGGAAACAGCTTGAAAAAGCTAGATGACCTGCTAACCAATTTTGAGATATGACCTGGTTTTGTTGGAAGTAAGCCGGGCAGTATTGTTCAGAATAGGCAGTATGGTTAAATTCAATTATACTTGCTTTTAAATATTTTATTGAACATATTTAAGTAAATTATTGCTGTTTTTGTTATTTATTGTTATACTTGTGTACACATATAGAGATAATTAAATGTCATTGTACCTGTTTTAATTTAATAATGTATTATTAATATTATATAATATTATTTTCATTTTATTTAAATTCGTACCATTTGAAAATATGTATGTATTTATTAATTATATTATATTATATTAATTATATACTATTGGTTGATCATTTAAGTTTTACTTTCATTTTAATTGAAAACTTTTAAATTTTAAAACTCTTATTTTTAAATCAGCTTGCTTATTGTTTGAGGTTTTTTCTTTTTTCTTGTTTGTATTTGTTTGCTTTGTAATCTTGTGTTGTAGTGCTTTGGGTTTGAGAAAAGCGCAATATAAATAAAATATATTATTATTAATTTTATATTGTGTTTTTTTATTATTTTTTTTGCTATATTGTCTAGTACTGGTTTCTTTAATCTCTTCATTTGAATATCTCATTTATATTTCTTCATTATATTCAGTAACGTTCTCAGTGGGTGATTTCTCTGCTAACAGTCTGTTCTCACTATTTCTTGTGCTATAGAGTTCGCCCATAACTGCACCATCATGGGCTGCCAGTACAACTGTTCGGTGACACTGTCGGGTCCAAAGTGCTACTGCAGGAATGGGTATGAGGTGGGGGAAGATGGAAAGACATGTAAAGGTGAGCTTTGAATCCCACACTTGTATTTAATGGAAATGTCTTTTGTGATTTTATAATATAGTGATGACTGTTAGAAGTATTGAACAGGAAGCATGTGACTTTTTTCCAACCATGTGGCTTTCACTGCGTCAGACTTCAACGAGTGTGCAGTGTACGGGACTTGCAGTCAGACATGCACAAACACAGATGGCTCCTACACCTGCAGCTGTGTGGAGGGCTACTTGCCTCAACCGGACAACCGCTCTTGCAAGGCTAAGAACGGTAGGAAATGAACAACATTTTTGCTGATCGTTTGTGCTCATTTGTCTTGGTCTCTGTGTGGTCACTGTGTAGTGACAAGGCCCCACAATTATCTCTGTTTAAGACCCTGTAGATCGGCATCCGTACCTCCTCATAGCCAACTCCCAGAACATTCAAGCCACCTCTCTGAGCGGAGCCAACCCAATCTCCATCAACACTAAGCAGACCACCGCTATGGACTTCATCTACGCCCAGGAGACCGTGTGCTGGATCCACATGGGTGACTCTCCCGCTGCCACCCAACTCAAGTGTGCCAAGTTCCCCAATGCCAAGAGCTTTATAGAGGAGAAGACCATCAACATCTCTCTCAGCCTGCATCGTCAGTACCATGTTCTTAATTGTGTGTTTTATGTTAGGAGTCTGTTTGTGCAAGATAATCCAAATAACACGTACTGAACAAATTTAATTCATGGTTTACAAGAAATCATTTTAATGAGCTTCCTCATTTGTGTTGTAACTGTAATTACAGATTTGTTCTGCCAAAGGAATAGTTCATCCATAAATGAAAATTCTGGCATCATTTACTAACCCTCATTTAATTTTAAACCCGTGTGACTTATACTGTCGTTCAAAAGTTTGGGGTGTGTAAGATTTCAAAATATTTTCATAAGAAGTCTCTTATACTCACCAAGATTGCATTTATTTGATCAATCATACAAAAAAAAAAAATTATATTAAAATTATTACACCGTTCTTCAAAATATTTTTACAATTTACACATCCAACAATCCAGTCTTCAGTGTCACATGATCCTTCAGAAATTAGTCTAATATGTTGATTTAGCCGGCGGCTATTACCCTGTAGCCCAAGACTGGTTGCCCACTGAAGCTAAGCAGGGTTGAGCTTGGTCTGTACTTGGATGAGAGACATCCTGGGAAAAACTAGGTTGCTGCTGGAAGAGGTGTTAGTGAGGCCAGCAGGGGGTACTCACCCTGTGGTCTGTGTGGGTCCTAACGCCCCAGAATATTGATGGGGACACTATACTTTAACAAGCACCATCCTTCAGATGAGACGTTAAACTGAGGTCCTGACTCTCTGGTCATAAAAAAATCCCAGGATGTCCTTCAGAAAAGATTAGGGGTGTAACCCTGGCATCCTGGCAAAATTTCCCCTTTTGGCCTCTGTCCATTATCATGGCCTTCTAATCATCCTCATATACTGATTGGCTTCATCACTCTGTCTCCTCTCCACCAATAAGCTGGTGTGTGGTGGGCGTTCTGGCACAATATGGCTGCCGTCACATTATCCAGGTGGATGCAGCACATTGGTGGTGGTTGAGGAGATTTAATCCCTATGTAAAGCACTTTGAGTACCCAGAAAAGCACTATATAAATGTAACCATTATCATTATCATTATTATTATTATTATTATTATTATTTGTGCTCAAGGAACATGTCTTATTGTTATCAGTGTTGAAAACAGTTGTGCCATTCTTTGGTGAATAGAAAGTCCAAAAGAACAGCATTTATTAATTTATTATATTATAAAAGTCTGTCACCTTTGATCATTTTAATTGCTTAAAATTATTAATGTCTTAAAGAAAAATTACTGACTCCAAACTTTTGAATGATAGTGTACTTTCTTTGAATGGAGAAATTTTGAATAATGTACTAGTTGGTCTTGTCCATCCAATTACAATAAATGAAAACCAAAACTTCCAAAACAATTTAAAAGATCCATGAAAGTATCACAAAAGTTGTCCATATGACTCCTGTGCTATGTACCAAGTTGTTTGCTTGATGAACAGACTAAGCTGGAGAAACAGACCAGTCTGATTAATAAATGAATCATTCAAACCGGTTTTATTACTTGGATTAAGCAATTTATTGAAAAGATCTGTGACTCAGAAAAACGTTTTTTTTTAGTTTTTTTTGTGAATCGGACATTGTTACTTTTCTCATGAACTGTAATGAACTCTAAAGGCCATGATATACTTACGACAAAGTTCTTTTTCATTTTTCGAAACAAATAGAAATCAGTTTTTTTTTCAGTTACAATTTACATTTTGGTCTGTTCTTTGCACAGAACTATCGAATGACTTGACATATAGTGCATAAGTCCATATTCGACCACTTTTATGATACTTTTATGGTGCTATTTTGGACCTAATTCTCATTCACTAACTTTAAAAATGGCCAGAGTATTCTTCAGAAATTTAACTTTGGCTTTCCATTGACAAAGTCACAAGGTTTTGGTACAACATGAAGGTGAATTAATAATAATCATTTTGAGGTGAACTATTCCTTTAGGGTGTGTTCACACTTGGCACGTTTGGTTTGATTAAAACAAACTGGTGCAAATGCTGTTAGTACGCTTTATTTGTGAACACTGCCATCCAAACCCTGGAGCGTTTTGACTCCTCTGCACATTTTATAACCTCTCTGAGATCTCAGCATTTGTTTTGTATCACCCTTAATGTTACGTGTCTTTGGTCCCATTTTCCGTCTGTAGTGACAGAGAAAGGACTGTCTGTGTCAGTATTTATTACTTTTGATACAGCTTGCTTAGTCTATGATTAGTTTTAATGTTTGTCTGGGAAACATATAATTAGTTTCGCAGTGACATACTGACAGTGACATATTTGCTCTAGATTATATAACACAATAACTGTGATTTAGGATGTCAAGGATACACTGTTTACTGCCCAAACCATTGCAGCAATTGCTACGACACCTTTCATAACATATAACATCAGCTGTTACTTCACTTGGACATCCCTGCCCTGTAGGGAGTTTCTGCATTATTAGGTCTATATCTTATTTGCCACCTGGTCTGGTTTTGTTCCTACTGTAGCTGTGTTCAGGCAAGATTAAACAACCTGCAGGTTTACTAGTTTAGAATGTGAAAAAATATTTCTCTTGAGTGTTTCCTTGCATGTTTCCACAGTTTTGACACACCAGTCTGCAGGGCTTTAATGAGTTCAACCACAAAGTGCGTCATGAACACAAGTGTTGGGAAAAATAGGGCAGGGATGAACTATGCTTCTCCATATAATGTCCTTGTAACTGAATTGCATGCTGACATTGGACTAAATAACGCTGGCCTGCGTTTTGCTGCATGGCATGTTGTCAGCATCAAGATACAATAACTTATTCATGTAGGCATGAATGCAAATATATACATGTTTAGGTAATGCATTACTTGATCATATAATATTTTTTTATTTTTATCAACATCAAGATTTATATACACATTAATATACATAGATGAGCCAAAACATTGACCTCCTGGCTAATATGCTGTTGGTCCTACGTGTGCTGTCAAAACAGCACTGTTCCTCCTGAAAGTGTCCTGTGGTATCTGGCACCTACCTTAGACGTTAGCAGAGGATCCTTCAAATCCTGTAGGTTACGAGGTGGAGCCGCCATGGATAGAACTTGTTGGTCCAGCACATCCCACAGATGCTCTATTGGATTTAGATCTGGGGAATTTGGAGGCTATGGCTTTGAATAACAAATGACTTTGAATTCTTCATCATGTTCCTCAAGCCATTCCTGAACAATCTGTACTGTGTGGCAGGGTGTATTATCCTGCTGAAAGAGGCCACTTCCACCAGGGAACACCATTGTTATGAAGGGGTGTGTCTGCTCTGCAAAAATGTTTAGGTAGTTGGCACGTGTCAAACTGACGTCCACATTGATGACCGGACCCAGGGTTTTCCAGCAGATCATTGCCCAGAGCATCACACTGCCACCAGCTTGTCGTAATCCCACAGTGCAACCTGGTGTCATCACTTACCCAGGTAAATGGCACACATGTACATGGCAGTCCACATGATGTAAAAGAAAACGGGACTCTTTGGACCAGGCGACCTTCTTCCACTGCTCCAAGATCCAGTTCAGTGCCCATTGTAGGTGCTTTCGACGGTGGACAGAAGTCATCATAGGCACTCTGGTCTTCATCTGTCTTTGTCCTCCTCTATCTATCTGCTGCCTTTGACACTGTGAATCATCAGATTCTTCTTTCCACCCTCTCATCACTGGGCATCACAGGGATTCCACTCCACTGGTTTGAATCCTATCTCACAGGTAGGTCTTTCAGGGTTTCCTGGAGAGGGGAGGTATCCAAAGCACACCAACTGACCACGGGGGTTCCTCAGGGCTCAGTGCTGGGATCTCTCCACTTTTCCATTTACACTACATCACTGGGACCCATCATACAGGCACATGGCTTCTCATACCATTGCTATGCTGATGACACACAGCTCTACCTTTCATTTCAACCAGATGATCTCACAGTAGCTGCACAAATCTCAAGCTGTCTGGTGGACATCTCGGTATGGATGAAAGAATATCACCTGCAGCTCAACCTGGCAAAGACTGAGCTTCTTGTCTTCCCTGCCAATCCGACTCTAAAACATGATTTCACCATCCAGCTAGGTTCATCTCTGATTACCCCTTGAAAGTCCGTCAGAATTCTTGGAGTAACCTTTGATGACCAGCTGTCCTTCAAAGACCATATTTCAAAGACAGCTCGGTCATGCAGGTTTGCTATGCACAACATCAGGAAGATCAGACCATTCCTAACAGAGCATGCAACACAGCTTCTCATCCAGGCCCTGTCATTTCTAGGGTTGACTTCTTGCCGACTCACTGCTACGAGCCTACATCCCCACCAGAAGCCTTTGCTCGGCAAAGGAGCGACGGCTCATGGTACCACCACAGAGAGGCATGAAATCCCTTTCCAGAACATTTTCGTTCACTGTTCCTTGCTGGTGGAACGATCTCCCCACCTCCATCCGGAATGCAGAATCGCTGACAACATTCAAAAGACAGCTGAAAACTCATCTCTTCCGTGAGCACTTAACCTCATCTTAAATAAAACTACATTTTTCCTCTATTCCCTCCCTATTCTAGCTTATGCTACTCTAAGCAATATCCAAAACTTTAGTATTTCAGGCACTTTTTGTGATTTTTCGCTTCTTCATGATGGATTGCCTGTATTCCTCAGTTGTAAGTCGCTATGGATAAAAGCGTCTGCTAAATGAATAAATGTCGAAATGTCTGTGGTTACACAGCCCCATAAGCAGCAGAGTGCGATGCACTGTGTTAGTGCACTGTGTCTGTGTTAGTGCACTGTGTCTGTGTTAGACTTGTTTCACAGAAGACCTTCTGTTGGCTCTGACCAGACAGAATCTCGTGCATCGATGAGTCTTGGGCAGCCAACACCCTGTTGCTGGCTTGTGGTTTGTCCCTCCTCGGACCACTGTTGGTAAATTCTCAGCACTGCTGACAAACTCACAAGACTTGCCGTTTCAGAGACCCAGTTGCCTTGTCACCTAATCTACCCAGACCTTAATACGTGGCCTTGTTATGAGATGATCAACAATATTCGCTTCACCTGTGACGGGTCATAATGTTTTGGCTCATTAGTGTATATGTATTTTTTTTGCCCTCACTACATAATTTTAAATGGTCTTGCAGTTAATGGACAGTTGTTTTTTTTTAAGGAAAAATATTTTGATGTAGTCTTCATATTTATAAGAGGTAGAAATGGTGGCATTGAAGACAAATGGATCATGGTGGCATTGAATAAATAGTATATAATTAGATAATTTGCTTATTTTGCTTGTTTAGCAGCAGTACTTCAATTATTATGCTGACAGTGTGTTGCGCTTTAGCTGTTACTTTCTAAAGTTAAACACTAGGAGTTCTTTAAATTCATCCTGCTGTTCATCCATCCATGCAGACGGATGTCTTTAGATGTCACATTTTGTGCACTTTTTTTTTTTTTTTGAGCATCCCACCATCACCATAGGTTTAAATGTTTTTTAAGACTCAAGAAGTGTATCAAGTTAAAAATACACAAATAATTCACAATCTGAAGTCATGTTCTTGGCTTCAAACACAGCTTGATGGAGTGCAACATAATGGAACAGAAACTAAATGTCTCGCTCATTTAAATCAGGTGAACCTGAAACCAGCCAATTATTCTCTGAATAATGGCTCTGAATTATATATAACCAATTATTCAAGGCTTCATTAAGATTAGTTGACTTGTCATTTATTGCAATATATATTATTAAAAGAAAAAAGATAAATAAAAGTAGCAAAATGTTTTTTTTTTTATAAATGCTCTTGATATATATTATGTTACTCTGCATGACAACTTCCCAGGAGGATTTCATGTCACATATCTTCTTCATTTGTACATAACTTGATTCAATTAGTGGTATAACCTTTTGACAATGACCCAAATGATTCACAGGATACTAAATACTGTGCTGATGTGCATCATGTTGATAAGTGGTGGAAGTTTCCTGTGATCGATGTGTCTTGAAAGCCAGCTCAGACTAAATATTGGCTGCTCTCTGATGAAGATGCTGCCAAGTGTGGTTGTGTGTATACTAGCACGGAGGGATAATGGGTGCAGAGACATAGAGGTCTGATATGCAACACTTTCTTCTCTCTGTGTGTGTGTGTGAGAGAGAGAGAGCGAGAGAGATGTTGGAGTGCCAGGGAAAGCCACTTGCCAGCACACCAAGGAAGCAGTTTCACAGGAAGGGTGAGCAGGGTGGGACGACAATTTAGTGCACAGTAGTTTATTGTTGCTTGAAATATTCACGCCCTGTTTACTCTTTAGGACTGATGTAGCTCACAGTTTCATGTATCCCTAAGTATGAAACTGTGGCATGTTACTTCATGTGCAGAGAACTTTTCGCGTGATTTAAAGTATATTCCGATGTAGAGGTTTCTTTGCTAATAATAATGATGATAATAATAATTATTATAGCAACTTAACATTTATATAAATATGAATTAAATGCATTTAAATGTTAATGAATTAAAATGTGTGTGTATATGTATATATGTATATGTATATGTGTGTGTGTAATATATATATATATATATATATATATAATACTACACACAACTTAGTCCCGCCCACCGACTCGTGCCTGACGCTAAACCGATCGAGCTACCAAGCAATAAACATGCCATTGAAGATTACAAAATAGAGTGCCTAGTTGTGGAAAAACAGTCGCTGCATAAGCTTCCTTTGGATTCCAATATTAGGAATAAGGTAGAACTTTATTTTTAATGAAGTTCCAGCTCACGTGGGTAAGACATTGTGTGTTTGTTTGTTCTTTTCGTTTATTTATTTATATAAACAAAACGAAATGACAAAACGATTGTGCGTTTGTTCGCTTCATTTCACCGCGGATTCTTTTGTAAACAAGAGACTGGATTTGCAGACAGAATGAGATTAAAAAAATGTAAACGATGCTGTGCTTTCTATATTGGACCTGACAGGAATGGTGCAACACACATGTGAGTAAAAGATGTTTTTTATATGTGACTATTGCATTATGTTTGATATCTACTGATTATGTGTACGTGTCTAACTAAACATAACTTACCACGCTGTCACAGGCTGGAGTATCCTTTGTATTTGAGGTGTTGTTGTCCTGCGATTTGGGTTCAGACTATGGGTCAAATGTCCCTGGTAGTGTTGTCAAAAGTACTGACCACGATACCAAGTCGGTATTGAAATTAAAAAAATGTGACGCTTTGAGCGCTGTTGAGCTGGAATTGTAAACGCCTCTGACTGGCCATTGTGCTCACACGCTCATCGGATGTGTCTGTGATTGGCTACAATAATCTAAACACGGGAGCGTTTGTAATCACACGGAAATGTTTGAAAGTGTTTTGAAAGCGGGAGCAGAAGTGTTTAAAAGCACAAGCAGGCGTCGACCAGCGGACCGGTAGGCTGATAGGCTCCTGCATTCAAACGCTCCCGTGTGTATCTGTGTAAGCACTCTGTGAAAAGCGTCATTGATGTATATTTACAACGTTTTTGAAGCACTGGTCATTGTAGACATATTTGATGAGCGTGTGAGCACAATGGCCAATCAGAGGTGTTTACGATTACAGCTCAACAACGCTCACAGCGTCACATTTTTTACATTTCACTACCGACTTGGTATCACGGTCTGTACTTTTGACAACACTAGTCCCGGTGCAAATGTGTTTTTCAGTCGGGCTACCAAAAAGTATCACCGGCCTGCCCGACGGGCTATCTTAAATAGTGAAATAACATTCCTTTCTTGATGTGCGTTGTTCACTCTCTCTTGACTTGTTATTTGAAGTAAAAACACAATCACAGAAGTTTTGAACATGCTGATTTGTCTGCAGTGAAGTTTTGCTGATGCACGTACTTGGTGTGTGTGTGTGTGTTAGTGATGTGGATCGCGGTTATATCCACCGATCAGGCGGGCCAAGTAATAAAAAATAACATTCCAATTAATTGTAGGTGGATGAGAGAGAAATCATTGTGTTTGTTTGAATGACATTTTGCAAATCATTCCAGTTGCCGTTTTTCCACATTGAAAGTTTTCAAAACAATTCCCAATGTGTACTGACGGGGGAGCCGAAACTCATTATAATATGCAAAACTGATATCCAATCATAGCAGTGGGTGTTTACTTCCAAGTTTTCAATGCGGCATGCCCATAAAAAACGTTTCAGGAGCTAGGCTCAAAACCAGGGTAGAAAATAGCCTATTACTTATTCATTATGATGTTTTTGAATGTAAAAACAACGCAAACGTCATAAGTTGACCCCAGACAACAATATAAAAAATTTAAAAAGCCAGTTCATGACCTCTTTAATAGTTTTAATACTAATCGATCAAATTAATATTAATTTGTCATTATCATTATCATCATCATCATCATCATCATCATTATCATCATCATCATCATTATTATTATCATCAACAGCGAAACCTCATAAGGCAGCTTCCTATGTAGACAGTAAGGCAGCTTACAAAGTTTTAGAACAGAGCTTCAGTGTCTCAGAATAGTCTTAGAGGAAGTCTGGACCCTGTGCATTACTGTACCTCTGATTTTAGACCTATCTGCATGCTGGACAGACAAAGAAGAAACAGTGAGTCACAATTCTGACAATTCTGACGCATCTCTGACTTTGACTTGCAGAACTGTGGTACAGTTACTGAGCTACAGCTGGAGCATCAGAGTGAATCAGAGTTCTCGCCTACATGTCCTCTCTTGGTATAGTTGTGAAATACCAAGACCTGTTTTTATTTGCGACCTGGTTTGGTCCATTTGTCTAATCAAGCAACATGGACCCTGGCTCTGTCTCCCATCCAGTCCAAACTTCAGTTGTCTAGGAGAGCACACAAGAATGTGTCCCAATGACTAATCAAGACCAGGAGCAGCAAGCTAGGTACACAATATTTAAATGGATAGTATATTCAAAAATGAAAATACTATCATTATTGACTATCAACATGATCCACATGTTGGATCAAGCCTGTATGAATTTTTTTTTCTCTGTAGAACAGATAAAACAAAAAATATTATATAACAATAAATTAATATAAAAAATATATAAAGACCATTATTAATACAATAAAAAGAGATTTATCATTAGCCAAATTAATAATAATAATAATTATTAATACTATATATATATATATATATTTTTACTTTTACTTTTAATTTAATATTTACTTACATATTAGTTGATACAATAATATAGCAACTTAACATATGTAAATAAATATTAAATATATAAATGTAAAAATTAATTGTATTATTATTTATATAATAATAAATCAATAATAATCAGTCTACACATTCATGGTTTATGTCATATTCATGAACAAATCTTGCTCATAAACCAGTGGTTACTAATGCTTGTATAACTAATGTATATTTCTCAGAAAACGGATACTGAACAGTGATAATTTGCATACAGAAGTCTTAAAGATACAATAGCAAAAGCAATGTTCAAAAGACTATCCAATGTAGTTCCATTAAACAGACATAAACTCTCAGAATGGTTTGTCACTGTTCTTTGACATTGATCCCTGAATGTCCATAAAGAGAGCAGATCTCTTCTTCTGTTCTGCTTCACTGTAGGTTTAATGCAGTGAGCACCTACGCCACCAATTATGTAGCTTCCCAGGCCTTTTACAAAACCAGCCAACAAACTTCCTCAAAGAGGTCATAAATCAGAGCAAACTTGTTCAATTACGCTGTGTCCAGAGGCCCTACGCCACCAGGACTGAGATAATTATATGTTATCAAACTTCTGATTTCCCTCTAACTGGACCTATAAATCAACAGCCTCTGCTCTTCAGTGTGAATAGGACAACTGTTGTTACAGCCACATCCCTAATGACTCTGTGTGGCCGTTTTGCAGGAGAAATGGAAGGACAGTAGATGGATGAGTCTTTTTAATGAGCGCATATGCAGCAGATAGTCCTGTGATGCAGAAGGTTTATTTGATGCTGGGAGGATCGTACTATAATGGCCACGCTGCATTGACTTGTATAACCCAGTTTTGCACAGGGGGTAGTGATTTATAACTGTTGCATGCTGGGCAGATGAGCACTCCAGATGTGCCCTGTGACCGCTCTTTCCCATAAAAAGCCTTAAAACAGACCAGGACGCACACACAAACTCATCTTCAGTGTGTTTGGAGGGGTGGTGGGCGAGTGGGCGGGACGCTGTGGCTGATGAACCTGGATAGTGCATATCAGGTCTCTCTTAGTCATACTTGAGGGCGTCACAACACATCATCGGCACAAGATGTCCTTGAAACTGGTTGTGTAATAGCTGTCCTGCAGTTTTAAGAATGGCCCTCATCTTGTCCAGATGTGTCTGAGCTCCAGAGTCTGCCCGTGTCTTCATTCATTCATTCATTCATTCATTCATTCATTCATTCATTCATTCATTCATTCATTCATTCATTCATTCATTCATTCATTCATTCATTCATTCATTCATTCATTCATTCATTCATTCATTCATTCATTCATTCATTCATTCAAAGCTTTGCCATCACAGGAATAAATAAAAAAACAGCTGTTTTAAATTGTAGTATTTCACAATATTACTGTTATTTTTAATCAAATAAATGCAGCTTTGGTGAGCATAAGAGACTTCTTTCAAAAAAGTTTTGAATGTTAGTGTGTATAAACTGTTCAGTTTGTATATAGTATAACAGTATATACTAGTGTATAGTATAGTTTAACAGTTTTTTTTCTAGTGGTATTGGAGAGCTATGAATGTTTTTAAAGGTCAATGTCATTATCTTAGAGAGCAGGTTGACTGATATAAAGCCTATATACGGTATCACACAGTTTCATTATAAATAGTGATATTTGCTAAATTAGACATTTTTTTCATTTTGATTCAATTTCAAATTATTTGAATTAGATTTTTAAAATAACCTGTAAAATACATACTTAAATAAATATATATATATATATATATATATATATATATATATATATATATATATATATATATATATATATATATATATATATATATATATATATATATATATATATATATATATATATATATATATATATATATATATGTGTGTGTATATATGTGTACTTTAGATGGCAACTTAAGTAAACACTGTAACCAACAGTGCACTTTGTAATCTGGTTAGTCTGTTTGCTCTGGGAATCATATTTTCTCAAATAAAGATACGGTAATGCTAATTTTGCATACATTACACTGAATAAGTAAATAAGACACAGCAACAAACTGGATATAGTACAGCATAGTTTGAAGTCAATAATTTAAAGTCTTTCGCTCTTACGTGTCCAGTGTCAGCAGAACTGTCTGCATCTCATTCCCGCTGGTGTTCACAGTGCTGTCAAAATAAAAGCCACAAAGATGTCAATATATAAAAATCCCCCTTCTGAGACTTATCAGCCAAACAAAAACAGCCGATGGCAATAGTAAAAAAAAAAAAAAAAAAAAAAAAAGCCAAATATTGGCCTATATAATGGCTTTGGCAATATATTGGGTAACCACTCAATATTATTACATGTACAGTTCTTATAGCCTCTTTTTTTTATTTATGTAATAGTTCTTTACCAGACACCTGCATTGTGTGTTATGATATGTTATGCATTATTTAAGCAGCCACCATAACAGGATCATTATTATCCAGTTATTTGATGCATCAGTGTTTTATATTCCATACGTCTGAGAACTTCTGTAACCGTTGCTTTGTTGAAAGAGTCTTCCATTCATAAGAATCCCAGCAGCGTGTCCCGGGCCTCAAAGACACTCACTGCTTTGTTCTCCTCACCCTTCTTAAATCTCTTGTGTTTCTGTCACTGATATAGTTAAGCTTCACTTTACTGGTAGCTGTAACCATGACTTATCTACCACAGTTACACTTGATATGTTCATAGTCACATACCTCTATCAGTGTCCACTTAGAGTAATGCAGATCATGAGTAATTAGAAACCTAAGCAATCTTTACTTTCCCTTCTCTTTATTTTCCTTGCGTTACTTTCAAAATCACTTGAAGCATTTGCCATAATTTCTCAACAAATTCCAGTTCATAACTGTATGTGGTACCTTTCCTCTGTACCTCTTTTTTTTTTTGCTTTCTGATTGGTTACAGATGTTCCTAGCACATATTGTTTTATACTTTTCCTCTGGAGGAATGAGTAGGTGAAGAAAGATGAGTAACTTGATTAAGCAGATTTGTATAGGAGGAGAGTGTCGGGATGAAGTGCCCTCTGTAAAAAAACTTGTCTTTTACAGTTTTGCGCAACAGGTACTGTGGATGTTTGTTTTGCAGGCTGAGGGGCGAGGGGGGGAAGGTTTTGTGAGGCCTGGAGGTAGTTCCGCATTTCCCGGCAAGGCTGCTGTTTACTGGACTTTGTAGAAAAGTGTGAGAACAGTTTGTGTTTGGTTTGCACAAGTTCGCCGCACTGGGTTGCACAACAAGGACATGTCCCTATGCCTTAGGATCATTTGTGGATGCCTGCAAAAAAACAAAACAAATCAGTAACAGGAAGTACGGTTGCAGCTGTTGTAACACCAAACATCATGGGAGGCACTGCAAACCGGCCCGCACAGCTGGAGCTCTAGACAGCACGCACAGAAAGAGTCTTATTGTCAGAGAAGAGAAAAAGAAACTCAATATTCACTGAATTACCATTTCAAACTCTTTTCCCAGAATTGAGGATAACTGTATGGCCAAGTCCAGCCTTCCTGTGCAGGGAAAGGTGCAGTAATGGAGAACGGGTGTCTGTGTCAGGTTTTTAAACTTGAGGTTTAGTAAAAACACTTTAGCATGGAATCTCACCTCAGCTCGTGAGATTTTCATCATAGTCTTTTTTAGCGTTTCTTCTATCAGGTTTTTTTTTAGTTGCTTGCTGGTTTTTAATTGCTATAATGTGTATCTGAGTGAATAATTGTCTTGTGACAGTGAGTCAGAGTTGGGCTGATATGTACACACACATATGCATGCATACGCAGAGACATGTATAAAAACCCACTGGGCCGTATACATAAAACACAAGCAGAACAAGTTTCTGCGAAAATCATTCATACAGCAATAAGTTTGATGCAAAATTTTACATCAAAATGGATTAACGACTGAGTCCGATACATTTGTTCTGCTTGTATTTAGTGAGGGGGGCCCATTATAATTTTTAAAAGACTGTTTTATTCACACATTTTTTTTTTTATTATTCTGAATTTCTTTCGCCAGCGTTTTTGAGAAAAGTTGCCAGCAAGCGGCAGCATTTTTGATCATTTTCACAAAAGTTTCATGGCCCCCAGAATATTTTGTGGTATGAATATCTGAAGATGCAATATATCAAAAGAAAAATAAATCAAACCCAAAGATTATACCACTTCCTGGATCGACATTTCATTCAATAACATTAGGCAGTTTTGATTTATATGCTGTTTATTGTTGATGATCGTGTTATTTTACATATGTGACCCTGGACCACAAAACCAGTCATAAGTCGCACGGGTATATTTGTAGCAATAGCCATTGTTATGGGTCCAAATTATCGAATTATTTTTTTATTTTTTTTTTATTTTTTTATGCCAAAAATCATTAGGATATTAAGTAAAGATCATGTTCCATGAAGATATTTTGTAAATTTCCTACTGTAAATATATAAAAAATGTATTATTAGTAGTAATATGCATTGCTAAGGACTTCATTTGGACAACTTTAAAGGCGATTTTCTCAATATTTTGATTTTTTTTTGCACCCTCATATTCCAGATTTTCAAATAGTTGTGTCTCGGCCAAATATTGTCCTATCCTAACAAACCATACATCAGTGGATATTTTATTTATTTAGCATTCAGAAGAATTACCCTTATGACTGTTTTTGTGGTCCAGGGTCACATATGCATCTGGCTTACATATGCTATCACTTGTTTCTGCTTCTTCTTCCTATGTCTTTTGATCCGGAGATTCAGTACTCTTTCAGAAGATGCCTAATAGCGCCCCCTACCTTATAACAGTGAAAATTCCATTAGAGTTGTCTCATAAATTATTTTTTTTCTGTCCACACTGAAAGTAAAAATGGTGTACAAACAAAATCCATCTAATTAGAGCATTTTTTATGTTTAACATTAAAATTAAACTATGAGAAGCAGAAAGTTGTACCAGTGAAAATTCAAAGAACAGTATGGCAGCAATTTGGTTAGTTATTCGGAGTTGATGTGTCTGACTATTGTCCAGGTTTATTGGTACTCCTCTGATATTAGCCTGATAATGGGACTGTATGTGAAGCCAGCTGCACTAATTGTAGCTCTTCTAAAGTTACATAGCTTCTTGTTTTGAGTTTCCTGTTATCCAGTCCTACAAGTTTTGCATCCCAACACGGGCAGGATCTTTCTGCTAAGTCAGACAGAAGCTGCAGTTATGACTGACTAAAAATAAAGCGAACACTATTCCACCTCACTCTATCTTCCTGTCTTGCTTCTCTCTCACAAACTCAGATGTGGAGCAGATGGCCATTGACTGGCTGACAGGAAACATCTACTTTGTGGATGATGTGGACGACCGCATATTTGTGTGCAGTAAAGACGGCTTCACCTGTGTCATCCTACTGGACCTGGAGCTCTATAATCCTAAAGGAATCGCACTGGACCCTGCCATGGGGTGACAACCTAAGACCATTACTCCTTAATCTTTGTCTGGACCAACAATGTCACGGTCACTTTTGGTTCTCTGCTGACATATGTCTGAACCTTAAATTTTTGCTTGTGACTGACCTAGTCGTCATGCCGTTTTTTTGCACCATACCACAGTATCAGTTCCTACAAAGGTCCATGATGATTTTTTCCCCATGAGGATTGCAAATTAACTTCCTCATCTTTATGCCGTTATGATGATATAATAAAATACATTTGTATGCATCTTTTTATGCATCTCCCAAAGCCTTTTCAACTAAAAAACAAAAAAAAACAACAGAAATGTAAAAATAAAGGGGAAAAAGATGTATTTATTTTATTTATTTTTATATTAAAAAAATCAATTAAAGCATGCATAAATGCAAAAAAAAGAAGAAAAGGGGGAAACTTAGACTTATGTTTTTTATTATTAATTAACTATTAAATATTATTAAATAAATTATTGGTCTGGACAGGATGATTCTAAATGGAATTATCATGAATAAAGTAAAAAACAAAACAAAAAAACATTTATATGCATTATACTAATAAAATTGAGCTTCATTTTTATGAAAATAATGTCACAAACTCTTGTATTTAAAAATTCTTAAACTGTTTAAATAAGAAATCCTTTTGATTTGATAAATTTCTATTTTTATCATGCTTTTATCACAATTTATGCCTACTTAGTTTTGCAGTTGTTTGCTGTATATCATAGTTTTCTTTTTCTGTCCTTTCTACTTCCAGGAAAGTGTTCTTCACAGACTATGGTCAGATTCCAAAGGTGGAACGCTGCGATATGGATGGCCAAAACCGCACCAAACTTGTAGACAGTAAAATAGTCTTCCCTCATGGCATCACTCTAGACCTGGTGAGCAAGCTGGTTTACTGGGCTGACGCTTACCTGGATTACATTGAGGTGGTGGACTATGAAGGCAAGAACCGGCACACCATCATTCAGGGTTTATTGGTACGTGTGAAGTGTCACGTTCATGTGCTTTTGTGGAAAACAAACGTGCATGCTATAAGAGATTTGTTTGTTTGGAGTCAACTCGATTTCAGGATGTCACTTCCATTGACGTCAATGTGACGCCATCACACATGAGTTTTTGGAACTGAGAACATCACATGATCAGCAGGACTGAAAGATCAGCATTACTCATTTAAAACCTGCTGCAGCAGTGCAGACGGAGCGTTGTGCAAGTGCACAGTGTCACTCTTTTTTGAGGTCTTTTTTAAAATAGATTTCAGTCCTTTAGATAGGGATGCACAATATATAACAGTATCATATCAGTTAAGGTAATCTTTAAAAACACTTATAATAATGTAATAATGCTGTTAAATGTAATCTTTAACATGAATAATGAATAACAAAATGAATATTCATTTTTCATACTGTACGTTATAATGTTGTGATGCCTAAATTCCCTTGTAGCATTTAAAATGAATGATTTTTTTTAGTGTTTTATTTCTTATTTATTTAGAGAAGTTAAAGGGTTAGTTCACTCAAAAATGAATATCATCCCATAATTTACTCACCCTCAAGCCATCCTAGGTGTATCAGCCAAACACAATTGGAGTTATATTAAAAAAAATATCCTGCCTCTTCCAAGCTTTATAATGGGAGTATATAGTAACTGAGATTTTGAAGCCCAAAAAAGCGCATCCATCCATCATAAAAGTAATCCATACGGCTCCAGGATTCACTCCCATTATAAGGCTTGGAAGAGCCAGGATATTTTTTTATATAACTCTGATGACTTAGAAACAGATGAAACAAGCTTTAAAATAAGCTAAAACTATTAAAAAGAACAACTGATTTTTTCCCCCTTTGAATAACCAGGATTTCCACAGTCCTGGAAAACTAGGATATGTGCTTTCTAGACTTGGAAAAATCATGTAAATTATACGAGTCTTAAATCTCAAGGGCATTTTTTTAATGAATATACTATTTTGTGTTTGTTTTGGCAGATTGAACATCTCTATGGTCTAACAGTGTTTGAAAACTATCTGTATGCCACCAACTCTGACAATGCCAACATGCAGCCCAAAACCAGTGTGATCAGAGTCAACCGATTCAACAGCTCTGACTTCCAGGTGGTGACACGTGTGGATAAAGGCGGTGCTCTTCACGTTTACCACCAGAGACGTCAGCCTGCAGGTATGACTGTGGGATTTTGTTTTACATTTCAAAAAGTTTCTAAGGGTTCAGCAAGTGCATTTTAACTGGCAACATCATTTTACTCTTCTGGAAGAGGTACATTTTTCAATGTCTGACTCAATGCACTATTCAAGGTGGTTTCCTCACTGGTTTCTTATGTTAAAATTATGCTGTTGTGTCTGTTCTTACAGTCCGCAGTCATGCGTGTGCTCCGGATCAGTTTGGGAAGCCAGGGGGATGCTCTGATATCTGCCTGCTGGGTAACAGTCACAAGAGCCGAACCTGCCGCTGCCGCTCCGGCTTCAGCCTTGGCAGTGACGGAAAGTCCTGCAAGAGTGAGTAAAACTCAACCCAGCCTGCTCAAACCACCCCTAACCAGTTCCAAACAGCATTACATAACAGCATTCCACAGTGATTTTTTTGCATATAATGATTTTCTCTGTTTTTCCTCAGAACCAGAGCATGAGCTCTTCCTGGTGTACGGTAAAGGCCGGCCTGGTGTCATCCGCGGTATGGACATGCATGCTAGGGTGTATGACGAGCACATCATTCCCATTGAGAACCTGAATAACCCAAGAGCACTGGATTTCCACGCTGAGACCGAATTCATTTATTTTGCTGATGCCACCAGCTACATTATCGGCCGCCAGAAGATTGATGGCACTGAGAGAGACATCATAGTGAAGGATGGTGAGTGCAGAATGATGCTGGGATGGTTATTGTTGGAGTGACATTTGAAGTTGTTTGAATTAGATGAACTAATCCTCCATGTATCAGTTTATTTTTCATCCCATTTATTTTGTCTCACACAGGTATTCACACAGTAGAAGGTATTGCTGTGGACTGGATGGGGCAAAACCTATATTGGACTGATGATGGACCCAAAAAGACCATCAGTGTGGCCAAATTGGAGAAAGCCTCTCAGACCCGCAAAACTCTTATTGAGGGCAAGATGACCCATCCCAGAGCCATAGTAGTAGACCCTTCTCATGGGTATATAAATTATTTTAGCTTGACTACACTTTCAAGAGCAATAAAAAGAAAAGCAATCACTGGCAAATCATCTACTATAATGTGTTGAAATATTAGTGGTTTTGTACACTGACAATTATGTATGGCATGCTAACCTTCCAAATCTACCAAAGCTATCAAACCAGATGTAAAAACTGTGCCACACCACTTCCGACATGCAGATAAGTCAGTTAGAGTTGCATCTACAGCTTTGAATATATAAATCCATATGGTCCTGTTTATGTTTGCAGAATGATGTATTGGAGTGACTGGGAGGAGGAGCCTAAAGAGACCAATCGTGGCAGTATAAAGAAAGCCTGGATGGACGGCTCAAATGCTGGCATCCTGCTTACGTCTAAAACTGTTCTCTGGCCCAATGGCCTCAGCCTGGACATCCAGCAGGGCATTCTGTACTGGGTGGATGCATACTACGACCGCATTGAGATGGTGCTACTCAACACCACAGAACGCAGGGTGAGGAAACGCATACAGATTCAAGGCATGACTGTTAGTCGATGAGGGAATCAGTAATGCCAGTTTATTCAGGAGAAGAACAAAGGTGTATTTGCACTTGCACTTTGGATGGGTACAAACAAGGGAACTCATGTTAGCATTTTAAGGCCCTGATATACGAAGAGCGAACTGATGTGGTCATTTTATTCAAATTCTGGCCAAAAAGCAGTTTGTGTGGAGTTCGTTTTCAGAGTTCAGTGTTTAGAATTTGTATTGAAAAGTCATAAGAAGCATACTTTTCTCTTCATCCAGACGGTATATGAAGGACAGGAGCTAAATCATCCCTTTGGCCTGTGCCATTATAAGCACTTCCTGTTCTGGAATGAGTACCGCGGTGGAGGAATCTACAAACTGGACCAGACCACCAAGAAGGCCACGTTGCTACGCAATGAACGACCACCAATCTACGAGATTCGCACCTATGATGCACAACAGCAGCAAAGTACCAAATACCTTGAGCTTTTCTTGCAAAATTAGTCATATATGAGTCAAATGCAAAGCATGAGCTGACAGATCAAACAAAGTCTTAATTATGTTTTGTATGTCAACATGTCTCAACAGCCACGTTATTTATACAGTGTTAGCGGTTACAAACTAATGAGATCAGAGTTTCAGGGATTTTATTGTGCGTTTTATTGGGATCTGCTAAGGATGTTTTTGTTGTGTGTAGTCACGGGCTCCAATGTGTGCCGTGCCAATAATGGTGGCTGCAGCAGTCTGTGTCTGCTGACGCCCACGGGACGCTCCTGCGCCTGTGCCGACGACCAGATACTAGACACTGACAACAAGACCTGTAAAGGTGGGTATGCTGGGCTTTAAGTGGCCTGACGGCTAAAAGTTAATACAAATAACCTGAAATGATTCAAACTGGCCTGCTTGAGATTTTGAGTTTGAAAATATTGTTCCTATTTTTTTTCTTGCCAGCAAACCCTTCCTACGTACCTCCTCCTCAGTGCCAGCCTGGAGAATTTGCCTGTAAGAATAACCGCTGTATTCAAGACCGCTGGAAGTGTGACGGGGACAATGACTGCCTGGACAACAGCGATGAGGCCCCCGAGTTGTGCCGTTAGTGTCCTTTTGTCTCAGATACACACTGTTCAACTACTGACACACTACTGTTCAAAAGTTTTTTCTAAAAGAAGTCTCTTATGCTAACCAAGGCTACATTTATTTGATCAAAAATAAAGTAAAACAGTAATATTGTGAGCTGTTATATTCTATTGTAATATATTTTAAAATGTCATTTATTCCTGTGATGGCAAAGTTGAATTCTCAGCATCATTACTCCAGTCGTCAGTGTCACATGATCCTTCAGAAATCATTCTAATATGCTAATTTGCTGCTCAAGATACATTTCTTGTTATCAATGTTAAAACAGTTGTGCTGCTTATTGTTTTTGTGGAAACAATGATACATTTTTTGCAGGATTCTTTGATGAATAGAAAGTTCAAAAGAACAGCAATTATTCTAAATGGAAATCTTTACAGTCACTTCTGATCAATTTAATGTGTCCTTGCTGAATAAATGTATTCATTTCTTTCACACAAAAAAAAACATGCATATATGTATTGACATTAATATATAATGTTTTATATATATACATATATAAACCCATTTATTATCTGAGAATGATTGACTCATGGAATAAGTTAATCATGGCTGACTCTGAATATGATTCTGCATCCATACCACTAGGTGTAAGTATAAGTTGGGCTGCTATATCGGCCATCGCAGCAAACAAAACATTACTAAGTGCACCTTTTAAATTGTCCTATTTGTCCTGTTTCAGACCAGCACACCTGTCCTGCAGACCGCTTTAAGTGCCAGAATAACCGCTGTATCCCCCTGCGCTGGCTTTGTGATGGAGACAATGACTGTGGGAATGATGAAGATGAATCTAACAGCACCTGCTTGGGTATTGTGTACTCATTCATTGCATGTTAATATGATTTTTAAGCATTTTTAAGCAAATATTTAGTGGTGTACAGCAGCCTTTTATGCGCTTTGTGAATTAATCAAGTTTTATTTTTCTCTCCCAGCACGCACTTGTCCTTCTAATCAGTACCCATGTGCCAGTGGCCGTTGTATCCCTGTCTCCTGGACATGTGACCTGGATGATGATTGTGGAGATCGCTCAGATGAACCAGCATCTTGTGGTATCTACATTTGAGCCTCTTTTCTTTTTGTCATCACGCCATACTGACACTTTAAGAATGATAACCTTTTTTCTTTATATCCTCTTGTATTTCTCTCTAGCATATCCTACCTGTTTCCCACTCACTCAGTTCACCTGTGCCAATGGACGTTGCATCAATGTCAACTGGCGTTGTGATAATGGTGAGTTTCTAATGCCATCCACAAAATTGCAAGTGTCATACATTGGTCACTATGTCCAATAACCACATTAATTTGTGTGTGTGTGTGTGTGTGTTTTAGATAACGATTGCGGGGATAACAGTGATGAAGCCGGCTGCAGTCACTCTTGCTCCAGTGTGCAGTTTAAATGCAACAGCGGCCGCTGTATTCCAGAGTACTGGACCTGCGATGGAGACAACGACTGTGGAGATTACAGCGATGAGACTCATGCTAATTGTACCAATCAGGGTGCGTTTGGACAAATATCATTTTGTTAAAGTAAAAGTCGTCTTATTCCAAACATATATAGATTTATTCAGCTTTTGGGAACCAAAATCTGATCCTAAACTTTCTCATACCTACTGAATCTTATTTATTTTATTTTATTTTAGATCTTTTAAAATTTTATAAATAGTGTAAAATAGTGTAATTGTTTTTTTAAACAATTTATAAAATGTATACATATATTTTAAAATAAATAACAAAATAATTAAACAAATAAAAAAACTGATTATATTTTCCAAAAGTAAACACAATTGCTTATTTAATTGTTTTGTTTTATTTTATTTTATTTTATTTATTTAGTTTACTTTAGGGTTTACTTTTTATCTTTTTTAATCTGGGTAAAATAAAATACCCAAATTGCCATAACAGGGCAAATTGTAAACTCTGTTGAAAATAATGGAAAATAATTGTTCATATGTTTAGTTTCCTGAGGTGGTTGATCAATGTTTTCTAAAGACTTTCTTTCACTGATCATTTGTTTAAAAGAAATGTTTTTTTTAGCTGTGTCAGGTACATTTTTTTTTTTACCCTGTTTGTATTATGTAAACTGTCAGTTTATTCTCTGAAGCTATTTTAGTGGTGTGCGCCTTCTGAAGTGCCTCTAGATTTTGAGCGAAACCACAATAACTAATGCAGCTAAGGTCTTCATTAACTGGAGTAAATCATGATTTCACAAACCGGACTGCCATCTTTTTCTCTCTTTTTTTTGTGGCGTGTGGTGAAACGTGTAAACCACAAAATCTTGAAGAATGTCTGAGAGGAGTGCAGGGAGTCCCTCTGGAGAGCAGTGTTAATGACTGCTCTGAGAGCTGCTGTCTTGTGGGATTATGCAAGCACAGATGTGCCAGGACGCTTGACGCATGAGCCGCTGGAGTATCCACACACGTGCATTTTTGTACTTCTCTATCCCTCTTCACATGTTCCATTCATGTGTCTTCATAGCTGTTAATTGGTCAGTGTTTGGCTGGGCCCTAAATGGAACAGGAATAGAGGGTAAGGTTCTGTTTTTGGGGTCTCTGTCCTTCACTTCTCTAATTCCCATGGATTGCTGATGTTTAATAGACTCACAGAATCAATGCAGCAGAACCAAGCCAGAGGCCTAATGAGAGTACAGGGCCTTATGGGAGCCTGGCAGTGTGTTTGTGCCTGTGTAAAAATTTAGAACTGTAAGTGGGCATGCTAGGGAGTTATGGAGGAGGGTTGTGTTTTATAATGTCTTTGAGTTTGCTACATTATATTGTTACATAAGTCAATGCAAAAATAGGAAATATAATGTTTAATGTACTTTTTCTGCAGTATTGTTTTGATATTTATAACTTTTTAAACAAGTATCAGTGAGTGTCTGAGTGAGTGTCTGAGTGAGTGTCTGAGTGAGTGTCTGAGTGAGTGTCTGAGTGAGTGTCTGAGTGAGTGTCTGAGTGAGTGTCTGAGTGAGTCTGAGTGAGTGTCTGAGTGAGTGTCTGAGTGAGTGTCTGAGTGAGTGTCTGAGTGAGTGTCTGAGTGAGTGTCTGAGTGAGTGTCTGAGTGAGTGTCTGAGTGTCTGAGTGTCTGAGTGTCTGAGTGTCTGAGTGTCTGAGTGACTGAGTGACTGAGTGACTGAGTGACTGAGTGACTGAGTGACTGAGTGACTGAGTGACTGAGTGACTGAGTGACTGAGTGACTGAGTGACTGAGTGACTGAGTGTTTAGTTTGAGCAGTATGATGTAACTCGGGTCAGTTCACCCCAGCAGATCCCTGTTCTAGGACACACTTCTCTCTGTTTACAGACAAGGTCTGGTTTTCCGCTTCCCCCTTTCCAAACTCTGCCAGACGCTAACCTTTGTCATGAGGGAAAGCCTTTATGCCCGATGCCTAATGATGGCCATCACAGTGCCAGCCCTGGACCGCTGTTCATGAGAAATTTTGCTTTGGTTCAGAGTTCATTGTGGTTGTGCCTCACGCTGGTTAAAGTATTCGTCCCTGGGAACTGATTTTTTGACGTCAGGAAGCCAAGCTCTCATTACCGTCAAATAATTGGATCTGTATCCGTGCCTTTTGTATGCATATTCTCATGCTGCATTGTAATTGTGTGTCCATTTTTTGTCTTTCTCTGCAGCCACACGGCCTCCCGGCGGTTGCCACACGGATGAGTTCCAGTGCAGAATGGACGGCCTGTGTATTCCCATGCGTTGGCGCTGCGATGGAGACACGGACTGCATGGACCTCAGCGACGAGAAGAACTGTGAGGGCGTCACGCATATGTGTGACCCTGCCGTCAAGTTCGCCTGCAAGGACTCAGGTTAGTACAGGCTTGGCCTTTCTGAATAAAGTCATGATAAATCAAAACAGCACTCCTTACAGACCCAAAATCAAAAATTTTGTCACTTTAGTCTACCTGTGTTAGCTTGAACGCCACAAAAAGCCATTTCCCTCAAGTTATAAATACCTGACTAGCAATATTGCCATTGTTGGGCAAAGTTACTTTTAATAGTAATGCGTTACAATACTGCTTTACTCCCTAAAAAAGTAACTAGTTGTGTTACTTAGTTACTTTATATGGAAAGTAATGCGTTACTTTACTTTGAGTTACTTTTTCTCATTGGGCTGGGCTTGCTTGTTTGTTTTTTAATAACAAAAAAGCAAAAGTTATATTTTTGGCAAATGTAAAGGCCCTTTCACTACAAAAGTGAAATGAATAAGCC